>JAKCPB010000096.1:0-600000 GCA_021442155.1 Cymbidium sinense
ATATGGTTTGTGGTGGTATTATTAGGGATTCAAAGATGCGCCATTTGTGCTTTTGCTTATCCCTTCAAAGCCTATTTTATTATTTATGCTCAGCTTATGGCTATTAATAAAGTTATTGATATTTTTTGAACAAAGGCCTATTTAATATTTAGATTGAAGTTGATGCTCTTCTTTTACTTGATATGCTCAGTTCTAATAAAATGGGGAATGCTGACTTATTTTATCTCCTTAATCACATTAAAATCATCTTGTCTCAAGTTTGCTACAAAATTTCTCATATTCTTCATGAAGGAAATACTTGTGCAGATTTCCTAGCCAATTTGGGTGCTAAATTAAATGAGCTCACTATATTAGATAATCAAAACTTACCTAAGCTACTTTTGTGCTTTCCCATATTGGGATTGCTCCTTGCTATTCTTCTTTAGGGTCTTGGCTAACCTCATTTTCTATGAGTGCTGCCTTGTTTGGTGGATCCTGCTATTTGTTTCAACCCTGCGTTATCCGGATGGTTTTTGGTTTCAAGGGTGCTATTAGTCTTTTCATTCCTATCTTAGTGTTGAGATTTTTGGTGGTTGATGCTTTCCTTTCCTATTTTAGCTCAGTGACTACTGATTGTTGGATGTTCCCTCTAACTTGTGGCTTGAAGGTTGATGTTTTGTGGTTGTTGCCTTCCTATTTTGTCTTTGGTGATGGTTGTTTGTTCTCTGGGGTCTAGAAGGGACCTTATTTTGCTCTGGTTAGGTTCCTTTCCTCCTTGGTTTACTGTCGGTGTGTTGGTGGTCCTCCTAGCCTTGCTTTTCCTTGATTGTTTATTTGCTAGTTGGGTGATTACCATAATTATTTTTGTTATTTTTGGTGGCCTCTATTGGGTTGTGGCTATGCCTGTATCGATCTTTCCCTGAATGAGGTTTGCCTCATATCTTGGGTTGGTTGCTTCCTTATCGAGTTGGATCTTCTATTATTGTTGGTTGGTTGGGTGGCCTTGTTGTGGGGTTAATTAGCTATGTTGGTTGGATAGGTTGGTTTCTTGGGTGGTATGTTGGGTCTTACCTCCTCAATTGGTGGCAGATGGGGTTGTTGGTGCTTTATCTTTGGTTTTGATTTAGCCTGGTGGAGGCTATTTGTTGGCTATTATTATTTTTATTTTGTTGATTGGGGCTTAGTGGTCAATTTTGCTAGTTTTGGTTTGGTTCTTTTAGTTTTATTTTCAATCTACTTCTGTAATGGTCTTCCTCTTTTTGTTGTAGCTGGTTTATCTTTTGCTTTTTTTTCCTATTTGGGTGGCAGCTTAGCTATGGGTCTGTTTTCTCCTAGCATAAATGTTGTTTGCTGGTGGACTGGGTGGCATTATTGGTTGTTTGCTTCTGTTTTATTCGTTGGTGAGCTCTTGTGGTTTTCTTAGTCTTTATTTTTGGTTTGATGTCATTTTGGATTGGCTGGTTGAAGGCTACAGTGGTTATTATTTTTTCCTTGGGTGCAGGTGACTTGGTTTGGTGTCTTGTATTTTATTTTGGCTGTGGGTATTACCTTTTTTTGGTGTATTTTTCTCTCCTTATTTCTAATACCTCCTCTTGGTTTGTGATGGTGGTTTTGCTATTATTACAGGTTCTTGGTGGTAGCCTTTGGATGCTCCTTTGGTCTTTTGTTTATCTATCTTGGTGGAGGTGTGGCTCCCCCTTTTTCTCTTGCTTGTGCTTGGGTTATCCTCTGGATTGATTGGTGGTTGTTGTTGGTGTTAGCTATCCCCTCTATTTGGGTATTAGCTTGTTGTTGCTTTCGGGACAATCTTAGGATGGTTCTTTGGCTTTGGGCCTATCTTTTTTGGACTGTGTTGTTATCCCTATTAATGATGCTTGGACTTTTTGGTATTTCTCTTCCCTTTTGGTGTTGGCTTTGGTGGTTTTCCTACTGTATTACTATTGTCCCTGATGGATGGCTTTTAGTCTGCCTTACTGGGCTTGGTTGTTTTGGTGGCTTTGTGCTTGGATGTTCTTTTTTCTAGTTGGAAGACTTTGCAGCCTTGTTGGATGATGATCACTAGATGACTGCCTACATGAGGTATGCTGGCTATGATGGCCTTGATGTTTCTCTCTCTTTCTTCTTTTGGTTTGTAGCACTATTTATAATTGTACTCCTTCTCAAGTTTGAATGTTTATATATAGTGTTGCTCCTTGAGATGATTGTGATTGAGCCTGAGCCTTTTTCTTTACTTTTCTCTTTCTCTTTGCTCTTTCTCTTTATGCTTACTTAATTGTACTCATCCTTTCCTTAGTATGTTGCAGATTTCTTTTATAGGTTGGCAATCTTGCAAGTGGATTTTGCTGTCATCAAAGAAATCAAGTGGATTTTGTTGTTACTTATATGGATCTTATTGTTGCGATTTGGTTTTCTTTTGCTTCTCTTTATTTATATTGTAATTGTTTTGGGGATTCATCTCTTTAGGTTTTATTGTAGCTCTTTGAGCATTAGTTTAGAGATTTATCCCCTTTAAGGACTTTGTACTCCTTATTTTGTGGAAATAAAATTCCCTAATTTTCTCAAAAAACCCTAAACTAACTAAACCCAAACCTAAACCCCCCCAAACCTTAAACCTAAACCTAAAGTAACTAAATAAATAAATAAACCAAAACCTAAACCTAAAATCTAAACCCTAAGAATGGGTAGAACCTTGATGGCATGAACATCACCATCAATCAGCTCAATCTAGATCGGCGTTGGAGCGAGGTGAGGTTATCCGCGATGGTGGTGGGCGATCTGGAGGTGTTGGTTGATATGGAGGTGGTGGTTATGGAGGTGGGAGGAGTAGAGGTTACGTGGTGGTGGTGGAGGGGAGATTGGGGATATGATGGCGATCTGCTACTGAGAGTGGGTGGAACGGTTCCAATTATGGAACGTATCTTTATAATTGGAGAAACTAAGAATGGCCAATCCATCTACTTTATGGAACTGTGTCTTTCTGTAGAGCGGTTCTTGTTATCTAGGGTTTTGATTTTTGCTCTGCATGCTCATTTTTTTATCTATGTCATGCCGTGTCTTAGAAAACTTGGTGCTACTTGGTTGATGAAATCAGAAAACATTGAATCTAAATTTGTTCTGTTAAAAAAAACATAAAAACCCTAAACCCTAAATCCTAAAACTACAACCCTAAATCATAAACCTAAACTCCAAACCCTAAATTTAAACCCTAAACCCTAAACTAATCCTAAACCTAAAACCCAAACCATAAAAACCTAAACCTAAACTAAATAAAACCACAAATAAAATTAAAAAAAACCTAAACTAAAATAAAATAAAAAAATAAAAAATAAAACCAAAAAAACAAAACCTAAACTAAACCTAAACCTAAAAATAAAATAAAATAAAAATAAAATTAAAATAAAATAAAATAAATAAAACCTAAACTAAACAAAATATAAAATAACCTAAAATGAAAACCAAAATAAAATAAAATAAATTGGACCTAAAAGAAATAAAATAAAACCTAAAACCTAAAATAAAAAAAAATAAAAAAATATAAAAATAAAACTAAATTAAATAAAAAACTACTAAACCTAAAAAAAATAAACTATAAAAACTAAAGATTAAATAAACCTAAATTAAATAATAAACTAAATAAAATATAAACCTAAATAAAATAAAAAAAATAAAATAAATAAATAAACTAAACTTCGGTTTGCTTAATTTTAAAAAAAACTCTAAACCCTAAACCCCTAACCTGAGCCCTAAACTGACCCCAAACCTATAACCCACAAAAACCTAAACAAACCCTACACTAAACCTACACACAGCCACAAACTCTGAGCCTCTAAAACCTAAACCTAAATCCTAAACCATAAACCTAAACTAACACAAAAAAACCCTAAACCCCTAAATCTAAACCCTAACCTAACCCAAATCTAAATCCTAAACCTAAACCACAAGACCTAAACTAAAATAAATCCTAAACCATAAACCCTAACCATTAACTAAACCCTAAACCCTAAACTTTATACTTAAACTTAAAGTAACTAAATAAATAAATAAAATAAACAACCCTAAGATGGGCAACCTTGATGGAACAACATCAACTCAGCTTAGATCTTCTGGAGGCTAGTTATCCAGTCTTTGGTGGGTATGGAGGTGTTGGTGGATATGGAGGTGGTGGTAAGTAGTGGTAGTTATGGAGGTGGGAGGCGATGGAGGTTGGTGGTGGTGGAGGGAGATTTATGATGGTGGATCCCACTACTTGAGAGGTGGTGGTTGATGGGAATGAAGAAAGCGAAGAAGCGGTTGATCGATCATATGGAACTATTTATTTAAGAGATGGTTCTAGTTATCTAGGGTTTTGATTTGCTCTATCGTGCTCATTTTTTGATCTATGTCAATGTCTTAGAAATCTTGGTGTGCTACTTGGTTGTTAATAAAAAAAAAACCTTAAACCTAAATTAAAACTAAACACTAAACCTAAACACAAACCCTAAAACCTAAACCTAAAAAAAAAAACCCAAAATCTAAAAATAAAATAAAATAAATTATAAACCTAAATTAAAACTAAACCAAACTTAAACCTAAACTAAAAAAAATAAAATAAACATAAAATAAAAACATAAATAAAATAAAACTAAACCTAAAATTAAAATTAAAATAAACCTAAGATAAAATAAAATAAAACTAAATGAAACCTAAACCTAAAGATAAACTTAAAATAAAAATAAATAAAAAAAATAACACCTAAACCCTAAACTAAAAAAAACCTAAATCTAAAATAAAATAAAATAAACAAAATAAAATAAACCTAAACCCTAAAATATAAAACTAAAATAATAACTAAAACTAAACTAAACTAAACCTAAACCTAAACTAAATAAAATAAAATAAAATAAAAAAGCTAAGCTAAACTAAAAATAAAACCTAAAATAAACCTAAAATAACAACCTAAAACCAAAACTAAAAGAATAAATAAAATAAAAACATAAACCTAAACCTAACAATAAAAAACAAAACCTAAACCTTAAAAATAAAATAAAAATAAAACTAAACTAAAAATAAACTTAAACATAAACCTAAACCTAAAAAAAGCATAAACCCTAAAAAAAACCTAAACCTTAACCCTAAACCTTAAACTAACCCTAAACCTAAAACCTAAAAGCATAAACCCAAAACCCTAAACCTCCAGAATTGGCAGAACCTTAATGGCGGGAACATCACATCAACCAAACTTAGTCTAGATGTGGCGAGGTGGTGATGGTTATTCTTGTGGTGGTGGGGGATTTGGAAGTCTTGGTGGATATGGAGGTGTGGGTAGTGTGGTTATGGAGGAGGAAGGTTACAAGTGGTGGTGGCAGAGGAGAGATGGATATGATGGTGGATCGCTACTCGAGAGGCCAAGGTGGTTCTGATGGGAAATGAAAACATGCAGAATGGCTGATTCAATCTGGTATTTATGGAATTGTGTCTTTATAATAGAGATAGTTCTAGTTATCTAGAGTTTTTGATTTGCTTTATGCGTGCTCATTTTTTATCTATGTTGTCACTTGTGTCATAGAACACTTGGTTTGTTACTTGGTTGATGAAATCAAAAAGAAGAAATGTTGAATCTAAATTTGATCTCTGTTAAAAAAACCAAAACCCTAAACCCAAACTAAAACAGACCCAAACAAACCCTAAACCCCAAACCCTAAACCTAAACCTAACCCCAAACTAACAACCCTAAACCCTAACTAACCCAAACTAAAACTAAACTAAACTAAAAAATAAATATAAATTTAAATATAAATTAAAAAAAAAAAATAAAATAAAAAAAACCAAAACTAAACTTAAACCTAAAATGAAAATAAAATAAAAATAAAACTAAACTAAAATAAAATAAAATAAAACTTAAACTAAACTAAAAAATAAAACCAAAATAAAATAAACTAACCCTAAAATAAGAATAAAATAAACCTAAAATAAAATAAAATAAAACTAAATAAAACTTAAACTAAAAATAAACCTAAATAAAACCTATAAATAAAGAAAAATAAACACTAAACAAAAAAAAATAAAGCTAAGCTAAATAAAATAAAATCTTGCTAAATAAATATAAAACCTAATGAGCTATAAACCTAAACTAAATGGAGCCCTAAATGACTAAACCAAGCTGAAAGACCTTATGCCCAAAATGCTAAAAAACTAAACTAACCCCCTAGGCCATAAACCCTAAACCTATAAACCCCATGACCATGGAGCCACTGAGGCTAAACTAAACTGACCTGAGCCATCAGGCCTGACTAGGCAACCCACCCTGAGCCCAGGCCTAAGACCACTGAGCCCTAGGCACTGGGCCCTAAACCAGGCCCAGGCTCAGCCCTAAACTGAGCACTGGGTGCTAAACCACTGGGCCCTGGCTAGGCCCTGTTCTCTAAAAAGAATCAAAATCTGACCTAATAAATGGGACACTGGGCTGGGCCCAGGCCAACCACCCAGGCCCTGGGCCCAGGACTGAGCCTAAACTTGGGCCAAGGCCTGAGGCCCTGGGCTAACCCTAGTCATGATCTGAGCCAACCCTGAGCCCACCAGGCCCCAGACACTAATGAGCCCTGGGCCTAGACACCTAACCAACTGACCCTAATCCTCCCAAACCCTAACCCTAACTCTAAATCCTAACTAACCCTACACAGAACCTTCTAAAGCTGAACCTCTAACCATAAATCCTAAAATAAAACCCTAAACCTAGATTCTAAAGCATAAATAAAACCATAAACCTAAACCCTCCTAAACCCAAACCCTAACTAAACATAAAGTAACTAAATAATTTAAAATAAATCAAAACCCTTAAATAAACCTAAACTAAACCTAAGAATTGGTAGAACCTTGATAGAACATCACCATCAACCAGCTTAGTCTAGATGCAGCGGTGGGTGAAGGCGGAGGATTATCCTTATGGTGGTGGGGATTTGGAGTGTGGTGGATATGGAGGTGGTGGTGGGAGCAATGGTGGTTATGGAGGAGAGGGAGTGGAGGTTATAGTGGTGGTGGTGAGAGGAGAGATCGAGGATATGATGGATCCCACTACTCGAGAGGTTGGCTTGGTTGATGGGGAGAAAAAACAATATGATCGATCCATATGTTATTTATGGAGATGTGTCTTTGTAGTAGAGACGATTCTAATTGTCTAGGGTCTTTGATTTTCTCTATACATGCTCATTTATTATTAATGTTGTCGCTTGTGTCTTACAAAACTTAGTGTGTTACTTGGTTGATGAAATCAAAAAAAAGAAATGTTGAATCTGAATTTCTTCTTAGTTAAAAAATAAAACCCTAAACCTAAACTAAAACAGAACCTAAACCTAAAACCTAAACCTAAACCTTAAACCCTCTAAAACCCAACCCTAAACCCCAAACTCTAAAACTAAGCCCTAAACCTAAACCTAAACCCTAAACCTACCCTAAACCTAAAATAAACTAAAACACAAATAAAAGCTAAAATAAAAACTAAACCTAAACTAAATAAAACTTAAAATTAAAAAATGAAAAAACCTAAAAATAAAATAAAAAACAAAAAATAAAATAAAAAATCTAAACTAAACTAAACTAAAACTTAAAACCAAAGAAAAAAAACTAAAATAAAATAAATAAAACTTAAACTAATTAAAGCATAAAACCTAAATAAAATAAAATAAAGCCAAATAAATAAAATAAATACCTAAAAATAAAATAAATAAAACTTAAATTAAAATTAAAATAAATAAACCTATAAATAATAAAAAATAAAACCTATATATAAAAAAAACTAAACCTAAAGATAAAATAGATAAACCTAAAGCTAAATAAAATACTAAATAAGATAAAAGCCTACTAACACTGAGCCCTAGGCCCTAACCCCTAAGCTAAACACCTACCTGAGCCAAAACTGAGCCCTAAAACCCAGGCCACAAAACCAAAGGCCTAAACTGAGACCAAAACCCAAATCTGAGCCACAAGGCCTAACCTGAGCCCTAAACCCTAAACCATAAACCCCACCTAGGCCAAACTGACCTAAATCCTAACCTAAACCTAAACCTAAACCCTAAATAAAAGTTAAAACTAAACCTAAACTAAATAAAACCTAAAATAAATAAATTAAAAACTAAACCAAAATATAAAAAATAAAAAAATAAAACATAAACTAAAACCTAAACTAAAAATAAAATAAAAATAAAAATAAAACTAAATAAAATAAATAAATAAAACTAAAATAAAATAAAACTTAAATAAAATAAAACTAAACCTAAAATAAAATAAAATAAACATAAAATAAAATAAAATAAAAAGCTTAAACCTAAAAAAAAAAATAAATAAAAATAAACCTAAACCCTAAATGAAATAAAACCTAAAATAAAATAAAAGAACTAAAATAAATAAAACCAAATGTTATTTAAGCCATTTTTTTGTTCTAAAGTTCCCTATGGGGTAAGCCCCATAGTTAATTACATCATAAGAAAAGTGAATTCCTTAGAATACTCTCATTAAGTAGAATTATTATTCCAAAGATTTCAAAGATAAGACTATCAATAAATTGGCTATGTTAGAAAATCAAATGGGATAGATCAAAAGGAGAGACTTATTGAAGCCAAAGGAGATGAGTAGGGAATGCCCATGATACTAGGACACCTAGTGAGCATTCTAGCCTATCTTATGATTGGGCCTTGTATGTTTGAAATTGAGGAGGAATACATGTTTGAGTTGAAATTTATTATAAAGCTAGGACTTATAATCTCACAATACAAGATTGTGAAAAAGCTTAAGAGGTGAGGACTTATGCATATAGCTCAAGGAAAAATAGCAACCTCAGATCATAAATCTAGGGAGCTTTAGTAAGGGCCAAAGCACAACCTAAATCTAAGCAAAGATGGGTATATGATTTACCACCACAAGAGGGTAAACCACCTGAGACTTATAATGCTGAGTGGAAGCCAACTAACTCCTCCTACACTTTAAAATCATATGGTCAAGCCATATGTTTTGCAAGATGGTTAGGATGTTATTATTAAAAAGAAACTAAAGTCATTAAACCCGCTCCCTAAGAGACTAGAGCATGAGTGGTATGAATAATGACTTAATCTAATGTAAATCTTTTAAATTTTTATTTGATTATGGACACTTCATTTTGACAAAGGCTATATGATTTTTATATGTCTAAATGCATGATAAAATGCTGTTATTGGCTAAATCAGAGAGAAAGAGGTATTTTCCACCACAGGGAAGACCCTCAAAGGTCAAGCCTTCCCCAATCATGCAAAAATGGAAACCTTCTCTTAGCAAAAGTGAAACAAGATGGCATGCATGATATTAAGCATACAACATCCAGCTAAGGGGGTGCTAAATCTTTTAGTTATCTTAATTTAATACCTAGGCTTTAAATGAGATTATGAGTTATAGTTGGGGTAGAAAAATTAATTTTCCTAAGAGACTAACCATCAACCACACATTAATTCACCATATATGAAGAAACTAGAAGAGACATGTCATTTCTATTTTGCAATTGTAAACAAAATATCAAATAATTTATAAACCCAACATAAAAGAATAAGTGGTTGTGCCATACAACCCGAAAAGAGAAATGGGTAGTCGAGCTCTACCCTTATACAACCCAATATATGAAATAATAATTACAATTACAAATAAATAAATGTTATGGAGGTCTTCATTTCTTCATTCTTCATGTCTCCTTCATTCTTCGATTGGATTTGCTTGCTTCAAAGGCATCATGAGGGCCTCCAAGGACAAAACCTTCTAGCCTCCACTCATCCTAATCCCCATAACACTAATCGATTCTAATGTAAAATTACATTAAAATTTAAAAAATAAATCTAACTATACACAAGACAAGTGTTAGCTAAACACACCATAAGCAATTATATGTATAATTTGGACTTAGCACCACACACAAGGTAACCAAGTCCACATGTCCTAATTTAGATTATGCTTAGGGTTAAGCAACCAAAAAGAGCATTTATATTTATTTTAAGCATCCCTTAAGCATAATCTCTTATAGAAAATATAATTAGGCTAATCACCTAACATCTAGTCTATGAAGCATATACCCTAAGATCCATTCTACACAATACATCATAAAACCAAACATACATCAAACCATGCACCACTAACATAAGGATAAAAGTGGTGACTTAATCTAAGATGTGTCTATCAAGGCTTATGTGGTATGTCTTAACTAGGATATTATAATTTTTTGAGTGAGAAAGGATGATTTCACTTTAAGTGGCTTAATTGATTTATAAGTTTTACTTAATGTTTTCTTTGTTTCACTTGGTTTACACTTAACTAAGTGTTATAAAGAGAAAAAAAAAAGAGAGGATCACCCTCTTTTATCCCTACCTTAAGCCACATCAAAAGCATATTAATTAATCAATTCTTTTAATGAATGGCTTATTACATATTTTAATTAATCTAAGTTTAGGTTCACTTTAAATAATCTTATTCAATAAGAAAGGCATCTTAAGATTAATTGGAGTTAATTACTATCACACAACACATGTTTGTTCATTTCTTTCCATCATATGTAGCATGCATATGATTAAGTCCTAAACATATCTATGCATACAATATGTTTTTGGCACTTAAATAGGATGCATGAATGATTTTATAGAAAATTCTCATTCATTACAAATTCAAATGTATGAAATTTCTAAGAAAGTACTTTTCCATTATTTGAGGAGAATGAGGTAGGAACCTCCTTGGGGCTACTTAAAGCTATGCATCCCAGTGTCAGATATACCCCTATTCTCAAATACATGTGGATGTATAAACAACTATAAGAATGAAAATCATGCAAAATTATATTTTTTTTTTGTTTTGAATTATGCATATGGAATAAGGTGAGGTTTTCAATTATTAGCCAAATGCACACAAGTGTATAAAAGTTATAAGTAAGTACTTCACCATTGTTTGATCGGAGAATGAGGTAGGAACCTCCTTGGGGCTACTTAAATCCATGCATCCCGGTGTCAGACTAAATATACCTATTCTTAAATACTCATGAGTGTATAAGAATGTAAACCATGCAAGAATTATATTTTGATTTTTTTTTACATGTGAGCTAAAATTCTATCTAAATTCTAACATGGATATACATAAGAATAAACCCAAGCAAGTGTTGTGTCCTTTTCAAATGAACTATACACTTGTTAATATTGTATCCTTATGTGAATTCATGAAGATTAAAAAAGAGAACTTCAAATCACATGTTCTAAGTTGTAAGCATATAAGCTTATAAATACTCATAATTATCATTACTCTATGTGTTATAGTTGATTTATATACTTTACATTTAATTTTCTATTTAATAGTGATAATAGCCACACATATTTTTAATTTAAGCCAACACATGCAACTTGACATAAAAGAAGTCATTTTATTTAATTAATTTTTAAAAAGGATGAAATGCATGATTACAAGTGGCATACATCATTTAATACAATCGAAGAGAAATATAAGAACATAATTTCATTCAATCTAATTAATTCTAAGGACAATCATATTAAACAAGGTCATTTAAAACAAACCAAAGTTCCTTAATGCCATTTTCATGTTTTATTTGATTTAAGAAATGTGAGAAAGAT
Source organism: Cymbidium sinense (assembly GCA_021442155.1). Taxonomy (NCBI): domain Eukaryota; kingdom Viridiplantae; phylum Streptophyta; class Magnoliopsida; order Asparagales; family Orchidaceae; genus Cymbidium; species Cymbidium sinense. The sequence goes on from JAKCPB010000096.1 coordinate 11,580, forward strand.
TTGTTAATCCTAATCCCATTCCCATATGTGAATTAATTTGATTTAATGAATAGTAATTAGGTTGATTTTATGAATTGGTTAAGTTAAGCATGGATTAAATCAATTAATTAAACCCTTACCTATGTTACCTAAAGGTAATTAATTAAACAATTATGAGCTAATATGATATGAAAATAAATTGAAAAGTAAATAGCAATGCTCTTATGAAATTAAAGGGGCTTAATGCAATTAGCTCACAATCATTAATTAATTAAGCTTAAGGAACTCACTTAATTACTTTTATGGTTTTCTCACACATGTGAGCTAACCATAATTTCATTAGCTCTCTTTAGGTTATTGAACACCTAAAGAACTACCCAAGGATTAATTAGGAAATTAGATTTAATTAAAATTTTAATTTAATTGATCAAAGGATTAGTCCATTAATTCATTTTTCTCTTTCTTAATTATCAACTTTTGATTATCTTTTCAAAATGAGATGGACTTAAGAGAAAAAGGTTTGAAGAGGTCCCAACCTAATTCAATAAGTTATCCATTTAATCAAGCATGAATTCATATAATTTGAGTTTTAATTTAGCCAATTAAGTCATTGATTAATTAACTAATCATTAATTAGTATTTTTTGGATGAAAAGATGAAAATTAGGGAAAGATCGGGAGAGCCCCAATCTCATTCCCAAGCCCGCTTACTATTCAGCGATAATTAAGGAGTCCAAATAATTAGTGATTACTATTCATATATTTAATTATCACAATTAAGTTAAGAAGGTAATTAGGGATTAATCAATCAATTTCTAATTAACCAACAAATATATTCCAAGAAAAAAATAGGGAGGTAGAGGTCTCCTAAACATCCTCAAAAGTTTGAAATCAATTGGATGATTAATTAAGGGTGTAATTAAGCTAATTAAGTTTTAATTAAATTAATTAAATTATAATTCAAAATTAATTAAGGATAATTTTAATGGATTCCTCTCTAAAATAACTTTAGAATGAGCCCATTTGTATTTTCATATTTTTTACATTAGTTTCTGAATTTTGGAAGTTTGCATTAAAAATGGATTACTTAACCAATTGAAGCCTTAATCCTGTTGCCATGGCATGTTGACATGGTGTGCTTTCCACATGGCCATGAGATTGGTTATTTAAGTTATCACATGAGTTAGCGAGTGAGCTTTCTCATGAGTCTTGATCAAAGATTGGATGACCATGATCAAACCCGATTAAGTAGGATTAATTGATCTAGCATGATTTGATTGGACATTCATTCAATCATGGAATAGGCGGTCCATGTCTCTCTCAGTGAGATGAGATCCATCATTCATTCGATAGCTTACTCGAGCTGAATGGAGATCAAATCAATTTCATCGGGGAAGCAAAATGAAGATATCTAAAGGTGAAATCTCATGACATGCAACTTTTCTTCAAAAGCTCCAAACCATTTTAAGCTAAAGGTTAGTTTCAATGGCATACCTCACAGCTTGGGGTGGTTCCAAAGATTGAGGAAGCTTGTTTAGTAGAAATGAAGCCCTATTGGGTGGCACAGATTTTGATTTGAGTGGATTGCTTGGAAGGCCAAGGCAGGATGGAAGTGGTCGATCGAGCTCCACCCTCGGATCGGGGCTTGGGAGATGATTCATTCTCACAGCTCAAGGATGGTGTGTGCAAAGTTAATTGCACTTTGATGGAGGTTTGAGCAAATGGCAATTGATTGGAGATCCCTATTTTTTTTCATAAAATTGATAGAGGAAGAGTTGGGGAGCTTGGGAAACCTTGGAAATCACTTTGGTGTGTGCTCTGGCTGCAAGGTTTGTATCGAGTGTGTCTCTAAATTTGAGTGAGAATGAGGAAGGTATACCCCTCATTCCTTGATCAAATGGCTTTATTTTTGGCTATTTTGATCAAATGGCTATCATGGGAGCTCAATTTGGGTAGAAATTACCTAGCTTCACTTGAGTGGAGGAGGTGTGAGAATGCCATGGGGGTGTGGTGTGTTATGGCTTTCCAAGTGTTCCAATAGGAATGGGGGAGTGATTTCACCTCCCCATGAGTCATGGACAACCACCCTGGTTAACTGTGTCCTTGGTGCCTAAGTTGACCAATGGATGGGCAAGTTGAAGAGAAATGACCATTCAAATGATTTGCCTCATGTGATGCCCTAGCCCAAGGTATCTTGGTCATTTAGTAATGGATTTGATTTGGTAGATTTGAGATGAGTCAAAAGTGGGTTAGTAAATTTTGAGTAATTTGGAGTTCATTTGGTTTGATTTGGCTTAATTTGACCTATTTTGGTCAAATTGGGTTAGTTGGTCAAGTTGACCAACTAGTCAAATTAGGTCAAACCAAGGGTTGGGTCAATTTCACATGACCATTTGGAGTGTATTGGTGTCATTGGTTTGGTTCAATTTGCTTTGGATTTGATTTTGGCTCTTTTGGATTCATATAGGTCAAATGGGTCAAGTTGACCAATTTGACCAAATTGGCCTTGGGTTGGGTGTTGGTTCAAGTTCAATTGGTTATTTAAAATGATTATAGGCTTTGGTTTGAATCAATTTTGGATTTAATTTTGATTTTGGCCAATTTGATCCTTTAGGTCAATTTGGGCTAAGTTGGGTTAGGTTGACCAACTAGTCTTGGCTCATATGGCTTTGGTCAAGTTCAATAATGAATTTGGAATGAACTTGAGCCATTGGTTGCAATCAATTTGATTTAGGTTGCAATTTGACTAGTTTGAGTTCATACGGGTTAAAGGGTTGACTTAGTCAACATGCTAGGTTGACTTGGTTTGACCCAATTCATGCCAATTGATTAACCTAGGATGATCAACAATCATGACATGAAGTTTGGATTGGCTTAATTCACTTTGATTTGAATTGAACTAGAGTTTGGTTCATGTAGGCCAAATTGGCCACTTTGGGTCAAGTGAGCTAATTGGGTTTAGTTAGCTTGATTTTGAGTTGAGTTTGATTTAAGTGAGTTTATATATGGATTTGAGATTGACATATAAATTCAATTGCAATTGGTTTGGGTTCAAATGAGTTTTGATTTGAATATTTCAAGTCAAATGGGCTAGGTTGGATTTGACTTGAGTTGATTTTTATTTGGCTTGATGATTATAGTTTTCATTTATATTTGGATAGACGATTGAAGTAATGATTGATTTAACAGAAAATCCATTAGTTTTGCCTTGATTTGGATAGGATTTGGTTAAGTCCAAGAAATTGGCTTAAAGGGAATAAATTGGATTTTGACTTGATTTTTGATTTGGTTTTCCTATTTGAATTTATATTTCATTTATATTTAAGAATATAAATGAAGATATAAATGATTCATGAGAAAATCATTTGAGTTTGAGTGGTTTGGAAGCAAATTTGACCAAGCTTAAGGATGTAGGTCAAAAGGGCTTAAGTAGGAAGAATTTAGTTTGATTTATTTTGGTCATTGGAAGGTGGGTTTCATTTAAATTTATGAGTATAAATGATGAGTAATAGGTTTATAAAGAAACCAATTGATTTTGGGTTGATTTGTATGAGATTTGGCTAGCTTATGAGATAGGTCCATAGGGCTTAAGAGGGGATTTGGCGTTTGATTTAGTTGATTTAGTTTTGGCTATTTGAGTTTATATCTCATTTATGTTTGTGAGTATAAATGAAGATATAAATGATTCATGAAGAGATCAATCAAATTTGGGTTAAATTGGGAGGATTTAACTAGGTTTATGGAATTCCACCATAAGGCTTTGAGAGGATTTTGATTTTGGATTTGATCATGGGTTCTAATCATTTGGTTTGGAATTTGGATTTGGATTTGATAAATTGAGATTGAATTGATCTTGGAGAAAATCAATTGAATTTGGTTAAGGCTAAGTCCATAAGATGAAATCAAAGCTTAGGAAGGGTTTTGATTTTTGGATTTGATTATGAGTTTCAATCATTTGCTTTGGAATTTGGATTTAGATTTGGTATTTGAGTTGGATTTGAGGTTTGGTTTGAGGAGGAAAGCATAGATTGGGTTTAGGCTATATGGTAGGTAAGTCTTCCTAAGTCCCTAAGGCATAACCTATTCCTATGGCTAACCCTAAGTCTAAGGATTAGGTTAAGTGTTCACTAATCACTAAATGTCTTAAGACTAAGGCTCTTAGTGCAGAGTCTAGATCTATGATGAAAAGTTGAGAACTCCCTCCAAAAATAAAATCAGAGTGTGCAAAACTCCCTATAGAATCTCACTACTCTTGAGTTGAGATAAGTCCCCGACACTCTAGTTGCTTATCCTATATACTCTCTTTAAGTCACTCTTGTAGTACCTTTAGGTCAGGTTCAATATATTTTTCTAGTGACAAGTAACCCCTGCAGTCTTTCTCACTTTGGAAGATGTAAGTCTACACATTCTTTCCGACCTGCACAGATGGGCAGCCCTAGGTTGGGTTGATCTTGTACATCAATGGGTCACTAGCTGGTCCACCTTAGGAAAATGTAAATCTACTATGCTTTCTTAATAGTATAGTTGTTGCACACCAAAAGGCACCCCTTAGGTTGGATAGTCTTACCCTTTGGATCGATAAATCTGAGATAGGCCAAGGCCGACATAGCCCCTTCTTAGTGCGGTCCATTGCACACTGATGGGATCCATCAAATCAAATTAATCCTGAGAACTCTTGAGCTGACATAAGTCTTCAGCGACATTCACTCAGTATTCATCTTAGGACATGTTTGATTTATTACGCCATCAACAAGTCACCCCAGTGATTGTTCCCCACTTTGAAAGATGTAAGTCTGGTGTGCTTTCTTCCTTAGCACAACCCTTGCACACCGAAAGGTAACCCTTAGGTCAGATAGTCCTACCTTGTGGCTGGTAGACTACCTCTTTAGACTTATAAATCTGAGATAAGGCAAGGCCGACATAGCCCCTTCTCAGTAGGTCCATCGCACACAATAGGGTCCACATCATAACACACCAAATTAAATTAAATCAAATCAAATTAATCATCAAGACTACTCTTGAGTTGAGGTAAGATCCCCAATGGCACTCTGTCAGTAGTCGCCTTAGGTCAAGTTTGATTTATTCTGTCATTGACAGATCACCCCAACAATTGATCCCTACTTTGGAAGACATAAGTTTGCTACGCTAAGCTTTCTTCCAAGTACAGTCCTTTCACATTGAAAGGCAACTCTTAGGTCGGATAGCCCTACCCTGTAGTAGGTGGACTATCCCTTTGGATTTGTAGATCTAAAATAGGCCAAGGCATCTGTGGCTCTTTCTCAGTGGGTCCATCGCACACAGACAAGGTCCATAACAAACCAAATTCAAAACCAACCTTCCTAGTGGAGTCAAATTAAACATATCAAACAAACCAAAACTTCACCCAGGTGATCATTAGTCTCTAGAGCCTAAATCAAAATCTAAATCTAACAAATTCAAACTTATGTTGGATAACCCTCAATTCAAAATCATTCTCAGAGCCATAGAAATCCAATCACCCTTATCCCCCAGATCCCAAACCTTCCCAGTGGAAGGTTCACATTCTCAATCCTAGAAGATTCAAATCCATATCCCTAGATATGCCTCAACATTAATTAAAATAAAATAAATTAAAATTAATTTGATCTTGATCCCCAGTGGATTATAGATTCTTTTTCTCAGTGGAGACACACAAAAACTAATCATATTCATAATCAAACTAAAATACATAATTGATAGCTTGAACCCTAGTGGAAGGTTCATATCCTCAATCCTTAATGGATTTCTCCTTTTATGCCATTAGCATAAACCTCTCACATGTCATGCCCAATGCATGTGTGATCCCTTAGTAGATCTCCTTCATGTCTTTAACATGAAATTCCAACCAAATCTACTTTGTTCTCTTATTCCATTGGCATAAGTTGAGTTGCATTGCACTAAGATCATGATTATATCTACCTTTTGGACTTAGACATAGATCATTTTCATTAGTATTTGCAATCCTTTGGATGTTGTTAATCATCTCAGTCAACCATTGGGTTTAATTTAAATCTATTCACCTATTGTTGACCTCAAATGATCTCAATTAAATCTAAATTCTTCAGGAAAATTGATTCAAATCAAACAACCAAATCAATTTAGAAATTTATAATTAGATAAAATTTAGCCAACCATTGGGTTTAATTTAATAAATTTGATCATTTAACTCAAATAAGTCCAATGTTCCATTAAGCCCAATTTTTCAAAATATTAAATCCTCTAATCAAATCAAGTGAGATCAATTATCCAAATCATCAAAACTTAATCAAACATGATTAGCCAAACATCAACAAACCAAATTAATCATTTGAATCATGAAGCCAAAAAACAAAATATAATTATCAAATCAAACTATAAAATTAGAAAATCAATCATATAACAAAAAAACTATCAACATTGTTTAATTAAAATAGAAATATAATTAAATTTCATCAAATATAAATTTTAAAAATAAATCAAAATATTAATACTAAATAAATAATAAATATACAATTTGAATAATCATTAATTATAATATATAATTTATAAACTTTAGTTAAATTAAAACAATAAATCAAAATTATTAAATAAAGATTTAAAATAAAAAAGAATAAATCAAAGAACAATAACAAAAAAATTTCATCCTAGTGTGACACCACAGAAAAAAAAATATTTATCAATGATTTATCATTCTCATGATTTATCTCCTTAAAATAAAATAAAATAATAATAAATTTGGACATCACTCTTAATAAAGTAGCAAAGCATCAAGTCTCTTTTATTTCATTAATCTCAAAAATTTTTTTTATTTTCTATTTAAATGAAAATTTATTTTAAAATAAAATAAAATAAAATAAAATATCTTAGCCACTTGGGCATTTAATTTTTTTTCTCTCATTCTCTCTCTCTCTCTCTCTCTCTCTCTCTCTCTCTCTCAATCTCTATCTCTATCTCCTTTGAGCCTCCCATCACAGTAAAAAATAGAATCATGTGAGCTCCTTTCCATATTTAGCCAAATACCATTTCTTTAGTTTTCATCCCTCAACTATAAAAAAAGCACTTTATTGCATCATCTCATTTGCCATTTTTTTTAGAAATTTCTCAAATCTTTCTTTATGCAACCAAATTTAAAACCAACATTTAGTATAATTAAACATATATAAACAAACCAAACTTCATTTGAATAATCATTAATTAGTCTATAGTATAATCAAAATATAAATCTAACAAATTCAAAATTATGTAAAATGTATAATTAAAATCAATCTTAATAAATGCAATCAAATCTTATCCTAGCAGATAACCTAAAATTAATGGAATTCACATTCTCATCCAGATATTCAAATCATATAAAAATGCCTCCATATCAATTAAATAAAACAAATAAAAAATTAATTTTTTTCTTGATCCTAGTTGGTTATAGATCTTATCCCATAGAGACACAATAAAACAAATCATATTATTGAACTCAAATCATATCCCACTCATAGCAACTCTTTCAGTGGAAGGTTCATATACTCAATCCTCTCTCTCTCTCTCTCTCTCTCTCTTATGCCCTAGATAAACCTCTCACATGTCATGCCCAATGCATGTGTGATCCCTCATCTTTCATGTCCTTAACATGAAATTCCAACCAAATCTACTTTGCTCTTTTATGCCCTCGCATAAGTTGAGTTGTATTGCATGAAGATCATGATTCTATCTACCTTTCAAACATAGGCATAGATCATTGTTGTTAGTACTTGCAATCTTTTAGATGTTGTTGATCATCTCAGTCAACGTCAATACGTACGGTGTGATTGTCAATTACACCACACCTATTGGCGGTCCTTTTGTTGACCTCATTTTTGGAGTGAGTTCTTAACCTCTTTTTCTTAGACCTATGAGTCTTCTAGATACTAAGACTTCCTTAGTCATAAGACACTTCTAGCAACTAGGTGGACACTTAACCTAAGCTTAAAGACTTAAAGGGTTAACCATAGAATATGCTATACCTTAGGGATTAAGGAGACTCACCTACTCTATAGCCTAAATTTGACCAATGTTCACCATCTCAAACCAAAACTCAAATTCAATTCAAATATAAAAATCTAAATTTAAATCCAAATCAAATGATTGAAGCCCCATGATCAATCCAAAATCAAAATCCTTCCTAAGCTCCTATGATTTATCTTAGTTTAGCCAAATCCAAATCAATCCAAATTCAATTGATTTTCTCAAAGATCAATTCAAACCTTCAATCAATTTATCAAATTCAAACTCAAACTCAAATCATGATCCAAACCTAAATCAAAATCAAATAAAATCAAAATCCAAACCCTTAAGCCAACTTAATGGACTTAGCGAAATCTCATCCAAATTAAACCTAACTCAATTGATTTTCTCATAAATTAATCAATCCTTCAGTCATCACTTCAAGCCATACGAAAATCTACAATCAAATCAATCAGGCCAAGGTTAAACCTAACATAACCCATTTGGCCCAAAATATACAAATAAGCTCCAAATCACCTAAGTCTAAATTAAATTAAATTAAATCAAAATTAAACTAAATTAAACTGAATCAAAAACATGAAATCAATGCATAAATAGAAACAAACTGAAAAAGAAATCAAGATGGGACACAAAATAGCAAATAGGTCATTTGACCTAGAGTTGACCCACGTGGGCTCCACTAAGACAAAAGTCAACAAATTAAAATTTGATTAAATTGAGCCACTCCAAAGACTCAAAATCATCAAATGAACATGTTTGAGTCTAAAACTAAAAAATAAATTTAATGAAGATCTAAATGGGTTGATTTGACCTAACCCAAGTAGACCCAAATGATGCTATTAAATCAAAATTAAATTAAAAATTAATTCAAATCAAACATCCAAAATCATTTTAAATTTATAATTAGATAAAATTTAGCTAACCATTGGGTTTAATTTAATAAATTTGATCATTTAACTAAAATAAGTTCAATGTGGCCCATTAAGCCCAATTTTGGTCAAAATGGGCTTAAATCTAAATCTACATCAAATCAAGTGAGATCAATTACTCCAAATCATCTTAAACACTTAACTGAACTTGAGTGTAACCCAAACACACCATAATTGAGCCAAATTGATCATTTAAATCAATTAAGCCCAACTGAAACAAAATATAATTAGCAAGCAAATCAAACTATCAAAATTAGAAAATCAATCATATAACAAAAAAAAACCAACAACATTGTCATTGTATAATTGAAATAGAAATATAATTAAATTTGAACATCAAATATAAATTTGATTAAAATTAAATCAAAATAATTAACTACTAAATAAATAATAAATATACAATTTGAATAATAATTAATTATGGTATATATAATTTATAAACTTCAGTTAAATTAAAACTATAATATCAAAATTATTAAAATTTATGAAGATTTATAAATAAAAGAATAAGTCTATAAAAAAACTAACAAAAAAAATTCCATCCCTTCACATGACACCAAGACAAAAAATATAAATATTTTATCAAGCATGTATGTGTATCATATCATTCTCATGCCACATTTATCCATTAAAATTAAAATAAAATAATAATAAATTTGGACATCACTCTTTTATTAATGCTAGCATCAAGTCTTTTTTTATTTCACATGAATAAATTTTTTATTTTTCTATTCAAATGAAAACCTAAAAAATAAAATAAAATCTTTTACCCACTTGGAGCAGCCATCTCTCTCTCTCTCTCTCTCTCTCCTCCATCCCACCTAAAATAAAACATCAATCCATGGGCCTGGGAATAGCACTTTTCTCCATGCGCCCAAATATTTTTTAAGACAGCACTCTCTCATCTTCCTTCATGCATGAGAAAATCACATTCCATGGGATCAAAGGCCTCACATGGATTGAGTCCCTTTGTTCATCCATCTCTTCACTCTCATGTAGACATGAGCAACATCTCATCCTCTTCGGTTTGTACTTCCTTCCCCACTAATCGATTCAAAGTCTGCTAGCACACCTCTCTCTTGTGGTAAGCAAGAAAATGCGACACTCTTATCCACAGAAAGCTTCATCCCCCAAGCCCATAGGTTGAGGCACTATAACTCTGAGAATATTCATCTCTCAACTCAATGCAAAATCTAGTCCTCTTTAAACTCTTTCCAGCTGCAGGCATTCTTCTTATCCCTCTCATTTTTAGTTCAATAGTATCATGCTACAACATTGAGCCACTCACCTCTTATCCTCTTCTTCTACTAGGCAGCCAACACTTGATCTTCTCCATATTTCCTTACAAAATCACTGCAACAACTTTAATCTCCTTATATGTTGAACCTCCTTTCTTTCTTCTAGCCTGCATTCCACTACCTCTAATTCTCCATCCAGGTTTCCTTCCATTGGCCTTTGAACTACTCTTCTCTACACAAGCAGTAAAGATATTTCCTCAAGCTTGCTTCTAACTATTCAGTCCACAAGAATGATGAAGCTCTGGTAAGTAGTGGCATGAGTGAGCTTATGGGATACGTGGTGAGGAAGCAAGCCTAGAAACATATGGAGAACTCTCGTCCTAGAAAGTTCAAATTGACCAATTTAGAACACTATCTTCAATCAAGCATTTAAAGTGAACCATATGAGCAAAGAAAAGGAATGCTAGCTGAGTATTGATCCAACCCAACAAGCATCTCAATAGGGCTTCATTTCTTCTAAATGAAAACTCTTCTCCACTAGACATTAGCTCCGGTGAGGTATAATTCTTAAATGCTTAGAAAGCTTTAGGGATCTTATGTTTGATGTGTTGAATGTGAGCATCATTAGGATCCTTTAGAACCCTGCACTTTACTTTTAATCCTTTTGGCGAGAGTTTAGAGAGAAAATTGTTTATTTTATGTGTTTGAAATGAATAGTTTTGATTAGGTCGAATGGCATAGTGATTTGATTCCATCTATCAAGCCATGATTAACTCTTGGGCTGATTTTTTTGATTGAATGATAATGATTAATCCACCTTATTTTATTTATTATTAAATTCAATCAAATTAAAAAGGAGTTAATAATCCAATTCCAAACAAAAAAAATAATATGTGATCAAACAAAAAAAAGTGCAAATTAAATTATCATAAAATCTGAGTAAAACTTAGTATAAAAAGAGAAAAAGAATTAACTAAACCAATAGTATTATAAATATTATAATTGAATATAAAAAGTTGTTTGAACATAATTTATGAAAGTCAATTATAAAATCAATTTAATCTCTTATTATTATATGTTGATTCTAAAATCAAAAAGAAAATTTAGTTATGTGACATATCCTTAATTATAATTAACTAAATTATTACAATTGGCTAAGCTTTATTTGATTAGTTATTCATATAAAATTTTGGACGAATTCTTAACTAATTCAAATCACATTTTAAAACATATATATATATATATATATATAAACACATCCCTTAGGACATAAAAAATTAAAGTCAAGAAAAAAATATGAGAAAACTTGTATAATTCATATTCTAAATATCATAATCAAATCAAACAAACATAAAATTAAATATAAACTCAAAATTTATTAAATCATATCCAATTATTCCAAATTTCAATCAATATCAAAATAATTTAAAAAAAATCCAAATAAACAAACCTATTGAACTAAGATAAGAGAATAATCATTAACCTAAAGAGATAATCATTTATATAAACTAGATGGATAAAGTTAATAAGTTAAACCCTTAATTAGAATTCAAATGAAAGAACACATTAAACTTCAAATCAATCATAAGTAAATTAAAATACATTCACCAATCCAAATTAAACTCAAATAAAATAATAAAATCAATGAATTTAAACAAACATTGAAATGACAATAATCATATGAAATTAAAACCAAAAAGAAAAGCATTAGATATTAAAGATATTGAATTATCAAAATTTAATTAAATCAAAACATCTAATCCAAAATTAATCAATGAATATATGAAATTAAATAAACTTAAACTTCATTATTAAGGATATTGAATTATCAAAATTTAATTAAATCAAAATATCTAATCCAAAATTAATCAATCAAAATAAATGAAGATTATGTAAACTCAAATTTTAAAATCTAATTAAATAAAATTAATCAAATCAAATCAATCACATAAATTCAAATAGGCTAATTAAGGTACTTAAGGACCTTAGTTAGACTCTTTAGGAGTTAGGATGTAGAATATGATGAGTTCCATCCAAAAATGGAATTTATTTTACTCTTCATTCTTGAAAATCTAAATATCACTTTAACTTAATAAAAGTGAAATAAAATGGAAAATAAATCATTAAATCATTTAAATTGAAACAACTTAAAGGAAAATTATAAACAAATTCAAACTCCTTACGAAACATAAACTAAAGAAGCCTAGTAATGTCTTATCACACAAAGCCTTTTTTCACTAGAATACTAGGTCACCTTAGAATTAGGTTTCGATGTGTTGATTGTATGGTTGATGTTGTGTTTTGTTTTGATGTAATATTTTTTAGATTTGGATGTTAGGAATGATGTAGGTTGGGCGTTAGGTCCTTGATAGTCTAACATTATTTTTTTCAAGGATTGTGCTTAAGGGGCACTTAAAATAAATATAAATGCTCTCTTTGCAGGTTGCTTAAGCATAATCCAAGTTAGGGCCGGTGGGGTTATGTGCTAGGTGCTAAGTTCAAATTATAAATATAACTACTTTGGTTTTATGTGTTTTAGCTAACACATTTTGGTGTGTTAGATTTACTTTTCCTATTTTTAATATAATTTTGCATTAGAATTAGGATTAGTGCTATGGGGTTTAGGATGAGCATTAGAAGGCTTAGTCTTGTTCCATGTGATGCCTTAAAGCCTACCACATCAAAAGAAGCAAAGATATGAAGAAATGAAGGAGACATGAATAATGAATACTTGAAGACCCCCCATTTATTATTATTTGTAATTATAATTTTATATACTAGGTTGTATATAGCTTCTCATTTTCTCTGGGTGAACAATGGAACCCACCGACCTTTTATTCTTTATGGTAGTCTATAAAATTGTTTGATGTTGTATTTAGATGCATTAGAAACAACATGCCTTTCTTAGTTTCTTATATGTTTGATGCTTTAATGTGTGCTTGGATGCAATTAGGCTCTAGGATAAAATTAATTTCTCTACCCCAAATAATAACTCATAATTAATATTTAAAATAACTCATAACCTCACCATAAAGCTAGGTTCTAAATAAGATAATTAAAATATTTAGCAATCCCTTAGTTGAATGATTGAATGTCTCATAACATGCATGCATATTTTTTCTCTCTTAAACATGAAGGATCTCCTTCCTTGCATGATAGGGGAATGCTTGACTTATGTGGGCATCCCTTGTGATGGAGAACACCTTCTTCTAGCTGATTTGGCCCATAACCTATTTTCATCATGCATATAAGAATCAAAATCCTAAAGCCTTTGTCAAAATGAAGTGTCAAAATTGAAATAAAATTTGAAAGATTTTGCATTTGTTGATTAAGTCAATACTCATACCACTCATCCTCTAGTATCTTAGGGAGTGAATTTAAGGACTCTAGTCTCTTTCTAAATAATAACTACCCTAGCTATCTTGCAACTCAAAAGACTTGCCTACATGAATTTAAAGCATAAGAGGACAGCTTACTATAACTCTAGATGGTTGTAAGCCCAGCAGTCAGGTGGTTTATCCTCTCTTGTGGAGGTAAACCATATACCCATCATCATTCAGACTTTAGGTCGTGCTTTGGCTTATGCCAAACCTGCTTTGATTTAGGATCTGAGGTAGCTATTTCTCTCAATCTACAAGCATAAATTCTCATCTCTTAGGCATTTCCATAATTTTATGTTGTTGGATTATAAGTCCTAGCTTTTTAATATAATGTCAACTTCAATATAATTAATCTCTTCAACTTCAAACATATAAATCCCATCCATAATAAAAATTGAAATGCTCACTAGGCTTCCTTGTATCATGAGAATTTCCTACTCATTCTCTTTGGCTTCAAAAATAAGTCTTCTCCTTGAATAATCCCATTTGATTTTTCAATACAAATAGTATTTTGATAGTCTAGCCTTGAAATCTTTAGAGACCTTAATTTTTACTTTAATCAGGAGCAGTCTTAAGAAATTCCCATTCTTTATGATGTAATTAACTATGGAGGCTTGCCTCCATAGGGAACTTAATGAACTTGGCTTAATATAAACCCTACTTTACATTTCCATGTAAAGTAGAGGAAAGAACTCTAGTTTATTCGAAGACTCATCATGCCTTAGGAGTCCTTATTATGTGTTTAGGTTTATTATATGGTGATGATTTCTATCTATCAAGAAAGTGCATCATACCTTAATGTAGTACTCGATCACTTCAATAAATACCCCCTAAGATCTGCGTGGTGTCCCACCTCCAAAAAATAAACACCATAACCCTAAACCATAAATCATAAACCAAAACCCTATAAACCTTAATAATATTATAAAAAAAAAAAATCCTTTGCCCCTCTCCTCATGTTCGATTTTCCTTTCCCCTCTTTTGGCTTTTATAGATTGATATCCTCCCTTCAATCGATAAATTGTCAATTTCTCTCTTCCTTGGAGTGACATCATGACTTGCCATCTTCTCTGATGATTCCTTGGGAAAAATCAAAATATCCTATGGATCCTGCTAGGGCATCATCTACTCTGGCTTCGGCTACTTTAAAATCATTCAAAGATGTTCTCACTGGTAAAGATGGCTATTTAGGTGAGTCTCTGGAACTTATTTTGACTTCTTTTCAAGGCATGCATGTGGTTATGTGCTCTGATTTGATTGTGGAAAAGCTTGCTAAGCCTTTTGAATTAACTTTGGTTGGAAAGTTTACTCTTCATAGCCTAATGGAAAACATTGCTCTTTCTTTCATAGTCTAAAACTTTTGGGTGCTTTTATGATTCGTTTAATTAATCCCCACCACATTTTAATTCAGTTGATGAATGATTTGGATTACTTTCATGTTTTCTCTAATTGTTCTTATTTTATTTTCAATTCCCAAATGAGGTTGCTTAAAAGTACTCCACTATTTAATATTAAGGAAAAATCCCCAATTATTCCAATTTAGATTTCTCCCCCCAATATGCCTATTCATTTCAATAACCATGAATTCCTTTTTATTGTGGGTGCCTTATTTGGTTAGCTGTTGTAAATTGATCAAGCAATGATTACAAAATATCAACCTTTAGTGGCTAGAATCCTTATTAAATTGGACAATACCAAGAAACACCCTAAAGAAATTTGGTTGGGATCAAAAAATTACAGTTATATGCAAAAAGTTGAATTTGAAAATTTACCTATCTTTTATTCTCACTGTAAAATCCATGGGCACGATAATTCTGAATGTTTCATTCTTCATCCTCACCTAAAAAAAATCCTGTTAAGAAAACTTCTATTCCTAACCCTAGGCCGACCATTGTTAAATTTCAAAAAACTACTTTGGGAAAAATGGATTCTTTGAATGTTCCTTATAAGGCTAATTTACCTTTTACTTCTTTTGAGCAATTGAAGGCTTCTAATGTGAACAATAATAGCTTTTTTAAACTTTTGAATGAGGATTCTATTTCCCCTGATTCAATCCGTGCATCTTTGCTAGCTTTGATATATGAAAATGAAGCTTTAATGGAGAACATAAATGAGGAATTTAATATTATGCATCATTCTAATTCAATGGAGAATATGGCTTTAATACCTCATGATAATCGTTGATAAACCGATTCCATATTCCAAATTCAAGATGATTTAACCTCTCAAAAAGATTTACTTTTATCTAATAATTTGGCTAATGATGAGGAAGGGTTTGGTGTTCCCATTTGTCTTCTTAATAAATCATTTTATGCTCCCTCCCTTGCTATTCTCGAAGCTCATTTGTCTTTAATAAATTCTAGTTTCTTGGAAGAAGGAGAATTCACTTCTCATCAAGAGATTTCTCCTAATCTATGACTAATGTTGCTAAATCCTTTTCAAATGATGATTCAAAGCTTCCAAACTTTCTATTCAGAAAAAAAAATTTAAAATTTCCTCCCAAATTGCCAAGAAAGACTAGAGCCTGCTCCTCCCTTCTCTCAATTAACTTTTATCCTCCCCCTTTTCTTTTTTTATGTTTAATTTTTAGTTTGAATGTTAGAGGGATTGTACACTCTCTTCACAATATTAGAAATCTTTGTATCCATAATATTTCTTTACTTATTATTCTTGAGCTTATTCATGTTAATAAAATTAAACATGTTGCTAGAATGATTGGTTTCAATAAATTTTCTCTAATATTAGTAATAAGATTTGGTGTTTTGGAATAACTTTGTAGATGATTTCTATTCTTGATGATTTTCATCAGTTATTCAATGTCAAATCTCTTATGATGCTTTAATGATTTTTATGGTGTCTCTTATTTTGTGTTTTGGGGTCTTTTGTTTATGCATCTTGTAATAGATATGGTAGAAATCTTCTTTGGGATAATCTTTTCAACCTTTGATAATAAACCTTAGTTGGTTGGTGGTGATTTCAACACTATTTTTTTCTCTTTTGAATGAAGTGGTGGTTGCTCTCATAATATTCATTCCATGGAAGAATTTTCCAATATGATCCTTGATTGTAATTTGATTAATATTGGTTTTAATGGTTCTAATTATACTTGGAAAAACTTTAGACTTTGGCAAAGGTTGGACCGAATTCTTTTTAATACTCATTGGATTACTCAACGGCCTATTACTTCTATCAATTATTTAAGCTAAACCTTATCTAATCAAGCTCCTCTTTTGGTTTCTATTAAAGATAATTCTAATATATTAAAAAAGTTCTCTCCTTTTAGATTTTAGAACATGTGAATTCAGCATATTGATTTTTTTAATGTTGTGGCTAACAATTGGAAAGCTCCTTTACATCTTCATAATTCTATTGTGGGGATGAATGGATGTTGGTTTAAGCTTAAAATACTAAAACAAAATTAGGGTTGGTGGAATAAGCATTATTTTTAAAACTTTTTTAATATCAAAGATATGGAAAAAATTGGTTTGTGATCTTGAAGTCTCGATCCTTCTAAGATTAAAGAATTGATTGAAGTGAAAGATAAGCTTGTTAAAATATGGAAGAGACTTATTGGCACAAAATAGTAAACACATTGCAGATGGAGACAGAAATACTAGCTATTTTCATGCTTTAGTTAACAAAAATAGAGCCTTAAATAATATTCAACAAATTAAAGATGAAAATGGAGAATGGATTATGATAATGGTATTAAGGATTCAATCATTAATTACTTTAGAAATATTCTTAATAAGAGTTGCTCTATGAAGCTATTTCTAAATATTCCCTTCTATTATTACCAATGATGCCAATAATTTTCTTACTATTGTGCCTAATGAAGATAAATTTTTTAAAGATCTTAATAGCATGAACATAGATTCTATTGCTAGTCCAGAGGCTACCCAATTTTTTTAAAAATGTTGGATTATTATTAAAAATGATCTGATTGAGGCTGTGGTTGATTTTTTAATGGTAATCCTTTTCCTAGATATTTTTCTAGCACTTCTATTATTCTCACACCTAAGAAAGATAACCTAGAATATTAGAGTGATTTTTGACTTATTATTCTTCGCACCTTCTTCAGTTAGCCAATTTTCAAAATTCTTGATAATAGGTTTAGTCCTTTACTTCATAAGATTATCTCTCTCAACCAAATCCATTTTTTTAGAGGTTGATCTATTTTTGATAACAGTTTACTTGCCCAAGAATTAATTCATGATTTAGATGCTAAGACTAGAGGAGGAAACATTCTTTTCAAATTATATATTTCCAAAGCTTTTGATAATATCTCTTGGGATTTCTTTTTCCATATTATGAATTTTTTTGGGTTTTCTGCTAAATTTATTTTTCTTATTAAAAATTGTATTAATAATGCCTTATTCTCTATTTTGCTTAATGAGGAAGCTTTGGGCTTCTTTCCTTCTTCCCATGGCATAAGACAAGGGCATCCTTTATCTCCTGCATTTATTATTATTGTTGAGTACTTATCTAGAGCATCAATGAGTTATTCTTAAACAATCTAGTATACATAAACTCTTGGTGGTCTTCTTACTTAAGCTTTGTAGATGATTTTATTATTTATTTGCAATGCTTCTCTTCATCATATCAAGAACCTCAAGAATTTTTTTAAATAAATTTGGTAGAAAGTGGCTTTCTATCAATGATAACAAAAGTTATTTTATTACTTTAAATATCTCCAATAATAAAATTAATCAAATCTGCATATCACTAATTTTAAACATCAACACTTACCTTTATGTACTGAGTGCTCCTCTTTTGAAGGTCCAAAATGATCCCACATTTTTGATGAGTTAATTCAAAAAATTTTAAATAAAATTTTGTTTGGGAATTCCATTTACTTTCATTTGCACTCACTATTCTTAAAAGCACTCTCAATTCAATGCCTCTTTATTTGATTCAAACTATTATTCCCACTAATTCTACTCTTATCGAATTGATCGCTTAATAAAAAATTTTTTGGTGGTCCAATAATTCTATTAAAAGAATGCATTGGATTTCCTGGGATAAATGTTGTGGTCTATTGGGTGAAGTTGGTCTTGGTTGAAAACCTATTCATGATGCTATCACTACCTTCTCTCATAAGTTCTAGTGGAATTTTAGATAGAACGATAGCCTTTAAGCAAATTTTATGATGGAAAAATATTATCAAGGTAAACACCCTCTAACCTATGCTTATAAAGTTGGTGACCCTCTGATTTGGAAAAGGCTTTGCTCCATTTAATGGGTTGCTGAATCCTTAATATCTTGGGGTATTCATTCAAATTCTTCTTTCTTTTGGCAAGATAATTGCCTTGGCAATGGATCTATTGAGTCCCTTTTATCTACACACCCTACTACCACTACCAAAGTTAACTCTTTTTGGCTTAATAACAATTAGAATGAAAACAAACTTGAGAACTACATTCTTATTTCTTTTTTTGACAAGTTTTGCAACATCGCTATCTTTTCTAATAAACTTGATCAAATTTTTTTCAAGCTCTCTTACAATGGTGATTTCATTCTTAAAGAGGTTTGAAATTTTAATAGAAATAAACAAAACACCTCTAATGTTTTCATTAATCTTTGGAACAATATCATTCCCATTTCTTATTATATTTTAAATTGGAGGATTTTGAATAACTTCATACCGTTGATTCTTTGCTCTAGCTTAAAGTGTTTATATTGAAAATGTAATCATGCCAATGAAAAACTTGATATGGTATGATGATTTATTTAACACTAACTATTTTCATGGCTCTCTTTCATTATATCAACTTCTTTGTTTCCACAAAAGTGTGAAAGGTTATATCAAATTTTTTAATTGCCATTACTATTATTTGGTTCATTTGGATGGATAGAAATGATGCTAAATATCATGGTATCCTAACCATAAAAGGATCCTTGCTAGAACTAAAGAAAAAATTCATGCTTTGTTTTAATGCAAATTTAATTTGTAATCTTCACTTTAGAGGTTATAACTTTGTGGCTAAAAAATTGGGTATCACTTTGCATGATGATCCTTCCTACAAGAGTATTAGGATTATACATTGGATTAAGCCTACATAAAATTTTATTAAGATCAATACGATGGTTTTGTTTCCCAAACAAATATGGTTGTGGTGGAATTCTTAGGGATTCTAAAGGTACTATCATTTGTGCTTTTGCCTACCCCTCAAACCTTGTTCTATTTATTTGAGCTCATGGTTGTTAACAAAGCTATTGATATTTGTTTAAGCAAAGGCCTCTTTAATATTTGGATTGAAGTTGATGCTCTTCTATTACATGATATGCTCAATAATAATAAAATGGGGAATGATGACTTATTTTATCTTCTTAATCACATTAAAAAGCTTCTTTTTCAAGTTTGCTATAAAACATTTCACATTCTTTATAAAGGTAATGCTTGTGCCAATTTCCTAGCTAATTTGGTAGGGGAATTAAATGAGCTCACTTTATTTGATAACCATAGCTTACCAAAGTATCTATGTGATCTAGTTAATCTGTATAACACTAGACTTCCTTACCTCTTATTTTAGCCTTTTTCCTATTTATTTGATCATTTTTCTATGGTGGTTTTATTCAAACTATTTTTTGGTTGTTTATTTTATGCTTCCCTCACCAATAAGTGGTTTTTGTTGAGTTTATTTCTATACTTAAACCCCCATTCCTCTTAACCCCATTCTATACTTGACCCCTTGGGTCATGTGTTTTAATTGGTTTCCTATCCTGAGACTGGTGATTTTCATTTTATGGCTTTATCACATAGGTAGTCATTTTTTGAGGGTCTCCTATTGGGTTGTGGTAGTGCTGGTTTTCGGCCTACCCCTTTTATTAATGGATGTTGGGTTTGCCTCTAGTTTGGACTATGGCCTTATATTTAAAATTTTTTTGCTATAGTTATTTTAGCTGTTCTATTTGCTTCATATTGTTTTGTGGTTATTTTTTCATGGTTGTTGGCCTCTTCTATCTTGGCTTAATTTTGGGTTTTTTAGTGATTGATGTTCTCCGTTTGGCTTGGAGGCATCTACTGGTTGGTTTTTCCCTCTATTTGATGGATTGGAGGTAGCTGTTATATTGTTGTTATCTTCCTACTTTCATTTATGACCTACTCTTGGAATTTTGGAATGGCTTTTTGTTTCCTCCCTTGTTTCTTTCATTATAATTTTGTCGCTATGGTTGGGTGGTCCTCCTTGGCCTTTGTCCTGCTAGGTGACTACCATTTTTGTTATTGGTTATTTTGGAGATCTCCAAGTGGGTTGTGGATTTCTACTATTATTCTTTTCCCTTTTGGGCTATGTATTGGCTTTTCCGCTTGTTAGTTTTGTTGGCTAACTATTGGTTGGCTATTTTGTTGGTATTGGTTGGGTGCATGTGTTGGTTGTGTTTGATGGTTAGTTTAGGTGCTTTGGTTGGGTTCTTTGGTTTTTATGGTCTCCTGGGTTGGTTATCCTCTTTGTGCTTGCTTTTCCTTTACTTTGTTCTCGATTTGGGTGCCAATTTCTTTGTTGCTCTGATTTCTCTTGGTACTCAACCTATTGGTTGCTCGCCTGGGTTATTTTATTGGCTATTTTGTTTATGGAGGATATGAGCTCTTGTGGTTTTTTGGTCATATTTTAGGACTTGTTGTTCGTGGTTGGCTGCTTGAGGGGTTTTTTATGGCTTCCATCTTGCCTTGGATGCTTGTGTCATGGCTTGGTGTTTTGGGATTTATGTTGGCTATTGGTGTTGACTCCCTTTGGTTTATTTGGCTCTCCTTATTTCATGATATTTGCCTCTTGGTTGGTGGTGGTGGATTTGTTGTTCTTTTGGCTACCATGGTGGTGGTTTTGATGGTAATTTTTAGATGCCCTCCTTCTCTATGCTATGGCTTTCCTCTCTAGTGCTACTTATTCCCTACATTTTGCTATTTGGTGGAGGTTTTCCCTTGGATTTGGATTGCTATGGCTTTCCTCACTATGTTATGACTCTTTTGCTCGATTGTTTGCCCCATTTATGCTGCCACTTTTTGTGTTTCTCTCTTATTGGTGGTGGCTTGTGGAGTGATCGCTTTATTTTAGCTTGGCCACGATCTTGTAACTGGATATTGGCTTTAAGTGGTTGATGTGGTTTTGGTTGGTGGGTTGGTGTGGTTGTCGCTAGCTTGCTATTTTTTTGTGTTTGTGATCACTATGGACTATTTTGCCTTGGATGGTTGCTTATATTAGGTATGCTGGCTATGATGGCCTTGATGTTTCCTCATATGTTCTCTCTGGTTGGTAGTGTGCATATGATTCTCATGAAGGTTGAATGCTCATATGTATTGTTGCCCCTTGAGATGATCTGCCTTCTCTCTCAGCTTTTTCTAAATTGTTTACTTTATCTTTTTCCCTTGAGCTATGACCATTACCTTTGTAGTGTTTTGTAGAATTATTTTGTAGGTTGGAACTTCATAGATGGAATCATCTTTACTCAGTCAACTCAAGTACTGTTGATGTGGATCTTGCTTATCTTGACTTCTAAAAGGGATCATGAGCTTTTGCTAACTAGTCTTTATATTGCTTTCTTGAGTTATATTAGTCTTATTTAGTGTCTTTTCTCATTTGTTTTTAAGTTGTTGTATTTGCTCTTTAATTTTTTTTCCATTGTAGTTGATGAGAGTTTAGCTCTTTAGGTTTCTTGTAGCTCTATGAGTATTAGAACTTTGAACTTTAGCCCTTTTGAGGACATTGTATCCTTTATTTTTATGGAAATAAAATTCTAACGTTCCCTAAATAAAAAAAATAAAAAAATCCTAAACACTAAAGGCCAAACCCTAAACCCTAAAATGCTTAAAACTTAAAACTAAACTAAATAAAACCTAAAAATAAAATAAATAAAAATACCTAAACCTAAATAAAATAAAATAAAAACCTAAACTAAAAGCTAAACCTAAAAAAGAAAATAAAATAAAAAATAAAAATTAAACTAAAATAAAAGAAATAAAAACATAAACTGCTAAAAAATAAAAAACCTAAATGAAATAAAAACTAAACCTAAAATAAAAATAAGATAAACATAAAATAAAATGAAATAAAAACTAAATAAAAACTTAAACCTAAAAAATAAATCTGAAAATAAAACATAAAAATAAATTTAAAATAAAACCTAAACCCTAATCTAAAAAAACCTAAAATAAAATAAAATAAAATAAAATAAACCTAAAGATAAACTAAAATAAACTAAACTAAAATGAATAAAACCTTAACTTAAACCTAAAATAAACTAAACCTTAAGCATAACCTAAACTAAATAAAATAAAATAAACTAAAAATAAATCTAAACCTAAACTAAAAAATAAAACCTTAAAATAAACCTAAAATAAAAGCCTCAAATATAAAGCTAAAAAAATGAAACAAAAACCTTAATCTTAACTTAAAAAATAAAAATAAAACCTAAACTTAAAAATAAAATTAAAATAAAACTAAACTAAAAAATAAACCTTAACCTAAACCTAAACCTAAAAAATAAACTAAAATAAAAAACCTAAACTAAAATAAATAAACATAAAATAAATAAACTAAACTAAATAAAATTAAAAATAAAGGTAAATAAAAATTAAAAATAAAATAAACTAAAATAAATAAAAATAAACTAAATAAACTTAAACCTCCCACTTTATTTAATTTAACAATAAAAAAATAAAAAAAGTACTTGCCCTAAATCCTAAACCCTAAAACTAATCCTAAATCCTAAACCCTAAATCCTAAAACTCAAAACCCTAAACCCTAAACCCTAACCTAATCCAAACCCTAAACCCAAAGCTAAAACCAAACTAAAACCTAAAATAAATAAACCTAAACCTAAACTAAATAAAATAAAAAATAAAATAAAATAAAACCAAACCTAAACTAAATAAAATAAAAAAATAAAATAAAATATAAACCAAAACTAAAACCTAAACCTAAAATAAAATAAAATAAAAATAAAAATAAAACTAAAATAAAAAATAAACTAAATAAAAAATAATAACCTAAAATAATAAATCTCAACCTAAAATAAACAAAATAAAATAAACCTAAACTTAAACTAAAATAAATAAAATCTAAACCTAAACCTAAAATAAACTAATCTAAATTCCTAAACTAAATAAATTAAAATAAATTAAAAATAAATCTAAACCCAAACTAAAAAATAAAACATAAAAATAAACCAAAAACCTAAACATAAAAAAATAAAATAAAAATTAGATTAACCTAAAAAATAAACATAAACTTAAAAAATAAACTAAAATGAAAAACCTAAACTAAAATAAATAAACCTAAAATAAATAAAATAAGCCAAATAAATAAATAAACACAAATAAAAATAAAAAAAATAAAATAAACTAAAATAAATAAACTAAATAAACCTAAACATACTAGTTTAGTAAATTAAAAAAAAAACCCTAAACTTAAAATAAACACAAAACCCTAAACCCTAAATCCTAAACATTAAAAAACCCTAAACCTTAAACCCTAAACCCTAAAATCCTAAACCATTATCCCTAATCCCTAAACCTTAAAAAACTATAAACCCTAAACACTAAACCCTAAACTAACCTAAACCCTAAACCTACCTACAACCTTAAACACTAAACCCTAAACCCAAAACCCAAAGCCATAAACCCTAAACCCTAAACCTTAAACCATAAACCCTAAACCCTAAACCATCAATACCCTAAACCCTAAAGTTAAAACACTAAACTAAACCCTAACTAAACCTAAACCTAAACCCTAAACCCTAAACTTTTTTTCACTTTTGGCCTAAGATGGTTTTGTTTTGACCTAAATTTTGGGTTTGGTTATACTGGTGGTTCCTCTTTTCTAGCCTAGGTTGCTTGGTTTTTTCATCTTGGTGGATGTATTCTCTTTATTACTTTTGGTGGATGAGATGATTTCTTTAGCTTTATTCTTTTCTACTAGGTTTGTTTACTCTCCTTGAACTCAAATTACTTTTACTAGTTTTCATGGTTGGATGGGTGGCCTTCTAGTGGGAACCATTGTTTCTTTTCTCTCTTGGAGAATTTCTTTTCTTTTGGGTTTGTTGTTTATGGTTTGAATCTTCTTTTTCCTTTTGCATTTGGTTATTCTCCTGGAATTAGCCTTTATTGGTTACGTTGTTTGCAGCACATTTTGTGCTATTGTTATGCTATATACCAGTTTAGTCTTTGTTTCTAGGAAAGTTTGGTTTTTTGACAGGTCCTGGCTAGCTACTGTTGTTGCTATTCTATGGTTATTGTGCTTTTTTTGGGCCTCTATTGTGTGGTACTTTGTTTTTTTCTAATTTTCCTTGGCTGTTGGGGATGCTTCCTTTGTTGGTTACTTATGATGGGTTATTTTTTGGTGGATCTTATGGTAGTTTTACTTAGCTGGTTTGGTTGGAGGAATTTTAGTTGTCCTTGGAATCATGGTTTGTTGATTTTTTCTTGTTGGTCTTTTCCTTCTTCTTGAATAATTTGCTGGAGGCTTTTGTTGTGCTAGCCAAACCTTTGTTGATCCTTTTAGATTGGACCTGTTGGTTTCTAGAGGTTGGTTGCTACCTTTAGCCCCCTTCTATGAGGCTATTTTGTCTTCTGGTGATTTGCACTAGCTGCAACTTATGTTTCCTTTAGTTGATAGTGTCATTTTTGAACTACCTAGTCATTTGTGGTTGCTCACCCTCGTTTGGCTTGGTGACTACTACTTGTCAGGACTTTCCATTAAGGGCTATTATCTAGGTTTTTTTGGCTATTTCTCTATTAATTAGCATGGGTCTGGTGTTTGCTGACAATTGGTTATGGTTTTCTTAGTTTGTAGCTTGGATGGGTATTTGGATAATGGCTGTTAATGGTGTTCTGACTTTATTCTAGCCTCTCTTTGGGTTATTATGATTAGTCTAGTTTTGTTTTTGTTTGGTGATTTGGCTACTAGTTGGTTGTTGGCCGATTGCTCTTTATTAAATGGTGCAGGATCTAGAACTCTATGGACTGCTGGCCTTGGATGTTTTCTTGTATCAGGTATATTGGCTACGATGGCTTTGATGTTACTCACCTCTTCCCTCTGGTTGGTAGCATTACATATGATTATAATCCTTCTTTATGAAGTTTGGATGCTCATATGTTTTGTTGCCCTTGAGATTATCCTAACTGAGCCTAAGCCTTCTCTTTCTCAACTCTGTCCTTTTCCTCTATTTATCCTTATCCTTTTTAGCTATGACTTTTGCCTTTGTAATGTGTTGTAGATTTCTTTTACCGGTTGGAACTTTATAGAGGGAATGGTCATTACTCACTCAACGCAGGTGTTGTTAATGTGGATCTTGCACATCTTGCTTTCTTAATGAAATCATGAACTGCTACTGACTCATTCTTTTATTATTTTCAGGATTTATTTTAGTCTTACTCTATCTTTTTCCCTTATGCATTTAGATGTTGTATTTGCTCTTTTATTTTGTTTTCTTTTTCTAATGTACTTAGATGGGAGTTTAGCTCATTAAGTTTCTTGTAGCTCTGAGAGTAGTAGAATTTTTGAGCTTCACTCCTTTTAAGGACACGGTATCTTTTCCATTTATGGTAATAAAATTCTAACTTTCCTAAAAAAATCCTAAACCCTTAATACTAAACCCTAAACCCAAAACCCTAAAACCCTAAACTCTAAACCCTAAACCATAAACCCTAAACTAACCCTACACTTAAAACCATAAACCTAAACTCTAAACACTAAACCCTAAACATTAAACCCAAACCTTAAACCATAAACCCTAAAAGCATAAAACCTAAAGCCCTAAACCCTAAACCCTAAACCTTAAACCCTAAAAATTAAACCTAAACCCAAAGTAACTAAATACATTAAAAAATAAACCTAAACCCTAAAACCTAATAAACTTAAACCTAAACCTAAACCCTAAGAATGGGCAGAACCTTGATGGTAGGAACATCACCATCAATTAGGCTCAGTCTAGAACTAGTTGTGGAGGCGAAGGCGGAGGCGATGGTTATCACAGTGGTGGTGCGGGATCTAGAGATGTTGGTAGATATGGAGGTGGTGGTTATAGCAGTGGTGGTTATGGAGGCGAGAGGAGTGACAGAGGTTACAGCCATGGTGGTGGCAGAGGGAGAGATCGAGAATATGATGGTGGATACCACTACTCAAGAGGTTGGGGAGGTTCTGATGGAAGTTGGAGAAACTGAAGAATAATTGATCCTATCTGCTACTTATGGAACTACGTCTTTACTATTTCTAGTTATCTAGGATTTTTTATTTTCACTATGCATGCTCATTTTTTATCTATATCGTTGCTTATGTCTTAGAAAACTTGGTGTATTACTTAGTTGATGAAATCGAAAAGAAGAAATGTGGAATCTAAATTTGTTCTCTTTTAAAAAATCAAATACCCAAAACTTGAAACCCTAAACTAAATCTTGAACCCTAACCCTAAAACCTAAAACCTTAACCCTAAACCCTAAATCCTAAACTCTAAAAACCTTAAACCATAAACCCTAAACCCTAAACATACAACCCTAAACCCTAAATCCTAAACCCTAAGACACTAAATCCTAAACCTAGGCCTAAACTTTGTTATAAAAAAATCTTAAACCCTAAACTTTACCCTAAACCCAAACCTAAACTAAACCTTAAAGCCTTAACATTAAACCACCCTAAACCCTAAACCACCACCTACCCTACCCTAAACCATAAATCCTAACCACCTTAAAACCTAAACCATATAATAAAATAAAATTAAACCTAAATAAAACTAAAGCTAAATAAGTTAAAATAAAATAAGATTTAAAATTAAAATATATTAAATAAATAAACCCTAAACTACTAAAAAACAAAATAAACCTAAAATAAAACTCAAAATAAAATAAAACTAAACCAAAAAAAAACCTAATATAAAATAAATTGAAAACTAAATAAAAACCTAAACCTTAAAAATAAACCTAAAAGTAAATAAAAAATAATACCTAAACCTTAAACAATGAAAAACCAAAACCTAAAATAAATATAAAATAAACAAAATAAAATAAACTGTAACCTAAACTAAAATAAACAAAACTAAAATAAATAAAACATAAACCTAAACCTAAATTAATCTAAATCTAAACTTTACTTAATAATAAAATAAAAAAAAAAAATAAACAAAAACTAAAAATAAACCTAAAATAATAACCTATAACCTAAACCAAAATAATAAAATAAAAACCTAAACCTAAATCTAATAATAAATCATAAAACCTAAACTTAAAAAATAAAATAAAAATAAAACTAAACTAAAAAATAGACATAAACCTAAACCTTAAAAATAAACTAAGATAAAAAACCTAAACTAAAATAAATAATCTTAAAATAAATAAACTAAACTAAATAAAAGTAAATAAACCAAAATAAAATAAAATAAAAATAAAAAATAAACTAAATAACCCTAAACCTATAGGTTTACTAAATTTTATTTTTTAAAAAAAATCTAAACCCTTAACCTTTAATCCTAAACACTAAAAACCCTAAACCCTAAATCTTAAACCATAAACCCTAAACCCTAAACTCTAAACCCTAAACCCTAAACCCCTAGGCTCCTAGCTAAAACACTAAACCCTAAGCCACAAAACCATGATCCATAATCTGATCCTCCTTGACCCCTAAACCCACTAAAACAGGCCCTAAACCTGGCTCAGGCCTAAACCCTAAACCCTAAATCGTAAACCCTAAACCCTAATCAATGATGAATCTTGAAACCCTAAACCCTACCAGTGCTAAACCCTAAAACTATAAACCACTTATACCCTAAAACCCAGAAACCCTAATCCTTTAAACCCTACCACACCCTAAACCTAAACCCTAAACCCAAACCTAAACCCTAAAGCAGAAGCATAAACCACAAGACCCTAAACCCTAATTTCTAACCTTAAACCCCAAACCCCTAAACCCCAAACCCTAAACCTAAACCTAAAGTAACTAAATAAATTAAAAAATAAACCTAAACCATAAAACCTAATAAACCTAAATCTAAACCTAAACCCTAAGAATGGTCAGAACCTTGATCACAGGAACATCACCATCAACGAGGCTAAGTCTAGATTTATCGGTGGAGGCAAAGGTAGAGGTGATAGTTATCACAATGGTGGTGGCAGATCTGGAGGTGTTGGTGGATATGGAGGTGGTCATCAGAGTAGTGGTGGTTATGAGGTGGGAGGAGCACTAGAGGCTACAACCGTGGTGGTGGTGGAGGGAGAGGTCGGGGATATGATGGTCGATGTTGCTACTCAAGAGGCTAGGGTGGTTTTGATGGGAACTAGAGAAACTGAGGAACGTTTGATCTGATTTGTTGCGTATGGAATTGTGTCTTTATAGTAGAGATGGTTCTAATTATCTAGGGTTTTTGATTTGCTCTAAGCGTGCTCATTTTTTGTCTATGTTGTTGCTTGTGTCTTAAAGAACTTGGTGCATTACTTGGTCGATGAAATCAAAAAGATGAAATATCGAATATGAATTTGTTCTTTGTTGAGAAAATAACCCAAAAACCCTAAACCCTAAACTAAAACCTGAACCCTAAACCTAAACCCTAAACCCTAAACCCTAAACCCTAAACCCTAAATCCTAAACCTTAGAAATCCTAAACCCTAAACGCTAAGCCTTAAACCCTAAAACCCTAAACCACTAACCATAAATCCTAAAAACCTAAACCTTAAACCTTAAACCCTGAACCTAAACCTAATTAAACTAAACTATAATAAATAAAGCTAAATAAACCTAAACTAAATAAACCTAAAATATACTTAAATAAACCTAAATAAATAAACTAAACTTAAATTAAATAAACCTAAACTAAAAATAAAATAAAAATAAAACTAAATAAAAATAACAATAAACCACTAACCCCCTCTCCTCCTTTGTGGCACTCTAGCAATTTCATTTTCCCTTTCATCAACGCATCCCCTTCTTACATTTTTGGTGGATCCTTCATCATTCCCAACTGATTTCTAGATTTTTTTTCAATCTCTGGCTGATGGTGATGTGTCTCTTCTGATTATGGCTGTCGTGACCTCGAACTGCAGCTTATTTCTTCCATTTTGTATGATCTAACTAGGGATCTGATTTTGTGGGGATCCCTAAACCTAATGTCATTCTTGCTATTAAATCCTCTAAAGATGCACTTTTTGGTAAGAGCTCTACCTCTTCTAACTCGATGAATCTTATTTCGACTTCTTTTTGAGTTATGCCTGCGATCATGTGTTCAGATCTTGATTTCAAAAAGCATGCAAAACTTTCCAAATTAACTTTGATTGGAAAATTTTCTTTATGCTAGCCAAATTTGGATAAGATCTGATCTTTTTTTGATAACCTTAAACTTTTAGGTACTTTCTCTATTGGCTTGATCGATCTTAAGACATATTCTGTTTCAACTTATGAATGATTTG
Organism: Cymbidium sinense; assembly: GCA_021442155.1. NCBI lineage: Eukaryota > Viridiplantae > Streptophyta > Magnoliopsida > Asparagales > Orchidaceae > Cymbidium > Cymbidium sinense. Next base: position 41,484 of record JAKCPB010000096.1, read on the forward strand.
GATTATTCAAGAGTTTTCTCACGTCGATCTTATTTTGTCTTTAATTGTCAAATTCATTTGTTGAAGTGGTATCTCCTTTTTGGTGCAAAGGAGGAATCACCTACTGTTCCTGTGTGGTTAGCTCTTCCAAATATGAGAATCCACTATGTTACCCACCAGGTTTTATTTACTATCAGGGCTCTTTTGTTCGCTCCAAATTGATCAGTGACCATTTGTGAGATCTTGTCCTTCAATTGCTCGTATGTTGGTTGAAATTGACATATCTAAAAAACATCCTAAGGATTTCTGGATCAAATCTAAAAAAAGTTTAGTTATTTACAAAAGGTCGAATTTAAAAATTTTCCAATTTTCTTTTCCCATTGCAAGATACATGGTCATGATAATTCGGAGTGTTTTGTTATTCACCCGCATCTTAAAAAGAAAATTTTGAATGATCTTAACTCTAAATTAGCTACTAATAAAGTTAATAAAGCTATTTTTGTGCCTAAAATTAACTTGAATGTTGATATTAGGTCAAATTCTTTGGAATCTTCTGATGTTCCTAAAATTGTTGTTTCTACTTCTCATTCCAACCATGACAAAGGTACTACTAATGTTGAAAAAGATGATTTGTCCAACAACCTTTCTTTACATGAGAATATGCCTATTATGGTTAATTCCATATTGAAAGAGACTGAAAAAAAATGATGATTCATTCTCTAATGAATCTATTCCTTTTCTTAGCCAACATTAATTGATGAGAATGAGGTTTTAAATGATAACCTGAATGTGGCTAAAATTCTTGAGAAAAACACTGATTCTGACATTTGTAATTATGCTTTGAATGGTATAATTTCTTCTCCTTCCCCTAATTCCAAGATTGATCTTCATTCTAATCCCACTTTTCAATAAAATGCTAATTTGGAAGTGGGGGAAGTTATTATTAGAGATGTTCTTGCTGATCATTATCCAATTAATAATATTCCTAATCAATCTTATTTCGATGGTGACACTTTGAATAAAAATAGAAATATATGAACTATCTTTAAAAAGGAAACTAAGAAGTCAAAGATGCAACCTCCTAATCTTGCTAGATATACTAGATTTGGATCCTCTTCACATAAATAATGTGTTGTTTCATTTTTTGGCTTAGGAGAGGATTTGTTATTCTCTCTCTCTCTCTCTCTCTCTCTCTCTCTCTCTCTTTATTATTATCATTTAATTTCCTTTTATAATTTTTTATGTTTAATTCTCTTATTTGGAATGTTAGTCGGATTGGTACCCTCACTATTCATAATTGTATTAGAAATCTCTATAGAATTAACAATATCTCTTTACTTATTATTATTGAACCTCTTATACATGCTGATAAAATCAATCATGTTGCTAGAATTCTTGGTGTCAGTAATTTTTTCTTTAACATTAGTAATAAAATTTGGTGCTTTTAGAATAGCTTCTTAAATGTTTTAATTTTAGATGATCTTCAACATGTTGTCATTGCTCAAATTTCTTTTGGCGATTCTTGTGTGCTTGGCTCTTTTGTTTATGGTTCTTGCAATAGAGCTGGTCAAAATGTTCTTTGGAAGAATTTGAGAAGTTTTGCTCTTTCTATTGACAAACCTTGGTTGGTTGGGGGTGATTTCAACACTAATCTATATTCACCTGAAAGAACGAGTGGTTGCTCTTTTAATATTCATTCTATGGAAGAATTTTTAAATATGGTTCTTGTTTGCAGTCTTATTAACATTAGTTTTAAAGGCTATAATTATACCTAGCAAAACTCTAATCTCTAGCAATATCTTGATAGAATTCTTTTTGAGTATCATTGGATTAATCAATGGCCTCTTACCTCTGTTGACCATTTGAGTGGAACTTTATCTGATCATGCCGCTCTTTTGGTTTCTGTTAAAGATAACTCTAAAAGATTAAACACCTTGCCCTCTTTTAGATTTCAAAATATGTGGATTAAGCTTCTAAATTTTCTTAAAGTCATGGCCATTAATTGGATTTCCCTTTTACACCTTAGTAATTCGATTAGGGGTACGCACAGATTATGGTTTAAACTTAAAAGGCTCAAACAAAATCTGGTTTGGTGGAACAAACCTTATTTTAAAAAACGTTTTGCTAATATAAAAAATATGGAACTTTTGGTTTGTAATCTTGAAAATGTTGTTTTGACTGATTCTTCTAAGCTTAAGGATTTGAATGAAGCAAAAGATAATCTAATTAATTATCTGAATATGGAAGAGACCTATTGGCGATAAAAACCTGCTAGTAAACATATTATTGATGGGGATAGGAATACTTGGTATTTTCATGCTTTATTTAATAAAAAGAGAGCTTTAAATTCTATCCAAAATATTAAAAGTGATAATGGAGATTGGATCACTGATATTAATGTAATTAAAGATTATGTTATTATCCACTTTAGAAATATGCTTAATAAAAGCCACTCTTATGAAGCTATTTCTAAATTGCTTTTGATCCCCTCTATTATTACCATTGATGACAATCTTTGGCTTACTAGGTTTCCTACTAAAGATGAGATTGGTAAAGTTTTCAATAGCATGAACATTGATTCCATTGCTGGTCCAGAGGGTTATACAAATCAATTTTTTCAAAATTGTTGGTCTACTATTAAGCATTACTTAGTTGATGCTATTGTGGATTTCTTTATTGGTAATCCTCTCCATAAATATTTTTCAAGCACTTCCATTATTCTCATACCTAAAAAAGGATAATCCAGATTCTTGGAGTGATCTCAAACCTATTAGTCTTTGCACTTTCTTTAATAAATTTATTTCTAAAATTTTTGCAAATAGACTAAGTCTTGTGCTTCAAAAAATTATCTCTCTCAACCAAACTAGTTTTGTTAGAGGGAGATCTATATTTGATAACATTCTTCTTGCTCAAGAGCTTATTCATGATTTGGATGTTCCAACTAGAGGCGGTAACATTTTTTAAAATTAGATATTTCTAAAACCTTTGATAATATCTCTTGGGATTTCCATTTAAATATCCTGTATTTATTTGGTTTCTTTGATAATTTCATTAACCTTATTAAAAATTATATTAATAATGCCTTATTTTTTATTCTTCTTAATGGTGAAGCTTTAAGCTTTTTTCCTTCTTCTCTTGGTTTGAGACAAGGAGATCCTTTGTCCCCTCCTTTGTTTATTATTACTGTGGAATACCTTTCTATGAGTTTAAGTGATTTATTCAATAACAATCCTAGCATGTACTTTAAAACTCTTGGTGGTATCCCTATTTTTCATCTTAGCTTTGCTGATGATTTCATTATACTTTCTAATGCTTCCTTTCATCATATCAAAAGACTTAATAAATTTTTAAATAATTTTGGTAGAGAAAGTGGTCTTTCTATTAATGAAAGCACGCGCTACTTTATTACCTCCTCTAAAATTTCTAATAATAAAATCAGTCATATCTTGAGAATCACTAACTTTAAACACCAACAACTCCCTATTAAATATATGGGTGCTCCTCTTTTTAAAGGTCAAAAAGGAACCCATCTTTTTGACGAGCTTATCCAAAAAATTTCTAATAAAATTTTGGTGTGGGAATTTTACTAACTCTCTTTTGGTGGCAGGCTTACATTGCTTAAGAGTACTCTTAATACGATGCCTTTATAACTTATTCAAACCATTATCCCTACTAATTCTATCTTAAATAGAATTGATCATCTCCTTAATAAATTTTTTTGGAGCTCTAATAATTCGATTAAAATGATGCATTGGACTTCTTGGCCTAAATGTTGTGATCCTCTGGGTGAAGGTGGGCTTGGTTGCAAACCTATTCATGAAGCTATTTCTGCCTTCTCACATAAACTCTAGTAGAATTTTAGAAAAAAAGATAGCCTCTGGGCTAATTTTATGATAGCTAAATACTACCAGAGTTAGCACCCTCTAATCTGTACTTATAGAGTGGGTGACTCTACGATTTGGAAAAGGCTTTTCTCCATTAAATAGGAGGTTGAATCCTTGATACCTTGGCTTATAAATTCGGGATCTTCTTTCTTTTGGCAAGGCAATTGGAATGGTTGTGGTTCTATTGATTCTTTTTTATCTACCCATTCTACTACTGCTACTAAAGTTAACTCTTTTTGGCTTAATAATAGTTGGAATGATAGTAAACTTAGCGAATTTATGACTATCTTTCTTTTATATAAATTTACTAATATTTCCATCCTTTCCAAAAAGCCTGATCAAATTCTTTTTAAGCTTTCTAATAATGGTGATTTTATTCTTAAAGAGGCTTGCAATTATATTAGAGACGTTCATATTTTATCTAATGTATTTATTAAACTTTGGAATAATGTCATCCTGATCTCTTATTTTGTCCATACTTAGAGAATTCTGAAATACTTCATTCTTGTTGATTCCTTTCTCTAGGATAAAGGTTTTCATTTGCCTTCCAAATGTAATTGTTGATTTCATATTGAAAATGTTAGTCATGTTTTGACAATGATGTTATGGCCTCCAAAAATGATTTTGGTATGATGATCTTTTTTTTACTAACTAGTTCCATGGTTTTCTTTCTTTATATCAATTTCTGCTTTCCAAAAAACTATGAAAGTTCATATCAAAGTTTTAATTGCCATTACCGTTATTAGGTTCATATGGATGGATAGAAATGATGCTAAATTTATGAATAATTGATGTGAATCATGCTATTATTTTGTCATTTATATAAAAAAATTTTTTAGATTATATGGCCAAAAAAATAAATTTCTTAAGATATTATATAAAATTCATAATAATATTATTAAAATTAAAATATTTCTCTTTATTTTAAAATAATGTCATTTGTGCTTTGCTTAAAATTTTCTATTATCTATGCTAAAACATATTGCCAAGTTTTGCAAAAGTATTTATCAATATTTGGATTCTGCTAATCTCATTATCACTTCATCTTTAAAATTGGTGATCTACCTTCTTTATAGAACACTCTCTAATTTTCTTTAAAATTTAGAAAGGTTAATATGAATTAATTTTACCTTATCTTAGAAACTAACTTTGCTTTTGTATTTTTTAGGTCCTTTTGAATTTCTCTTGCATTTTCATTTTGCTTCATTTTTTGGTTATTTCACTTTCTTCTCGGTTTTGTCTTGTTGGGAGATCTCTTTGAGGTGGTGGGCATTTGACCTCTTTTGTTGGAGAGGTGTTCTCTTTGCCTAACTATTTTATTTAGGGATCTAAATGACAACAGTTTCTTCATGTGCTGCCTTGATCTTGTGGTGACCTCATTCTGGGTTATGCCTCTATGTCCATTTGGCTTTTCCCCTTTCTTAATTGGTCCTGGTTTTGCCTCTGGTTTTGGCTAGTTGTTTCTTTACTTAGGGAGGGTTTTCTGCTGTTGTTTTTTGGCCTGGTGGGTTTTACTATTTGCTACTACCCTCTACATGGCTATCTTGGGTGGCTACTTTTTGATGGTTGTTGTCAATCTTTTTACCCTTGAGTTTTTGCTAGGCCTTTTGGTGGTTTTTGTGTTTGGATGGGGACTTGGTCTATTTTCCTTGCCAGTTTGGTTGGTTGTTTGTGGTTGGGTGGTCCTCTTAGGCTGTGGTATTTTGTTTGATTAGGTGATGACCATTTGTTTCTTAGTAGTTTTGGGTGGCTTCCTGTTGGTTGTCATTATGCCTGTCTTTCTCTATATTGGGATTGCCTCTCTTTTGGACTGGCTATTTCCTTATTGGAGTTTGCTCTTCTTCAACTTTGTTAATTGGATGAATGGTCTTGTGGATGGCTAGTTTGGTTGGTTAGGCTGGTTGGTTTGGTTAGTTTTCCTTTTGGTTTTCTTTCAGATCTATTATTAGCTGATAGGGTTGACCTTTTGGTGTCTTTTCTTTGTTTTGGTTTTGGCCTTATAGTGGTTGGGTGCTGCTATTTTCCTGTGGCAATCTTTTTATTTCTGATGGAGGTATTGGGATTGCCTTTTTATTTCTTGCCTCTGATGTATGGGCTGTACTGGTGGCTACTATTAGTGTTGTCCTTGACCTCTAATCTGGTTTGGAATTATTGGTTTCTTGGTGCTAGTTGTAGGTTATTATTTTAGTTTTGGGCTGTTGCTTGTGGTTGTCTGGTGACTCTAGTGGGTTTGGTTCTTATTCATGGTTGCTTTGTTCTTTAGGTGATATCTTGGCAGCTGTTCTTTCATTTCTACTATGGTGGTTTTGTTGATGCTACTTCCTTTCAAGCTTGGTGGACTTTAGTCGACTGGGTGTTTTGTGGGCAAGCTTTTTCGTTGCTTTTGCGGTATGAGAGAATTGTTGACTTTCACTCTTTGGCAGATTGCCTTCATCGAGTTAAGTGGGCTATGATGGCTAGGATGATTTCCCTATTATTTTTTGACTGGTAGCAGCATATGTGACTGTAAATCTTCTTTTGAAGTCTGGGTGCTCACATTTGTGTTTGCCCCTGAAGATGCAGGTGACTGAGCCTGAGCCTTACTAGAAATTTTCTCTTATATTGCTCTTTATTGTGTGCTAAAGCTTGATTTTCTCTAGCTATGTTAATTATAATTTCTAGTTGCTTGCAAGATTCTTTTATAGGTTCTCTGCAAGTTTTGAATCCTGGATGAGGATTGTGCAACTCTCAAAAGACTTTTGACCCTAGTTGTGGGCTTCGGCTGATCGTCCTATTTCTTGTGTGTTCCTTATTTATTTTTTTGGTATGTTATTGCTTTTATTTAGCTTCCTTGCTTTTCTTACATTAGATAGGGGATTTTTCTCTCTAGGCAAAATGTAAAGAGAAAAATCCCCTTTAAAGACCTTGTACTCCTTTCTTTGTGGCAATAAAATTCTCTCCTTTGTGAGTTTCCTTAAAATACCTAAACCCTAAACCCTAAAATATTAACCCCAAACCTTAAACCCTAAAACCTAAACCCTAAACCCTAAACTAACCCTAAATCCTAAAAAGCTAAGACCTAAACCTAAAATAACTAAAACCTAAAAATAAAATAAATAAATTAACCAAAACCAATATAAAATAAAAAATAAAATAAAATTAAAAGGTAGACTAAAACCTAAACCTAAAAAGAAAATAAATAAAAAATAAAAACTAAACCCTAAACCTTAAAAACTAACCACTAAAACACTAAACCCTAAACCTTAAACCCTAAACCCTAAACCCTAAACCTAACCTAAACCCAAACAACCCAACCCTAACCCTAAACCCTAAACTTACAAACTAAACTCGCTAAACCCCTAAACCCCAAACCTTAAAACTAAACCCTAAACCCTAAACCCACATAAACCCTAAACCCAAAATCTAAACCCTTAACTAAGCCCAAAACCCTAACCAAAGCAAAACCACAAACCAAGTATAAAACCTAAAACTCTAAGCCATTAAATCCTAAACCTTAAACCCAAAAAGAAAATAAAATAAAAAATAAAAACTAAATTAAAATAAAATAAATAAAAACTTTAACTAAATGAGAAATTAAAAAACCTAAATAAAAATACTAAACCCAAAATAAAAATAAAATAAACCTAAAATAAAATAAAATAAAATAAAAACTAAACAAAAGCCTAAACCAAAATAATAAACCTAAAAATAAAACCTAAAAATAAATAAAAAAATAAAACCTTAAACTAAAAAAAACCAAAACCTAAAAAAAATAATCTAAACCTAAACTAAGATAAACTTAACAAAAATAAATAAAACCTAAACCTAAACTTAAAATAAACTATACCTGAAGCTAAAATAGACTAAACCTAAACCTAAACCTAAACTAAATAAGATAAAATAAACTAAAAATAAACATAAACCTAAAAAAATAAAACCTAAAAATAAACCAAAATAAAATAAATAAAAACCTAAACCTAAAATAAAAATAAAACCTAAACAAGAAAAATAAAATAAAATAAAACTAGACTAAAAATAAAACTAAACCTAAACCTAAACCTAAAAAATAAACTATAAACTAAAATAAAAAACCTAAACTAAAATAAATAAACCTAAGATAAATAATCTAAAATAAATTAAAATAAAATAAACCCTAAATCCTAAACCATTAACCCTAAAACCCTCAAACTTAAACCCTAAATATTATCCCTAAAAACCTAAAAATGTAAACATAAACTAAATAAAATCTAAAAATAAAATAAATAAGAAAACCTAAACCAAAATAAAACAAAAAATAAAATAAAATAAAAACATAAACTAAAACCTAAACCTAAACCCGAACAAAAACATAAACCTAAAAAAAAAAAACTAAACTAAAATAAAATAAATAAAAAGCTAAAGTAAACTCAAAAATCTAAAAAACCTAAATAAAATAAAAACTAAACATAAAATAAAAACTAAATAAAAACCTAAACCTAATTAATAAACCTAAAAAATAAATAAAAAATAAAACCTAAACCCTAAACAAAAAAAACCCTAAAACTAAAATAAAAATAAAAAAGTGTAAATAAAAAGATAAAACCTAAACCTAAACCTAAAATAAACTAAACAACAAATAAAACCTAGACCTAAATAATAATAAACCAAACTAAATAAAATAAAATCTAAACCTAAACCCAAAATATACTAAACATAAACCTAAACCAAAATTAAATAAAATAAAATAAACTAAAAATAAACCTAAATTTAACTAAAAAATAAAACCTAAAAATAAATAAAAAATAAAATTAAACACTAAACCTAAACCTAAAAATAAAAAATAAAACCTAAACCTATAAAATAAAATAAAAATAAAACTAAACTAAAAAAGTAACCTAAACCTAGAAAAATAAACTTCAAAAATAAAATAAAATAAAAAACCAAAACTAAAATAAATAAACTTAAAATAAATAAACTAAACTAAATAAAAATTAAAATAAACCTAAATAAAAAAATAAACTAAACTAAAATAAATAATAAATAAACTAAATAAACTTAAACCTACAAGTTTACTTAATTTAAAAAAAATAAAAAATAAAAGAATAAACTCTAACCCTAAGCCCTAAACTATAAAACTAACCCTAAACTCTAAACTTAGAACCTAAAACCTATAACCCTAAACCCTAAACCCTAAACCCTAAAACCTTGAACCCTAAACCTACAACCCTAAACCAACAACTCTAAACCCTAAAATCTTAAACCCTAAACCAACAACCAAAACCCTAAACCCTGAATCCCAAAACCTACAACCCAAAATCCAAAACCCTAAACTACAAACCCTAAACCCTAAATGCTAAACCATAAAAACCTAAAAATATAAAAATCTAAACCTAAACTAAATAAAACCTAAAAAATAAATAAATAAAAAACCTAAGCCCAAATAAAATAAAAAAATAAAAATAAAAACCTAAACTAAAACCTAACCTAAACCTAAAAATAAAATAAAAAACAAAAACTAAAATAAAATAAAATAAATAAAAATCCAAACTAAACTAAAAAAACAAAATAAACATAAAAATAACAAACTTAAATAAAATAAAAACTAAATAAAAAGCTAAACCAAAAAATAAAACCTAAAAATAAATAAAAATTAAACTTAAACCCTAAATTTTAAAAAAAACTTAAAGCTAAAATGAACAAAAAATAAAATAAACATAATCCTAAATGAAAATAAAAAAAAAACCTAATCCTAAATCAAAAATAAACTAAACATAAACCCTAAACTAAATAAAATGAAATAAACTAAAAATAAACCTAAACCTAAACTAAAAAATAAAACTTATAAATAAACCAAAAAAACCTAAAACCTAAACTAAAAAAAATAAATTAAAAACCTAAACCTAAACCTAAAAATAAAAAATAAAATCTGAAAAAAAAAACTACACTAAAAAATAAATATAAACCTAAACCTAAACCTAAAAAACTAAACTAAGGTAAAAAACCTAAACTAAAATAAATAAACCCAAAATAAATTAACAAAATATAATAAAAATAGAAGATAAACCTAAATAAAAATAAAAAATAAAATAAAAATAAAAAATAGATAATAAATAAATAAACTACTATACTTAATTTAAATTAAGAAACCCTAAACCCTAAATCCTAAACCCTAAACCCTAAAATTCACATTAAACCGTAAACCCTAAACATACAACCCTAAAACCTAAATCCTAAACTAACCCTAAACCCTAAACTAATCCAAAACCCTAAACCCTAAACTTAAATCCATAAACCTTATCCTTAAACCCTAAACCCTAAACCCTAAACTCTAAACCCAAAACCCTAAAACCCTAAACCTAAACCTGGTGAAAAACCATAAACCTTAAACCAAAAAACCCAGCCTGTATAAACCCTAAAATAAACCCAGCTTTCTAAACCCTAAACCAAACCCTAAAATAAAAAACTCTAAACCTTAAAACTAAAAGACTAAACCCTAAAACCCTAAACCCCAAACCCTAAAGCTAAACCCTAAATCCCAAAACAGATCTAACCTAAACCTAACCCTAACCCTAAAACCTAAAAGCTTAACCTAAACTAAATAAAAGTTAAAAGGAAAAAAAATAAAAAAATCTAAACTAAAATAAAATAAAATAAAAATATAAACTAAAACCTAAACCTAAACTAAATAAGACATAACCTATATAAAACCTAAAAATAAAATAATTAAAAAAAACTTAAACCTAAATAAAATTAAAATAAAATAAAATAAAAACCTAAACTAAAACTGAAACTAAAACCTAAACCTAAACCAAAAAATATAATAAAATAAACCAATACAAATAAACTAAAATAAAATAATTAAAATCTAAACTAAACAAAAAAAATAAACCTAAGAATAAAAAACCTAAATAAAATAAAAACTAAACATAAAATAAAAATAAAATAAACCTAAAATAAACCTGTAATAAAATAAAATAAAAATTGGATGAAAACTTAAACCTAAAAAGTAAATGTAAAAATTAAACCAAAAAATAAATAAATAATAAAATATAAACCTTAAACAAAAAAAACCTAAACCTAAATTAAAAATAAAATAAACAAAATAAAATAAACCAAAACCTAAAGTAAAATAAACTAAACTAAAATAAATAAAACCTAAACATAAACATAAAATAAACTAAACCTTAACCTTAACCTAAACTAAATAAAATATAATAAACTAAAAATAAACCAAAACCTAAACTAAAATAAAAAACCTAAAAACAAACCTAAAATAAAAACCTAAAACCTAAACCTAAACTAAAAAATAAAAAGTAAAACCTAAACATAAAAAATAAAAATAAAAATAAAACTCAACTAAAAATAAATCTAAACCTAAACCTAAACCTAAAAAATAAACTAAAATAAAAACCTAATCTAAAATAAATAAACCTAAAATAAATAAACTAAACTAAATAAAAAATAAATATAAATAAAAATAAAAAGTAAAATAAATTGAAATAAATAAATTAAATCAAAATAAACTAAATAAACCTAAACTTACTAGTTTACTTAATTTTTTTTAAAAAAAACCCTTAAACCTTAAGCTAACTCTAAACCCTAAACCTAAAACCATAAATACATGGCCTTAACACTAACAAGAATGTTAAACCATAAACCTTAACATTAAGCCCTAAACCCCAAAACCCAAAATGCTAAAATCTTAAAGACTAAACCCTAAACCCTAAACCCTAAAAATCTACAAACCTAAACCTAAAGTAAATAAACATTAAAAATAAAATATATACAAAATCTTAAATATAAATACAGTATAAAATAAAATAAAATAAATTAGAAACTTAAATCTAAAAATAAAATAAAATAAATATAAACTTAAACTAAACTAAAAAATTAAAATAAGCCTAAGAATAAAAACGAAAATAAAATAAAAACTTAGTGTAAAATAAAAATAAAATAAACCTAAAATAAAATTAAATAAAAACATAAACCTAAAAATAAAACTTAAAAATAAATAAAAAAATAAAACCTAAACCTTAAGCTAAAAAAAACTAAACCAAAAAAATAATAATAAATAAAACAAAATAAACCCACACCAAAACTAAAATAAATAAAACCTAAACCTAAACCTAAACCTAAAATAAACTAAACCTAAACCAAAACCAAAACTAAATAAAATAAAATAAAATAAAAATAAACCTAAATCTAAACCTAAACCAATAAAATAAAATTTAAAAATAGACCTAAACCTAAACTAAAAAAATAAAACTAAAAATAAACATAAAATAAAAACCTAATACCTAAACCTAAGAAAATAAAATAAATCCTAAACCTAAGTGAAAAATAAAAAATAACACTCAACTAAAAAATAAACCTAAACCTAAACATAAAAAATAAACTATAATAAAAAATGTAAACTAAAATAAATAAATCTAAAATAAATAAACAAAATTAAACAGAAATAAAAAATAAACCTAAATAAAAATAATAATTAAAACTAAAATAAATAAAAAAGGAATTAAGTAAACTAACTAAGCCTAAACCAACCTGTTTACTTAACATAAAAAAATCCTAAACGTTAAATCCTAAACCCTAAACCTATAACCCTAAATCAACAACCCACTAAAGTTATCTCTCTCCTCACCCGCGTGGCTCTCTCTGGCGATTCTGTGTTCCTTCTCATTTTCCTTACGGTTTGGCCGCTTCTCGGCTCTTCCCGATCGGATTGTCTGGTTTTTTGCTCTTGGTTGGGCCGCTTATGTGAGTTTACCTTGACCACCAATGACGGACACGCTGTTATCGGTGCAACTGAGCTCTTCAAACTTGGAGGCGTCAGCTATTACTCTTGATTTACAAAGTATTATGGACTCGATTCAAACCGCTACTACACCTGCTGTTAAATCCTTCAAAGATGCGCTATCTGGTAAGAGCACCTGCTCCAATGCTTTGGTCAATTTAATTTCTACTTCTTTCCGTGGAATGTTGGCTGTAATGTGCTCTGATCTTGATGTCGAAAAATTGGCGAAGCCATTTGAGTTTTCATTAGTGGTAAATTTTCATTATGCCACCTGACTCTTGATAATATCCATTCCTTCTTTCATAGTCTAAAGCACTCGGGTATTTTCACTAAAGGATTGATTGATCCTAGGCATATCTTTATTCAGTTATCGAATGATTTAGACTACTCTAGAGTCTTTCTGCGTTGCTCCTATTTTGTGTACAATTGTCAAATGAGGCTCTTGAAATGGCCACCTCTCTTTAATGTCAAATTGGAATCTCTTATTATTCCTATATGGCTAGCTTTTCCAAACATGAGGATACATTATGTTACTCATCAAGTCCTATTTGTGGTTGGGGCTCTCTTGGTAGGCCCCAACAAATTGACCAAGCCACTGCCGTGAGATCTCGACCATCAGTTGCAAGAATCTTGGTTGAGATTGATATTACCAAAAAGTATCCCAAAGAAGTTTGGATCGGTTCGAAAAAATTTGGGTATAATCAGAAAGTAGAATTTGAAAATTTTCCTATCTTTTGCACACACTGTATGATCCATGGTCATGATCACTCTGAATGCTTTGTGTTACACCTTAATCTTAAAAAGATTAAATTGTCAGATCCTAAACCCTCTCTAGGAAATGAAAAAACTAATAAGTTTGCTTATGTTCCTAAAGCTACTCAAAATGGAACTCACCCTCTTACCCCTACTCCTTTACTATCTACTGATTTGCCTATTGGAGAACAATCTGAGCTTGGTAAAAATAATGATATTGAGGTTTGTGCGGAAACTAATGATAACTTACTTAACATTACTCCTACTTGTAATAATTTGGCATCACAAGACAATCCCTTGATTCATATGAACCATCATGGTGACTTGAGTGGAAATCTCAAGTTGGACCAAAAACTCAAAACTAATTCTGGAATTGTTCTAAAAAATGTTGATACTATGGTGACGGGCCAAAATCTGAATAATCATCATGGAAATGAGAATGAAATTTGTGCTATTAATGGTATCACAACCTCTCTTTCTGTTACACTTCAGAGTGATATTCAAGCTAATCCAATTCCTCAACCTAACCTTGATACTGAAGAAAGAGAAATCACCATTAGGAATGCTTTCATAGATACTACTCCTATTTTGAATATCACCAACCACTCCCTTTCTGATATAGATACATTGGACATAGAAAGGCCTTTTCAAACTATTACTAAAAAAATCCATTAAAGCTAGAATGTTCAATAATAGCTCTGCTAGAATCACTCGATCTTCTTTAACTTCTCACAAATAATTTCCCCTTGCTCTCTTTTCCTTCTCCCTCAATTTTTTGGTTATCTCTTTTGTTTTCTTTCCACCTTATTATGATCAATTCTCTTATTTGTAATGTTCGGGGTATTGGGACTCTCACTATCCGTAATCATGTTAAGAGCCATTATCGCACTCACAACATAACCTTACTTGTTATTATTGAGCCTTTCATTCACTCTTCTAAGATCACACATGTTGCTACAATGCTTGGCTTTCAAAATTTCTTTTATAATATTAGTAATAAAATTTGGTGTTTCTGGAATAATTTATTCAACATTTCTATCCTTGATAATCTCAAACAATTGGTTAATGTTCAAATCTCATTGGATGAATTTTTTGCTCTCGATTCCTTTATCTATGCTTCTTGTAATAGAGCTGGTAGGAACATCCTTTGGGATCACTTAAGAACCTTTGCCTCCTCGGTTAACAAACCCTAGTTGGTTGGGGGTGATTTCAACACTATTATCGCTTCTTCAAAAGGAGGCGAGGCTGTTCTCCTAACATCCTTTACATGGAAGACTTCTCCAATATGATCCTTGATTGCAACCTAATTGATATTGGTTTTTCTGGCTCCGACTATACGTGGCATAACTCTAGACTTTGGCAGTGGGCCCTCTTTAATTCTCTTTGGATCAATCAATGGCCCCTCACTTCTATCGAGCATTTGAGCAGAACTTTGTCAGACCATGCACCTCTTTTGATCACTATCAAAACCCCTTCCAGTAACCTTTCTTCGCCTTATCCTTTTAGATTCCAAAATATGTGGACCCAACATCATGATTTCATTAATGTTGTTTCCACTAATTGGATGGCCCCTATTCACCCGGACAATTCCATTAAAGGCATGATTCAATTTTGGCTTAAGCTCAAAAGACTTAAACAAAATCTAAATTAGTGGAACAAGCATCATTTTAAAAATCTTTTTGCCTATCTCAAAATTATGGAACAATTAGTTTGCTCCCTTGAAGATGTTGCCTTAACTGATCCTAGTGAGCTTGATGAGTTGAACACTGCTAAAGATAACTTGATCAATTATCAGAATATGGAGGAAACCTACTAGCATCAAAAGGCCGCTAGCAAATATATTACTGATGGTGATAGAAATACAAGGTATTTCCATGCTCTTTTCAATAAAAGGAAAGCCTTAAACTTTATTCAAAAAATCAAAAATATTAACAGTAGTTGGATCACTGAGAAGAATGAAATTAAAGATTCTGTCATACAACATTTTCAAAATTTATTAAGCATCAACCCTCCCTTAGAAGCCCTCTCCAACACCCACCTGATCTCCTCTATGATTACTAATGATGAGAATCATTTACTCACTTTACGTCCTACGAAAGCTGAGATCAGTAGTACTCTCAATAGCATGAACACTCGACTTCTTGCCCGATGGCTGGACCCATTTTATTCAGCATTGTTGGCCTTTTATTAAGTCTGACCTTGTTGATGCTGTTGTCAACTTTTTTTATGGCAACCCTTTACCTAAATACTTCTCTAGCACTTTCATTATTCTCATTCCCAAAATTAGTAATCTTGATTCTTGGGGAGAATTTAGACCTATCATCCGTTGCACCTTCTTTCAAAAACTCATTGCTAAATTAATTAATAATAGGATAAGTCTGCTGCTCCCTAAAATTATTTCTCCTAACCAAACTGGCTTCATTAAAAAGAGAGCTATATCCGATAATATCCTTCTTTCCCAAGAGCGGGTCCATGACATTGATGTTCCTACTAGAGGTGGCAACATCCTCCTCAAACTGGATATCTCTAAAGCCTTTGATAACCTTTCGTGGGACTTCCTCTTTCAAATCTTACATTTGTTTGGGTTTTCTGATAATTTCATCCGACTCATCAAAAATTATATTACTAATGTTTGGTTCTCTATTATCATGAATGGTGAGTCCCTCAGTTTCTTTACTTCAAGGCATGGCCTGAGACAAGGAGATCCCCTATCACCCTCTCTTTATTTTTATTGTTGAATATCTTTTGAGGAGCCTGAATGATCTTTTCAATAAAAATCCTACCATGTTTTTTAATACTCATGGTGGTATCCTGCTCATCTCGCTTTCTTGATGATTTTATAATCTTTTGCAATGCCTCTATTCAGCACATTAAAACTATTAAGAACCTTTTAAATGAATTTAGCAAAGAAAGTGGCCTCCTTCTTAATGATGGGAAATGTTGTTTCATTCCTTTTGCTAAAATTGCTATCAATAGGCTCAACCAAATCTCCAGAATTACTAATTTTCAGCTTCATCAACTTCCTATTAATTATCTCGAGGCTCGGCTTTTTAAAGGTCAAAAAAGATCTCACCTTTTTGATGAACTTATCCAAAAAATCTCCAATAAAATTTCTGTTTGGGAATTTCATTTACTCTCTTTCGATGGTAGGCTCACCTTGATTAAGAGCACTCTTAATTCCATGCCTTATACCTCATCCAAACTATTGTGCCGACCATTTCTATCATTAATAGAATTGAGCGTCTCTTTAACAAATTTTTTTGGGGCTCTAATAACTCCTCCAAAAGAATGCACTGGACCTCTTGGGTTAAAAGTTATGGCACTCTCGATGAAGGTGGTCTTGGATGTAAGCCAATCAAAGAAGCTATCACTACCTTTTCCTATAAACTCTGGTGGAATTTTAGGAGTAATAATAGTCTTTGGGCTAATTTTATGACTGCTAAATATTATCAGGGTAAGCACCCCCTCATTTGTCACTATAAAGCGGGAGACTCTCCTGTTTGGAAAAGACTTTGCTCCATCAAATGGGATGTCGAATCCTTAATTTTTTGGGGGATTCACTCTGGTTCCTCATTCTTTTGGCAAGATAATTGGAGTGGATGTGGGTCCATTAACAACTTACTCTCCATCCATTCCATTAGCATTATTAAAGTGAATTCTTTCTGGCAGAATAATATGTGGAACAATAGTAAGCTTATTGATTATATTCCTTCTTTTCTCTTGAACAAACTCACTTCTATTCCTATCATTCTTACTAATCAAGATTAGATCCTTTTTAAGCTCTCACATAATGGTGATTTTAACTTTAAAAATGTTTGGCTTCAC
The DNA here is from genome assembly GCA_021442155.1 of Cymbidium sinense. Classification (NCBI taxonomy): domain Eukaryota; kingdom Viridiplantae; phylum Streptophyta; class Magnoliopsida; order Asparagales; family Orchidaceae; genus Cymbidium; species Cymbidium sinense. The sequence continues at coordinate 58,677 of JAKCPB010000096.1, forward strand.
ATTAAAGAAGCTCATGTTTCTTCCAATGTGTTTCTCAAACTTTGGATATCACTATCCCTACTTCTTATTCTATCCTTTCTTGGCGTATTTTGAAAAACTTCATCCCTGTTGACTCCTTGTTGTGGGATAAAGGTTTTTAATTACCTTCAAAATGCCAATGCTGCTTTCACATTGAGAATGTGAACCATGTCTTTGTTAATGGGGCTATTTCTTCTAAACTCTGGATTTGGTATGATGATCTCTTTAACATTGTCATTTTCAATGGCTCATCACTTTATACCAACTTCTTGAAGTTTATTTTGACAACACTACTAAAGGTCACATTAAAGTCATAACTGCTATCACCCTTATTTGGTTCTTATGGATGGACAGAAATGATGCAAAACATCGTGAGATCCTTATGAACCACATGAGAATAATTGCTAGAATTAAAAACAAAATTCATGACTTGTTTAATGCCAATCTCATTCACTACAAACATTTCAAATATTGTAAATTTGAGGGCAACAAACTGGGTCTTAACTTACCAGATCAACCCTACTATAGAAATGATAAGATTGTTTATTGAGTAAAACCTCATGATCATACTATTAAAATTAACACTGATGACTCTGTCTCTCATAAAGGCTCAGGTTGTGGTGGCATTTTCAAAAATCTTCATGGTAAAGTCCTCTGTGCTTTTGCCTACCCCCTTAATCTTTGCTCTGTTCCTTTTGCTGAGCTTATGGCAGCGTACAAAACTCTTGAGATTTGCCTTCAAAATGGCTGGCTCAACATATGGATTAAGGTGGATGCCCTTTGATTGATTGATCTTTTGACTTCCACCAAAATGAGCAACACTGAATTGTACTACCTTCTCAAGCAAACTAGAGCTCTTCTTACCCAACTTAATTTTAACATCACTCATGTATGGCATGAGGGTAATGCATGTGCTGATTATCTAGCCAATCTGGGTGCTATATTGGATGGAATAAAATTCTTTGATCAACTAACCCTTCCCAAACATTTGCATGGCTTGGTTAATCTGGACAATACTGGGTTTGCTTATCTCAAAAATTAATCTAACCTATTGGATTCACCTGTTTCAATACCTCTTTTATTGTTTGATCACTTTCTATTTACTGTTATTATTTCTTTGGTCTTTGCTGATGCATCAACCTGATATCTCTTATTGTTTACTTGTTGATCTCTATGACATGTGCTATTGGTTTAATTATCTTAGCTTTAATTAGGAGCTTACTTCCTCTACTATTTTTACTATTAATGTGTTGCTGCTTCTTTAGAATTTGCTGATGCATCATCATATCACTCCTTACTGGTCCTTTACTGAGCTAAGTGGCATCTATTGTTGGTTTAATTATCCCAACCTTGTTTGGGGTCTTGCTATTTCTAGATGCTACATCTATGTTAAAGGTTTAATTATTGGTGGTTGGGCTTTCGGGCCCTTTGTCCAGCAAGCTGATCTTGAAGTTGGTTTAACGTATTTACTGAATGTATATGCTAACACCAGCTTATATATGTGTAAGGAAAGAAAATGCAATACCTTTGTTACTATTAATGATTCTTTGCAGGTTTGGTATTATTTAATGAATTCTTCGCTTTGATTTCTCTCGAGAGGGTAGCTCACTAGCGATTTTTCTAATGGATTTTTTTGATAATACCCTTTTGAATCCTTATGGTAGCTCTGCTGCCACACTACTCTTTATTGGCCTATCCTATGGTTGCAATAATTGTAGTGCTATTTTAATCTATGGCTGTTGGATTTCTGGATTCACCGTCCTGCTGCCCAAACTTGTGTTTGTTAGCTTTTTTTGCCTGGTGTTTTTCTGACTGTCTTTACTATACTCATCCAGGCTGCTACAGATCAATTAATCTATTATTTTTTACCTTTTGGCTTGTAAAATTATGCATCCAAACTTGTTGGTAATTACCGCCGATGTTGGCGATCTAGACACGCCTCATGATTCTTCTGGGGTTTTCTTTTATTTTGTTCAGTTGGCCTCTATTGAGGTTGTAGATTGCAAGATGTCTTTTATTTTTCTACTTGACTATTTCTTATCTCTAATTTTTCTAAATGTTTGTGTTGTTAAAACTTGGGATGTTGCTATTTTCTCCAGATGCTATTTTTTATATCCTAGTTCAGCTAGTCTTGGACAAATTTCTTCCTTAACTTTCTAGGATTTAATTTATGCATTGTATAATTAGAATAATGTTTAGGAGATCAAGGAATTTCTTGGCTTACAAATCTTTTTAATGTTATTTTAAAGACTAAAAAGATGCCAGATGAGTGGAGAAAGAGTTTGTTGGTTCCTATATTTAAGAATAAAGGTGATGCACAAGATTGTGCAAATTATAGGAATTAAGTTAATGTGCCATACATTAAAATTATGGGAGAGAGTAATTGAGCATAGATTACGATGTGATACGAAGTTTCTCACAATGGTTTGGTTTCATGCCGTAGATCTACTATGGATGCTATACATTTGTTAAGAGGTTTGATGGAGTAGTATAGAGAAAATAAAAGGATCTACATATGATATTTATTGATTTAGAGAAAGCTTATGATAAAGTCTCAAGAGATGTTCTTTGGAGAGTTCTAGAACAAAAGAAGTTAATATTGGTTATATTCAAGTCATTAAGGATATGTATACTAGTCACTTGTGTCCAAACACAAGGAGGATTGACAAACTATTTTCCTATTTGCTTGGATTACATCAAGGATCAACATTAAGCCCTTATCTTTTACTTTAGTTATGGATGTTCTTACGAGGCATTTACAAGAAGATGTACCGGTGTATGCTTTTGTCGATGACATTCTTCTTGTTGATAAGACTAGAGAGGAGTCCAACGAAACTTGAATTATGGAGGTCAACTTTAGAGTCTAAAGGTTTTCGTGCGATCTAAACCTAATATATGGAGTGTAATTTTAGTTGTAGAAATTTTAGTGGTAGTGTTGTGACTTTAGGTGATCAAGTCATTAATAAGAGTGAGCGATTCATATTTAGGCTCTATTGTTCAAAATGATGGTGAAATAGATGGAGATATTATTAGTAGAATTCAAGTTGGATGGTTGAAGTGGAGGAATGCATCCGCCTATTATGTGATAGAAAAGTTCCACTTAAACTTAAGGAAAATTTTATAAGATGGTGGTAAGACCCGCAATGACTTATAGTAATGTTGGCCAATAAAAGAGAAACATAAGAGTAAGTTAAGTGTTACAGAGATGAGGATGCTCGTGGATGAGTGGCTTTACCCTTAGAGATAGAATGCAAAATGAGTATGTTCGGGAAAAAAGTTGGAGTAGCTCCAGGATAGATAAGATTAGGAGAGTCGCTTAGATGGTTTGGCCACATAAAGCGTCCGTCCATGATCCCATTAGGAGAGTAGATGCATTAGATTTTTCTTATGTTAAGAAAGGTAGAGGTAGACCTAAAAGACTTGGTTAAGATGTATAAAAAATGATCTTAGTATACTCGAATTAAATGAGAATTTGACACATAATAGGACACAATGGAGATGAAGGATTCATGTAGCCGACCCCACCTAGTGGGATTAAGGCTTGTTGTTGTTGTTGTTGTTGTTGTTGTATTGTATAATTAGAATGGTTGGTTTTATGGCCAACCTGTTATTATTCTCTTTCTTGATTGTTGGATGGTCTGGTGCATTGAGTCTTTTATCCAGCAAGATGATACTGGGGTTGTTTTTCTAGTTCAGCAGTAGGCTGCTATTGGTGTTGTCTTGCTTATTATTTTGCCCAACCTCATATTCCTAATCTACCAAGAGAGATTTTGCAATTTCCTATTCAATTTTATTAATTCCTTGCAGGTTTGGACTTCCATTATGGATTCTCAATTTTCCTTTAATGTGGTTGTGGGTTTAGCTACTAGCTTGATCATCTTTATCTGGAAGGTTTTTTCTGTTGATTATCTTTTGAACCTGTTTTGTTGCTACTTTACATCTCTATTTTTTATTGTGATTTTATATGGAGGATGTAATTTTTGTTTTACTACTGACTTTTTCTTTGTGGTTATTATCTGTATCCTACCTTTTGTTTCTCTAACCATTCTTGCTATTAACAGCTAGGCAACTGCTGGTTGGCTGAACTGGACTAATACCCTACATGTTGTTTCTGGGGTTTTATTTTGTTCTGTTCAGCAAGCCTCTATAGAAGTTGTTGACTACTTGGTGGATTTTGATTTGAATCTCCTTATTGGTATATTATATGCTTATCATCTTTTCGATCCATGTTTCTATGCTCTTTTCACTTGGTTGCTAACTATTGCAATGTCTTCTCTGATTGAGAGGCCCTATGGCCATCTTGTTGTCCCTTGCTGTCTTGGTTGTGGCTGTCTTAGCTGCTACTGCCTTGGCTATTTTTTGTCTTGGTTATTTGTTATCTTATTTTTTCTGGATTCTAATGAGGACCCTAATTTGAATCCCCATTTTGATTTCCTGGTTCCGTTGCACTAACTATTTTGTTATTGGGGTTGGCTTTCTGATTGCCCTTGCTATTTGTGTCTGGGCTGCTGTTCATTTCCTGATAGTTGTGATCTACATTAACTGCTGATGTTTCTATTCCCATCTGGGCTCAGTTACGCTGGTGCTGATACCTCCTTGGAATGCAATGTCTATTCTGAATGGGTGGTAATTTGGGAAGCTGCTACCATTTGCTATCTTGTTGTCTTGGTTGTTTATTGATCTGGATTATCTCCAGTAGGTGCTATTTTTGGTATTGGGTTATGCTACCTTCCCTTACAAATGCTTTTTTCCAACTACTATTATGGATTCATTAAGGGGTTTGTTCACATCTGCACTCATTACTATCATTGGGCTAATTTTCTGGACTTTGCTACTAGGCTGTACTTCTGGCCCGAAAGATTCATATATATATATCATATGTTTAGGATGTTGTTATTTATAGGCTCATCGCCTTGCTTAGTAGGAATTCAGCATGCTACCACTTCTGCTATTTTCTTGTGGATGGTTTTTATGCTGGCCTATTTCATATGTATAAGTATCCTCATGTCAGGGTGACTATATTGATGATAATTTTCCTGCATGGGACCACTTATCTTTTTGCTCTTTGCAATTTCCTCTCTATATTATATATAGTTTTGTTTAGGTTTGCAGGTAATAAAGCACATAAGACTTTCAACAATTGGTTGTTATCTTCTCACAGGTTTGTTGGCTACGATGGCTGTGATGATTTCACTTCCTTTCGATTTGGTAGTAGCTCTTACGATGTAACCCTTCTGCTGAAGTTTGGATGCGCATATTTGCATCTGCCCCAACTTGGTGTGACTGAGCTTGAGCCTTCTCTATCACAATTCTTTACTATCATTCTCAGAATAAGCTATTTTCAGTTATCACTATGTCTGTATTACCTTAACTGCTCTAATTCCTTGCCATTTACATTTTTGTAGGTGCTTCTCTCATGTCTTCTTGCAGTTTTGCTCCATAGTGTCATGCATTCTCACATCCTGCAGAGCAGTGGCCCTAATCTTCCTTTGGTTTTTTATGTTAATCTAATTATGTCTTTTGTTTGCTTTAAGGCCTTCTTTTGCTTTTGGATGTACTTAGATAGGGGATTTATTCCTTAGGCTGATTATAGCTCTTTGAGCAGTAGTTCTGGAGTTTATCCCCTTTAAGGACCTTGTAACCCTCTTTTTGTGGCAATAAAATACCCCCTACATGGGGTTTCCCCAAAAAAAAATCCTAAACCCTAAACCATAAACCCTAAAAGCAAAAATCCTAAAACCTTAAACCCTAAACCCTAAACCATAAACCCTAAACCTTAACCTTAAACCTTAAACCATAAACCCCAAACTCTAAAACTAAAATTTAAGTAACTAAATAAATTAAAAAATAAACATAAACCCTAAAACTTAATAAACCTAAACCTAAACCCTAAGAATGGACAGAATCTTGACGACAGGAACATCACCGTCAACCAAGCTCGCTTAGATAGAGGTAAAGCGGAGGCGAATTATCACAGGGTGGTGGGGATCCAAGGTTAGTAGTGGATATTGAGGTGGTGGTCAGAGCAGTGGTGGTTATGGAGGTGGCAGGAACGATAAAGGTTACTGCCATAGAGGGAAAGATCGAGGATATGATGGTGGATCTCGCTACTTGAGAGGCCTCAATGGTTCTGATGGGAACTGAAGAAACTGAAGATCAGTCAATCCGATCTGCTGCTTATGGAATTATGTTTTTATAATAGAGACTGTTCTAGTAACCTAATATTTTTGATTTATTATTTGTGTGATCATTTTTAATCAATGTCGTCGCTTGTGTCCTAGAAAACTTGGGGTGTTACTTGGTTAATGAAATCAAAAAGAAGAAATATTAAATATAAATTTATTCTCTATTAAAAAAACCAAAAACCTTATACCCTAAACGTAAAACCTAAACCTTAAACCCTAGACCCTAAACCCTAAACACAAAATCCTAAACCATAAAATCCTAAATCCTAAACCCGAAAGCCTAAACCATAAAACCTAAATCCTAAACCTTAAACCCTAAACCCTAAACCCTAAACACTAAACCCCAAACCCTAAACCCTAAACCATAAACCTTATACCATATACCCTAAACTAAACTTAAACCTTAAACCCAAACCCTAAACCCTAAAAAGGTAAAAACCAAAACATAAATTAAATCAAACCTTAAAATAAATTAAATAAATAAACCTAAATAAAAATAAAATAAAAAATAAAATAAAATAAAAATATAAACTAAAACTTAAACCAAAACTTAAACCTAAAAAATATAAGAAAAATTAAAAATAAAACTAAAATAAAATAAATAAAACCATGTATTAAACTAAAAAATAAAAAACCTAAATAAGATAAAAACTAGTCCTAAAATAAAAATAAAATAAACCTAAAATAAAAAAAAAAAAATTAAATAAATACCTAAAAATAATAAAAAAAACTTAAACCCTAAACTAGTAAACAAAACATAAACCTAAAATAAAAATAAAATAAAGATAACATAAACTAAAATAAACAAAACTAAAATAAATAAAACCTAATCCTAAACCTAAAATAAACTAAACCTAAACCAAAACCTAAACCTAAACTAAATAAAATAAAATAAACTAAAAATAAACCAAAACCTAAATTGAAAAATAAAACCAAAAAATAAACATAAAATAAAAACCTAAAACCTAAACCTTAAAAAATAATATAAAAATCGAAACTTAAACCTAAAAATAAAAAATAAAACCTAAACCAAAAAAATAAAATAAAAATAAAACTAAAGTAAAAAAATAAACCTAAATAAAAATCTAAACCTAAAAAATAAACTAAAATAATAAACCTAAAATAAATAAATTAAATAAATAAAAATAAAAATAACCCTAAATAAAAATAAAAATTAACATAAAATAAAATAAATAAAAAATAAACTAAATAAACTTAAACCTACTAATTTACTTAATTTAAAAAATAAAAAATAAAAAAACCCTAACATAAACCCTAAAATAAACCCTAAACCCTAAACCTACAACCCAAAACCCCAAAACCCAAAACCTAAAACCCCAAACCTTAAACTCTAAACCTTAAACCCTAAAACTCTAAACACTAAACCCTAAACCCTAAAAACCTATATTCCTCCCTCTCTTTTAAATAAGCTTACTACTTTTCCTATCATTCCTACCTATCAAGACCAGATCCTTTTTAAGCTTTCTCATAATGGTGATTTCAACTTTAAAAATGTTTGGATTCACATTAAAGAAATTCATGATTTTTCCTATGTGTTTTCTAAACTTTGGAACAACAATATCCCTACCTCCTATTTTGTTCTTACTTGGCGTATTTTTGAAAAACTTCATCCCTGTGGACTCCTTGTTGTGGGGTAAAGGTTTTCAATTACCTTCAAAATGCCAATGTTTTTTTCACATTGAGAATGTGAATCATGTTTTTGTTAACGGGGTCATTGCTTCTAAACTTTGGATTTGGTATGATGAACTTTTTAACATTATCATTTTCAATGGCTCTTTAAGTTTATACCAACTTCTTGAAGTTTATTTTGACAACACTATTAAAGGACATATTAAAGTCATAACTGCTATCACTCTTATTTGGTTCATATGGATGGACAGAAATGATGCAAAACATCATGAGATCCCTATGAATCACATGAGGATAATTGGTAGAACTAAAAACAAAATACGTGACTTGTTTAATGCCAATTTAATTAACTACAAACATTTCAAAGGTTACAAATTTGTGGCCAATAAATTGGGTTTTAACTTGCCGGATCACCACATCTGTAAAGATGACAAGATTTTTTATTGGGTTAAACCTCATGCTAATACTATTAAAGTTAACACTGATGGCTCTGTCTCTCATAAAGGTTTGGGTTGTGGTGCAATTTTTAGAAATCTTAATGGAAAAGTCCTATGTGCTTTTGCATACCCCCTTAATCCTTGCTCTGTTCCCTTTGATGAATTCATGGAAGTGTACAAAGCCCTTGAAATTTTCCATCAAAAAGGTTGGCTCAATATTTGGATTGAGGTGGATGCCCTTCTGCTGATTGATCTTTTGACTTCCATGAATAAGGGCAATACTAAACTGTATTACCTTCTTAAGCAAACTAGGGCTCTCCTTGCCCAACTCTACTTTAAAATCACTCATGTATGGCACGAGGGTAATGCATGTGTTAATTATCTGGCCAATCTGGGTGCTAGATTGGATGGTATAAAATTCTTTGATCAACTAACCATTCCTAAACATTTGTGTGGCTTGGTTAATCTTACTAGGGCTTCCTTATCTCTGAAATTAATCTAATCCATTGGTTTCACCTATTTCAATACCTCTTTTTTTGCATGATCATTTTCTATTTACTGTTGTTACTTCTTTGGTCGTGGATGATGCATCAACCTGATATCCCTTGTTGTTTACTTGTCGATCTCTGTGACATGTGCTATTGGTATAATTGTTCTAGCCTTCATTGGGAGCTTAATGCATCTATTATTTTTACTGTTAATGTGTTGTTGTTCCTTTGAAATTTACTAATGCATCATTATATTATTTCTTGATGGTCCTTTGCTGAGCTTAGTGGCATCTGTTGTTGGTTTAATTATCCCAACCTTGTTTGGGGTCTTGCTATTTCTGCCTCTCCTATGCTCCATAACCTTACCTTCACAACCTATAAAAATAATAGATGCAACATCCTGGTTATAACTCTTTCTCTACAGATTTGGAATTATTTCCTGATTTCCAATATTCCTGATGTTGTGGGTCTAGCTACTGGTCTATTTCTTTGTGTTCCTTTGCTCTTTAATGGTTTATCTTATGTAGGATGCAACATCTAGGTTGAAGGCTTAATTGCTGGCTGTTGGACTTATGTTCCTTTTGTCCAATAGGATGCAATTGGAGTTGGTTTAATGTATTTGCTGAATGCCAGTACTAACCCCAGTTTGCATACATGTAAGGAAAGAATCAGTAATACCCTTGTTATTAATGGTTCTTGCGTGTTTGGAATTGCTTAATAACTTCCATTCAGATGATTTCTCCGAGGATGATAGTTCTCGCTAACCTACTCTTCTTTGTCCTAAAGGATCTCATTGATGAGACTCTTTTGAACCCCTATTGTGGCTCTGTTGCCCCACTATTTTTTATTGGCTTACCCTATGGTTGTAATCATTGTAGTGTTGTTTTAAGTTATGACTTTTGGATTTCTGGATTCACTATCCTGCAGGCTAACCTTGTTTTCATCTATGGTTGTTGGATTTCAGGCTATTCTCTATCCTACAGACTATTGGATCATCTGCCCCTATATAATGTTTGTGCTGCTAACATTTGGGGTGATGCTGTTTTCACCTGTTAATATTTTTTACTTCCTGCTTCAGCTAGTCTTGGCCAGACCACTTCTTTAACTATCTGGGAATTTATTTATGCATTGTATAATTTGAATGGTTGGTTTTATGGCCAACTTACTGTTATTTTCTTTCTTGGTTGTTGGATGGTCCGATACTATCTTATATCCAAAAGTCACTGGGGTTGTTTATCTGGTTCAGTAGGGTGATTTTGGTGTTGTCTTGCTGATTGTCTTTAACAACCTCTTTTTCCCAACCTGCCAAGCGAGATTTTGTAATTTCCAATTCAATTTTATTATTTCCTTGCAGGTTTGGATTTCCTTAATGGCGTCTCTGTTAGCCTTTACTTTGGTTGTCGGTTTAACTGCTAGCCTGATCAGGTTTGGATTTCCTTGCAGGTTTGGATTTCCTTGAAGGTTTTTTCTATTTATTATCCTTTGAACCATTTTGCTACCATTATTGGCTTTCGGATTTTAGGGTCCTTTGTCTAGCTGGTGGGCTTTGTGGTTATTATCTGTTCCCTATTTTTTGCTTTTTTGACTATTTTTGCTGTTAACAATTAGGCTACTACTGTTTTCTCCTGCTTTTATTTTATCCCACTTGGTTCTGTTAACATTGTGCAGATCCCTGTGATTATCCATCTGATTATTTGGATCTTTACATATGCTTTTGGGTGGACTCTTGGCCAACTTGTTGGTATTAACTGCCTTGGTTGTTTGCTGAACTGGATTAATACTCTACATGCTGTCTCTAGGGTTTTAGTTTGTTTTGTTCAGCAACACTCTACTAAAGTTGTTGATTGCTTGGTGGATTTTGCTTTGAACCCCCTTATTGGTTTATTATATGCATATCATCTGAATTCATTGGTCTACTTTATCTGTTGTTATTTTCTCCATCTTCTTTCAGTTAAACTTGTATCTATTACAATGTTTATCCTGGATGGGTGGCTCTATGGCAAGCTAGCTAGTTTTTGTTATCTTGGTTGTTTCTTGTCTTGGATATTTACTGTCTTGGTTTTTCAGGACTCCTATGTTGGCTCCATCTTTGTTGGTTGTAGGACTTCAGGATCCTATGTTCAACAAGCTGTTTCTGACATTACTGTTCTGATGGTTTTTGGTGATTGCTGTCTAGGTTACTACCTTTCAAATACCTATTTTTATGCTCTATCTATTTGGTTATTAACTATTGCAATGTATGCTCTGATTGAGAGATTTTATGGCCAACTTGTTGTCCCTTCCTGTCTTGGATGTTTTTGTCTTAACTATTGCTATCTTGGCTAGTTTTTGCCTTGGTTATCTACTGTCTTGTTTTTTCTGGACTCTAATGTTGATACTCATTTGAATCCACTTTTTGATTTTTCTTCTGGTGGGTTCCAATGTTGCATTAACTATTTTCCTGTTGGGGTTATCTTTCTGAATGTCCGTGCTATTTATGTCTAGACTGCTGTTCATCTCCTGATTATTGTGATCTACATTATCTGCTATTGTCTCTATTCCCATTTCTGTTTAGGTTTCTCGATGCATGCCTGTCTCGAATGGGTGGTACTACACGCTCGCCTTTTGCTATCTTGCTCTCTTGGTTATTTGTTGATCTGATTATCCAATTTTTGATCCTGAATGCTGCTACTAGAGCTGTAGCTCTGACTATCTTTACTTGGTGCTATTTTTGATAAGTTGCAATCTATTTCCTGTGTTGGGCTATGCTGCCTTCCTTTATAATTGTTTTTTCCCAATTATTGATATGGATATTAATAAGGGGGTTGTTTCCTGGCCTGAAAGATTCATATATATATCATATGTTTGGGATGGTGTTAATTATAGGCTCATTGACTTGATTAGCAGGATTTTAGTAAGTTGCCTCCTCTACTTTTTTCTTGTGGAGGGATGATATGCTGGCTTTTTTCTCTTCTTGGATATGACTTTTCATGAGGTTCTGGCCAAGATGGCTCATTCTCATATGTTTATGTATTCTCATGTCAGGGTGACTATATTGATGATACTTTTCCGAATGGGACACCTTATCCTTCAGCTCTTTGCCTCTCTATATTAGATATGGTTTTGTTTAGGTTTGCGGTAATAAAGCTCATAAGACTTTCAACAACCTGGCTATTATCTCCCTGTGTTTGTTGGCTATGATGGTCGTGATGATCTCACTTTTGGTTTGGTAGTAGCTCTGATGTAACCCTTCTCACAAGTTTGATGCTCATATTGTGACCGCCCCAACTTGGTGTGACTGAGTTTGAGCCTTCTCTATCACAATTCCTTACTATCATTCTCACATTATGTTGTTTTCATTTATCTTTTGTCTATATTACCTTAACTCTCTTTCTTTACAATTTTGCAGGTGATTCTCTCTTGTCCTCTTGCAAGTTTGCTCCATATTGTCATGCATTCTCACATCCTCCAGAGCATTGGCCCTAATCATCCTTTGTCTTATTATGTTAATCAACTTGTATCTTTTGATTGATCTAATGTCTTCTTTTGCTTTTAGATGTACTTAGGGAATTTACTCCTTAGGCTGATTGTAGCTCTTTGAGCAGTAGTTCTGGAGTTTATCCCCTTTAAGGACTTTGTAACCCTCTTTTTGTGGCAATAAAATACCCTTACATGGGGTCAAACCAAAAATCCTAAACCTTTTTTTACAACTCCTTCCTATCTTGAGCTCTGTAAATTCTTGAATCCTTTTCCTTTTCGTTTTCTTTCTCATCATTTTTTTAGCTTGTTTTCTAGAAATTTCTTTTGGTTTGGCTTTGGCCTTTGGTCGATCCTTATTTGGTTCTTAAGTGGCACCATTTTCCATGGCATCAGCTTCTATGAATACTTGGGGAAAACTAAATGCTCCAGCTCCTCCAGCTTGGGCTTCTAATTCTTTGGGAATAGCTAAACCTTTTACCTCTAAATATTTAAAAAGATGCCTTATCTGTTAAGGATTCTTCAACTTCTTTGATATTTCTTTAAACCCGATTCATACAACCTTCAAAGGTGTTCTGGTTATTATGTGCTCTAATTTGGAAATTGAAAAACTACCCGAGCTTTCTACAATCATTGTAAAACTCATCCACATCTTGGGCAGAAAGTGGTTAAAGATCCTAAAGTTGCTAGAAAAATTGGAGATTTAAGAAGAAAAGAACAGGATAATGGTGCTATGAATGATATTATTGATGTTTCTAATGTTGTTCCCAATGTAAGTGGTAGTGATAAGCTTGCTAAAAATGATTCTGAAACTATTTTGGAGAGTAATCAGGTTTCGGCTACTATTACATTTATTATTCCTGAAAATTTGCAAGTGGATGATTTTTTTATTTTAGTTTCAGATTCTAAGAAGGTTTGTGTTGTTAAAAATCTAAAAACTAGTTCTGTTATTTCGCCTATGAAAATCTTTAACAGAAAATCTTGTTTTATCTTCTTTGAATTTGGGCAAGAATGATGGTATGGAGCTTCTAGATAATGTGCAGCCAAGTGTTTGTTTGCTTAATAAATCTGTTTCTACCCCTTCTTTAATTGTTATTCTAGATGGTACTTTGCTTAGTGATAATTCTCATTTAATGGATAAAGAGGATTTATTTTCTTGTCAAATGAGATCTTCTCCTAAATCTATTGTTAATAATGATGATAAAACTTTTTTGATGATGAATCAATGGATAATGAGACCAGTTTTCAAACTATTTTTGTGAAAATTTGAAAAAAAAATAGTTTTAAAATTATCCTCCTAAAGTTTCTAGATCTACTCGATCTTCTTCATCTTCTTTGCCTAACAAAATTAATGTTTAACTTTCTTATTTGGAATGTGAGGGGCATTGGTATTCTTGCTATTAGGAATAGAATTAGGAATCTTTGTAGAATTTATAATGTTGGTTTTTTAGTTATTCTTGAACCTCTTATTTTTTTTCTTCTAAAATAATGCATGCGGCCAGGATGATTGGTTTTAGCAACTTTTATTTCAATAGCAATAATAAGATTTAGTTATTTTGGAATAATTCTCTTACTATTTATGTTATTAATGATTTTCATCAAGTTATTAATGTGGTTATTTCATTTGGTGAATATCACGCTTTTTGTTCTTTTGTTTATCCTTCTTGTAACAAGTTAGAGAGAAGATTTCTTTGGGATCAATTATCTAGTTTTGCTTTTATTGTTAATGATTCTTGGATTGTTGGTGGGGATTGCAATACAGTCCTTTCTTTGAATGAAGGGAAAGGGGGTTCTTTACTGAATTTACATTCAATGGAAGATTTTGCAAATATGATTTTGGATTGAAATCTTCATGATGTTGGTTTCATTGGTTCTCAATTTACTTGGAATAATCATAGATTATGGCAACGCTTGGATTGTGCCTTATTTAATAATTATTGGTTAAACCGTAGGCCATTAACTTTGGTGGAGCATCTTAGTAGAACTCTCTCGGATCATGCTCTTCTTTTCATTTATATTAAGGATGTTGTTCATAAGAATAATACCATTAAAAAATTTTGTTTTTAAAATATGTGGTTACAAGATAAATGTTTTCTTGATGTTAATGCTTTTATTTGGTGTGCTCCTCTTTCTCTTGATGATTTTCCATTTGGTATGATGAGCTTTTGGCTTAAGCTTAAAAGGCTTAAGCATAATATCACTTAGTGGAACAGAAACTATTTTAAAAATATTTTTGATAATATCAAGAATATGGAACAAAAGGTGAAAGATTTAGAAGAACTTGTTATTACTGATTCTTCTTTTTATTATAATCTTACTGAAGCTAAAGATAATCTCATTAAGTTTCAAGATATGGAGGAGACTTATTGGATACAAAAATTTTCCTCTAAGCATCTTTCTGAAGGGGAAAGAAACAATAAATATTTTCATGCTTTGGTAATGAAAAGGAGAGTTCTTGGTTGCATTCATAAAATCAAGAACTTTGATAGTTCTTAGCTTACCGAAAAAGAGGACATATTTTCTTCTACCCTTAATTATTTTAAAGATCTTTTAAATAAAAATTGTCAGCTTGAGCATTAATGAAATCCTTCTATCATCCCTTCTATTATGTTTATAGAGGATAATGAGTGATTGGTTATTCCTCCTTATGATGAGGAAATTTTTAATATTCTTAATGGTATGAATGTTGATTTTATTGTAGGGTCGGATGGTTACACTACTTTATTCTTTCAAAAAGCTTAGTTCATTATTAAAGTTGATCTTGTTAATGCTGTTGAGGATTTTTTTTGAAAGAAATTCTATTCCTAAATATTTTACTAGCATTTCTATTGTTCTTATTTCAAAGAAAGATACTCTTGACTTTTGGAATGACTTTACACCTACTAGTCTTTGTACTTTTTTCAATAAATTGATTTCTAAAATTTTGACTAATACGCTTAGTATGTTTTATCCTAAGATTATCTCTCCTAATCAAATTAGCTTTCTGAAAGATAGAACCATTTCAGATAACATCTTGCTTGCTCAAGAATTGATTCATGATTTGAATGTTAAAACTAGAGGTTGCAATTTACTTTTTAAGCTTGACATCACAAAAGCTTATGATAACATTTCTTAGGATTTTCTTAATAGCATTCTAACTTTATTTTGTTTTTCTAATCATTTTCTTTCTTTTGTTAACAATATAATTAGAAATGTTTGGTTTTCATTAGTTATCAATGGTGAAAACTTAGGTTTCATTAATTCCACTCAAGGTATAAGACAAGATGACCCTCTTTCTTTGTCGCATTTTATTATTGTGATTAAATATTTCTCTTGTTGGCTTAATCTTTTTTTAGAAGAATTCTAGTATTTATTTCAGGAATCTTGGTGGTTTGGATGTCTCTCATTTAAGCTTTGTTGATGATTTCATAATACATTGTATTGGCTCGTTACATTATGTTAAAAAGCTTAAAGGTTTTTTAAATAAATTTGAAAAGGAAAGTGGACTTTTGATTAATACTCATAAAAGTTATTTTTTAACTTCTACATCTATTTCTATTCAAAGAATTAATAAAATAAAGGATATCACTGGTTTTTCTCATCAAAATCTTCCAATTAAATATTTAGGCTCCCCTTTATATTGTGGTTGTAAGAGATCCCATCTCTTTAATGAGGTAATTCATAATATTCAAAATAAAATTTCTACCCTTGAATTTCATTTTTTTTATCTTTTGGTGGTAGATTAATTGTTTTTTAAAGTATTCTTTATTCTCTTCCTTTTTATCTATTGCTTAATATTGTTCTTACTCATGTTCTTATCTAGAAAAAAGACTTTTAATAAGTTTTTGGGGTTCTAGGAATTTGGCCAAAGTCTTCATTGGACTTCTTGGTCCAATATGTGTGGTACTATTTATGAAGGTGGCCTTGGGTGATCTTTGATGAACTCCACCAATGTTTTTTCCTATTTGGTGGAATTTTGGGAAAAATGAAAGTATTTGGGCCAAATTTATGAAATTTAAATATTACAAAGGTAAGCATCCTTTGATTTGCAATTATAAACATGGTGATTCTATTGTTTAAAATGGCTCTGATATTAAATGGAAAGTGGAACCTCTCACTTTTTTTTGGGGTATTAATAATGGGTCTTCCTTGTTTTGGCAAGATAACCTGGACTTTTCCATTGATTCTTTCCTTAATACCCATTCTACTTCTTCTTTGAAAGTTAGTCATTTTATTTATAATGGGGAACAGAATTTCTCTCTTTTAAATGAGCTAATTCTTGATTTTATTAGTAATAAAATCATTAATATTCCTATTGATGTTAATTTTTTGAATCAAATTCTTTGTAAATTTTCTAGTAATGGAGAATTTTTTTTAAAAAATACTTGGCATAATTTTAAAGTTAAAAAAATCCACTTCTCCTATTTTTCTTTAAATTTGGAATAATATTATTCCTACTTTTACACTATTCTTGTGTGGAGAATTTTAAGGGATTATATTGTTATTGACACTTTACGTCGGGACAAAGGTTATTATCTACCTTCCAAATGCATGTGTTGTTTTCATAATGAGAATGTTAATCATGTTTTTGTTAATGGTGCCATTGCCTCTAAAGTTTAGGGTTGGTATGAGGATTTATTTAATTTAAGTTGTTTTAATGGTAATTTAATGTTAATGCAACATCTGGATTCTTATTTTCTTAATACTGTTAAAGGTCATATCAAAATTATGGTGGCTATTACTTTGATTTGGTTTACTTGGCTTGATAGAAATGATGTTAAACATCGTGATGTGCCTACGAACCACAAGAGAATTATTAGGACTAAAGAAAAGATTTTTTCTTTACATAAGGTCGCTTCTTAGTAGTACTAATTTTAGAGGGTGTAAGTTTGTTGCCTCTAAATTGGGTATCAATTTTCCATATTGTGACTCGCCTAAAATATAAAATTATTCATTAGATTAAGCCTCTTAATTTTGCATTAAAATAATATCGATGGATCTTTGAACATAACAAGTCGGGTTATGGTGGTATTTTTAGAAATCATGAGAATATTATCTGCATTTTCCACTCCTCTTTCTACTAAATCGTTATTTTGTTGAATTGATGGCTATTTTTTTATGCTCTCAAGCTTTGTTTGGAGAGAAATTTTAGCTATTTGGTTGGAATAAGATGGTTGTTGCAAGGATCAATTCTAGCCATGGTAATCTTTTTCTATTTAATTAAAAATATTAAAGCTATTATCCCTAAACTTTCTTTTAAAATTACAAATTCCAACTTTCCCCTAAAAAACACTAAACCCTAAACCCTGAACCCTAAACAACCCTAAACCCTAAAAGCCTAAACCTTAAACCCTAAACCCTAAACCTTAAACTAATCCTAAACCCTAAAACCTAAATACTAAACCCTAAACCATAAACCTTAAACCCCAACCCTAAACCCTAAACCCTAAACCTTAACCCTAAACCCTAAATCCTGAACCCCAAACCCTAAACCTAAACTTAAAGTAACTAAATAAATTATAAAATAAACCTAAACCCTAAAATCTAATAAACATAAATCCAAACCTATACCCTAAGAATGGGCAGAACCTTGATGGCAGAAGAACCTCCAACCGATCGGGCCTAGAGAATGGAGAGAAAGGCATTATCACTGGTGTGGGGATCTAGAGATACCGTGGATTTGGAGGTGGTGGTGAAGAGTTGTGGTGGTTATGGAACGGAAGAATGAGGTTACCGATGGAGGAGGGAGAGATTAGGGATATAATGGTGGATCCCTATTACTCGAGTGGCCGGGGTGGTTCTGATTGGGAACTGGAGAAACTGAAGAACACCCAATATGATCTGCTACTTATTGAATTGTGTCTTTATAGTAGGGATGATTCTAGTTATCTAGGATTTCTGATTTGCTCTATGCGTGCTCATTTTTTATCAATATTGTCCCTTATGTCTCAAAAAAATTGGTGTGTGTGGTGTTTATTTTTAAGATGTGGGACACCACATAGATCTTAGAGGGTCCTTACTAAAATGATCGGGTATGGAATTAAGAAAATATGTATTATCTCAAAAGATAGAATTTATCATCCTATAATGGACCTAATTACCTAATAAGGACTCTTAAGGCATGATGGAAACTAGATCTTTCCTACTTTACATGAAAAAGTAAAGTAGATTTATATTAAGTAGGGTTCAAGATATGGAGGCAATAGTTAATTACATCCTAAGGGATGTGAATTCTTGAGAATACTATCAATTAAAGTAGTAATTAAAGTCTCCAAAGATTTTAAGGATAGACTATCAGAGGATTAGTTGCATTGAAAAATCAAGTGGGAAAACTCAACGAGAAGACTTATTATTGAAGCCAACAGAAACAAGTAGGGAATGCTCTTGATACTAGGAAACCTAGTGAGCATTTCAACCTATTCTATAATTGGGCTTTATAATTTTGAAATTGAAGAGAAGATCAATTTTGTTAAAGTTGACATTTCATTAGAATAAGCTAGGACTTCTACTCCAATAATACAAGATTATGGAGATGTTTAAGAGGTACGGATTTATGTTGTAGCCAAAAGAAATAGCCACCTAGAAACCTAAATATAGTGAGCTTTAGCATTAGCCAAAGTGCGACCTAAATATAAGCCCTAAATCTAAGTGAAAATGGGCATATGGTTTAACTCCGTAAGAGAGGATAAACCGCCTAACTGTTAGACTTACGACTATTTGGAGTGGTATCCAACTAACACCTCCTACACTTTAAATCCAAGAAGTTCGATCATATGATTTGTAAGATTAGTTAGGCTATTATTTAATTAGAAAGAAACTAAAGTCCTTAAACGCACTCCTAAGAGACTAATGAGTGGTATGATCATATGACTTAGTCTAGAAAAATCTTTTCAAATTTTATTTATTTTGACACTTCATTTTGATAAAGGATTTTTTTTGATGCCTACATGCATGATAAATAAAATTAAGAAAGGGGTTTATTCCATCATAAAGGATGCCCTCATGGGTCAAGCATTTCTCTATTGTGTAAGGATGGAAATTCCTTATTTTTAAGAGAAAAATAATATGATGTGCATGTTGTTGGCCATTCAACATTAGCTAGGGGGTTGCTAAATCTTTTAATTATCTTTATTTATGTCCTAGGATTTATGTAATGTTATGAATTGTTTAAAACTTTAGTTATGAGTTGTAGTTGGGTATAAAGGTTACTTTTTTTTCTAAGAGCTTAATCGCATTCAAGGCTACACATTCAAACATCAAACATATAAAGAAACTAAGAAAAGCATACCATCATAATTGTGTACTTTAAACACAACATCAAACAATTTTATTGCTAATGCAAAAGAATAAAGCCAGATGATGCCCATACAACCCAAAAAAAAATTAAAAGCTCTACCCTTATACAACTGGTACATAGAAGAATAATTTGTAATTTACAAATGATAAATTCTATGGGGAGTCTTCAATTCTTCATGTATTGGTTTAGTTTGCTCCACTTCAAAGGCATCACATGGCCTCCCAGGACAAAGCCTTCTAGCCAATGCTCATTCTTAACCCCCCATAGCATTAATCCTATTTTCTAATGCAAAAGTACATTAAAAATAAGAAAAGTAAATCTAACTACACCTGCAAGACATGTGTTAGATAAACACAAATACAAACCAAGCAGTTATATTTATTATTTGGACTAAGCACCCTACACAAGGGTAACCAAGCCCATCAGGCCTAACTTGTATTATGCTTAAGGGCTTAAGCAACCTACAAAGAGATATTTATATTTATTTTAAGGCTCTAAAATAATCTCTTACAAAAAATATGATTAGGCTAATCACAGCCTACCATCCAGCCTATGAAACATTCACTCTAACATCCCTAAAATAATATAATAAAAGAAACACCATACATGCATCATCTAAACATAAGGAAGTGGTGACTTAATCTAATGTGTGTATTAAGGATTGTGCCCTAACTAGGCTTTAGAGTTAAGATTTTCTAAGTGTAGAAAGAATCAACTTAAAGGGTGGTTTCACTTCAAGCTTTAATTGATTTGCAAGTTTTAATATGTGTTTTCAGATATGACCTACACTAAGTGTGTAAAGAGAAGAAAAGATGTTGGCCTTTTTCATCCCTACCTTAAACTACTTTCTAAAGCATGTTAATTTGATTTAGTTCTCTTTAGTGAATGGTTTATTACACATTTTAGATTAATCCTAAGTTTAGGTTCTCTTTAAATAATTATATTCAATGCAAAAGGCTTCTTATGATTAATCTAATTGAAATACTATCACATGACATATGCTAAATCATATCTTTCCATCACATGTAACATGCATATGATTAAGTCTTAAATAAACCAACACATACAATATGTTTTAGCACACTTGAATGATGGATGTGAGTATGTACATTTGAAGCTTTATATTTTCCCTCTGACTGAATTATTATATCATATTAATTTAAGGCTCTATCTAAATTCTTATGCAAAAATACATAGGGATGAAATTAAATAGGTACATGTCATTATCAACCAAGGAAGTGAGGCAGTCAAATGACCTCCTTGGTTCTAGCTAAAGCCTCACATTTCTAGGATGTCCAGACTATATACCATTACATTCAAACCATATGTAAATTTACATGCATGAACATAAGAATGAGAGCTCCAAATCACATGATCAATTAATTCAATCACTTCAACAATTGTAAATGCATGTATTTTTAATAAAAAAGAAGGATTATCATTCTCTAATTAAATGCACACATGTATGTATAAAATGCATAAGCAAGTACGAGCCTTTGTTAAACCTAGGAAGTGAGGTAATCAAATGACCTCCTTAGGGCTAGCTAAAGCCTCATATTCCTGGGATGTCCAGACTATGTACTAATTTTCTTAGATACATACACATGTATTCATAATTTTGAGATTGAAAATCATGCAAAATAATGATATTTAATTTTATTGAATCATTTATGTATATGAATTAAAGCGTCATCCAATTCTAGTATTGAGATACATAAGAAATAAAATCAAATGGAGTATGTGCCATTGTTAAACTAGAGAAGTGAGATAATCATATGAACTACTTGGGGCTAACTAAAGCATCATATTTTCGAGATGTCTAGACTATATACCCATTAATAATCTCACGTACATAAATCAATACTTCAATAAAAGGAAAGGAAGTTCACTTTATACATTTAAGCTTTAATCAAATGCATCTCCTATGTATTTATAACTAACATTCATAACATATGCAACCATTCATTTATAAGCTTTGGAAAATATGTTTGGATTTAAAAGTGATAATAGCCACACATATTATAAATTAAATCAACACACGCAAGCTTGACATAAAGGAAAACCATTTGACTTAATGAATTTTGAAAAGATGAATGTATGATTTCAAATGACATATAACATTTAACATGATTGGAAAGGAATGAATGAGCATAAACATGTGATTTCATTCAATTAAATTAATTAAGGATAATCAAATTAAATAAAAGAATTTAAAGAAAACCAAGGCTTTTAATTATCACTTTCAATTTCATATTTAGTTTGAAGAAATGAGAAAATTTTGTTAATCCTATCCCATTCCCATGTTTGTGATTTAATTTCATTTAATGAAAAGTAATTAAGTTGATTTTATGGGTTAATTAGGTTGAACTATGCATTAAATCCATTAATTAATTAACCCTTACCTATGTTGCCTTATTTTAAGTAATTATGATCCAACATGATATGTACATACATTGGAAATTAAATCAGTAATGAACCTAAGAAATGAAAGAGGCCTAACATAATTGGCTCATTATTAGTGATTAATTAAGTTAAGAAACTTAATTAAGTACTTTCATGATTTCCCCACACATGTGGGTTAACCATAATTTCCTTAAATATCATTAGGATATTGAACATCTAAAGATATACCAATGAATTAATTTATTAGGATTCCATGTGATTATAGTTTCAAATTGATTAATTAAGCAATTTAATTAATGAATTAAACCATCAATTAATCCCAAATTAATTAATTTCCATTCAAGTGAAATGGACTTAGGGAAAAGACTGGGAAAGAGGTCCCAATCTCATTCCCCATGCCCATTCACTATTTTATAATGAGTAGTAAGCTTAATTAATGATATTCTTATTATTTAAAAAATAATTAATTAGGAAAGTAATTAAGACAACCAATTTCAATAACAAAAGCAAAAAATTCAAGAAAATTATGGGAGGCATCATCCCATTATTCAACCACAAAAAGTTTGGATTAACTAATTATGTAATAGAGTAATTAAGCTAATTATTTTTTAATTAAACCCAAATTAAGTTACTCAAAATTAATTGGGATCAATTTTAATTGAATCTCCTCTGAAATACCTTCAAAATAAATATATACTTGCATTTTTATGATTTGTTAAAATTTTCCAAAGTTTCAGCTGATTTAAATAATTTTTCATGATTTTTATAAAGTCCATTAATTTATTTTAATTATTTGAACTTAAAAATGTAATATGTCCCAATATAGAAATCTTTTTGACTTGAAATATTTATGACAGGAAGATTTTAAGCTCAATTTTATCTCTTAGAATTTCAAATCAATCTAATGTGCCTTTTTAGTTTAATGAATAAAATTTGATTTTTCCCTAAAGCTTAAATTATGCTCTCAATATTCAATAAAATTTGGGGCTTTTGGATTCATTGGATTCCTCTCAAAAAGACAAATCCAATGAGCCCTTTTTTTCAATTTTTTATTAAGTATTTTATTTTCTATGAACTTTTGATATTTTTGGTGTTCTTAATTAATTTTTAAAAAGTAAAAAATCCTTAATTTCTTACTTAAGACCTCTACAAGGACGACCACACTGCGCCATGTGGCACGCATGCCAAAAGCATGAGATGAGCAAGAATATGGACAAGGATGCATGGATTGGATCCAACTATCTGATCACGGATTGGACAGTCTAGATAGATATGTGTGATCCACGTTATCTGAGCCACATGATCTGCTGATCAGAGCCGTCTGATCTACATGATCTAAGCCGTCTGTCTCCCTGAACGAGAGATTAGATGGCTAGCATGCAATCTGGCAGAAGAGGTGGACGAAACACTATTTTTTATGGGATTTTTATGATTCTTGTGAAAATATTGAATGAAAAACTTCATTTTAGGCTCAATTTTCTAGCGATCCCATTGAAAAACACTCCAAATGCATGGATATGATGTAAAATAAATAAAAAATGCAAGGGTTATCTAAAGGAAATTCCTAAAATAGATCAAAAAACCATAATAAATAAAAGAAACTAAGGTTGACTATGGTTTTTGAAAATTATCTCATCGAGGATGATTTTTGGTGGTGGTGATGATCCGAGTGTGCTCCTGAGTGCAAGAAAAGCTTTAGAATGGGTTCAGGCTCTTGCTTCACTTCAAAATAATGTATCTTTCAATTGACAGCACTTCGTCACTAGAATTTAGTTGATTTTGATGGTTTTTGCTCAAAAACCAAGTGTGAATGGATGCTGATTGGTTTGAGAGCTCTAGGAGAGTGAAATGAGTGTGTGAGGAAGAGTTTTTTCCTCTCTATTTTTTGTCTCCTTGTAATGGCTAAATATCACCTCATTCATGGTGATTTTTGGCTCCAAGTGGGTGTCCTTTGCTTGAGGCAATTGGGATTCTCCTTAGGTGGCTTAATTTGGTTGCCCAAGGCATGGGAGGTGGCTACTATGAAGGACAATAGGGTGTCCTAGCAAAAGAAAGTGGAGGTCCTTCATGCCAAGTGTTCCAATGGGGGAGGTGAGGTGATTCCACCTCCCCATAAGTCATGGTTGACCCAACAACCTCTTAGGTC
Organism: Cymbidium sinense; assembly: GCA_021442155.1. Taxonomy (NCBI): domain Eukaryota; kingdom Viridiplantae; phylum Streptophyta; class Magnoliopsida; order Asparagales; family Orchidaceae; genus Cymbidium; species Cymbidium sinense. The sequence goes on from JAKCPB010000096.1 coordinate 82,736, forward strand.
AGGTTGGACAGTGTCTTTGTAGCCTAGGTGGACCAATGGATGAGTGCTAAGTGGCCAAGAAAGAGAAATGACAATTTACATGGGTGTTTTGTCTTATGATACCCAAGAGAGTGAGTCATCAATTTATATTGAATTTGATTTGGGTAGATTTGAAATGAGTCAGGAGTTGGACCAAATTTTATGTCATTTTGAGTTCATTTGGTTAGGTTTGGCTCAATTTGACCTAGGTAATTGGTCAAAATGGGTTAGTTGACCAATTTGTCAAATTGGGTCAAATCAAGGATTAGGTCAAGTTCATATGACTATTTGGAGAGGATTGTATACTTTGGTTTGATTTAATTTGGATTTAATTTGAGTTTAGTATAATTTGACCCTTTATATCAATTTTAGTTAGCTTGGGTCAAGAGGGCCAATTGGGCTAGGTTTGGCTCAATTGAAGGTCAATTCTTGTTTAAATATTTATTTTGGGTTGATTTGAATCATTAGTTTCAATGGATTTTGTTTAGGTTGCAATTTGGCTAGTTTGGGTTCATGTTGACTTGGTCAACAGCTAGGTTGACTTGGTTTGACCTAATTTATATCAATTGATCATCCTAGGGTGATCAACAATTATGACATAAACTTTAGAGTGGCTTAATTCACTTTGATTTGGATTGAATTGGATTTTGGTTCATGTAGGTCAAATTGCCACTTTAGGTCAAGTGAACCAATTAGATTTAGTTGGCTTTACTTTGGGTTGAGTTTGATTTAATTGAGTTTATATATAGATTTGAGATTGATATATAAATTCAATTGCAATTGGTTTGGATTCAAATGAGTTTTGGTTCATTTGAATATTTCAAGTCAAATAGGCTAGGTTGGGTTTGACTTGGGTTGATTTTGGTTTGACGATGATTAGGTTTCATTTATATTTGGATAGATGGTTGAAGGAATGATTGATTCAAGAGAAAATCCATTGATTTTGGCATTATTTAGATGGGTTTTGGCCTAGTTCAAGGAAATGGCTTAAAGGGTTTAAATTGGATTTTGATTTGATTTTGGATTTGGTTTTGGCTATTTGAATTTATATTTCATTTATATTTGAGAAGATAATTGAAGGTACAATTGATTTATAAGAAAATCAATTGAGTTCAGATTAAATTGGATAGAAATTTGGCTAAGTTCATGAAGGTTGATTAAAGGGCTTGGAAAGGATTTCAAGTTTAGATTTGATCTTGGGTTTCAATCATTTGGAATTGAGTTTGGACTTGGATTTGGATTTGAAATTGAGTTTATGGTTTGGTTGGATATTTGGATTTGAATTGAATTTAAGGTGTACATGGATTGGGTTTAGGCTATAGGGTAGGTGATTTTCTTAAGTCCCTAAGGCATGGCCTAATCCTATGATTAACCCTTCTAAGTCTCTACACTTAGGTTAAGTGTTCAGTTAGTCTGTAGAAGTATCTTATGACTAAGGAAACCTTTGTGTCTATATGGTTCCTAGGTTTAAGAAGCAGAGGTTGAGAACTCACTCTAAAGGTGAGGTCAACAAAAGACCACGAATAGGTGTGCTGTAACTGACAAGGCACACCGCACGTATTGACATTGACATAGATGATCAACAACATTCAAAAGATTGCAAATATTAACAAAAATGATCTATACCTAAACCCTAAAGGTAGATAGAATCACAATCTTAGTGCAAAGTGAATCTCTTTATACAAAGGGCATAAGAGCGGATGGAATCCATTGAGTATGTGAACCTTCTACTAGGGAAGCAAGTTGAAGCTATCCATTGGGGATATGGATTTGAGTCTCAATAGGAATATGATTTATTTGGGTGTGTATTCACTAGGGATAAGAATATATAATCTGCTAGGGATTAGGAATGTGAGCCTTCGACTAGAGAAGCAGGTTCGGGCTATCTACTTGGGATAAGAGTTTGATGGTATTTCTTATGGCTCCACTAGGGAGATTAATTTGATTTGCATCTCACTAAGGAGAAGTTTAGTTTGTTTGATATGTTTTAATTTGACTCCATTTAGAAGGTTGGTGTCAAATTTAGCTTATTATGGACCCTATCAGTGTGCGATGGACCCACATAGAAGGGACTATGTCGGCTTTGACCTATCTCAAATTTACAAATCCAAAGGGATAGTCTACCAGCCATAAGGTAGGACTATCTGACCTAAGGGGTTTATTGGTGTGAAAAGGTTGTACTTAGAAAGAAAGCATAGTAGGCCTACATCTTTCAAAGCAGGGATCAATCGATGGGGTGATCTTTTGGATCTGCAACAAATCAAACTCGACCTAGGGGTGACTACTGAGTGAATACTATTGGGGGACTTATGTCAACTCAAAAGTAGTCAAGATTAATTTCATTGATTTTTTTAATTTTGATTTGGTTTGTTTTCATTTGTTTTAATTTCATTTGATAGATTCTGCCAGTGTGCGATGGACCACGTTGAGAAGGGGCTATGTCGGCCTTGGCCTATCTTAGATTTATAGATCCAAAGGGATAGTCCACCGGCCGATGGGTAGGACTATCCAACCTAAGGGGTTCCTTTCAATGTGCAATGGCTTTGCTGGACAAAGCATAGCAGACTTACATATCCAAACCAAAGAACAACCACTGGTGTGACGCATTAGATGTGCAATAAATCAAACTCGACCTAGGGATGCCCTTCAGTGTTCAATGGTCATGCTAGAAAGAATGCATAGCAGACTTACATCTTGCAAAGCCAGGATCACCACCGTGATAACCTATTGGTGGCATAATAGACTGAACTCGACCTTAAGATATATATATATAGGGTAGTGTCCAAATGAGGTCACAAAGGATGTGATCTAAATAAAGTGCCCACAGGGGAGGTGCCACTAGGGACGTTATCTTGGACCCTGTAAATAAGAAAGCCTATAGGTGTATGGTGGCCAACATAAGGAGAAAGCATAGCAAACTTATATCTACCATGAGTGGTGTATCCACCAGGTGGGTCGCTATCAGCATAGCGAACACCAACCAACCTATGGTGCCCGTCATTGTGCAAGAATCAGTCTAGGAATAAGACATGTAGACTTATATATCCGTAAAGTGAAACTCATTATCGGGATAGTTTATCATCGGCAGGTGCTATCCGACTTAGGGCTGCCTATTAGTGTGCAATGGCTGTACTTAAAAGAAACCATATCAAACTTACATCTTTTAAAGCAAGGAACAACCACTGGGGTGACCCATTGTTGGCATAACAAGTCAAACCCAACCTAAGGGCGACTACCAAGTAGGGAGTTACAAAGAAGGACTAGACCCAGACTTGAAGTAGTCAAAAAGAAAGGTGTCATTGGGGCCTTACCCTAATCCATTACTCAACCAAGTTAGTTCACTATGGCTAGTCCAAGAAGAAAGTGTATTGTAGACTTATATCCTCTTGAATGAAGCCAACATGAAGGTAGCTTACCGATCATGCTGTAAGGCCTACCATGCTAACAAGGCACTCATCGGTGTGCAATAGCCAACTCTGGAAAGAAAGCATAGTAGACTTACATCCTCCTAAATAAGGGACCACGGGGTGGACCTTGTGGTAGGATGTCATCCCTAGAGCGAATAATGAGTGAGTGTTGCAGGGGGGCGTTATCCCAGATCAAAGTAGCCCAAGATAGAAGATGTGTATGTGTGTTTGTTAGATATACTCAACCAAGTCAGTTCATGATGACTAGTTTAAGAAGAAGGCATAGCAGACTTACATCTTTTTAAATAGAGCCAACATGAGGGTAGCCCACCAACTGCATAGTAAGGCTTACCATGATATCAAGGCCCTCATCAGTGTGCGTGGTTAGTCAAGGAAAAGTATAGTTTTTTTCACGAATAAGGGACCCGGGTGTGATTCACTAGTAGGGTAACACGTCAGTCTGACCTAGAGCAGCTAATAAGTGAGGGTTGTGGGGAGCGTTATCCCACATCATAGGAGCCTAAGATTAAATATGTGTATTTTTTCATGTGAGGGTGTGTAGTTTGTTTTTGTGTTGTGTTGATGAAGGATAGGATGTCATTTGGGTTCTTTACACCTACCCTAAACAGATTGAAGAGTGGATGAAATAGTGCTAGAGGGGCAATATGACTCCACTAAAAAATTATGTTGCTCAATTTTCTTATACCTAACTTCGTTGTACTAGTCAAATAGGATGCCTCTTCGGTTCTCTTACACCTATCCTAATAGCACCAGAGAATCGTGTGTAGTTCGTGTTTATGTTGATGAAGGATAAGATGCCACTTGGGTTATCTTACACCTATCCTAAACACATCATGGCAAATTCACAGATAAGCAAATAATGCTTCCAATGAAGAAGAGATTTGATGAATGGAAAGATAGGATTTTTATTGATGATAATTATTTTCAAACATTACTTTAAGGATAGTAATTCTTTAAATAGTTCCTGTTGATTGGAAGCATCGGGTGCTCCCCTATCATAGTAGTTTAAACTACTTTCCATCCTTCAAAGCACCAAGGTAGGCTTTTCAATGATCAAAAGTAAAATTTTGACTTAAAAGTTTTGAGATAGACTAACTTTGAAAGAGTTTAAACCATTTATATTCAATGTTAATTAAAATCTCTCTCCTGTTAAGTAAAATCTTGGAGGTTGCATCTCTAATGTCACTTTAATCTCAATCTTGTTATCCCATGATGCTTTACTAGAAGCCTTAGAAACTCCCCTAAAGTCATTCTAATTGTATACCTTATGGGATTCAACCTCAAGCTGTAGTGTCATAACCAATCGAAGATAACTACTCAGATCATAAAGATGGTCTTTCTTTTTCTTTAATCCTAGTGAGCAGAGAAAGGCATGACCTTATAGTGGTAAATTCTAATGGAAATTATAAGTGCAAATGACCTCTCATCCTCTAGCATCATTTGACCCATCCTTAAATGAGGAGACTGCAAGTAAAGAGGCTATGTCTGCTATCAAATTTAAAATAGGTAATGTGGATTCATCTTCAAGACATGCCTAACTGAAATCTTCAGAATTGATGTATGTGTGGATTTGAATGTCCTTCCTTTTCACAGGGAATAATATTGGGTAAAAATGATAGCATCTTTCTTCTTCAATATGGTTGACCTCAAACTTTGATCCTCCTCTTCGTGCAAATGTTTGCATCAAAAGTTTGCAAAGTAGAATAGCAATAGGTTCAATTTTGAATTTGTAGACTGCTACCTTTAAAGATGTATTGGGCACTTCATTACAGTCTTAGGTAAAGCAGTCTTTAAACTACAAAAGTAACCTAACTAAGTCATTGCATTTTCTTTCTAACTTATCTTATATGGATGTTGGGAGTGTGGGTGGACTACCTTTATGTTTTAAGGTTAATCTCTTAAAACTCATTGGTTGATGATCTAATTTTTGTCTCAACTTCAGGGAGTGTATCCTCTACTTGAAAGTCTTCTAAATTCTTTAAGCAAAGTAGGTAGACTAGGCAAAATATGATTTTATTACTTCATTTGAAGATTTATCTACAACTTTTGAATCCTCTTTCGAGCTTGCAGAAAGAGATGAAGTGGAAATTTGATGTCTCAACATATATATATATATATATATATATATATATATATATGTATGTATATATATTTATATATATAGGTTAGAGGTTAGGCACAACTCTTAACTTACAATCCCATAATAATATCATGAGATAGAAGAATTGGAGTCAATGTGCTCACATACCCACATAGTTTCTAGTCATAACTTTTATGAATTATCCTTTTAGAACTTTTTGTTTTATTGTTATCTACTCCAAAGACTTGTCAAAAGTAGACTCAAAATTTATTTCATATATTTTTTTTCTCTCCTTTTCTTTGAATTTACACCTGGTACAAATGTTTTATCCTTTGCATTCCAAATCAATGTGTATTATTGGTGCTTTACTTTTTCTATTTTTCTTCTTTTCTTTCTCTTCTTCTCTATTTTTTTCATTCATTCTTTTCAAATTTTCTTTTTTTTTTCTTTTCTCTTTTTGTTTCATTTTTTTTCTTTCTCTCCTTTTTTTTGAGTCTTTGTTTATATTGTGTTATTTGGAGGGGATAGCTTGTCTTTCTTTTTTCATAGGATATTCTATGTTGAATAAGACTTGAGGAGGTTGTCACTAACTGGGCAAGGAAGAATTAGGTTAAGTTCCAATTAAACACTCCTCTATCTCCTTAGAGAAGGTGAGGGTGCACTCATTATTTTAGCTTAGTGGGGAAACCTTCCAAGATAGTTTAGGACCTTAAGATTAACCTTCAGAATAGTTTGATGCCCTTATTTTGGATTGTGAGGTGTATCTTAAGAAGGATTTAGAATTTGATTATTTCCAATGACTGGTTTGTTTCTTGCTATGGTGTTGGTCAAAGTGGTAGGACCTTGTCACTACAACAATTGGCTTTTGTGATATCTTCTTAAAGAGAGGTAGAATTGATGTTAACCTACTCTTTTATGGTGCCAAAAATTTCTTCTATTAGATTTGATGATTCTGAATATTTGTTGATAGTAACACCATGAAAGTTTAAAATAGGGGAACCTCTACTTGAGTTGGAATCCTTAAAGGCACCAAGTCCATCGGTACTACTATTTTATGGATTACGATAGTTTAGGATTCAAATCATTTGAGAGTTATCTTGAGAGTTATCTTCCTTTGGGAATTAAGATTCAAATCATTTGAGTCATACGTATCTAGAATGGATAATACATACTCAAAAATCCTTATTGATCTTATTCTTGGCTCTTGGAGGAAATTTATTTCCTTTCTCCTTTGGTTAGAGAAACTTAGAAACAGACTGTAGGTCAAATTGAAGAAGTGCCTTCTTGCCTGCTACCTCATTTCTACTGATGGTCATGAGGGCTAGAATCTCTGCATTGCTGGAAAGAGAACCATATCAGACCTTCACTTGATTATTGTTGACTTGAATTATTTAGTTGATTTGATTATTGAATTGGAACCCTCATTTAACAAATTTAGGTAAGCTAAATGGGGTTCAAATATTGGAGCATTTTGAAATTTTTTTTTTTGGAGGAGAGACTTTGAATTTGATTTAAATTTAGAACCCACATTCAACAAATTTGGGTATGTTGAATGGGGTTCAAATGTTTATGAGAGGATTTTAATTGATGCTTTCATTGTCTCACATTTGAATTTTATTTTATGTTTGGGACCCTCATTTAATAAATTTGGGTATGTTAAATGGAGGGTCAATTGACTTTGCTTTGGATTTGATTTTGGAATCTTCATATAGCAAATTTATGTATGCTAAATGAGATTCAAGTGCATGTTTGAAAAAAAAAATTTGAAAGCATTTTTATTGTTTGCGATAATGTGTGTCATGTGTTTGATTTGTTGAATTCAATTTGAAAATGGGATCCTTAGCAAATTTAGGTATGCTAAGTGAAGCACAATCTGTTTGATGTATTTTGATTTTATTTTAAAAAATGAGACCCTTACTTAACAAATTTGGTATGTTTAGTAGGGATCAAATGTGTTTGATGAGTTTGTTTTATTTTGTTTTGAAAGAGGAGAACTTTTATTTAATAAATGTGGTATGTTAAATAAAGTTCAATTTGTTTTCAATTTTGAAAATGTGGGACTCTCATTTTACAAATTTGGGTATGTCAAATGGAGTTCAAGTGTGTTTGATTTATTTATGATTTTTAAAAGGGAACTCTACTTAGCAAATGAGGGTATGTTAAGTAGTGTCCAATTTGCTTTTGATTTTGAAAAATGGAATTCTCATTTGACAAATTTGGGTATGTCAAATGGAATTCAAATGTGTTTTAATTTTTAATGATTTTGAAAAGGGTACTTCCATTTAACAAATTTAGGTATGTTAAAAGGAAATCAATTATATTTTTCTTTTTGATTTTCAAAGATGGGATATTTGTGTATGATGTTGCTTTTGAAAAGACAAATTCCAACTTAGCACATGTATGATGTTCCAACTAAAATTTCAATTTTATATCATGATTTTATTTGAAAATAAAATCATCATTCAACAAGCTTAAGTGCGTTGAATGGAGATTACTATTTTGAAATATGTGCTTTTGGAAAAAGGATTTTAAAATTATTTGATTATAATTTTTTAAAACAACCTCCATGCAACAATCATGGATATTGTTGCATGAGGTCTGGTTATCTTTAAATGCAGATCTTTTTCCATGTGAATTTTAATTTGAGAAGTGCTTTTGAAAGTATATATTTTTTTGCAAAGAGTTTATATTCTTAAGTATGAGATGAACCTTGCCTTACTAAGAGAATGGTAAAGAGGTTCTAAATATTTAGTCATCTTCTTTAGTTAATTCAAATTTTTTTTAAACTATTAGGGGACATAATAGGGGTTTTAAGACCTACATGGAGTGAGGTCTTAAAACCTAAAGGATGTTAGCTAGCTCAGCCTAAGGATGAAATAGGCTAAGTGCGAACAGAAAGATAGATAGTGTTGGACCCATATAAAATACAAGTCCACTATCGATGTTTGGAGATAATAATTGCTACTAGAGATGGAGAGAGGAACCCTCACCAGTGGATTAGCCAGAAAATCTATGGTGTTTATTTTTGAGATGTGGGACACCATGTAGATCTTAGAGGGTACTTATTGAAAAGATCAGATATGACATTAAGGAAAGATGCACTATCTTGAAAGATAGATATTATCACCATATGATGGAACTAATCACCTAATGAGAACTCCTAAGGCATGATGGTCTTCCTTAGGGCTAGCTAAAGCCTCATATTTCTAAGATGTCCAGATTATATACCATTAAATTCAAACCATATGTAAATTTACATGCATGAACATAAGAAAGAGAGCTCTAAATCACATGATCAATTAATTCAATCACTTGAACAATTGCAAATGCATGTATTTTAATAAAAGGAAGGATTACCATTCTCTAATTAAATACACACATGTATGCATAAAAGACCTAACTAAGTACGTGCCTTTATTAAACTAGGGAAGTGAGGTAATCAAATGACCTCCTCAGGGCTAGCTAAAGCCTCATATTCTCAGAATGTCCAGACTATATTTTCTTAAATACATACACATGTATTCATAATTTGGAGAATGAAAATCATGCAAAAAAATGATATTTAATTTGATTGAATCATTTATGTATATGAATTAAAGCCTCATCCAAATTCTAGTATTGAAATATGAATGAAATTAAATGGAGTATGTGCCATTGTTAATCCAAGGAAGTGAGGTAATCAAATGACCTCCTTGGCGCTAACTAAAGCCTTTTATTCTCAGGATTTCCAGACTATATACCCATTAAAATTCCCACTTACATAAATCAATACATGAATAAAAGGAAAGGAGCATCACTTCATACATTTAAGCTATAATCACATACATCTCTTATGTATTTATAACTAGCATTCATAGCATATGTAACTATTCATTTATATGCTTTTGAAAATACATTTTGATTAAATAGTGATAATAACCACACATATTATAAAATAAATCAACACATGTAATCCTGAGATAAAGGAAAACCATTTGATTTAATTAATTTTGAAAAGATGAACGTATGATTTCAAATGACATACAACATTTAACATGATTGGAAAGGAATGAATAAGCATAAACATGTGATTTCATTCGATTAAATTAGTTCCTAAGTACAATCAAATAAAATAAAAGCATTTAAAGAAAACCAAGGCTTTTTAATTATCACTTTTAATTTCATATTTTATTTGGTTTGAATAAATGAGGGAAAGTTTTCTAATCCTAACCAATTCCCATGTTTGTGATTTCATTTCATTTAATAAAAAGTAATTAAGTTGATTTTATGGGTTAATTAGGTTGTATTATGCATTAAATCCATTAATTAACCCTTACCTATGTTGCCATAATTTAATTAACCAAGCAATTATGAGCCTACATGTTATGTACATACATTTGGAAACTAAATCGGTAATGAATCTAAGAAATGAAAGAATAATTCAATTTGGCTCACAATTAGTGATTAATTAAGTTAAGAAACTTAATTAAGTACTTTCATGGTTTTCCACACATGTGGGTTAACCATAATTTCCTTAAATGTCTTTAGGTTATTGAACACCTAAAGATCTACCCATGAATTGATTAATTAAGATTCCATGTGATTATAATTTCAAATTGATTAATTAAGCAATTTATTTAATGAATTAAACCATCAATTAATCCCAAATTAATTAATTTCCATTCAAGTACAATGAACTTAGGGAAAAGATTGTGAAAGAGGTCCCAACTCATTCCCCATGACCATTCACTATTTCACAATGATTAATGTGCTTAATTAATGATTTCATTACTATTTAGATTATTAATTAATTATCTAATTAATTAAGCAATAAATTCCAAGAAAATTATGGGAGGCGGAGGTCATCCCATTAATCAACCTCAAAAAGTTTTGGATTAATTACTTAGGTAATTAGAGAGTAATTAAGCTATTAAGTTTTTAATTAAACTTAAATTACTATTGAAAATTAATTGGGATCAATTTTAATTGAATCTCCTCTGAAATACCTTCAAAACTAATATATACTTACATTTATAGAATTTTTCTATGATTTTTTATAATTTTCCACAGTTTCAACTAATTTAAAAGATCTTCCATGATTTTTATAAATTTCATTAATTTATTTTAATTATTTGAACTTCAGAATGCAATATCCCCCAATCCAGAAATCCTTTTAACTTGAAATTTGTTTGGTAGGTAGATTTTAAGATCGCTTTTAATCTCTATAAATTTCAAATCAATCTATTTTGTCTTTTTGGTTTAATTAATTAAATTTGATTTTCTCTAAAACTTAAATTTAGCTCAAAATATTTTGTAAAATCTGACTTCATTAGATTCCTTTCGGAAAGACAAATCCAACGAGCCCTTATTTGCAATTTTTAGTTAAGTATTTTATTTTTTTATGAATTTCTGAAGTTTCAAGTGTTTTTAATTAATTTTTAAAAAGCACAAAATCCCTAATATCTTACTTGACCTAGTCAACACCTGCGCAGCATTGACTGGACCACGTGGCACCACTTGGCACCACGTGAGTGGATGGTGCGGTGCCACATCAGCAGATGAGTGGGAATGCAGACAAGAAAGCATAAATTAGATCTGACCGTCTAATCGTGGATTAGATGGTCCAGATCGATACACAAGATCTGTGAGATCTGAACCGCGTGATCCACTGATTAGAGCTACGCGATCCATATGATCTAAGCTATCTATTTCCTTGAATAGAAGATTAGATGGCTAGCGAGCAATCTGGTGAAGAGGTGGATAGAACACTATTCCAAGCAAAATTATTGTGATTCTTATGAAGAAATTGAATGAAAAACTTCATTTTAGGCACAATTTTCTAGCGATCTTCACTTGAAATCACTCAAAATGTGCGGGGATGATGCAAAATATAAACAATGCATGGGAAATCTGAAGAAAATTCCTAAAATCAAGTAAAAATTATCACAAATAATAGAACCTAAGGCCGACTATGGTTCTTGAAAATTACCTCACCCAGAATGACTTTCAGTGGCAATGATGATCCGAGCGTGCACCTAAGTACAAGAAGAAGCTTTGTAATGGGTTCGGGCTCTTGCTTCACTTCAAAATAATGTATCCACCAATGGCAGCTACTTTCTCATAGGAATCCACTTAATTTTGATGGCTTTTACCCAAAAACCTAGTGAGAATGGTTGATGGTTGGTTTGGAAGCTCCAAGAGAGTGACATAAGTGTGTGAGGAAGAGTTTTTGCCTCTCTATTTTCTGTCTCCTTGCAATTGCCGAAAATCACCACATTCATGGGGATTTTTGGCTCCAAGTGGGTGTCCTTGGCTTGCGATGGTTAGGATTCTCCTTAGGTGGCTTAATTCTATTGCCAAGACATGGAAAGTGGCTGCTATGAAGGACAAATGGGTGTCCTAGCAAAGAGAACTATAGGTCCTTCATGCCAAGTGTTCCAATGAGGGAGGGGAGGTGATTTTACCTCTCCATGTGTCATTGCTGACCCAACAACCTCTTGGGTTTGGTTGGACAGTGTCCTTGGAGCCTAAGTGGAACAATTGATGAATGCCAAGTGGCCAAGGAAAAGAATTGACCATTTACATAGGTGTTTTGTCTTATATGATGCCCTTAGCCTAAGGGTAGAGTGGTCATTTGGAATTGAATTTGACTTTGGCATATTTGAAATGAGTCAAAAGAAAGTTGGACCAAATTTCATGTCATTTGGAGTGCATTTGGTTAGTTTTGGCACAATTTGACCTATTTGGGTCAAATTGGGTCAAAATGAGTTAGGTTAACCAATTGGTCAAATTAGGTCAAACCAAGGGTTATGACAAGTTCATATGACTATTTGGAGAGTATTGTATGGTTTGGTTTGATTTAATTTGAATTTAATTTAGGTTTAGTCTAATTTGACCCATTTATGTCAATTTAGGTCAACTAGTGTCAATAAAACCAATTATGCTTGGTTTGGCTCAATTGAAGATCAAGTCAAGTTTAAATGTTGATTTTGGGTTAATTTGAATCATTGGTTTTCAATGGATTTGGCTTAGGTTGCAATTTGGCTAGTTTGGGTTCATATAGGCTAAAGTGTTGACTTGGTCAACTCACTAGGTTGACTTTATTTGACCCAGTTTATATCAGTTGATCATCCTAGGGTGATCAACAATCATGACATGAACTTTGGATTGGCTTAATTCACTTTGATTTGGATTGAATTGGATTTTGGTTCATGTAGGTCAAATTGTCCTCTTTGGGTCAAGTGAACCAATTGGATTTAGTTACCTTTATTTAGCTAAGTTTATATATAGATTTGACATTGATATATAAATTTAATTCTAATGGGTTTGGATTCAAATGAGTTTTGGTTCATTTGAATAATTCAAGTCAAATGGGCTAAGTTGAGTTTGACTTAGGTTAATTTTGGTTTAGTTGGATGACTGTAGGTTTCATTTATATTTGGATAGATGATTGAAGGAATGATTGATTCGAGAGAAAATCCATTGATTTTGGCTAGATTTAGTTGGGTTTTGGCCAAGTTCAAGGAAATGGCTTAAATGGTTTAAATTGGGTTTTGATTTGATTTTGGATTTGGTTTTGGCTATTTGAATTTATATTTCATTTATATTTGAAAAGATAACTGAAGGTACAATTGATTTATAAGAAAATCAATTGAGTTTGGATTGAATTGGATAGAATACTGGCTATGTTCATGAAGCTTGATTAAAGAGCTTATGAAGGATTTCAAGTTTGGATTTGATCTTGGGTTTCAATCATTTGGAATTGAGTTTGGACTTGGATTTTGATTTGAAATTGAGTTTGATGTTTGGTTTAAAATTTGGATTTGAATTGAATTTAAGAAGGTGTACATTGATTGGGTTTAGGCAATAGGGTAGGTGATTTTCCTAATTCCCTAAGGCTTTGCCTAATCCTATGATTAACCCTTCTAAGTCTTTAATATTAGGTCAAGTGTTCACATAATCTCTAGAAGTGTCTTATGACTAAAGAAATCTTAGTGTCTAGAAAGTTTCTAGGTCTAAGAAAAGGAGGTTGAGAACATAATCCAAAAGTTAGATCAATAGTGTGTTACTTGGTTAATGAAATTGAAAAGAAGAAATGTTGAATCTGAATATGTTCTCAGTTAAAAAAAAACAAAAACCCCTAAACCCTAAACTAAATCTTGAACCCTAAACCTAAAAACTAAACCCTAAACCCTTACCCTAAACCCTAAACTCTAAACCCTAAACCCTAATCCCTAAAACCCTAAACTCTAATCCCTAAAACCCAAAACCCTAAACCCTAAATCCTAAAACCTAAAATTTAAACCCTAAAACTTAAACCCTAAACCCTAAACCCCAAACCTTAAACCCTGAACCCTAAACACTAAACTTAAAATAAAATAAACCTAAAATAAACTAAAAAGTAAAAAATGAACAAGATTAAAAAATAAAAACTTTAACTTAAACCCACCCTTTGCCCTAGCCTCGACCTCGTGCTCTGGTGATTCTCCTTTTCTCCTCTCATTTTTGGCTTTCTAGTTGCTGTTTGATGGCTGTTTGGCATTATTCTCACTAGATTCCTTCTTAAATCAATGGCTACTGGCCTCTTTCTTGTTTTAGTTGGAGTGACGTCGTGGCTTGGCATCTTCCCTGATGATTCTGTGGGGAAAACTGACAGATCTAATGGATCCTACTAGGGCATCAACTACCTTGGCTTCGGCTGCATCAAAATCATTCAAAGACATCCTCACTGGTAAGGATAGTTGTTCAGGTGAGTCCCTAGAACTTATTTTAACTTCTTTTTGAGACATGTCTATGATTATGTGCTCAGATCTGATTGTAGAAAAACTTGTTAAGCTATTTGAATTTACTTTGGTTGGAAAGTTTACACTTCATAGGTTGGAAAACATTTACTCTTTCTTTCATAGTCTGAAACTTTTGGGTGCTTTTATGATTGGTTTAATTGATCCCCACCATATTTTGATTCAGTTAATTAATAATTTTTATTACTCACATGTTTTTACTCCTCATTCTTATTTTGTTTTCAATTGCCAAAGGAGGTTGTCAAAATGGATTCCACTCTTTGATATTAGGGATGAATCCCAAATCATTCTAGTTTGGATTTCTCTTCCTATTATGCAAATTCATTTCGTTAATCATCAATTCCTTTTTATTGTGGGTGCTTTATTTTGGTCAGCCGTTGCAAATTGATCAAGCAATGGCTACAAAATCTCAACCTTTTGTGACTAGAATCCTTGTTAAATTAGACATTACCAAGAAACACCCCAAAAAAATCTGGTTAGGATCTTAAAATTGTGGATATATGTAGAAAATTGATTTTGAAAATTTTGCTGCCTTTTATTCTCAATGTAAATTTCACGGGCACGATAATTCTAAATGTTTCATTCTACGTCCTCACATAAAAAAGAAAATTCTTATTAAGGAAACTATTGTCTCTAACCCTAGGCTGACCAATGTTAAATATCAAAAAGTTAATTAAAAAAAGGATTCATTGAATGTTCTTAATAAGGTTGTTTTACCACTTATTTCTTCCATGAAATTGAAGGTTTCTAATGTGCAAAATAATAATTACTCTAAACTTTTGGATGATGATTCTTTTTCTTCTGAGTCGATTCCCACATCCTTACTAATTTTGATTGATGAAAATAAAGCTTTACTTGAAAATATAAATGAGGATATCAATGTTTTGCATAATTCGAATTCAATGGAGAATATGGCATTGGTTTCTCATGATATTTAGTTTGAAAAACCTGACTTTACTTTAGTTCTAGATGATTTAAATTCTCAAAAAGATTTAGTTTTGTCTAATAATTTGGGCATTAAAGAAGAAGGGATTTATGTTCACACTTGCCTACTTAATAAATCTATTTCAGCTGCCTCGCTTGTTACACCCGATGCCCATTTGCATTTAATAAATTCTAATGGCTTGGAAGAAGGAGAACTAACTTCTATTTAGGAGATTTCCACTAAATCTATGACAAATGTTGCTAAATCCTTCTCGGATGATGATTCTATGGGAAAAGGAAATGGTTTTGAAAAGGTATCATGCTAAAAGAAAAAAAAAAAAACTTCCTCCCAAATTGTCCAAAACACTAGATCTAATGGCCTCTCTCCTCTCAATTAACCTTTTCTTAACCCCTTTCTTTACTTATGTTTAATTTTTTATTTGGAATGTTAGAGGGATCGGTACCTTCTCTATTCATAACTGTATTAGAAACCTTTATCGTATTATAAAATTTCTTTTCTTTTTATTTTGGGGCCTCTTAATCATGCAAACAAAATTAACCATTTTTCTATAATGATCAATTTCAATAAATTTGTCTCGATGTTAGTAATAAAACTTGGTGTATTTAGAATAATTTTGCTTCTATTCTTGATGATTTTAAACAAGTTGTCAATGCTCAAATATTTTATGGTGACTATTGTGTTTTGGGCTCTTTTGTCTATGCAACTTGTAATAGATCTGGTAGCAATCTTCTTTGGGAAAATCTGAGGAATTTTGCTACCTTTGTCAATAAACCTTGGTTTGTTGGTGGGCATTTTAACATTATTTTATTATCTTTTGAATGAAGTGGTGGTTGCTCTCCTAATATTCATTCCATCAAAGAATTTTCCAATATGATCGTTGATTGTAATTTGATTGATATTGGCTTTAAGGGTTCAAATTATACTTGGCAAAACTTTAGACTTTGGCAAAGGTTGAACCATATTTTTTTTAATACTCATTGGATTACTCAATGGCCTATTACTTCTATCGATCATTTAAGCAAAACCTTATTGGATCATGCTTCTCTTTTGGTTTCTATTAAAGATAACTCTAATAGATTAAAAAATTTCTCTCATTTTAGATTTCAGAACATGTGGATTCAGCATATTGATTTCTATAATGTTGTGGCTAACAATTGGAAAGATCCCTTAAATCCTAACAATTTGATTATGGGGATGAATAGATTTTTGTTTAAGCTTAAAAAACTTAAACAAAATCTGGGATTGTGGAACAAGCATTATTTTAAAAACCTTTTTACTGATATCAAAGAAATAGAAAAATTGGTTTGTGATCTTGAAATATCTGTTATGTTTGATCCTACTAAGATTAAGGACTTGATTGAGGTGAAAGATAAACTTCTTAATTTTTAAAATATGGAAGAGACTTATTGGTGCCAAAAAGCTACTAGTAAACATATTGCAGATGGTGATAGAAATACTAGATATTTTTATTCTTTAGTTAATAAAAAGAGAGATTTAAATAATATTCAAAGAATTAAAGATGATAATCGAGAATGGATTACAGAGAATAATGAGATTAACAATTCGACCATTAATTCCTTTAGAAATATGCTTAATAAGAGTTGCTCTTATGAAGCTATTTCTAAATCGCACTTGATTCTTTCTATTAAAAACAATAATGATAATGATTTGCTTACTATTGTACCAAATGAAGAGGAAATTTTTAAAGTTCTTAATAGCATGAACATAGATTCTGTTGTTGGTCTAGAGGGTTTCACTAACCAATTTTTTCAAAAATGTTGGTTTATTATTAAAAATGATTTTTTTGAGGATGTGGTTGATTTTTTTTAATGGTAATCCTTTTCCTAGATATTTTTCTTGCGCTTCTATTGTTCTCATACCTAAGAAAGATAATCTGAACTATTATAGTTATTTTAGACCTATTAGTCTTTGCATCTTCTTCAATAAACTTATTTCCAAAATTCTAATCAACAGGCTTAGTCCTTTACTTCATAGGATTATCTCTCTAAACCAAACTAGTTTTGTTAAAGGTAGATCTATTCCTGATAATATTCTACTTTCTTAGAAATTAATTCATGATTTCAATGCCAAGACTAGAGGTGACAACATTATGTTCAAATTAGATATTACCAATGCTTTTGAAAATATCTCTTGGGATTTCCTTATCCATATTCTGAATTTATTTGGGTTTTCTGACAAATTTATCTTCTTTATTAAAAATTATATTAAAAATGCCTAGTTTTCTATTTCGCTTAATGGGGAAGCCTTGGGCTTCTTTCCTTCTTCCCATGGCCTAAGATAAGGGGATCCTCTATCTCCTACCTTATTTATTATTGTTGTTGAGTACTTATTTAGGAGCATCAATGATCTATTCTTAAACAATCCTAGTATGCATTACAAAACTTTTAGTGTTCTTCCTGTTTCTCACTTAAGCTTTGCAAATAATTTCATTATTTTCTGCAATGCTTCTATTCATCATGTCAAGAATCTCAAGATTTTTTTAAATAAATTTTGTTCAGAAAGTGGTATATCTATCAATGAAAACAAAAGCTATTTTATTACTTTTTCAAGCATCTCCAATAATAAAATTAATCAAATCCTGCATATCACTAACTTTAAACATCAACACCTTCCTCTTAAGTACTTGGGTGCTCCTCTTTTTAAATGTCAAAAATGATCCCATCTTTTTGATGAGTTAATTCAAAAAATTTAAATAAAATTTCTATTTTGGAATTTCATTTACTTTCTTTTGGTGGTAGGCTTACTATTCTTAAAAGCACTCTCAATTCAATGCCGCTTTATTTGATTCAAACTATTATCCCCACTAATGCTACTCTTATCAGAATTGATCACTTGCTTAATAAATTTTTTTGGGGATCTAATAATTCTACTAAAAGAATGCATTGGACTTCCTGGAATAAATGTTGTGGTCCTTTGGGTGAAGGTGGCCTCAGTTGCAAATCGATTCATGAAGCTATTAATGCCTTCTCTCATAAGCTCTGGTGGAATTTTAGAAAGAATGATAGAATTTGGGCTAATTTTATGATGAAAAACTATTTCCAAGGTAAACACCCTCTTATCTATGCTTATAAATTTGGTGACTCTCTAGTTTGGAAAAGGCTTCGCTCCATTAAATGGGTTGCTAAACCCTTAATATGTTGGAGTATTCATTCCGGTTCTTCTTTCTTCTAGCAAGACAATTGGATTGGCAATGGCTCTATTGACTCCCTTTTATCTAACCACTCTACTGCAGCTATCAAAGTTAACTCTTTCTACATAAGAACACTTGGAACAAAATTAAACTTGAGAATTTTATCCTTATTTCTCTTTTAGATAACTTTAGAAATATCTTTATTTTCTCTATTAACCAAATTCTCTTTAAGCTTTCTTACAATGGTGATTTTGTTCTTAAAGAGGTTTGAAATTTTATTATAGATAAATAAAACTCCTCAAATATTTTCATTAAACTTTGGAACAATATCATTCTCATTTCTTATTCAGTTTTAGCTTGGAGGATTTTCAATAACTTTATTCTTGTGGACTTTTTGCTCAAGAATAAAGGGTTTTATTTGCCTTCAAAGTGCTATTGTTGCTTTCATATTAAAAATGTTAATCATGTTATTGTCAATGGTGATATTGCTTCTAAATTATGGTTATGGTAAGATGATTTATTTAATATCAACTACTTTCATGGCTCTCTTTCCATATATCAACTTCTTGAAGGTTGTTTCCAAAAAAACTATGAAAGGTTATATCAATGTTCTAGTTGCTATTACCCTTATCTGGTTCATTTGGAAGGATATAAATGATACTAAATATCATGGTATTTTAAAGAGCCATAAAAGGATCCTAGCTAGAACCAAAGAAAAACAATTCAAGCTCTATTTAATGCAAATCTTATTTGTAACATTCATTTAATAGGGTATAAATATGTGGCTAAAAAATTGGGTATCATTCTGCCTAATGTTGACTCTTATAAAAGAGCTAGATTATCCGTTGGATCAAACCCAAAGAAAATTTTATTAAAGTAAATTTTGATGGTTCTATTGCTTCCAATAACTATGGTTGTGGTGGTGTTCATAGGAATTCTAAAGGTACTACCATTTGTGCTTTTTCCTGTCCTCTCAAAGCCTGTTCTGTTATCTATGTTGAGCTTATGGTTGTCAATAAAGCTATTGAGATTTATTTGAATAAAGGTTTCCTCAACATCTGGATTTAAGTTGATGCATTCTTGCTTTTTGACATGCTAAACTATAATATAATAGGAAATGCTGATTTATTTTATCTTTTAATCATACTGAAAATCTTCTTTCTCAAGTTTGTTATAACATTTTCCATATCCTTTGTGAAGGTAATGCTTATGCTGATTTCTTGACTACTTTAGGTGCAAACTTAACTGATTTCACTTTATTTTATAATCAAAATTTTCCTAAACTTTTAAGGGGTTTGGTCAACTTGGATAACACTAGATTACCATATCTCATATTATAATTATCTTGGCTTGGTTTTTTCTGTTGGTTTTTGATGAGCCATTGCTTTTGGTTCCCCATTATTAAACCTACTTTAGGTTTTGGCTATTTGCTTATTTTCACTCTTGAGCCTATGTTGGGTTTTGTTTTTGATCTTTTGGGTTGTCCTGGTTGTTCCTATTTTTTTCTATATAGGTTGTTTTGGTTTTTCGGCCTGGTGGATGCTGTTTGCCTGGCTGGATGATTATTGTTGCTTGGTTGTTTTTGGTGACCTTCATTTGGGTGGTGGATTTGCCTACTATTTTTCATATGAGATTTGTCATATCTCTAAGCTGGTTGCTTCCTTAACTGAGTTGGATTTTCTTCTATTGTGGTGGGTGGCTGGGTGGCCTTGTTGGTTGGTGGTGGGTCGGTTGGTTGGTTGTTGGTTGGTTGGTGGTGGTTTGGGTTTATCTGCTTCTATTGGTGCTAGATTGGAGAGGATGTTGGTGGTCTAATTTTGGATTGGATTTAGCAAGGTGGAGGTTATTTGTTGACTATAATTTCTTCTTTTTTGTAGATTGGGTTTTGGTGGTAAGTTTTGCTAGCTTGGGTTTGTTTCTTTTAGTTATGGTTTTGGCCTCTTCATGTAATGGTCTTCCTCTCTTGGCTGCAGCTGCTTTTGTTTTTTTTTTTTTTTGGGTTGGTTGGTTGATGGCTATTTAGTGGTTGTTGTTTTGCTTTAGGATCTGGTGGCTTGGTTTGGTGTATTGGTGCCTAACTTGGCTATGGTTATGATGCTTACACTCATTCATTTCTACTCCTTTTTACTGTTGGATTTGGTGGTGTTCCTATTGTACTATTGCTACTCCTGATGGATGGCTTTTAGTAAGTCTTATCAGTCTTTGCTCCATTTTATTTATGGCTGGCTATTCACCTCATATGGATCAGAATTTATGCTGCTTTGGTTGGGTTTGGTGGATGTTGTTGCTTGCTTTAACCCTTTTCCTAGTTGTCTTTGGTGGTTTTGGCATGATGGATGCAATTGGTCTTTTCACTGATTTGGATTTTCTATTGCTATGGTGGTTGGCTGGGAGGCTATGTTGGCTGACTAGGTTGGTTAGATTGGTGGCTATTTTGTCCTTTCTTTCATCTCTATTGGTGACATGCTGGCTGGCCTGCTCCTAGTATGGTTCTCCTCTCTTGGCTGTTGCTGCTTCCCTTTTTTGGTTTGGGTGACAACCTTGCTGCCTTTTCTATTTTCTCGTGGAGGACATGAGCTCTTGTGTTTTTTACTTTTTGGTCTTGGTTTTTTTTTGGTTTGTTTTGTTAAGGTCATGATGCTTGCTCCCTTTGATTCCTCTTTGGTGGTGGCTTTGGTGGTGTTCCTACTATACTACTGTTGTCCCTAATGGTTGGTTGATTTTCTACCTCATTAGGCTTATTTGTTTTGGTGGCTTTATGGTTGGCTATTATGTCTACTGCATGGAGGAGTTTGCAGCCTTGAAAAATGAAGGACTTGGGATGATGGGCAACAAGAGGTTTGTTGGAAATGATTGCCTTGATGTTTCTCTCTCTATCTTCTTTTGGCTGGTAGCACTAGATATAATTGTAACTCTTTTTCTGAAATTTGGATGCTTACATATAGTGTTGCTCCTTAAGATGATTGTAATTGAGCCTGAGCCTTTTCTTTACTTTGCTCCTTTTCTTTGCTCATACTCTTTATGTTTTCTTAATTATACTCATCCTTTCATTAGTATGTTGCATATTTCTTTTATAGGTTGGGAGAATCTTGCATGTGGATCTTGCTGGTATCAAAAGGACCTAGTGGATGTTGTTGTTGGGCACATTAATCAGTTGTTGTTGTTGATTTCATTTTGCTTTTTCTTTTATTATTTTTTTCTTATATTATTGTAATAGTTAGGGGGTTTATCTCTTTAGGACTAATTGTTGCTCTTTGAACATTAGTTTAGAGATTTATCCCCTGTAATGACTTTGTACTTTTTCTTTGAGGCAATAAAATTCCCCTAATTTTCCTAAAAAAACCCTAAACCCTAAATTAACCCTAAACCCTAAAAATCTAAAAACCTAAACCTAAACTAAATAAAACATAAAAATAAAATAAATAAATAAACCTAAACCTAAATAAAAAAATATAAAATAAATTAAAACTAAAACTTAAACCTAAACCTAAGAAAAAGATTTTAAATAAAAAATAAAAACTAAACTATAATAGAATAAATAAAAACCTAAGCTAAACAAAATAAAATAAAAAACCTAAATAAAATAAAAATTAAACCTAAAATAAAAATAAAATAAACCTAAAATAAAATAAAATATAAACTAAATTAAAACCTAAACCTAAAAAATATACCTAAAAATAATACTACAAAAAAACCTAAACCCTAAACTAAAAAAAAACATAAACCCTAAACTAAAGAAAACCTAAACCTAAAATAAAAATAAAATTAACCTAAATCTAAACTAAAATAAATTAAACTAAAATAAATAAAACCTAAACCTAAACCAAAAATGAACTAAACCTAAACCTAAACCTAAACCAAAACTAAATAAAATAAAATAAACTAAAAATAAATGAAAACCCAAATTAAAAAATAAAATCTAAAAATAAACCTAAAAAAAATCCTAAAACCAAAACCTAAAAAAAATAAAATAAATACCTAAACCTAAACCTAAAAATAAAAATAAAACCTAAACCTAAAAAAGAAGCAAATCTAAAAAATATACACAAACCTACACCTAAACCTAAAAAATAAACTAAAATAAAGAAAACCTAAACTAAATAAAAATAAAAATAAACATAAATATAAATTAAAAATCAATTAAATTAAAATAAATAAAAAATAAACTAAATAAACCTAAACCTACCAATTTGCTTAATTTAAAAAATAAAAAATAAATAAATAAATAATAAAAACCCTAACCCTAAACCCTCAACCCTAAAACTAACTTTAAATCCTAAACTCTAAATCTACAACCATAAACCCTAAACCTTAAAACCCTAAACCCAAAACCCTGAACCCTTTTACCCTAAACCCTATACCCTAAACCCTAAAACCTAAACCCTAAAAACCTAAACCCTAAACCCTAAACCCTAAACTCTGAAAACCATACCACTAAATCCTAAACCCTAAACCCGCAACTCTAAACCCTAAACTAACCCTAAAGCTTAAACACTAAGCCAAAACCCTAAACCCTAAAAGCATAAAACATAAAACACTAAACCCTAAACCCTAAACCTTAAACCCTAACCCCAAAATTGTAAACCCTAAAACCCAAACCCTAAACCTAAACCTAAAGTAACTAAATAAATTACAAAATAAACCTAAACCCTAAAACCTAAACAACCTAAACCTAAACCTAAACCTAAACCCTAAGAATGGGCAGAACCTTGAGGGCAGGAGCATCACTGTCCACCAGACCCAGTCTAAATCTGGCGATGGAGGTGAAAGCAGAGGTGACGATTATCATAGTTGTGGTGGGGGATCTAGAGGTGATGGTGGATATGGAGGTGGTGGTTGGATCAGTGGTGGTTATGGAAGCGGGAGGAGCGACGGAGGTTACAACCATGGTGGTGGTGGAGAGAGAGATTAGGGATATGATTATGGATCCTACTACTCAAGTGGTCGGGGTGGTTCTGATGGGAATTGGAGAAATTAAAGAACAGTCGATTAGATCTGCTGCTTATGGAGCAATGTCTTTTCAGTAGAGACGGTTCTAGTTATCTAGGGCTTTTCATTTGTTCAATGTGTGCTCATTTTTTGGCTATGGCATCGCTTATGTCTTAGAAAACTTGGGTGTTACTTGGTTGATGAAATCAAAATGAAGAAATGTTGAATCTAAATTTCTTCTCTATTAAAAAAACTAAAAACCCATAACTCTAAACTAAAACCTTTACCCTAAACCTAAAACCTAAACCTAAAACCCTGAATCTTATACCCTAAAAACCATAAACCCTAAACTCTAAACCCAGAACCCTAAAATGCAAAACCCTAAACCCAAGAACTTAAACCCTAAACCCTAAACCCTAAACCACAAACCCTAAACCCAAAACCCTAAACTAACCCTAAACCCTAAACACTAAACCCTAAACCCTAAAAGCCTAAAAACCTCAACCTAAACTAAATAAAACCTAAAAAAACTAAACTAAAATAAAATAAAACTAAAACCTAAACCTAAACCTGAACCAAAAATAAAAATAAGATAAGGAATAAAAACAAAACTAAAATAAATTAAACCTAAACCTAACCTAAACCAGCTATCCTTCTTGACTTAGAATCTAGTTCACAGGATAAGTCTTATATGGTTAGCACACCAGCCAGCTCTTCTTAGTAGTAAATTCATTTGGAGGTGACACTTGAGCCATAAAGCAATGAAGACTCGGCTCTAAAGCATAGCATAAGTGTATCCAAATCTATATGTGAAATTGTTAGGCATCAGTTGGGAGCCTTAGCTCTAACCCAACTTTTCTCTCAAAAGGCTGAGGGTTTGGTAGTTAAGGAAGTCTCTAAGTCATCCACAGGTGTGAATACTTAAAGATTCTTTTTGGAAGCATCATCGTCAAGTCAAGAAGTTGATGTAGAACTTGAGGATTATTCATATAAAGATTTAATAGAATTACCTTTCGAATGGTACTTGCCTTATGTTAATAATTTAGCAAATAAAGGGTTAATACGACATACTTAGTCAAAGCACAAGTGAGAATACTTCAAAAGATGATAGAATAACAAATGCAAAAACTCTTAATCAAGACCAAAACTAGGATTCGGTATATTGAGTCTATTCGATGATGATGATTAGTGCTTAGTCATCACCAACCATTTGGGATCGGATAGGTTCTTTTCAAATCACATTAACTCATATGAGGAGTTGTGCTTAGAAACTTCAGGTGATCCAGATGATTTTGTAGTCAAAGAAGCACTGCCAGAGTTTGAAGAAGAGATCAAGTCAACCATCGACGAGCTCAAGGAAATCAACATAGGAACTAAAGAAGATCCATGCCCATCGTAAATCAATTCTTTGTTGAATGAAATAAAAACCAATGACTTAGTTAGGCTATTGATTGAGTTTAAGGATTTCTTTGCATGGTTTTATGAAGAGATGTTTGGATTGGCTCATGTAGCCCATTGCCTCATCTCATGTAGCCTTCTCTTTTATGAATGGCTCATCTGGATATAACCAAATAAATATGGCCCCTAAAGATGATAGAAATACTACTTTCAGATCCCCCAATCAGAATCTATTGCTATAAGGTCATGCCTTTCAGCCTTAAAAATGTCAGTGCTACATACCATCGGGCTATGACTTAAATCTTCGATGAACTCATTCATCATCTAGTCGAGTTCTATGCTGATGATCTCATGGTCAAAAGTAGAGAAAAGGAAGACCATATTTTTGACTTGAGAGTAGTTTTCAAATAGTTAAGATAATTTATCCTCAAAATGTACCCTTGAAGTGTGTATTCAGAGTAGCTTAAGGGAAATTCCTTGGATTTGTTGTCCAACAGCAGGGAATCAAAATCAATTAGGAGAAGATCAAAGCAATATTAGAAATGCTACCCCCTAAAAGTTTAACTCAACTCAGATCATTCCAAGGGTGGTTGGAGTATCTAATATGCTTTATATCCAACTTATTGAGAAGATGTCAGCCATTCTCAGCACCTATCAAATAGGATGCCAAGTTTAAGTGGGATGATATTGGTGAGCATGCCTTTGAAGACATTAAGCATTACCTGATGAGGTTACTGGTTCTAGCATCCCCTATCACGTGCAAGCTGCTCATACTTTACACTATTACATTAGACGACTCCCTTAGTGCTTTGTTAGCCCAAGCTAATGACGAAGGGAAGGAAAATGCACTTTACTACCTCATTCATCATCTAATCCCTATTGAGACTAATTTTCCACCCATTAAGAAGCATTTCTTATCTTTGAGCATTGCATCCCAAAAGCTACAACAATACATGCTTCCTCATAAAGTGAACTTAATCTCTAGGATCAATCCACTACAATATTTCATGACACTGTCGGTATTATCTGGACAGTTGGCATGATGGTCCATAATCCTCTCGTAG
This sequence comes from Cymbidium sinense, assembly GCA_021442155.1. Taxonomy (NCBI): domain Eukaryota; kingdom Viridiplantae; phylum Streptophyta; class Magnoliopsida; order Asparagales; family Orchidaceae; genus Cymbidium; species Cymbidium sinense. The sequence continues at coordinate 108,530 of JAKCPB010000096.1, forward strand.
TTTGACATTACCTTCATAACCCCTCCAAGCGGTGAAATGACAAGCACTAGCGGATTTCATAGCAACACACTAACTTCTTGCTGACTCTCTGCTTAGTGATGATCTCTAGGATGAGCAATTCATGAACTTAGGGGATACTAACATTCACCGCTTGGAGATGTACTTTGATGGTTCAGCTTCCTCTCAAAGAGGAGAAGAATCACAATCTACTATTATAGGAAAGGCAGAAGTAGGAATAGTTCTCTTAACTCCAGAATGTAATGTAATGAGATTCTTATAACATCTGTCCAATCCTTGCACCAACAATGAAGCTAAATATGAGTCGATGATTGCTTGTATGGAATTAGTTGTTACTCTAAGAATCCAAAACATCAACATCTTTTGAGATTCTCATCCAGTAATCAACCAAATTGATGGGTCCTATAAGGTTATAAAGCCTAAGCTCCATCACTATCAAAGTACAACATGGAGTTGTTAGCCCAAATTCCAGAGGTTACCATTTATAAGAGTCCTCAAGGATAAAACAACATAGCATATGCTTTAGCCAAGCTTACTAAGGAGTTGATGTCTGGAGGATGAGTCCACATCAATAAAGGTCCAAAATAGATAAGTATTATCCATTATTAATATTGAACTAATCAAAAAGTACTCTCTTGAAGGGGAGGTTGCCATTGCCAAGAAGGACAAGGAGTTAGATTGGATGCAACCATTCTTACCTAAATAAAGGCAAACCACCTGAAGAGAAGTCTTAAGCCCATCAAATGAAGTAGAGAGCACTTTCCTATGTAGTTGTATGGTGTCTTATACTGATAGACTTTCAATCATATGTGGTTACATTATTTAGATAAGTACGAAGCTCGTAAGATCATGACGGAGGTACACTTAAGATTATATGGTGCCAACCAATCTGGTAAGAAGATGAAAGCCAAGATCAAGAGACTAGGATAATATTGGCTATTAATGGTCAAAGATTGCATGGATATGACTAGGTGATGCCACCAATATCAAATACATGGTGTGGTCCTACACTAACCACCCAACATTCTACATCCTACATTGCCCTTAAGGCCATTCGAGTGTTAGGGTACTGACATAGTGGGTCCGATTGATCCTCTATCTTCCAAGGGTCATCAGTTCATGTTAGCTATTACTGACTACTTATTCCAAATAGGCAAAGGCAATTCTTCTTAGAGAGGTCACAACTCAGCATGTGCTCCTATTTTTTAGAAATCATATCATATATAGGTTCAGAGTGCCTAAATGAATTATATCTGATAATGGTACTGCATTCAAGAGCACCAAGATCAATAAATTTTCTAACACAGCATAGATTGGAGATATTCTACAATCAACTACTCGAGGATAAATGGTTTAGCAGAAGCTTTAACAAATCTCTCATCCAAATACTAAAGAAGACACTCGATAATAACAAGTGATAGTGGCATAAGCGAATGTTAAATCCTTGTGGGCCTTCCACACCACATATAGAACTCCAACTTAGTATACTCCTTTCTCCGTAGTGTATGGGTCTGAAATCATTCTACCATTAGAAGTCCAACTCCCATCACTAAGGATAGACATAGGTAGCAAGATCACAATAGAGGAGAACACTTAGAAGAGCTTCAAGGTTTGGAGGAGAGATGCCAATGGGGATGCCAAAACCTCAAGTTGTACAAAGCTAAAATCATTCAAGCTCACAACAAGTTGGTCTATCCTAAAGCTTTTCAAGTAGGAGAGCTTATTATAGGGCTAAGGAGACTGATTGTTGTCTGTCATAATAAATGAGGTAAGTTTGAACCCCTTTGGAAGGCCCTTTTTCCATAAAGAAGGCCTACCAAGGAGGATATTATCAGCTTATTAATCATAAGGGAGAGCACCTAAATCTTCCAATCAATGGGCTCTACTTAAAAAATTATTATAAATCATGTTTCAAAATAATTATCATCAATGAAAATTCCATTTCAAATTCAATCTCTTCTATGTTGAAAGTATTCTTATTTGCGAATCCACCATGATGTGTTTAGGGTAGGTGTAAGGAATTTTAGCGATGTCCTATCCTTCATCGACACAACACAAACATAAAGTACACATAAACTTATAGAATAAAAATAGATCTTTTATCTCGGGCTACTTTGAGTTGAGTAAACACCCCTAGTGGCACTCACTCAGTAGTTGTTCTAGGTCAGGCTGATGTGCTACCCTGCTAATGTGTCACACTAGTGGTCTTCTTGCTTTGGAGGATGTAAGTTTGCTATGCTTTCTTTATTTGGCCACTGCACACTAATGAGCACCTTGTTAGTTTGATAGGCCTCACTATATGGTCAATAGGTTTTTTCCAATAAACAATCTTGTCATTTCGACAGTAAGGTTGGTCCGGCAGGTTAAAACCCAATTTATTGGCCACAAATTTACAGCCTTTGAATTGTCTATAATGAATAAGATTGGCTTTAAACAAGTCACGAATTTTGTTTTTAGTTCTAGCAATAATCCTCATGTGGTTCATAGGGATTCCACGATGTTTTGCATCATTTTGGTCCATCCATATGAACCAGATAAGAATGATAGCAGTGATAACTTTAATGTGACCTCTAATAGTATTATTAAAATAGACTTCAAGAAGTTGATATAAAGTAAGAGAGCTATTGAAATTGATAGTGTTAAAAAGATCATCATACCAAATCCAAAGTATATAAGCAATGGCCCCATTAACAAAAACATGATTAACATTCTCAATATGGAAATAGCATTGACATTTAGAGGGTAAATGGAACCCTTCACCCCACAACAAGGAATCAACAAGGATAAAATTTTTCAAAATATGCCAAGTAAAAATAGAATAAGAAGTAGGAATATTGTTATTCCAAATTTTGGAGAACGCATAGGAGGAATCATGAGTATCTTTAATGTGGAGCCACACATTTTTGAGGTTGAAATCACCATTATGTGAGAGCTTAAAGAGAATCTGGTCTTGATTGTTTGGAGTGATAGGAATAGTAGAAACCATATTCAAGAAAGTAAAAGGGATTAAATCAGCAAGCTTACTATAGTTCCACTTATTGTTATGCTAGAAAGAGTTTACTCTAATAGCGGCAGTGGAATGGGTGGAGAGTAAGTCATCAATGGATCCACATCCACTCCAGTTATCTTGCCAAAAGAAAGAAGCGCCAGTGTTAATGCCCTAAAAAATTAAAGATTCTGCATCCCATTTGACAGAACAAAGTCTTTTCCACACAGGAGAATCACTCAGTTTAAAGGGACAAATGAGGGGGTGCTTACCCTGACAATATTTAGCAGTCATGAAATTAGCCCAAAGACTATGATTACTCTTAAAATTCCACCAGAGTTTATAGGAAAAGGCATTGATAGCTACTTTTATGGATTTACAACCAAGACCACCTTCGTCAAAAGTGCCACAACTTTTAAACCAAGAGGTCTAGTGCATTCTTTAGAGAGGTATTGGAGCCCCAAAAAATTTGTTTAGAGACTCAATTCGTGTTGATAGAAATGGTCGGCACAATGGTTTGGATGAGATATAAAGGCATGTAATTAATAGTGCTCTTAATCAAGGTGAGCCTACCACCGAAAGAGAGTAAATGAAATTCCCAAACCAAAATTTTATTAGATATTTTCTAAATAAGGTAATAAAAAAGATGAGATCTTTTCTGGCCTTTAAAAAGTGGAGCCCCAAGATAATTAAAGGGAAGTTGATTTTGCTTAAAATTAGTAATTTTAGAGATTTGATTAAGTCTATTGGTAAGAATCTTAGCTGAGGGAATAAAACAACATTTTCTTTCATTGAGAAAGAGACCACTAACTTTGCCAAAATCATTTAAGAGATTCTTAATAGTTTTAACATGTTGAAGAGAGGCATTGTAGAAGATTATAAAATCATCAGAAAAGCTAAGATGAGAAACAGGAAACCACCATGAGTTTTAAAAAATGTGTTAGATTTTAATGAAAAGATCATTGAGGCTCCTCAAAGATATTCTACAACAATGATAAAAGAGAAGGAGAAAGAGGGTCACCTTGTCGCAAAACCATGGCTCAAAGTAAAGAAACCAAGGGACTCACCATTCATGATAATAGAAAACTAGACATTAGTGATACAACTTTTTATAAGCTGAATAAGATTGTCAGAGAAACCAAACAAATGTAAGATTTAAAAGAGGAAATCCCACGAGAGGTTGTCAAAGGTTTTAGAGTTTAGGGTTTAAGGTTTAGGGTTCAGGGTTTAGGGTTTACCTTTTAGGGTTTAAGGTTTAGGGATAAGGGTATTGGGGTTTAGGGTTTAGCGTTTCTGGTAGGGTTTAGGGTTTAGGGATAAGAGTATTAGGGTTTAGGTTTAGGTGGGTTTAGGGTTTAGGGGTAGGTAGGTTTGGTTCGTTTAGTAGTTTAGGATTTTTGGTTTTTTTAACAGAGAATAAATTCAGATTCAATATTTCTTCTTTTCAATTTCATCAACCAAGTAACAAACCAAGTTTTCTTAGACACAAGCGAGGACATAGATAAAAAATGAGCATGCATAGAGAAAATTAAAAACCCTAGATAATTAGAATTATCTTTAATATAAAGACAAATTTTCATAAGCAGCAAATTGAATCAATCGTTCTTTAGTTTCTTCAGTTCCCATCAGAATCACCCTAGTCTCTCGAGTAGTGGGATCCACCATCATATCCCATATCTCTCTCTCTCTCTCTGCTACCACCACGGTTGTAACTTCCATCGCTCCTCCCGCCTCCATAACCACCACTACTCTGACCACCACCTCCATATCCACCAGCACCTACAGATCCCCAATGTCCAATATGATAACTACTGCTTTCTCCTTCACCTCCACTGCCAAGTCTACAGCAATCTGATGTTCCCACCATCCGCCTATTCTGTGGTTCAGATTTAAGGTTGAAGTTTACTTTTAATTTATTTAGTTTCTTTTGAAGGGTGTTTAGGGTTTAGGGTTTGGATTTAAGGTTTAGAGTTTATGGTTTTAGGGTTTATGCTAGGGAGGGTTTAGGGTTTAGCCTGGTGGTAGGGTTTAGGGTTTAGGGAGGTTTGTTTAGTTTAGGGTTTAGTGGTGGTTTAGCTTTGTGGGTTTGGAGGGTTTAAGTTTAGGGAGTGGCACAGGTACCCATTGGGTTTATGGTTTTAGTTTATGGTTTAGGATCAGAGGTCATGGTTAGGGCTATTTAGGTAGTTTAGGTTTAGTCATTTAGGTTTAAGATTTTAGGGTTTAGGGTTTTATTTTTATATTTTAAACCAAGCAAACTAATAGTTTATTTATTTATTTTATTTATTTTAGTTTATGTTACTTTTATTTTTATTTAAGTTTATTTTTTTTATTTAGTTTATTTATTTATTTTAGGTTTATTTATTTTAGTTTAAGTTTTTTATTTTAGTTTGTTTTAGGTTTAGGTTTAGGTTTATGCTTGTTTTATAGTTTAGTTTTATTTTTATTTAATTTTTAGGTTTAGGTTTTATTTTTTTTATTTTTAGGTTTAGGTTTAGGTTTTTTTTTAATTTTTTTTTTGGTTTAGGTTTAGGTTGTTAATTTATTTTTTTTGGTTTAGGTTTCAGGTTTATAGTCTTGGTTTATTTTTAGGTTTTATTTTTTAGTTTATGTTTAGGTTTATTGTTAGTTTATTTTATTTTATTTAGGGTTTAGGTCTTGGTTTAGGTTTAGGTTTAGGTTTAGTTTAGGTTAAACAGGTTTAGCTTTTATTTATTTTAGTTTAATTGATTTTAGTTTAGGTTTAGGTTTATTTTATTATTATTTTAGGTTTAGGTTTATATTTAGTTTTAATTTTATTTTATTTTAGGTTAATTTTTTTACTTTTAATTTTATTTTAGTAAAACTTGTAGAATTAATAATGCCATGAATCCTTCAAAATATTGTGTTATGCTAGGCTCAAGTGACGCCATGGTCAATACAATGAAGAATGTGCATCGGTGCATCATGCAAAAGAGGGTTAAATATACAAGCTATGAAAAAGATGCAAAGAAGTTAGTCCATGAAATAGAATTGGGTTAGGAATTTGGAATATGGGTACTCTTACAGGTAAATTAATGGAATTATTAGATATTATGGTTCATAGAAAGATAAAAATTTTATGTGTTCAAGAAACTAAATGGGTTGGGGAGAAAGCCATGGAGATTGATAGTTTAAGTTTTAAACTTTGGTATTCAGGTAGAAGTCAAATTAGAAATGGCATAGGTGTGATTATAGATATAAATTTGAAGGATAATATTATAAATATTAATAGATGCGTAGATAGATTTATAGCTTTAAAGATTATTATTGATATTAAGATTATCAATGTTATAAGTGCTTATGCTCCTCAAGTAGGTTTGGATATTGGCTCAAAAGAAAAATTTTGGAATGAATTAGAAGGATTAATACAAAAGATACCTCTTGAAGAAAATGTATTTATTGGCTGAGATTTAAATGGACATGTTGGTAGAGTGGCATAAGATTTTAAAAGTATTCATGGTGGTTATGGATTTGGAGTGCCTAATGAAGAAGGTAATAATATATTAGATTTTGCTTTAGCCTATGATTTTGTAGTTGCTAATACTTTATTTAAGAAAAGAGATGAGTATATTATTACTTATAAAAATGGATCTAGTAAAACACAAATTGATTATTTCTGATAAGAAAAATAGATCCTTTAGATTGTAAAGATTGTAAGGTCATTCCAAGTGAAAATCTAAATACCCAACATTGATTATTTGTCTTAGATTTTAAGATGAAAGATTGGAATATGAAAATAAATCAATCTATTGTCCTAGGATTAGATGGGGGCACTTAAAGAACAATAATAAAAATATTTTTAATAGCAAGCTACAAGTGCTTAGAATTTGGGATGTTCATAACGAAGCTAATATTATGTGGGAAAAAGTAGTAAGTAAAATTATGCATGATGCTAAAAATGTGCTTGGAGAATCAAAAGGAAAAGCTTCTTTTAATAAAAATAGTTGGTGGTAGAGTCAGAATGTGCAGGAAATGATAAAAAATAAGAAGTATTGTTATGAAACTTGGTTTAGATGTAAACCTCAGAGAATTGGGAAAAGTATAAAGTGGCATGTAGAGATTCTAAGAAAGCAATATATGATGCAAAAAACTTAGCTCTTTTAGTGATTTATATAATATATTAAATACCAAAGAAGATGAAAAATGTGTGTATAAGTTAGCTAACCAAAGAGATAGGAGAAGTAAAGATCTAGCTCAACTGAGGTGTATTAAGGATGAAAATCAAAAAGACCTTTTCTTAGAAAGGATATTGAAAATAGGTCAGTGAGGTATTTTGATAAACTTTTCAATTAAGGATCTAAAAATATGATTGATTTTAGCAACCTTAATACCTTAAACAAAAATGAAAATTTTGGTTTTTATCATCATATTAGTAGATCTTAAGTTAGAGAAGCTTTAAAGAAAATGAAATGTGGAAAAATATTAGGACCTGATGATATTCTAATAAAAGTGTGGAAATGTTTAGGAGATCAAGGAATTTCTTGGCTTACAAATCTTTTTAATCATATTTTAAAAACTAAAAGAATGCCAGATGAGTGGAGAAAGAATTTATTGATTCCTATGTTTAAGAATAAAGGTGATGCACATGAGTGTGCAAATTATAAGAAAGTTAAGTTAATGTTTCACACATTAAAATTATGGGAGAGAGTAATTGAGCATAGGTTACGATGTGATACAAAAGTTTCTCACAATGAATTTTGTTTCATGCTAGGTAGATCTACTATGGATGTTATACATTTGTTAAGAGGTTTGATGGAGAAATATAGAGAAAGCAAGGAGGATCTACATATGATATTTATTGATTTAGAGAAAGCTTATGATAAAGTTTGAAGAGATGTTCTTTGGAGAGTTCTAGAAAATAAAAGAGTTAATATTGGTTATATGCAAGTCATTAAGGATATGTATACTAGAGCTATTACTTGTGTCCAAGCACAAGGAGGATTGACAAAATATTTTCCTTTTTTAATTGGATTACATCAATGATCAGCTTTAAGCCCTTATCTTTTTGCTTTAGTTAATGATGTTCTTACTAGGCATTTTTAGGAAGATGTACCTTGGTGTATGCTTTTTGCTGGTGACATTCTTCTTGTTGAGAAGACTAGAGAGGGAGTCCAAGAGAAACTTGAATTATGGAGGTCAACCTTGGAGTCTAAAGATTTTCATTTAAAAAGATCTCAAACTAAATATATGGAGTGTAAATTTAGTTGTAGAAGTTATAGTGGTAGTATTGTCACTTTACGTGAACAAGTCATTATAAATAGTGAGCGATTCAGATATTTAGGATCTATTGTTTAAAATGATGGTGAAATAGATAGAGATGTTATTAGTAGAATTCAAGTTGGATGGTTGAAGTGGAGGAATGCATCTGGCCTGTTGTGTGATAGAAAAGTATCGCCTAAAACTTAAGGGAAAATTTAATAAGATTGTGGTAAGACCTACAATGATTTATAGTGCAGAATATTATCCAATAAAAGAGAAGCATGAGACTAAGTTAAGTGTTGCAGAGATGATGATGCTCAGGTGGATGAGCGGCTTTACTCATAGAGATAAAATGTGAAATGAGTATGTTCAAGAAAATGTTGGAGTAGCTCTAGTGGCAGATAAGATTAGAGAGAGTCGCCTTAGATGGTTTGGCCACTTAAAGTGTCGGTCGTCCAATGACTCGGTTAGGAGAGTAGATGCATTAGATTTGGCTTATGTTAAGAAAGGTAGAGATAGGCCTAAAAATACATGGTTAAGACGTATAATAAAAGACTTTAGTATACTTGAATTAAATAAGAATTTGACACATAATAGGACACAATGGAGACGAAGGATTCATGTAGCCAACCCCATGCAATGGGATAAAGGCTTGTAGTCATTATTAATGTTGTAGGTTTTTTATTTTTCAATTTAGTTTAAGTTTTTATCTATTTTATTTTACTTTAGTTTTTATTTTTTGCTGACCCCACCTAGTGGGATTAAGGTTTGTTGGTGTTGTTGTTGTTAGTTTTTATTTTTTATTTTATTTTCTTTTAGATTTAGCTTTAGCTTTAGGTTTAGGTTTAGGTTTATGTTTTAGTTTAAGTTTTTATTTTATTTATTTATTTATTTATTATATTTAGGTTTAGGTTTTTTTATTTATTTTATTTTTAGGTTATATATAGTAGTTTAGGTTTTTTTTTTTTTATTTTTTTGGGTTTTTAGTTTTAAGATTTAAGATTTAAGTTTTAGGGTTTAGGATTTAGGGTTTTTAGGGTTTAGGGTTTAGTGTTTTGGGTTTAGATGTTAGGCTTAGGGTTTAGGTTTTAGTTTAGGGTTTAGCATTTTTGGTATTTTTTTAACAAAGAATAAATTTAGATTCAACATTTCTTTTTTTTTTACTTCATCAACCAAGTAACACACCAGGTTTTCTAAGACACAAGCAATGACATAGATAAAAAATGAGCACGCATAGAGAAAATCAAAAATCCTAAATAACTAGAATTGCCTCTATAGTAAAGACACTGTTTCATAAGCAGCAAATCGGATCAGTCATTCTTCAATTTCTCTAGCTCCCATTAGAACCACCCCTGCCTCTCGAGTAGCAGGATCCACCATCATATCCTCAATCTCTCCCCCACCATCACCACGGCTATAACCTCCGTCGCTCCTCTAGCCTCCATAATCACCACTACTCCGACCACAACCTCCATATCCACCATCACCTCTAGATCCCCCACCACCACTATGATAATTATCGCCTCTAACTTCTAGATCTAGATTGAGCCTAATTGACAATGATGTTCCTGTCGTCAAGGTTCTACCAATCCTTAGGGTTTAGGTTTAGGTTTAAGTTTATTAGGTTTTAGGGTTTAGGTTTATTTTTAATTAATTTAGTTACTTTAGGTTTTGGTTTATGGTTTGGAGTTTAGGGTTTAGGGTTAGGGGGAGAGTTTTACTAGATTTAGGTTTACGGATGGTTTAGGAGTGGGGGTTTATGCTTTAGCATTTAGCAGTTAGTTTAGCATTTGGGTTTAGAGGTTTAGGGTTTAGAAGTTTAGTTTAGAGGAGGTGGGGTTTAGGGTTTAGGTTTAGTGGTTTAGGATTTAGGGTTTATGGTTTTTCTATTTTATTAAATTAAGAAAACTGGTAGGTTTATGTTTGTTTAGTTTATTTAGTTTATTTTATATTTTCATTTAGTTTACTTTATTTATTTTAGGTTTATTTATTTTAGGTTTATTTATTTTAGTTTTGGTTTTTCATTTTAGTTTATTTTGTAAGTTTAGGTTTATTTTTTAGTTGAGTATTATTTTTATTTTATTTTTTATTTTCATGTTTAGGTTTAGCTTTTAGGTTTTTATTTTAGGTTTATTTATCAATTTTATTTTTTAGTTTAGGTTTAGGTTTATTTTTAGTTTATTTTATTTTATTTAGTTTAGGTTTAGTTTATTTTAGGTTTAAGTTTAGGTTTTATTGATTATAGTTTAGTTTATTTTAGTTTAGGTTTATTTTATTTTTATTTTAAGTTTAGGCTTATTTTTAGTCTACGATTCAGGTTCTATTTTTAGCATTATTTTGAAGGTTTAGGTTTTTATATAGTTTTTATTTTATTTTAGGTTAGGTTAATTTTATTTTCATTTTAGGTATAGTTTTTATTTTATTTAGGTTTTTTACTTTTTTTAATTTAGTTTAGGTTTTTATTTATATTATTTTAATTTAGATTTTATTATTTATTTCATTTTCTTTTTAGGTTTAAGTTTAGCTTTAGGTTTTAGTTTATGTTTTTATTTTATTTTATTTATTTTAGTTTAGGTTTTTTTAATTATTTAATTTTTAAGTTTATTTAGATTAGGTTTACGTTTTAGCTTTTTAGGGTTTAGGGTTTATTTTTTGAGTTTTAGGGTTTTGGGTTTTGGGTTTTTAGGTTAAGCGTTTTGGGTTTAGGGTTTAAGTTTTAGGTTTTAGGGTTTAAGGTTTAGGGTTTTAGGGTTTTGGGTTTAGGATTTAGTGTTTAGGTTTTTGGTTTTGGGTTCGAGTTTTAATTTAGGGTTTAGAGGTTTTATTTTTTTTTAATAGAGAATAAATTCAGATTCAACATTTCTTAATTTTGATTTCATCAACCAAGTAACACACCAAGTTTTCTATGGCATAAGTGACGACATAGATAAAAAATGAGCACGTATAAAGCAAATCAAAAACCCTAGATAACTAGAACAGTCTCTATAATAAAGATAAAATTCCATAAGTAGCTGATCAGATCGACCGTTCTTCAGTTTCTCCAGTTTCCATTAGAACCACCCCTGCTTCTCTAGTAGTGGGATCCACCATCATATCTTCAATCTCTCTCTCTGCCACCACCCCGGTTGTAGCCTCTGTCATTCCTCCTACCTCCATAACCAAGACTGCTCCGACCCCCACCTCCATATCCACCAGGACCTCCAGATTCCCAACCACCACTGTGATAATCGTCGCCTCTGCCTTCACCTGCACCTCTAGATCTAGAGTGAGCCTAGATGACGGTGATGTTTCTATCATCAAGGTTATGCCTATTCTAAGGGTTTAGGTTTAGACTTAGGTTTATTATGTTTTAGGATTTAGGTTTATTTTTCTATTTATTTAGGTACTTTAGGTTTAAATTTAGACCTCGAGATTTATGGTTTAGGGTTTAGGGTTTAGGGTTTATGGTTAGTGTTTAGGGTTTAGTGTTTAGGGTTTAGGCTTTGTGGTTTATGCTTTTAGGGTTTAGGCATTAGGGTTAAGGTATTTGATGATTTAGGGTTTATTTTTGATTGCAGGTTTAAAGTTTAGATTTAGGATTTGTGGTTTAGTTTAGGATTTAAGGTTTAAGATTTATTTTATTATTTTCATTTTTTTTAAATTAAGCAAACCCAGGTTCAGTTTATTTAGTTTAATTAGTTTTGTTTATTTTAGTTTATTTTATAGTTTATTTTATTTAGGTTTATTTTAATTAAGTTTATTTCATTTATTTATTTTATTTATTTAGTTTAGGTTTATTTATTTTAGGTTAGGTCTTTAATTTTAGTTTTTTTCTTAGGTTTAGGTTTATTTTCTAGTTGAGTGTTATTTTTATTTTATCTTTTAGGTTTAGGTTTTATTTTTTATTTTTAGGTTTAGGTTTAGGTTTAAATTTTATTTTTTTAGGTTTTGGTTTTAGGTTTGTTTATCAGTTATATTTTTAGTTTAGGCTTAGTTTTATTTTTCATTTATTTTTATTTTATCTAGTTTAGGTTTAGGTTTAGGTTGACTTTATTTTTTTGTTCAGGTTTAGGTTTTATTTATTTTAGTTTATTTTATTTTAGTTCAGGTTTTGATTTATTTTATTTTGATTATTTTTTTATTTAAGGTTTATGTTTTTTTTTAATTTATGGTTTAAGTTTTATTTTTTATTTATTTTATGGTTTTATTATTAGGTTTATTTTTTAGGTTTATGTTCTTATTTAGTTTTTATTTTATTTTATTTTAGGTTTATTTTATTTTTATTTTATTTTTAGTTTTTATTTTGGTTAGGTTTTTTATTCTTAGGTTTATTTTATTTTTTATTTTAGTTTTTATTTTATTTATTTATTTTAGTTTTATCATTTTATTTAGGTGTGTTTTTTAGCTTTTATTTTATTTTATTTTTAATTTTATTTAAGATTTAGGTTTTAGGTTTGTTTAGGGTTAAGGTTTAGGGTTTAGGGTTTAGTGCTTTAGAGTTTAGAGTTTTTTTAGTGTTTACGGTTAGTTTTAGAGGTTTAGGTTTAGAGTGTTTGTATCTAGGGTTTATGGTTAAATTAGGGTTTTCTTTAAAAATTAAGTAAACTAGTATGTTTAAGATTATTTAGTTTATTTTTTTATTTATTTTAGTTTTTTTATTTTTTATTTTTATTTATGCTTATTTATTATTTTTATTTAGTTTAGTTTATTTATTTTAGGTTTACTTATTTAAATTTAGGTTTTTTATTTCAGTTTATTTTTTAGGTTTAAATTTATTTTTTAGTTGAGTTTTATTTTTATGATATTTATTAGGTTTAGGTTTTTTTTAATTTTTAGGTTTAGGTTGAGATTTATATTTTATCTTTTATTTAGTTTTAGGTCTTATAGTTTATTTTAGTTTAGGTTTAAGTTTTATTTTTTATTTATTTTTAGGTTTAATTTTTAGGTTTATTTTTTATGTTTAGGTTTTTATTTAGTTTTTATTTTATTTTATTTTAGGTTTATTTTTTTATTTTATCTTAAGTTTTTATTTTAGTTAGGATTTTTATTCTTAGGTTTATTTTATTTTTTTTGTTTAGTTTAGTTTTTTATTTATTTTCTTTTTATTTATTTTTATTATTTTACTTTATATTATTTTTAGGTTTAAATTTATGTTTTCGTTATATTTTTATTTTATTTTATTTTTTTATTTTATTTAGGTTTAGTTTTTTTGTATATTTTATTTTTACGCCTTTAATTTTTAGTTTAGCTCAGGTTTTGATTTAGGCTCATGGTTAGGGTTTTGGCTATTTTAGTTTATTTAGTAGGTTTGTAGGCCAGCCCAGTGGCTAGGGGCCTAGGCTCAGGCTGGGCTTTAGGGCCTGGATTTCGCCGCCCAGCCTCAGTGGCCTGGGTTGGTGGCTTGAAGGTTTGGCCAGATTGTGGTCAGGTCAGGCCCAAGATTTAGGTAGGTCAGTGGCCTAGGGTCCAGGGTTTTAGTAGGCCTTGGTTTGGGCCTGGTATAGTATTAGGGCCCAGTTTAGTTTTTATGGCTCAGTTTTGGGGGTTTAGAGCTTTGTGAGCCTGGGGCTCTGTTTTGGCTAGTTCAGTAGGGTTTAGGGGTAGTGGGTTTGGGGTTGTAAAGGATCAGAGTGGTTTAGGATTAGTTTTTATAGTTTTATTTTTTTATTTTATCTTTCAAATTAAGTAAACTAGTAGTTTAGGTTTATTTATTCATTTTAATTTATTTTATTTTTTATTTTGATTAATGTTTATTTTTATTTTTATTTAGTTTTGTTTATTTATTTGATGTTTATTTATTTTAATTAATTTTTTAAGTTTTGGTTTATTTTTAGTTTAGTTTTATTTTTATTTTATTTTTTAGGTTTAGTTTAATTTTAATTTTGTTCATGTTTAGTTTTTATTTATAGTGGTTTAGTTTTATTTTAAGTTTATTTTAGATTTCATGTTTAAGTTTAGGTTTAGGTTTATTTTTAATTTATTTTATTTTTTAGTTTATGTTTAGGTTTAGGTTTTGGTTTAGTTTATTTTAGTTTAGGATTAGGTTTATATTATTTTTTATTTTAGGTTTAGTTTTTTATTTTTAGTTTAGGGTTAAGGATTAATATTTTATTTATTCTTAGGATTTGTTTTTAGGTTTGTTATTTAGGTTTAGGTTTTTATTTTATTTTATTAAAAGTTTATTTTTTATTTTAGGTTTAGTTTTTATTTTATTTTTGTTATTTATTTATTTTTTAGTTTAGTTTAAGTTTTTATCTATTTTATTATATTTTAGTTTTTATTTTTTATTTTATTTTCTTTTTAAGTTTAGATTTAGGTTTAGAGTTTAGTTTATGTTTTTATTTTATTTTATATTAGTTTAGATATTTTTATTTATTTTATTTTTAGGTTTTATTTAGTTTAAGTTTAGGTTTTCTGCTTTCTATTTTTATGGTTAAGGGTTAGTTTAGGCTTTAGTATTTAGGGTTTGGTTTTTCGATATTGGTTTTAGGGTTTTTTTATGGGTTTAGAGTTTAGGGTTTCATTTTTCAAATTTGGTTTTAGGGTTTTTTTATGGGTTTAGGGTTTCGGGTTTAGGATAGTTTTAGGGTTTAGGATTTAGGATTTTTAGGGTTTAGGGATTAGGGTTCAGGTTTAGGGTTTTAGGGTTTAGGATTTAGAATTTAGGTTTACATGTTTAGGATTTATAGTTTTGCGATTAGTGTTTATTTTAGGGTTTAGGGTTTAGGATTTAGGGTTGTGGTTTTTTTTATATTTTTTTATTTTTTATATTATTTATTTATTGTTTAAATTAAGTAAACTGGTAGGTTTATGTTTATTTATTTATTATTTATTTTAGTTCATTTTTTGGGTTTAGTCCATTTTTAGTTTATTTTTTATTTTATTTTAGGTTTAGGTTTTATTTTATTTTAGCATTAGGTTTAGGTTTTATTTTATTTTTTTTGGGTTTGGTTTTAGGTTTTATTTTAAGTTTATTTTAGATTTTTTTTTTAGTTTATTTCACTTTATTTTATTTCACTTTATTTTTTTATTTTTTATTTAGGTTTAGGTTTTGGTTTAGTTTATTTCAGGTTTAGGTTATGGTTTTATTTATTTTAGTTTAGTTTATTTTAGTTTAGGTTTAAGTTTATTTTATTTTTATTTTAGGTTAAAGTTTTTTTTTACTTTAGGGTTTAGGTTTAACTTTTTATTTATTTTTAGCATTTAGTTTTTTTTTTTTTAGTTTTTTTTTTTTAATTTTAGGATTAGTTTTGATTTTATTTAGGTTTTTTATTTTTTAGTTTAGTTTAGGTTTTTATTTATTTTATTTTATTTTAGTTTTTATTTTTTATTTTATTTTCTTTTTTGGTTTCGATTTAGGTTTAGAGTTTAGTTTATGTTTTTATTTTATTTTAGTTTAGATTTTTTTCACTTATTTTATTTTTAGGTTTTATTTAGTTTAGGTTTAGGGTTTAATGTTTTGGGTTTAAGGTTAGTTTAGGGTTTAGGGTTTAGGGTTTTTTTTTAGGCTTAGGGTTTAGGGTTTAGGTTTTAGGGTTTAGTGTTTTAAGGTTTAGGGTTTATGGTATAGGGTTTAGGGTTTAGGTTATAGGTTTAGGGTTCAGGTTTTAGTTTAGGGTTTTTGGATTTTAGTTTTTTTTATTTAACTAAGAACAAATTCAGATTGAACATTTTTTCTTTTCGATTTCATCAACCAAGTAACACACCAAGTTTTTTGAGACACAAGTGACGACATAGACTAAAAATGAGCACATGTAGAACATTTTTTGGGTTTTGGGTTGTAGAATTAGGGATTAATCTTTAAGGTTAGTTTTATGGTTTAGGGTTTAGGGTTTAGGGTTTAGGGTGCCTAAAATAGCTCAAATCTTAAACACCAAGGAAGGTTTGCTAGTTGCAAAGGACAACTCGAGGAGGGTAACAGCCCAGTAACAGTAGGAACTCACCATACTTATCCGGGATAGTCTAGTAGTGTAGCCATCATCCAAGTCCAGTACTTGCTCCACCATTGCAACTACCACCTCTTCTGCTAGCTCCTCTTCTACCAGCAAGAGGGTTGTATCTACGGATAAGGGCACTTAATCACTTACTCTACTTACTTTACTTGATTTCTATCATGTACCTCCACCTAAAAAGAAATTAATGAAGAAAGCTGATTCTACTTATATATTTTCTACTTCTAATGCTCTTAATTTTATTCCTATTGAAAGGCCTCCGAGTCTAAATCAAAATAATAACTCTAGTAGTTATGATCCTTTCCTTTCTGATTCAGAGTGGGACTATCCTTCTCTAAATCAATCAGGTTCACCTCTTGAGATTGACTTGGAGTCAACTAACTCTGAGGATCCCATAGTAGAATCTGTAGATATGCTCGATGAGAAAGTAGAACTTTCCACAAGCTCATTATTCCAAGAAGTCACTGAAGTGAATCTAACCACTCAATAAAGAATCCTAAGGCATGATGGGGTCAGTTTACATGGATGAATAAACTAGAATTTATATTAAACTATGTTCTTAAGTTTCCTATGGAGGTAAGCCTCCATAGTTAATTACATTTTAGAAAATGAAATTTTCTACAATACTCTCAATTAAAGTATATGACTATCATCTCCAAAGATTTCAAGGTTTAAAGGATTGGTTGTATCTGGAAAATCAATTGGGAAAGTTCATGGAGAAGACTTATTTTTGGAATCTAAATGAAATAAGTAAGAAATGCTCATAATATTAGAAAGCCTAGTGAGTATTCCAATCTATCCTATGGTTTGGCTTTATAATTTTGATGTCGAGGAGATTTATATATTTTGAGTTAAAATTTAATTAGATTACTAAGGTTTTTAATCCACCAACACAAGGTTGTGGGAATGCCTAAGAAGTGAGGATTTATGCTCATAGCCTGAAGGAAATAGCTACCTCGGATCCTAAATCTAGGGAGCTTTAGTACGAGCTTAGGTGTGACTTAAATCTAAGTGACAGGTGGACATATAGGTTTACCTCCATAAGAGAGAATAAATTGTATGGCTTTCTGACTCCCAGATAACTCCTCCTATGATTTTAAAACCATGCCACTGGAATTGCAAGAAAGCTAGGGTAGTTAGATAGAGACTAAAGTCCAAATCACACACCCTAAGAGACTAGAGCATGAGTGGTATAAGCATATGACTTAATTTATAGATACAAAATCTTTTCAAATTTTATTTCATTTTAGACACATCATTTTGAAAGAGGCTTTAGGATTTTTTATCCCTAAATGCATGATGAAATAGGTTATGGGTCAAATCAGCTAAATGAAGGTGTTCTCCACCAGAAGAGATGCCCTCATAGGTCAAGCATTCTTTTATCTTGCAAGGATGGAGATCTGTCATGTTCAAGAGAGAAAGAATATACATGCATGATGTGAAACATACAACCATATAGCTAAGGGGTTTCTAGATATTATAATTATCTTATTTATGTATTAGGCTTTATGATGAGGTTAAAATTTAGTTATGAGTAATTAGTTGGTTATTTTTATTCTAAGAGCATAATCGATCCAAAAGCATCAATCATTTAAGAAACTATGAAAAGCATGTCATCCTAATGCACACCGTAAACATATCATCAAATAATTATATAAACTATCATAAAATAATAAAAGGCCGGTGCGATCGGGTACTGCCGTACAACCTGAAGAGAGGAAAGATGGGTAGCTTCGCTCTACCCTTATACACCTTGAATATAAAATAATAATTATAATTGTATTAAATGTTATGGGGGTCTTCTTTCTTCATATCACCATTCCTAATTTGGTTTCTTTATTCATTTGGATGGTGCTTGCTTCAAAGGCATCACAGGGCACCCCAGGACAAAGTCTTCTGGCCACTGCTCATCCTAATCCTTCATAGCACTAATCCTAATTCCTATTACAAAAATTACATTTATGTAAGAAAAGTAAATCTAACTACACCTGAAAAAGTAAAGATTAGCTAAATATACATATAATCCCAAGCAGTTATATTTATAATTTAGATTTATCACCCTACACATAGGTAACTAAGCCCACTTGTCATAACTTGGATTATGCTTAAGAATTTAAGAAACTAGCAAAAAGGGCATTCACATTTATTTTTAAGCATCCCTTAAGCAAAATCCCCTGCAAAAAATTTGATTAGGCTAATATTGGCATATCAGCCAGTCTATGAAGCATACACCCTAACATCCAATCTAAAACAATACATCAAAAACAAACCATACGTCGCATCATACACCATTTTAACTTAGAGTTAGAAGTGGTGACTTAATTCTAATGTATATATTAAGGCTTGTGTGGTAAGTTTTGTTAGGCATTAGTGTTGTATTATCTATGTGTAGGACGATTCAATTTAACATGAAAGGTTGATTTCACTTGAAGTAGTTTAATTGATTTCAAAATTTAAATTTGTGTTTTCATTTGTTTCATTTGATTACACTTAGCAACTAAGTGTTATAAAGAGAGGAAAAGTGGATTTCCCTCTTTCATCCCTACCTTAAGTCACTTTCTAAAGTATATTAATTTGATTTAGTTCTCTTAAGTGAATGGCCAATTAAATGATTTATTTAATCCTAAGATTAGGTTCACTTTAAATAATCCTATTCAAAATAAAAGGCATCTTAAGATTAATTTAATTGAAGTACTACAACATGATATATATTAAATCATTCCTTTCCATCACATGTAACATGCATATGATTTAATCCTAAGTGTATATATTCATGCAATATATTTTAGCACACTTAAATAATGAATGTATGTGTATGTTTAAAATTTATATTTTATTTGATTGAATTATTTAAACATATTAATTTAAAACTTTATCCAAATTCTTATACAAAAAGGACATAAGAATGAAATTAAATAGGAATGTGTCATTGTTAAACTAAGGAGTGAGGTAATCAAATGACCTCCTTAGAGCTAGCTAAAGCCTCGTATTCTCAGGATGTCATGACTATATACCTATTTGTTTTCAAACTTATGTAAATTTGTATACATGAACATAGGAAGTAAGCTCCAAATCATATGGCTAGTTAATTCAACCACTTAGTCAGTTATAAATGCATGCAATTTTAATGTAAAATGGGATTTTTATTCACTAATCACATATACATATACATGAACGAAGATATTGGCAAGTACGTGTCGTTGTTAAACTAGTAAAGTAAGGTAATCAAATGACCTCCTTGGGTATAACTAATGCAATTGGCTCATGATTAATAGTTAATTAGATTAAGGGGCTTGATTAATTACTCTTATGATTTTCCCACACATGTGGTCTAATCATAATTTCATTAAACTCTTTTAGGTTATTAAACACTTCAAGATCTACCCCATGATTTAATTAATTAATTTCTCATGAGATTATGATTTCAATTTGATTAAGTGATTTAATTAATTAGTTAAATCTTAATTAATGTCATTTTAAAAAAGGGTAAAATGAACTTAGGGAAAGGGGTCCCAACCCTATTCCTAAGTTCACTTACTGTTGAACAATGATTAATAAACCTAATTAACCATTTCATTATTGTTCATGGAATTAATTAATCATTAATTAAATTAAAAGAGTAGTTAAGGTTTAATTAGTCTATTTTCTTAATTAAGTGAGCAATAAATCCCAAGAAAATCATGAGAGGCAAAGGTCATCCCATTAAATTAACCAATAAAATTTAGGATTAATTGCTCAAATAATTAAGGAGTAATTAAGCTAATTAATGTTATAATTAAACTTTAATTACTATTCAAAAGTAGTCAAGATCATTTTCAATTAATTTACCTCTAAAATACCATTAAAATGAGTATTTATTTGCATTTTTTATTTCTCAGTGATTTTTTATGATTTTTAGAAGTTTAAGCCATTAAAAATGATTAATTAAGCCGAATTAAAGCCTAATCATGTTGGCGCCACATGGCGCGTTGATGCGGCTTGCTTTTCATGCGACACCATGGGATTGGCTACTTAAACTTATCTGACTTAGCGCCTATGTGGCGATGGTAGACGCACTTTTTCATCCATCATTCGAACTAAGATCGGACGGCTATAATTAATCTCACAGCTCAATAGGATTAAATCAAATCGATCTTGAAAAACTAATCATGATTGTCCATTCCGATCATGTAGAAAGGAAGGTGCATGATCTAACGTCATGTGAGTGAAGTAGAATGGAGTCCATCCGCCATTGCTTACTTGATCCGAGCTTACTCGAGCTCGAATCAACTCCAAAAGGATCCCACACCTTCATGACATCGATCGGAGGGGATCCAATGGTCAAGATCACACGAGATTAAAGTTTTCTTCAAAAAGCTCTAACCCATTTTTGCCTAAGGATTGATTTTGGAAGCATACCTCACCATAACTCATGACAGATAGCTTGAACGATTGAGGAAGCTTCATTTAGTGGAGACGAAGCCCTATTGAGAAGTAATTGGATCAATTCCTCAACATTCACTCGGAAGGCCATGAACCGATGATTTAGAGCTCTGCTTTGATCGAAGTCCCACCTTCGGTGCTCGGGAAGCTTGGGAGATAACTCGTTCTTGCTCGATGAGGCCCAGGGAAGGTGCGTGCAAAGTTAATTTGAGTTTAATGGAGAAATGGGGAAGTTAGTTCAGAAATGGGAGTGTCATGTTTCGGGATGGATGAGAATGGAATTTTTTGATCGAGGAATAAGCTTGAGAGCTTAGGGAATGGATACATAAATGAGGGAAAGAAAACCATGCAAAGATTGTATTTTTTTTATTGAATAATTTATTATATTAATTAAAGCTCTATCCAAATTTTGATGTTGAAATACATAAGAATGAAATCAAATAGGTACGTTGCGTAGTTAAATAAGGGAAGTGAGGTAATCAAATAACCTTCTTAGGGCTAGCTAAAGCCTCGTGTTCCCAGGATGTTTATACTATATACCAATTACCATTCAATCTTATATAAATCAACACATGAATAGAGGAAAGAGAACTCAACATTCATACACTTAAGCTATAAGCACATGCATTTCTTATGTATTTATAACTTCCATCATAACATATATTATTATTCACTTATAAGCTTTTGAGAAATACATTTGGATTTAATTGTGATAATAGTCACACATATATTAAATTAAATCAACACATGCAAGCTTACATAAAGGAAATCCATTTTATTTTACTTGATTTTTAAAAGATGGATGCATGAATTCAAATGACATACCAAATTTAACATGATTGGAAAGAGGACAATCAAATATAAGGATGTGATCCATTCAACCAAACTAGTTCTTAAGGATAATCAAATTAAATAAGATTATTTAAAGCAAGCTAAAACTTCTTTATTAATTTAGTTTTGGATTTGATTTGGTTTAAAGAAGTGTAGAAAAATCATCACTTACTATTTTAAACCCATTCCCACATTAGTAATTTTATTTAATTTAAAGAAATGTAATTAAGTTTATTTTATGGGTTAATTAAGTTGAACCCTTAATTTGATGAATTAATTACCCTTACCTATGTCACCTTAAAGTAATTAACTAAATAATTATGAAACATCATGATATGCATGGAAAATAAACTTGCAATGATCCTAGGAAATTAATAGTTAATTAGATTAAGGGACTTAATAAATTACTCTTATGGTTTTCCCACACATGTGGACTAACCATAATTTCATTAAACTCCATTAAGTTATTAAACACCTAAAGATTCACCCCATGATTAATTAAGGTCAATGTGATTAACTCAATTTGATTAAGGACAATTAATTAGTGAAATACAAATTAGTTTCATTTTATAAAAAGGTTGAAATGAACTTAGGGAAAGGGGTCCCAACCCTATTCCTTGGTTCACATACTGTTGAATAATGATTAATAAACTTAATTAACCAATTTGTTACTATTTATGGGATTAATTAATCATTAATTAACTTAATAGAATAGTTAAGGTTTAATTAGTCAATTTTCCTAATTAAATGAGCAATAAATCTTGAACAAATCATGGGAGGTAGTGGTCATCCCATTAAATTAACCCACAAAATTTGGGATTAACTATTTAAGTAATTAAGGAGTAATTAAGCCAATTAATTTTGTAATTAAACTATAATTACTATTCAAAATTAGTTCAGATCATTTTTAATTAATTCTCATTTAAAATACCTTTAAAATGAGTATTTATTTGGATTTTTTAGATTTCTCTATGATTTTTTTTATTTTTAGAAGTTTTAACCATTAAAAATGATTAATTAAACCTAATTAAAGCCTAATCTTATTGACGCCACGTGGCGTGTTGATGCAACACTCTTTCGACATGGCACCGTGAGATTGGCTACGTAAAACTTATCTGACTCAGTGCCTACATGGCGGCGGTGAATGCACTTTCTCATCTACGATTAATCCCAAAACTTAATAGGATTAAATCAGATCAATCTAGCAGATCTAATCACAACTGTCCATTTCGATCATGCAGAACAGAGTGTGTGTGATCTAACATCATGTGAGTGAGGGAGAATGGGATCCATCCACCATTGCCCACTTGATCCAAGCTTACTTGAGCTCAGATCAACTCCAAAAGGATCACATGCTTTCATGATATTGATTGGACGGGATCCAACAGTCAAGATCACATGTGATGCAAGTTTTCTTCAAAAAGCTCCAACCCATTTTTGTTTAAAAATTGGTTTTAGAAGCATACATTGTTAGAGCTCAAGACCGATGACTTAAATGATTGAGGAAGCTTCATCTAGTGGAGATGAAGCCCTATTGAGCAGCAATTGGATCAATTCCTCGATGTTCATTCAGAAGGACACAAATCGATGATTTGGAGCTCAGCTTTGATTGAAGTCCCACCTCCGGTGCTCGGGAAGCTCAGGAAATGATTTGTTCTTGCTCTATGAGGCCTAGGAAGGTGCGTACAAAGTTAATTTGAGTTTGATAGAGAAATGGGAAAGTTAAGTCAGAAATGGGAGTGTTGTATTTCAGGACAGACAGGAATGGAATTTTTTTGATCAAGGAACGAGCTTGGGAGCTTAGGGAATGGCTCTAGCAGCTTATCTTGGGTAGCTAGGGCTCTAAGGAATAATTTTTATGTGTGTTTGAGTGGAAACGAGGAGGTGTATTCCCCCTTCATCTTGATCAAATGGTGGGATTAGGTTTGGCATTTGGTGTCCATCCGACCATCTTAGGGAGTCATGAGTGGTAGGGAGGAGGTAAGTTGGCTTGGCTTGGTTGGTTGAAGGTGTGGAGGTGGTTGCCAAAAAGTAATCATGGGTATCTTATGCGTTTCAAATGCTCCAATGGGGAGGGTGAGGTGATTTCACCTCACATGGGTCATGGCCGACCCAACCACCCCTTAG
Organism: Cymbidium sinense; assembly: GCA_021442155.1. NCBI lineage: Eukaryota > Viridiplantae > Streptophyta > Magnoliopsida > Asparagales > Orchidaceae > Cymbidium > Cymbidium sinense. Next base: position 132,065 of record JAKCPB010000096.1, read on the forward strand.
GTTAGGTTAGGCAGTGTCTCAGGTCGACTATTGGGAGAGTACCAAGTGGCCAAGGAATGGAAATGACCACTTACATTGGTGATTCATCCCATGTGATGCCCTTAAGCCAAGGGTAGAATTATCATTTTGTATTTGATTTGATTTAGATAGATTTGAAATGAGCCAAAAGTGGGTTAGCCCAAATTTCAAGTCAATTGGAGTTGATTTGGTTAGGTTTGGCTCAATTTGACTCATTTAGGTCAAATTGGGTTAGGTTGGGTCAAGTCGATCAATTGGACAAATTAGGTCAAACCAAGGGTTTGGTCAAGTTCATATGATCATTTGGGATTTTTTAGTTCAATTGGTTTGGTTTATTTTGGCTTAGATTTGATTTTGGCTCATTTGAATTCATTTGGGTCAAATGGGTTAAGTTGACCAATTTGACCAAATTGACTGTTGACCTCATTTTTGGGATGAGAAATCAACACCTCCATCTTAGGATTAGGATTCCTCTTAGATTTTAAGAGTTCCTTAGTCTTAAGACACATCAACTGATTAGGTGGACACTCAACCTTGCCCTAGAGACTTAGAAGAGTTAGCCATAAGGATAGCTCATGCCTTAGGGGTGTTAGGAAAATTAGCTATAATTAGCTTGAACCATTCCTCACTTTCCTTCAAGTCAAACTCCAAATCAATTCTATTTGATTTTCTCCAAATTCAAATCAACTCCACATCATTCAATTCCATGATTGAAATCCATGGTTGAAACTCATTATCAAAATCCACCAAAAATTCCTAAGTCCTTAACCTTCCCTTAAGGACTTAACCAAAATCATGATTCAAACCTATTCAAATATTTGAGATTATCTCATAATCCATTTATATTCTCATTTATAATCACATATATAAATGAAATATAAATTCAAATCAATCAAACTAAACTCAAAATTCCAATTCAACTCACAAAAATTTTCTTAAGTCCCTTTAATTTTCCATTAAAGGACTTAGCCAAAATCAAACCTAAACCTTGATCAAACCTATTCAAACCCTTGGGATTTTCTCCAAACTGATTTATTTTCTCATATATAAATGAAATATAAATATAAATCAATCAAATCAAACACTCAAATTAAATTCCAAACTTAAAATCCTTGAAATTCCCTTAAATCCCTTAATTTTCCATTAATGGATTTAACCTAAACCTTGATCAAACCTATTCGAACCCTTGGGATTTTCTCAGAACTTATTTTTATTCTCATTTATATTATCATATATAAATGAAATATAAATATAAATTAATCAAATCAAACGTTCAAATTAAATTCCAAATTTAAAATCCTTGAAATTCTCTTAAGTCCCTTAATTTTCCATTAATGGATTTAACTTAAACCTTGATCAAACTTATTCAAACTCATGGGATTTTCTCAAAACTTATTTGTATTCTCATTTATATTCTCATATATAAATGAAATGTAAATATAAATCAATCAAATTCAATTCAAAAATTAAATTTCAAATTAAAAAATTACTTTAAATCCCTTAAGTTCCCTTTAATGGATTTAACCTAAATCATGATTAACCTCTTTCAAACTCTTGAAATTTTCTCATGATCAATTTATATTCTTATTTATATTCACATATATAAATGAAATATAAATTCAATCAATCAAAACCTATTCCAAAAATCAAACTCAAATCCATTCAAAATCCAATCTAAGCCTTTCAAGTCAAAATCTTGAACTTAGCCAAATCACTTTCAAATCAAGCCAAACCCTTCATTTTCTCTCATGATTCAATCAACCATACAATAATGAGCTCATATATAAATCCAAACTTCAATCATTCAATCAAAACCCAAAATCTCAATCATATTCTTCCTTTGAATATGAAATTTTCAAATGGATCAAAACCCATTTGTCTTCAAACCACTTATAAATGGATTTATATTTCGATCATTAGTCCATATACAAGATCAATCACCTTCAAATCAAGCTTTGACCAAGCCATTTGACCCACTTAGGCTCACTTGACCCTAAAGTACCCTTTATGAGCCAAATTTTGATCCTAACCAAATTGGATTGAACCAAACTCATATATCCCTCTCATCATGATCAACAATCATCATGAGATGATCAATCAATCAAATTGGGTCAAACCAAGTAGAACTTAAGGGTTGACCAAGTCAACACTTAACCCAAAATGAAATCTAACATAGCCAAATTCCACCATAGGCCAAATTGATTGAAACCATTGATCTAAGTTCACACATGACCTATGTTTGAACTTGACCAAGCCAACATTTGAGCCTAACCTAACCAATTGGCCCACTAGATGCAAGTTGAACCATTTTGACCTAAAGGGCCAAAATGTGTCAAAACTTGATCTGAGCTAAATTGATCCAAACCAATGGGTCAAGTTCATTCCAATTCACTTGTTGAACTTGACCAAATCCTTAATTTTCCAACTAGACCTAACCTAGCCCAATTGAACTTGGACCTAACATGACTTAAAGGGGTCATGTTGAGCCAAAATTGAACTTAACCTAAATTTATTGGAAATAAAGATACCAATCAACTCCATATGATTAACCTAATCTAAACCAACCATTGATCTACGTCAAATAGGTCAAATGGGTCAAATAGGTCAACCTGACCCATTTAACCTAAGTAAAGTCATATGAGCCAAAACCACATATATACCAAATTGAATCAAACCAAAGCCACCAAAACATTTCAAATGGTCATACAAACTTGACCCAACCCTTAGTTTGACCCAATTTGACCAATTGTTCAAGTTGACCCAAGTTGACCCATTTTGACCTAAATGGGTCAACATGAGCTAAACATTATCAAAAGGATTCCAAATCCAATGAAACATGGCCAAACCTAGTTTCTCCACATACCTAACATGTTCAAAGTGGAAAAATAGCAAAATAACCATCTTACCCCTAGGCAATAGAATAAAGTTTGGCCTAAACCATGGGTTTTTTTGGTCATATACTCTTCACAATCACTTGAGGCTTTCCTAAAATCTCAAAGGGACTTAGTGATGAGTGATGCACCCAACCCAATGGATTTAGGTCAGCCCGTTTGGTCCATAGACCAAACCCTACCACTTAGCCTAAAATTGAGTTTTCCAATTCCCTCCTAAGCTCAAATTCAGCACATGGGAAGTTGACAATCATTTCCTCTGGCCTAACTGACCATGTGCATACTCAAAACCTCCTAAAAAACCTCTATAACCTCATCAATTAGATCAAAATGGCAAAGGATGGTTTGGCTATCTAATTTCCATAAGGGGAGATATGCTACCCCTAATTTAATGAAATTTCAATTCACTTACTATCAATTGGAGCCTAGGAACCTAGAGCAACCACCTTAGAGCAATCCTAAGCTTCTTAGATAGGATTTGAATTTCCTAATTTTTGGTTTTGCATAGTGCAAAATAGGGGAACTCAATCAATTAGCCAACTTCCTCCATATTAGATCTCCATCTAATTGCTCTTGCACACTCCATCAGAGGGTCAAGTCAAACTTACACATGCTCTGATTAAAGTTCCCATAGCAAGGAAGAGCTCAATTAGATCAAAGCCAAAGCCCAAGTGAAGTGGTGTTGATCTACCCATTGATCCACTCAACCCCAAGGTCTTGGAATTTCAACAGGGCTTCGTCTCCACCAGACAAAGCTACCTCATCGTGCTCGAGTGTCGGTGATCAGCTCCAGTGAGGTATGAAATTTTCTAACCACTTAGCTTGATAGGTGTTGGTCCTTTGTGAAAGAAATGTTCATGGCATGAGAAATCAACCGTTGGATAGGTTGGTAATTATGCTTAGATGGTGTGGGTTTATTTTGTATGATTCCATGCTAGATCAGGCTCAGATCTCCCCTTAAATCATGGACAATCTCCATTGATCCTTAGGGAAGAACTTGGCTCATCTCAGTCATCCATCCATACATTTTAGATGGACGGCTGTAATTTTTTAGCATGATTAGTAAATCCATTATCCTTTTAAAATCACGGGTGAATCCTTAGCCACCCAATCTTTGATCGGATAGTCGAGGATATTAGCGCATGCACCACCATCACCATTTGGGATGTGACGGTTTAAGTCACACCCTCATGGCACGACACGTATAAAGCGTACTGACCGCCGCTGCCACGCGTCGCTCTGTGAGCTAAGGATTAAGTAGGGATTAGTTAAATGTCTAATTAATTCCTAATTAATTCATAGAACTTCTAAAATTCATAACTCTTCTTACAAAAATTAGAAAAATAAAAGGAAAAAATACCCTTTTGCATTACTCTTTTCTTTGAATTTGGGTTTCTTTGGGAATCTTAATTAACTAATTATCCTTTAATTAGGTAATCAATTGATCTCAAATTTCTAGGGTTCATTTTAGGGGATGACCTCTACCTCCCCTAATTTTTTTGAGATTTATTGAGGGTTTAATTGGGCAAATTGCTATTTCATTTCCTAATTACCCATTTCACGTAATTAAGGGTAACTAAGGTGTGATTAGTAGATTTACCCTCTGATTAGGTTTGATTTAGGTTAGATCTAGTGAGTAAGAGATTTATGGAATAATTTTGGGTATTTCCCCTAACCTATTCTCTAAAGCCCCTTTTCTCTCCTTAATCCCCTCTTAATTAAGGGTTAACTCATTAGTTATCCCTTTAATAAATTTTCAAAAATTTTAAAATGTTCCAGAACTTAATTGAACTACCTTGGGTAGATTCTTAGGTGTTTAATAGCCTAAGTTTAATTAAGGAAATTAAAAACCAATTCACATTTGTGGAAAGGTGTTTTGAAAGTACTTAAGCTAAACCCTTTAGCTTAATTAACTTTTAATTGTGAGCCAAATTGCACTAAGCCATTTCATTTTTAGGAGCATTACAAATTTAAATACCTTGTGGGTTTTATGTCATCTCATTAGCTCATAATTATTTAGTTAATCCTTCTATGGTGGTGTAGGTAAGGGTTAATTAAGCCACTTAATTCATACCTTAACCTAATCAACACATAAAATGGATTTAATTATTTAAAAATTAAACAAAAATATCAAACACATGTGGAAATGGGTTAGGAATAGCAAACTCATCTCGCCTTTTCAAAATTAAATCAAACATCAAACTAAACCAAAAAAATCATTTTGAAATTCACTTTGATTTGTTCTAAATTTTCTTATTCTATAAGAATGTCTTTAGGATTTAAGTAAAGTGATTTTGTTTACATGCTTTCATTACTTTGGATCTTTCCCAACATGTTAAGTTGTATGCCATGTGATTTCATGCATTTATAATTTCATGTTTCAAATTTTAAAATGAAATTGTTTACTTTATGTTAAATGTGCATTTGTTGGCTAAAGTAAAATATAAGTGACTATTATCACTACTAAAATCTAAATTATTTCAAAATACATAAATCAAATACCAAAACTAAAAGTGTGGTACTTATAATTTAATTATAAGCTTGCATTTGATGGATTATAAAAGCATGTTTAGCATAGGTTTCCCTTCTCTCTTATGTTGGTATAGTTTTGAATAAGGGTTAGTAAGAAGTCGGGTTTATTTGAAAAGAACCTAACACTTACTTAATTCCATACCCTATTCATTCCTATGCTCTCACCTAAGAAAGGTTGCCTATACTTATGCATAAACTGCATAAATTAAAATGAACCCATTAAACAACTTTTGCATTTTCCTATTCTATTTCATTTCTTTTATATACATGTTTGTACATAAGGAAAGTGGAATATTAGCCTGGACAACCCTGAGATTGTGAAGCTTTAAGTAGCCCTAAGTAGGTCTTGTACCTTACATCTCTGGGTAACAATGGTGCTGTACTCACTTATGCCTTTCTTACTTTCATGTATGTATGTAAAATTTTGGATAAGGAAAACCTTTTCTACTTAAGAAAAATCTTGCATATTCAACATCTAAATTTTCTTAAATGAATTACTTAGCATTCACCATAAAGTATGTTAATTACATTCATTTGCATTTATAGATATGCTTAGGGTCCATCCATATACATGTTATATGTGATGGGAAAGAAGTGAAGTAATGTGTGTTGTGTGAATTTTGATTCATTTTATTTAATCCTAAAATGCCATTTTTTTAATAAGTTTGTTTAGATTTTATCTAAATTCAGGTTTTAGATTTATGTTTAGGTTTAAGTTTTAATTTATATTTATATTTTGTTTTAGCTTTGGTTTTTTTATTTATTTTATTTTTAGGTTTTATTTAGTTTAGGTTTAGGTTTTTAGATTTTAGGGTTTAGTTTAGGGTTTAGGGTTTTAGGTTTAGGGTTTAGGGTTAAGAGTTTAGGGTTTAGGGTTTAGGGTTTAGGGTTTAAGAATTAGGGTTTAAGGTTTAGGGTTCTAGAATTTTGGGTTTTTAGGGTTTAGAGTTTAGGGTTTAGGGTTTAGGTTATTTATTTAGGGTTCAATTATTAGTTTAGAGTTTAGGGTTTTTGGTTTTTTTAACAAAGAATAAATTCATATTCAACATTTCTTCTTTTTTATTTCATCAACAGAGTAACACACCAAGTTTTCTAAGACACAAGTGATGACACAAATAAAAAATGGGCTTGCATAGAGCAAATCAAAATCCCTAGATAACTAAAATCAACTCTTTTATAAAGACACAGTTTCAAAAGTAAATTTGATTGGTCATTCTTCAATTTCTCTAGTTCCCATCAGGACCACCTCGGCCTCTTGAGTAGTGGGATCCACCATCATATCCCTGATCTCACCCTCTACCACTACCATGGCTAAAACCTCCATCACTCCTCCCACCACCATAACCAACACTGCTCCAACCACCACCTCCATATCCACCAGCACCTCTAGATCCCCCACCACCACTATGGTAACCACCGCCTATGTCTTCGCCTCCACCGCCAGATCTAGACTAAGCCTGGTTGATGGTGATGTTCCAACCATCAAGTTTTTACCTACTCTTAGGGTTTAGCTTTAGGTTTATGTTATTAAGTTTTAGAGTTTAGGATTATTTTTTATTTATTTATTTACTTTAGGTTTAGGTTTAGAGGTTAGGGTTTAGGGTTTAGGGTTTAGGGTTAGGGTTTAGGGTTTGGGGTTTATGGTTTAGGGTTTAGGTTTTAGGGTTTTAGAGATTATGCTTTTAAGGTTTAGGGTTTAGGGTTAGGGTTTAGAGTTTAGGGTTTAGGATTTAAGGTTTTTTAAGGTATAGGCTTTAGGGTTTATGGTTTAAGGTTTAGGGTTTAGGGTTTAGGGTTTAGGTTTTAGGGTTTAGGGTTTAGGGTTTTAAAGTATATAAGGTTTATGGTTTTTATGGTTTAGAGATTAGGGTTTAGGGTTTAGGTTTTAGGTTAAGGGTTCAAGTTTTAGTTTAGGGTTTTTGGTTTATTTTTTTAATAAAGAATAAATTCATGTTCAACATTTTTTTCTTTTTGATTTCATCAACTTAAGTAACACACCAAGTTTTCTAATACACAAGCGACAACATAGACAAAATAGTGATGAAAATCAAAAATTAAATAAAAAATAAGATAAGAATGAATCAATTGTGAGACACTATAGCACCCAAGAGGGGGGGTGAATTGGGTAATATTAAAATTTTCAAAACTTAAATTTTAATTTTTAAATAGAAAATTAGATTTTGATTTTATAATGATAAGATATAATTCTAAATGCAGCAAAAATAAAATACAATAAAGTAAATAGAGACAAGAGGCACACGATTTTTACGTGGTTCCCAAACCCCAAACCTCCACGCCCATACACCCCTGGCTAGGAATCCACTAAATGAAAAATGGTTTACAAAAAGTACTCTCCTATAACGGGGCGAGTACAACCCCTACAACAATATGTACTCTCCTACAAAGGGGCGAGTACAACCCCAAAATAAATTTTACAACACAAAAAAAAATACAAAATAATAAATTTTGATAAAGTAAATCTCTCACAAATATACCAAGAAATCAAATTCAAAAAGTGATCTCACAACTTATAAATGATCACTTTACAACTTAAAAAATTTGGCAAGGCAAAATGCTCACTTAATAAAAAATAAATATCTTAAAGTGATCTTACCAGGATGTTTATGTTATTATATTTTGTAGAATAATACAAAATGATTTCAAAATAAATTCACAATATTCTTTTTCATAATAAAATAAATTTCAGCAAGGAGTAATTTATTTTAACCAAAAAGATTCTTTCAATTAATGCTAATGATCACAAAATAAAAAAAAATAAGTATATGATAGATCTAAGTTGGCTAGTAAGCTTTCAATTAAAAAGAGAGATCTAGAAAATATGAAAATAATTTCAGCACAATAATTTATTTTAAAATGCTTAAAATAGATCTAAGAATAAATGATCTTTCAAAATAAGACCAAAGGAGAAATATTTCAAGAAACCAAAAGAAATTTGTAGGAAGCTAAAAATTTCAGCAAGTTGAAATAGATCCTACAAATTATCACAAGAGTTTTTCACCAAAAAAATGATTGAGAAACTTTGATGTGAAAACCAATGTTCAAAGACTAATCCACCAAAAAGTATAAATTAAAAAGAAGAAATAGATGGTGAAAATAGCATGAACAACTAAGAAGTATTAAGATCAAGAAAACAAACTCAAGTAATTTAAAAAGGCTTGCTTCGTTGAAGATGTTGAAGCTTCCAAACCAAGGATTTGATCTTGCAATATTTGGAGAACACTTGGAAAGAACATTTAAGAGATTTTCTCTTAGATTTGCTGGAGAGATTTTGAATTTTGAATGAGGGATACTTTCATGAAGAGAATGAGGGCTATTTATAGGCAAGAAGGTCATTTAAAAAATTATTTCAAAGAAATATATTATACAACCTCATGCTATCATGTGATAATTTAATATTCAATAAAAATATAATTTATATTAAACAAATATTAAATTTAGCAGCAAAAAATTCGGCTATTCACATGGGAAAGTCAAAAGTAATCACATGTAGCTCTTAATATATTCAAAGCATGTAGCATGCATCCATTATTAAAATCAAGTAATGTTTAAAAAATCATAATAAATTCAATTTTAATGCAAAGTGGGTCATGTAACCACTTATTTTAAAGGAAAAATCCAAGGAATCCGATGGAGATAAAATCAGATATGAATTCTTTGATTAAACAATGACTTTGGCTAAAATACAAAATTTTATATATTTTTGTTAATTTTGACATGTGATATTTAAAAATTATGATATAATTTATATATAATCATAAATATGTTAGTTATCATATAACCAGCAAATTAAATTAAAATACCTAATTATATTAAGTAAATAAAATAATTATACTTAATAGTTATGATCATTTATTACTTTGACAATTTTATTGCTATGTAGAAAAACATACATAATTGAATGTTAATTAAATAAAGATTTATACAAATTAACCTCATTAAAATAGTATGTTAGGTTGTGAGCAAATTGATTCATGCCAAAGAACTCATATGAATAGTCATATAACCTAAAATCATGAGCTTCACATTATCCCTTTCATTCTTTTATTCTTGCAATTTCTTCTAACAATTTGTGAGATGTATTGGATATGTAATTAGCAATTGATATATCTGAAACACATAAAAATATTCATTAGAACATCCAAGCATTTGTTTGTTATCATCAAAATTAATCAAATTGAACATGAGGCTAATTAAGCCAACATCAATGAATGGCTGGACAATGCATAGAGCAAATCAAAAACCCTAGATAACTAGAACTATCTCTACTGTAAAGGCATAGTTTCATAAGCATCAGATCAGATTAGCCATTGTTCAATTTTTATAGTTCCCATTAGAACCATCTTGGCCTCTCGAGTAGCGGGATCCACCATCATATTCTAATCTCTTCCTCCACCATCACCATAGTTGTAACCTCCGTCACTCCTCTTGCCTCCATAACCACCACTACTCCGACCACCAACTCCATATACACCAGCACCTCTAGATCCCCCACCACCATTACAATAACTGCTGCCTGCAACTTCGCCTCAACCTCCAGATTAAGACTGAGTGTGTTTGACGGTGATATTCCTGCTATCAAGGTTCAAGCCCATTCTTAGGGTTTAGGTTTCGATTTAGGTTTATTAGGTTTTAATGTTTAGGTTCATTTTTTAATTTATGTAGTTACTTTAGGTTTAGGTTTAGGGTTTGGGGTTTAGGGTTTATGGTTTAGGGTTTAGGAATTAGGGTTTTGGGTTTTGGGTTTTAAGGATTTGGGTTTTTAAGGTTTAGAGTTTAGGATTTAGGGTTTAAGTTTTTTGTTTAGGGTTCAATTTTCAGTTTACAGTTTAAGGTTTTTGGTTTTTTTTAACAGAGAACAAATTCAGATTCAATATTTCTTCTTTTTGATTTCATCAACCAAGTAACACACCAAGTTTTCTAAGACACAAGTGATGACATAGATAAAAAATGGGCATGCATAAAGCAAATCAAAAACCCTAGCTAACTAGAACCAACTCTACTATAAAGACACAGTTCCATAAGTAGATTAGATTGGCCATTCTTCAGTTTCTTCAGTTCCCATCAAGACCACCACAGCCTCTCGGGTAGTGGGATGCATCATCATATCCCTGATCTCACCCTTCACAACTACCATGGCTAAAATCTTCATCGCTCCCCCCACCTCCATAACCACCACTGCTCTAACCACCACCTCCATATCCAACAGCACCTCTAGATCCCCCACCACCACTATGATAACTACCACCTCCATCTTCGCCTCCACCGCCAGATCTAGACTAAGCCTGGTTGATGGTGATGTTCCAGTCATCATGGTTCTAGCCACTTTGAGGTTTTAGGTTTAGGTTTATGGTTATTAGGTTTTAGAGTTTAGGTTTATTTTTTATTTATTTATTTACTTTAGGATTAGGTTTAGGGTTTAGGGTTTATAGTTTAGGGTTTTAGGGTTTATGCTTTTAGGGTTTAAGGTTTATGGATAGGGTTTAAAGTTTGGGATTTAGGATTTAGGGTTTTTAAGGTGTAAGTTTTAGGGTTTATAGTTTAAGATTTAGGGTTTAGGGTTTAGAGTTTAGGTTTTAGGGTTTAAGGTTTAGGATTTAGGGTTTTAGGATTTAGGGTTTAGGGTTTTTATGGTTTAGAGTTTAGGGTTTAGGGTTTAGGTTTTAAGTTTAGGGTTCAGGTTTTAGTTTAGGGTTTAGGATTTTTGGTTTTTTTTTAATAGAGAATAAATTTAGATTCAACATTTCTTCTTTTTGATTTCATCAACTAAGTAACACACCTAGTTTTCTAAGACACAAGTGATAACATAGATTTTGATAAAATTCAAAAATAAAATAGAAAATAAGATAAGAATGAATCAATGAAAGGCTAGATCACGCATAGAGCAAATCAAAAACCTTAGATAACTAGAACTATCTCTACTGTAAATACACAGTTCCATAAGCAGCAGACCGGATCGACCATTCTTCAACTTTTCCAATTCCCATTAAAAGCACCTCGACCTCTCGAATAGTGTTATCCACCATCATATCCTAATCTCTTTCTCAGCCATCACCACAACTGTAACCTCCGTCGCTCCTCCCACCTCCATAACCACCACTACTTCGACCACCAGCTCCATATCAACCAGCACCTCTAGATCCCCACCACCATTGCGATAATCGCCTCCTCCTCCTTCACCTCCACCGCTTGATCTAGACTGAACATGGTTGACAGTGATATTCTTGCTATCAAGCTTCAGCCCATTCTTAAGGTTTAGGTTTCGATTTAGGTTTATTAGGTTTTAATGTTTAGGTTCATTTTTTACTTTATGTTTCTACTTTACATGTAGGTTTAGGGTTTGGTGTTTATGGTTTAGGTTTTAGTGTTTAGGGTTTATGATTTAAGGTTTAAGGTTTAAGGTTTATGCTTTTAGGGTTTAAAGGTTAGGGTTTAGGGTTTAGGGTTAGGGTTTAGGATTTAGGTTTAGCTGTGTTTAAGTTCAGGTTTTTAGGTTGTTAGGGTTGTAGGTTTACCGTTCATGTATTAGTTTAGGGTTTGGGGATTTTAGTTTTTTTTTAATAAAGAATTAATTCAAATTTAACATTACTTCTTTTCAATTTCATCAACCAAGCACACCCTAAGTTTTCTAAGACACAAGCGATGTTATAGATAAAAAATGATCACACATAGAGAAGATCAAAAACCCTAGATAACTAGAACCGTCTCTACTGTAAAGACATATTTACATAAACAGTAGATTAGATCGACAGTTCTTCAGTTTCTCTAGTTCCCATCAAAACCACCCTAGCTCTTGAGTAGCGGGATCCAACATCATATCCCCGATCTCTCCCTCTGCCACCCCCACGGCTGTAACCTCCGTCACTCCTTCTACCTCCATGATCACCACTGCTCCGACCACAACCTCCATATCCACTAGCACCTCCAGATACCCCACCACCACTACGATAACCACCGCCTCCACCTTCACCTCCATTGCTAGATCTAGACTAAGCCTGGTTGATGGTGATGTTCTTTCCATAAAGGTTCAGCCCATTCCTAGCATTTAGGTTTAGGCTTGTTAGGTTTTAGGGCTTATGTTTATTATTTAATTTATTTAGTTACTTTAGATTTAGGTTTAAGGTTTGGGGTTTAGGGTTAGGGTTTTGGGTTAGGGTTTAGGATTTAGGATTTAGGGTTTAGGGTTTAGGGTTTAAGGTTTTAGGGTTTATGCTTTTAGGGTTTTGGGTTTCGGGTTTAGGGTTGTAGGTTTAGGGTTGTAGCTTAAGGGTTTAAAGTATAGAGTTTAGGATTTACGGCTTAAGGTTTTTTTTTAAAAAAAATTAAATAAATCGATAGGTTTAGGTTTCTTTAATATATTTAGTTTCTTTTTTTATTTATTTTAGTTTACTTAATTTTTTATTTATATTTAGGTTTATTTTTTTATTTAGTTTAGCTTATTTATTTTAGTTTTGGTTTCTTAATTTTTGTTTATTTCTTAGGAATAGGTTTAAATTTAATTTTATTTTTTTAGTTGAGTTTTATTTTTGTTTTGTTTTTAAGGTTTAGGTTTAGGTTTAAGTTTAGGTTTTTATTTTATATTTTTAAGTTCAGGTTTCAGCTTTTATTTTAGGTTTATTTTTAGGTTCTACTTTTTAGTTTAGGTTTAAGTTTATTTTTAGTTTATTTTATTTTATTTAGTTGAGGTTCAGGTTTATATTTAATTTATTTTAGGTTTAGGTTTAGATTTTATTCATTTTAGTTTAGTTTATTTTAATTTAGGTTTATGTTTATTTTATTTTGTTTATTTTATTTTTATTTTAGGTTTAGTTTTTTATTTTAGGGTTTAGTTTTTATTTTTTATTTATTTTTAGGTTTATTTTTTTGGTTTAAATTTTTATTTAGTTTTTATTTTATTTAATTTTAGGTATATTTTAATTTTATTTTATGCTTAGTTTTTATTTTATTTATGTTTTTAGTCTTAGATTTATTTTATTTTTTTAGTTTAGCTTAGGTTTTTATTTATTTTATTTTAGTTGATTCTTATTTTTTATTTTTATTTTATTTTTAGGTTTAGGTTTAGGTTTTCATTTAGGTTATTATTATTTAGTTTATTTTATTTAAGTTTAGGTTTTTTATTTATTTTATTTCTATGTTTTATCTAGTTTAGGTTTAGGTATTTAGGATTTTACGGTTTAGGGTTTAAGATTTTAGGGATTAGGGTTTAGGATTTAGGGTGGGTGGGTCCTGTTTAGGGGTTTAGGGTTTAGTGTGCTTTAGGGTTTAGGGTTTTAGGGTAGGATTTAGCCAGCTTAGGGTTTAGAATCATATGCCTGGTTTAGAGCCTTTGGTTTGTGGTTTTAGGGTGGAAAGTGGTTTTTAGGATTTAAAACGGGTTTTAAGGCCTGTTTATCATGGTTTAGGTGTAGTTAGGTTAGGTCGATTGGATTTATGGTTTAGATTTATGATTTAGTGGTTAGTGGGTAGTGTATGGTTTAGGGTTTAGGGTTTAGGGGTTTTTAGTGTTTAGGGTTTAGGGTTTATGGTTTTTTAGAGTTTAGGGTTTATAGTTTAGGGTAAGTTTTAGGGTTTAGGTTCTAGGGTTTAGGATTTAGAGTTTAGGATTAAGGATTTTCTATTTAGGCTTTTTTTAAAAAAATAAAATTAAGTAAACCATAATTTTAAGGTTTATTTAGTTTATTTGGTTTATTTTATATTTTTATTTAGGTTTACTTTTATATTTTTATTTAGTTTAGTTTATTTATTTTATGTTTATTTATCTCAATTTAGGCTTTTTTATTTTATTTTATTTTTTAGGTTTAGGTTTATGTTTATGTTTATTTTTCAGTTTAGTTTTATTTTTATTTTATTATTTTGGTTTAGGTTTTATTTTTTATTTTTTAGTTTAGGTTTAGGTTTTTATTTTATTATTTTAGTTTTAGGTTTTAGGTTTATTTTTAGGTTTTATTTTTTTGTTTAGGTGTAGGTTTATTTTTTTGTTTATTTTATTTTATTTAGTTTAGGATTTAGGTTTAGTTTACTTATGTTTAGGTTTAGGTTTTATTTATTTTAGTTTAGTTTATTTTGGTTTAGGTTTTTCTTATTTTGTTTATTTTTTTTATTTGAGGTTTAGGTTTTTTTTTTCAGTTTAGGGTATAAGTTTTATTTTTTTATTTATTTTTATGTTTTATTTTTAGGTTTATTTTTTAGGTTTAGATTTTTATTTAGTTACATTCAGCGATGAAGACTTACTCCTAGGGACGACCAAGCACAACCATCTCTTTACATTACAATGGATGTTGGCATATACATGCTATCAATAGTTTCGGTTGACCCAAGTGTATCTGTCAACATTATTAGTCTAAGAACCCTTGCCTACTTGAGGATTGACATCTCCAAACTCCAAAAGGAAAGGATGATGTTGAGAGGCTATGAATAAGGCTAGAGAGCCTTATGGTGTTTATTTTTGGATGTATGGGTGGAGACGAAGGCGGTGGCAGCGGTTATCGCAGTGGTGGTGGGGGATCTAGAGGTGCTGGTGGATATGGAGGTGGTGGTCAAAGCAGTGGTGGTTATAGAGGCGGGAGGAGCAATCAAGGTTTTAGTCATGGTAGTCGCGGAGGGTGAGATTAGGGATATGATGGCAGATCCCGCTACTTGAGAGGCTGGGGTGGTTCTTATGGGAACTGGAGAAATTAAAGAATGGTTGATCCGATCTACTTATGGAACTGTGTCTCTATAATTG
Organism: Cymbidium sinense; assembly: GCA_021442155.1. Classification (NCBI taxonomy): domain Eukaryota; kingdom Viridiplantae; phylum Streptophyta; class Magnoliopsida; order Asparagales; family Orchidaceae; genus Cymbidium; species Cymbidium sinense. The sequence goes on from JAKCPB010000096.1 coordinate 147,248, forward strand.
AGACGATTCTAGTTATCAAGGGTTTTTTGATTTGCTCTATGCATGCTTATTTTTTATCTTTGTCATCACTTGTGTCTTAGAAAACTTGGTTGATAAAATCAAAAAGAAAAAATGTTGAATCTGAATTTTTTCTTTCTTAAAAAAAACCAAAAACCCTAAACATAAACCCTAAACATAAACCCTAAACCCTAAACCCTAAACACTAAACCCTAAACCCTAAAAACCCTAAATCCTAAAACCCTGAATCCTAAACCCTAAACCCTAAACCTTAATCCTAAAACCCTAAACCCTAAACTAACCCTAAACCCTAAACTCTAAACCTAAATCTTAAAAAGTTAAAAATTGAAATCTAAACTAAATAAAACCAAAAAATAAAATAAATAAAAAACCTAAATCAAAATAAAATAAAAACATAAACTCAAAGCTAAAGCTAAACTCAAACCTAAACCTAAAAAGTAAAAAATATAAAATAAAATAAAAACTAAACTAAAATAAAATAAATAAATACCTAAACTTAAAGATAAAAAACCTAAATAAAATAAAAACTAAACCTAAAATAAAACTAAAATACACCTAAAATAAAATAAAAGAAAGTCTAAATAAAACCCTAAAATAAAAAATAAACCAAAAAATAAAACCTAAAAATAAATAAAAAATAAAACCTAAACCCAGAACTAAAAATAAAAACCTAAACCTAAAATAAAAATAAAATAAACCTAAACCTAAACTAAAATAAACTAAATAAAACCTAAACCTATACCTAAAATAAACTAATATAAAACCTAAACCTAATAAAAATATAATAAAATAAACTAAAAATAAACCTAAACCTAAATTAATAAATAAAACCTAAAAATAAACCTAAAATAATAACGTAAAACTTAAACCTAAAAAAATAAAATAAAAACCTAAACCTGAACCTAAAAATGAAAAATAAAACCTAAACCTATAATATAAAATAAAAATAAAACTAAACTAAAAAATAAACATAAACTTAAACCTAAACCTAAAAAATAAACTAAAATAAAAATCCTACAATAAAATAACTAAACCTAAAAGAAATAAACTAAATTAAATAAAAATAAAAATAAACCTAAATAAAAATATATAATAAAATAAACAAAAATAAATAAAAAATAAACTAAATAAACCTAAACCTACTAGTTTACTTAATTTAAAGAAAATAAAAAAATAAAAGAAATAAAAAATATAAAAAACCCTAACCCTAAAGCCTAAACCCTAAATCCTAAACCCTAAACCTACAACCCTAAACCTACTACCCTAATACCCTAAACCCTAAACTTAAACCCTAAACCCTAAACCACAAAATATACAATCCTAAATCCTAAACCCTAAACCCTAAACCATAAACCTTAAAAATCTAAAAACCTAAAATCCTAAACCTAAATTATATGAAATGTAAAAATAAAATAAATAAAAAAACCTAAAACTTAATTAAATAAATAAATAAAATAGATAAAATAAACTAAACAAAAACTAAAAACTAAAACTTAAATAATAAAAAATAAAAAATAAAAACTAAACAATAATAAATTAAATAAAAACCTAAACTTAACTAATAAAGAAAATAAAAAACCTAAATAAAAAACTCTAAACCCTAAACTAACCCTAAACCCTTAACCAAAAGCACTAAAGTCTAAACCCTAAACCCTAAACCCTAACCCTAACCCAAAACTTCAAACCTTAAACCCTAAACCCTAAAACCATAAACCCTAAACTCTAAACTAACCATAAACACTAAACTCTTAACCCTATAGCCTAAAGCCTAAAGCCTAAACCCTAAACCCTAAACTAACCCTAAACTCTAAAGCTTAACCACTAAACCTTAAATGCTAAGCCCTAAACCCTAAACCCTAACCCCAAACCTTAAACCCTAATACCCAAAACCCTAAAACTCTAAACCCTAAACCCTAAACCTTAAAAGCTTAAAAACTTAAACCTAAACTAAATAACACCTTAAAGTAAAAAAAATAAATAAAACCTAAACCAAAATAAGATAATAAAATGAAATAAAGTAAAAACCTAAACTAAAACCTAAACCTAAATCTTAAAATGAAAGAAAATAAAAAATAAAAAATTAAATAAAAAAATAAAAATCTAAACTGAACTAGAAAATAAAACAAACCTTAAAATTAAAAACCTAAATAAAATAAAAACTAAACCTAAAATAAAAGTAATATAAATCTAAAATAAAATAAAAAAACTAAATAAAATTCTAAACCTATAAAATAAACCTAAAAATAAATAAAAAATAAAACTAAACCCTAAACTAAAAAAAACCTAAAACTAAAATAAATATAAAATAAACCTAAACCTAAACTAAAATAAGTAAAACCTAAACCTAAACTTATACCAAAACTTAAACCAAATATAATAAAAATAAACTAAAAATAAACCTAAACCTAAACTAAAAATTAAAACTTAATAATAAACTTATAATAAAAATCTAAAACATAAACCTAAAAAAAGCCTAAACCTAAAAAATAAAATAAAAATAAAACTCAACTAAAAAATAAACCTAAACCTAAAAAATATACTAAAATAAAAAACTTAAAATAAATAAACTAAACTAAATAAAAATAAAAAACTAAACCTAAATATAAATAAAAAATAAAGTAAGCTAACATAAAAAAATAAACTTAATATACTAAATAAAGCTAAACTTATCAGTTTACTTAATTTTTTTTAAAAAAAAAAACTTAAACCCTAAATCTTAAACCTAAACCCTAAACCCTAAACCCTAACCCTGAACCCTAAACCCTAAACACTAAACCCTAACCCTGAACCCTAAACCCTAAACCCCAAATCCTAAACCTAAATCTAAAGTAACAAAATAAATTATAAAATAAACCTAAACTTTAAAACCTAATAAACATAAACTTAGGCCTAAACCCTAAGAATGGGCAGAACCTTGATGGCAAGAACATCACCATCAACTAGGCCTAGTCTAGATCTAGCGATGGAGGCGAAGGCAAAGGCGGTGGTTACCTCAGTGGTGGTGGGGGATTTGGAGGTGCTTATGGATATGGAGGTGGTGGTCGGAGCAGTGGTGGTTTTGGAGGCGAGAGGAGCAATAGAGGTTATAGCTGTAGTGGTGGCAGAGGGAGCGATCGGGGATATGATGGTGGATGCCTCTAATTGAGAGGCTGGTGTGGTTTTGATGGGAACTAGAGAAACTAAAGAATGGCCGATCCGATATGTTGCTTATGGAACTATGTCTTTACAGTAGAGATGATTCTAATTATTTAGGGTTTTTTATTTGCTCTATGCATGCTCATTTTTTATCCATGTCGTGACTTGTTTCTTAAAAAACTTGGCAGGCTACTTGGTTGATGAAATCAAAAAAAATAAGAAATGTTAAATCTAAATTTGTTCTCTGTTAAAAAAACCCTAAACCTTAAACCCTAAAAACTCTAAACCCTAAACCCTAAATCCTAAACCCTAAACCTGAAACCCTAAACCTCAAACCTTAAACCCTAAACCCTAAACCATAAGCTCTAAACCATAAAGTAACCCTAAACCCTAAACCCTAAAAAGCTAAAAACCTAAACCTAAACTAAATAAAACCTAAAAATAATATAAATATAAAATCAAAACTAAAACAAAAAAGTAAAAGAAAATAAAATAAAAACATAGACTAAAACCTAAACCTAAACCTAAACCTAAACCTAAAAAGAAAACAAAATATATAATTTAGACTAAAATAAAATAAAATAAATAAAAATCTAAATTAAAGTTAAAAAAACCTCAATAAAATAAAAACTAAACTTAAAATAAAAATAAAATAAAACTAAACTTAAAATAAAAATAAAATAAACCTAAAATAAAATAAAATAAAAACCTAAACCTAAAAAATAAACCAAAAAATAGAACATGAAAATAAATAAATAAAACAAAACCTAAACTCTAAACTAATGAAAAAGAAGCTAAACCTAAGAGAAAAATAAAATAAACCTAAAGCTAAAATAAAATAAACTAAACTAAAATAAATAAAACCTAAACCTAAACCTAAACTAAAAAATAAAACTTAAAATTAAACCTAAAATTAAAACCTAAAACTTAAACCTAAAAAAAATTAAAATAAAAAAATCTAAAATAAAATAAATAAACCTAAAATAAATAAACTAAACTAAATGAAAATAAAAATAAACCTAAATAAAAAGAAATAAAATAAAATAAACTAAAATAAATAAAAAATAAACAAAATTGAGTAAATAAAACTAAACTTACCAGTTTATAGATCTAGATTGAGCCTGGTTGATGGTGATGTTCCTACCATCAAGGTTCAACCCATTCTTAGAGTATAGGTATAGGTTTATGTTTACTAGGTTTTAGGGTTTAGGTTTATTTTTAAAATTATTTATTTAGTTTAGGTTTAAGTTTAGGGTTTGGGGTTTAGGGTTTAGGGTTTAGGGTTTAGGGTTTAGGTTTAGGGTTTAGGGTTTAGTATTTAGGGTTTTAGGGTTTATGCTTTCAGGGTTTAAGTTATTTTAGGGTGTAGGGTTTTGGATTTATGGTTTAGGGTTTAGGGTTTAGGGTTTAGATTTTAGGCTTTAAGGTTTCGGATTTAGGGTTTTAGGGTTAAGGGTTTAAGGTTTAGGGTTTATGGTTTAGGGTTTTTATGGTTTAGATTTTAGGGTGTATGGTTTAAGTTTTAAGTTTATGGTTCAAGTTTTAGTTTAGGGTTTAGGGTTTTTGGTTGTTTTAATAGAGAACAAATTCAAATTCAACATTTCTTCTTTTCAATTTCATTAATAAAGTAACACACCAAGTTTTCTAAGACACAAGCGACAACATAAATTAAATATGAACACGCATAAAGCAAATCAAAAACCCTAGATAACTAGAACTTTCTCTACTATAATGACACAATTTCATAAGCAACAGATCGGATCGGCCATTCTTTAGTTTTTCCAGTTCCTATCAGAGCTAAATCAACCTCTCTAGTAGCAGAATCCACCATGATATCCTGATCTCTCCCTCTATCGCCACCATGGCTGTAACCTCCATCGCTCTGTCCACCTCCATAACCACCACTGCTCTCACCACCAGCTCCATATCCACCAGCACCACCAGATCCCCCACCACAACTGTGATAACCGCCGCCTCCTCCTTTGCCTCCATCGCCAGATCTAGAGTGAGCCTGGTTGACATGATTTTCTTGTTCTCAAGGTTTTGTTAATTCTTAGGGTTTAGGTTTATGTTTAGGTTTATTAGGTTTTAATGTATAGGTTTATTTTTTTATTAATGTAGTTACTTTAGGTTTAGGTTTAAGGTTTCGGGTTTAGGGTTTAGGTTTTAGGGTTTAGGGTTTAGGGTTTAGGGTTTAAGGTTTTAAGGTATATGCTTTTAGGGTTTAGGGTTTAGGGCTTTGGGTTTAGGTTCTAGGGTTAAGGTTTAGGGTTTTTTTGGGTTTAGGATTTAAAATTCTTTTTAAAAATCAAGTAAACTGGTAGGTTTAGATTTATTTAGTTTATTTAGTTTATACTTTATTTTTATTTAGGTTTATTACTTTTTTTATTTAGTTTAGTTTATTTATTTTAAGTTTAGAGATTTGTTTTCTTTTTTTAGGTTTAGGTTTTGTATATTTTAGGTTTATATTTAGGTTTTATTAATTTTAGTTAGTTTTTTTAGTTTAGGTTTAGGTTTATTTTATTTTGTCTATTTTATATTTATTTTAGGTTTACTTTTTCTTAATTTAGGGTTTAAGTATTATTTTTTATTTATTTTTAGGTTTATTTTTTAGGTTTTGGTTTTTATTTAGTTTTTATTTTATTTTATTTTAGCTGTATTTTATTATTATTTTACGTTTAGTTTTTATTTTATTTAGGTTTTTTTCTTAAGTTTATTTTATTTTTTTTAGTTTAGTTTAGATTTTCATTTATTTTATTTTTATTTATTTTTAATTTTTTATTTTATTTTATTTTTAAGTTTAGGTTAAGGTTTTAGTTTAGGTTTTTATTTTATTTTATTTTATTTTATTTTATTATGTTATTTAGGTTTTGATATTTTATTTATTTTATTTTAGGTACATTTAGGTTTAAGTTTTAAGATTTTAGGTTTAGGGTGTAGGGTTTAGGTAGGTTTAAGGTGGGTTTAGGGTCAGTTTAGGGTTTATGGTCAGTTTTATGGTTTAAATTTTTATGGTTTTTAGGGGTTATATTAGGGTTTAAGTAGGCATTATGAATTTAGGGTTGTGGTTTAGTTTAGAATTTAGGGTCAGGGTGGAGAGGATTTAGGTTTAGAGTCAAGGTTTAGGGCCTGGGGGCCCAGAGTCAGAGTTAGGCCCAGGTAGGGTTAGGGTTTTGGGTCTGAGTTTTGTGAGGTGGAGGTTTAGAGTTTATGCTTTAGGTGGTTTAGTGAAGTTTAGTGGTTTGTGGAGGTTTTTGGAGTTTAGGGGTTGTGGGTGGTTAAAGCATTTAGGGATCAGGGATGAGATATATTATAAAGTTTAGGGTTTAGGCTTTAGTTAAAATTTAGGTGGGGTTTTAAGTGGAGTTTAAGGTTTAGGATTTAGGGTTTAGGATTTAGGATTTACGTTTTAGGGTTTAGGGTTTACAGTTTTATGATTTAGGGTTTAGGGTTTATGGTTTAGGGTTTTTTGAGTTTAGGGTTTAGGATTTAGGTTTTAGGTTTAGGGTTCAAGTTTTAGTTTAGGGTTTAGAGTTTTTAGTTATTTTTTTTAACAGGGAACAAATTCAGATTCAATATTTCTTCTTTTCAATTTCATCAACCAAGTTACACACTAAGTTTTCTAAGACACAATTGATGACATAGATTAAAAATGAGCACGCATAAAGCAGATAAATAACCTTAGATAACTAGAATCATCTCTATTATAAAGTCACAGATCCATAAACAGCAGATCAGATCGATCGTTCTTTAGTTTCTCTAGTTCCCATTAGAAGCACCCCAACCTCTCAAGTAGTGTTATCCACCATAATATCCCTGATCTCTTGCTCCCCAACTAGCATGGCTATAACCTCCATTGCTCATCCCTTCTCCATAACCACCACTACTCTGGCAACCACTTCCATATCCACCATAACCTCCAGATCCCCCACCACCACTATGATAACTGTCGCCTTCACCTTCGCCTCCACCTCCAGATCTCGACTGAGGCTAGCTAACGGTGATGCTCCTGCCATCAAGGTTCTGCATATTCTTAAGGTTTAGTTTTAGGTTTAGGTTTATTAGGTTTTAGGGTTTAGTTTTTTTTATTTATTTAATTACTTTGGGTTTAAGTTTAGGGTTTGGGTTTTATGATTTAGGGTTTAGGATTAGGGTTTAGGTTTATGGTTTAGGGTTTTAGGGTTTATGCTTTTAGGATTTAGGGAGGGAGTCCAGGGCTTAGGTTTGGGGTTTGTGGTGGTTATGGTGGGGTCAGTTGGTTAGTGAGGGTTTATAGTGAGGGGTAGATTTAGGTTTAGTTTGGGGGAAGGCTCAGTTTAGATTTTGATTTTGGTTTAGGTGGTTAGTTTAAGGTTTATGATTTAGGGTTTGGGTTTGAATATTAGAGGAGTTTAGGTTTTAGGGTGGGTTGGTTAAGTCAGGTGGGTTATTGGGTTTAGTATTTAGGGTTTAAGAGGTTTAGTTTAGAGGAGGATTTAGGTTTAGGATTTAGGAGAGGTTTAGGTGGTGGGTTTAGGGTTTTTTGGTTTAGGGTTTAGGCTTTTGGGTTTATGGTTTAGGGTTTTTTGAGTTTAGGGTTTATGGTTTAGGTTTTAGGTTTAGGGTTCAAGTTTTAGTTTAGGGTTTAGAGTTTTTAGTTATTTTTTTTAGCAGAGAACAAATTCAGATTCAAAATTTCTTCTTTTCGATTTCATCAACCAAGTAACACACTAAGTTTTCTAAAATACAAGTGATAACATAGATTAAAAATGAGCACGCATAAAGTAGATAAAAAATCCTAGATAACTAGAATCATCTCTTTTATAAAGTCACAGTTCCATAAATAGCACGTCAAATCGATCGTTCTTTAGTTTCTATAATTCCCATTAGAAGCACCCCAACCTCTCGAGTAGCATTATCAACCATCAGATACCCGATCTCTTGCTCCCCCACCAGCACGATAATAACCTCCATCGCTCCTCCCTCCTCCATAACCACCACTACTTTGATAACCACCTCCAGATCCCCCACCACCACTATGATAACTGCCACCTCTACCGTCGCCTCCACCTCCAGATCTCGATTGAGGTTGGTTGACGGTGATGTTCCTGCCATCAAGGTTCTGCCCATTCTTAAGGTTTAGTTTTAGGTTTAGGTTTATTAGGTTTTAGGGTTTAGTTTTTTTTTAATTTATTTAATTACTTTAAGTTTAAGTTTAGGGTTTGGGGTTTAGGGTTTAGGGTTTAAGATTAGGGTTTAGGGTTTACAATTTAGGGTTTTAGGGTTTATGCTTTTAGGATTTAGGGCTTAGGGTTTGGGTTTAGGGCTTAGGGTTTAGGATTTTAGAGCAGGGTTTATGGTTTAGTTTAGGGTGGGGGCCAGGTTGGTAGGGGCTATAGGTTGAGGTTCAGTGAGTTTAGGGCTTAGGGTTTAGGGTTTTTTTTTAGGGTTTAGGGCTTAGGTTATACGTTATAAGTTTAGGGTTTAGGGTTTAGGATATAGTGCTTAAGGTCTCTTTTTTTAAAATTTAGTAAACCGATAAGTTTAGGTTTATTTAGTATTTTTAGTTTATTTATTATTTATTTTTGTATAATTTTTTTTAATTTCTAATTAGGTTTATTTATTTTAGTTTAGGTTTTCTATTTTAGTTTATTATTTAAGTTTAGGTTTAGGTTTAGGTTTATTTTTTAGTTGAGTTTTATTTTTATTTTATTTTTTAGGTTTAGGTTTTATTTTTTATTTTTAGGTTTAGGTTTAGGTTTGTATTTTAACTTTTTAGGTTATGGTTTTAGGATTTTATTTTAAGTTTATTTTTAGGTTTAGGTTTATTTTTAGTTTATTTTAATTTATTTATTTTAGGTTTAGGTTTTGGTTTAGGTTAACATTTTATTTACTTTAGTTTAGTTTATTTTAATTTAAGTTTACATTTATATTACTTTGTTTATTTTATTTTTATTTTAGTTTTATGTTTTTTTTAGTTTAGGGTTTAGGTTTTATATTCCATTTATTTTTAGGTTTTATTTTTAGGCTTATTTGTTAGGTCTAGGTTTTTATTTAGTTTTTATTTTAGTTTATTTTAGGTTTATTTTATTTTTAGTTTTAATTTTATTTAGGCTTTTTATTCTTAGTTTTATTTTATTTTTTAGTTTAGTTCAGTTATTTATTTATTTTATTTTATTTTTTGGATGAGGTTTAGGTTTTTAGTTTATTGTATTTTTTATTTTATTTAGTTTAAAGTTTTTTTATTTATTTTATTTATTAGGTTTTATTAAGTTTAGGTTTAGGTTTTTAAGTTTTTAGGGTTTAGGGTTTAGGGTTTAAAGATTATGGTTTTAGGGTTTAAAGTTTTAGGGTTTAGGGTTTGGGGTTAGGGTATAGGGTTTAGTGTTTATATATTTTAGGTTTGGGGTAGGGTTAGTTTAGGGTGGGTTAGTTTAGGGTTTAGGGTTTAGGGTTTATGGTTTAAGCTTTTAGGGTTTTGGGTTTAAGGTTTAGGGTTTTTTAGGATTGAGGGTTTAGGATTGTAGGTTTAGGGTTGTAGGGTTTGATGTTTAGGGTTTAGGGTTTAGGGATTATGATTTAGGGTTTAAGGTTCTTTTTAAATTAAGTAAATCGGTAGGTTTTGGTTTATTCTGTATACCAAGTTTTTTTTTTAGTTTGGTTTTTTTATTAAGGTTTATTTTTTATTTTTTTAAGTTTAGTTTATTTATTTTATGTTTATCTATTTTAGTTTATTTTTTAGGTTTAGGTTTATTTTTTATTTTCATTTTATTTTCATTTTATTTTCATTTTATTTTTTTAGGTTTAAGTGTTTTTTTTATTTTAAGGTTTAGGTTAAGGTTTTTAATTTATTTTTTAGGTTTAGGTTTTAAGTTTTTATTTTAGGTTTATTTTTAGGTTTTATTATTTAGTTTAGGTTTAGGTTTATTTTATTTAGTTTAAGTTTAGGTTTAGGATTAGGATTAATTTATTTTAGTTTAGTTTAATTTAGTTTAGGTTTAGGTTTAGGTTTATTTTATTTATTTTATTTTTATTTTAGGTTTAAGTTTTTTTAGTTTATTGTTTAGGTTTTATTTTTTATTTATTTTTATTTTTATTTTTAGGTTTACGTTTTAATTTACTTTTTATTTTATTTTATTTTAGGTTAATTTTATTTTCATTTTATGCTTAATTTTTAGTTTATTTAGGTTTTTTATTCTTAGGTTTATTTTATTGTTTAGTTTAGTTTAGGTTTTTATTTCTTAATTTATTTTATTTTATTTTTAGGTTTAGGTTTAAGTTTTAGTTTAGGTTTATATTTTATTTTATTTTTATATTTTATTTATGATTAACTTTTTTAATTTATTTTATTTTATGTTTTATTAAATTTAGGATTAGGTTTTTAGGGTTTAGGGCTTAAGGTTTAGGGTTTTAGGGTTTTAGGGTTTAGGGTTAGGGTTTAGTGTTTAGGGTTTAGTGTTTAGGCTTTAGGAATTTTAGGGTTTAGGGTTTAGGGTTTTGCATTTTGGGTTTAGTGTTTAGGGTTAGCTTAGGATTTAGTGTTTAGGGTTTGTTCTTTTAAGGTTTATGCTTTTAGGTTTATGCTTTTAGGGTTTAGGATTTAGGGTTTGGGTTTAGGGTTTAGGGTTTAGGGTATAGGGTTTTTTCGGGTTTAGGGTTTAGGGTTTAGAATTTAGGGTTTAAGGTTTTTTTTAATTAAGTAAAATGATTCGCTTATGTTTATTTAATATATTTACTTTATTTTTTATTTATTTTAATTTACTTGATTTTTTATTTTTATTTAGGGTTATTTTATTTTTATTTAGTTTAGTTTATATATTTTAGGTTTATTTATTTTAGTTTAGGATTTTTATTTTAGTTTATTTTTTTTAGTTTAGGTTTAGGTTTATATTTATTTTTTAGCTGAGTTTTATTCCTATTTTTTTTTTTGGGAAAATGTTTTATTATTTATTTTTAGGTTTAGGTTTAGTTTTTTATTTTATTTTGGTAGGTTTTGGTTTTAGGTTTATTATCAGGTTTTAATTAATATAGTTTAGGTTTCGGTTTAGATATAGTTTATTTTAGGTTTTGATTTAGGTTTTATTTATTATAGTTTAGTTCATTTTAGTTTAGGTTTAGGTTTATTTTATTTTGTTTATATTATACTTATTTTGAGTTTAGGTTTTTTTTAGTTTAGGGTTTAGGTTTTATTTTTTATTTACTTTTAGGTTTTAGGTTTTTATTTAGTTTTTATTTTATTTTATTTTATGTTTATTTTATTTTTATTTTACATTTAGTTTTTATTCTTTTTAGGTTTTTTATTCATAGGTTTATTTTAATTTTCTTAGTTTAGTTTAGGTTTTTATTTATTTTATTTTAGTTTTTTTATTTTCTTATTTTATTTTATTTTTAGATTTAGGTTCAGGTTTTAATTTAGTTTTTTATATTTTTATTTTTCTATTTTATTTAGGTTTAGGTTTTATTAATTATTTTATTTTTAGGTTTTATTAAGTTTAGGTTTTATTTTTTTGGTTTTTAGTGTTTAGGGTTTTATGGTTTCAGGTTTTAGGGTTTAGGGTTTAGGGTTAAGGTTAAATTTTGGTTAGTAGGGTTTAGTTTTAGGGTTTAGGAGATTATGATTTAAGATTTAGGGTTTAGGGTTTGGTTAGATTTGGTGGGGTTTAGGGTTTATGATTGATGTTTAGGCTTTAGGATTTAGTATTTTAGGGTTTAGAATTAGGATTATAGTTAGTTTGGTTTTAGAGTGTTTTAGTGTTTAGTTTAAGTTTAGGGTATAGTTTTAGTTTAGGTTTAGGGTTTAGGGTTTAGGGTTTAGGGTTTATGGTTTAGGGTTACAAGTGTAGGCTTTATGGTTTAGAGTTAGTTTTAGGGTTTAAGGTTTAGGGTTTAGGGATTAGGATTTAGTGCTTAGGGTTTAGGGTGTAGGAATTAATGTATTTTTCTTAAATTAATTAAACTCGGAAGTTCAAGTTTTTTTAGTTTATTTTATTTTTTTATTTAAGTTTATATTTTATATTTATTTAGTTTAGTTTATTTATTTTATGTTTATTTATTTTAGTTTATTTTTTAGCTTTATGTTTATTTTTTAGTTTAGTTTTATTTTTATTTTATTTTTTAGGTTTAGGTTTTATTTTTTATTTTTATGTTTAGGTTTATGTTTTTATTTTATTTTCTTAGGTTTAGAATTTAGGTTTTTATTTTAAAATTATTTTTTTAGTTTTATTTTTTATTTTTTGGTTTAGGTTTATTTTTTGTTTATTTCATTTTATTTAGTTTAGGGTTTAATTTTAGTTTATTTTAGCTTTAAGATTATGATTTATTTATTTTAGTTTTGTTTATTTTAGTTTAGGTTTACGTTTATTTTGCTTTATATATTTTATTTTTATTTCAGGTTTAGGGGTTTTTTTATAGTTTAGGGTTTAAGTTTTATTTTTATTTATTTTTAGCTTTATTTTTTTAGGTTTAGATTTTTATTTAGTTTTTATTTTATTTTAGTTTATTTTTATTTTACGTTTAGGTTTTATTTTATTTAGGTTTTTTATTTGTTAAGTTTACTTTATTTATTAGTTTAGTTTAGGTTTTTATTTATTTTATTTTAGTCTAGTTTTTATTTTTTATTTTATTTTATTTTTAGGCTTAGGTTCAGGTTTAGGTTATTTTAGGTTTTTAGGGTTTTAAGTTTTTAGGTTTTTAGGTTTTTAGGGTTGTAGGTTTAGGGTTCGTGTTTTAGTTTAAGGTTTAGGATTTTTAGTTTTTTTTTTAACAGAGAACAAATTCATATTCAACATTTCTTCTTTTTGATTTCATCAACCAAGTAACACACTTAGTTTTCTTAGACATAATCGATGACATAAATAAAAAATAATCACACATAGAGCAAATCAAAAACCCTAGATAAATACAATCATCTCTACTGTAAAGACACAGTTCCATAAGTAGCAGATCGGATCGACAATTCTTCAGTTTCTCTAGTTCCCATCAGAACCACCCTGGCCTCTCGAATAGCGGGATCCACCATCATATCCCTGATCTCTCCCTCTACCACCACGACGGCTGTAACCTCCATCACTCCTCCTGCCTCCATGACCACCACTGCTCCAATCAACACCTCCATGTCCACCAATGCCTATAGATCCCCCACCACCACTGCGATAACCACCGCCTCCGCCTTCGCCTCCACCGCCAGATCTAAACTGAGCCAAGTTTACAGCAATGTTCCTATCATCAAAGTTCTGCCCATTCTTAGGGTTTTGGTTTAGGTTTAGATTTTTTTTATTTGGTTACTTTAGGTTTAGGTTTAGGGTTTGGAGTTTAGGGTTTAGGGTTTAGGGTTTGGGTTTGAGGGTTTAGGGTTTAAGGTTTGGGGTTTAAGGTTTAGGGTTTAGGGTTAGGGATTAAGCTTTAGGGTTTAGGGTTTAGGGTTTAGGGTTTATGCTTTTAGGGTTTTTTTTTTAGGGAAACCCCATGTAGGGGTATTTTATTGCCACAAAAAGAGGGTTACAAGGTCCTTAAAGGGGATAAACTCCAGAACTACTACTCAAAGAGCTACAATCAGCCTAAGGAGTAAATCTCCTATCTAAGTACATCCAAAAGCAAAAGAAGACATTAAAGCAATCAAAAGATACAAGTTGATTAACATAATAAGCCAATGGAAGATTAGGGCCAATGCTCTCGAGGACGTAAGAGTGCATGATAATATGGAGCAAACCAGCAAGAGAACAAGAGAGAATCACCTGCAAAATTGTAATAAGAAAGAGATTAGAATAGTTAAGGTAATACAGACAAAAAGATAAATGAAAATAACATAATCTAAGAATGATAGTAAGGAATTATGATAGAGAAGGCTCAGGCTCAGTCACACCAAGTTGGGGCAGATGCAAATATGAGCATCCAAACTTCAGCAGAAGGGTTACATCATAAGAGCTACTACCAAACCAAAAGGGAGTGAGATCATCACAACCATCATAGCCAACAAACCTATGAGGAGATAACAGCCAGTTGTTGAAAGTCTTGTGAGCTTTATTACCTGCAAACCTAAACAAAACCAAATCTAATATATAGAGGAAATTGCAAAGACCTGAAGGATAAGGTGTCCCATTCAAGAAAAGTATCATCAATATAGTCACACTGACATGAGAATACATAAACATATGAGAATGAGCCATCTTTGCCAGAACCTCATGAAAAGTCATATCCAAGAAGAGGAAAAAGCCAGCATATAATCTCTCCACAAGAAAACAGCAGAGGAGGCAACTTGCTGAAATCTTGCTAATCAAGTCAATGAGCCTATAATTAACACTATCCTAAACATATGATCTATATATATATATATATATATATATATATATATATATATATATATATATATATATATATATATATATATATATATATATATGAATCTTTTAGGCCAAGAAACAACCCCCTTATTAATATCCATATCAGTAATGGGGAAAAAGCAATTGTAAAGGAAGGCAGCATAGCCCAACACAGGAAATATACTGCAACCTACCAAAAATAGCACCAAGTAAAGATAATCAGAGCTACAGCTCCAGTAGCAGCATTCAGGACCAAAAATTGGATAATCTAGATCAACAAACAACCAAGAGAGCAAGACAACAAAAGGCAGCAACTATCCATAGTACCACCTATTCAGAATAGACAGTGCATACGACTGCACAAACCTAACCAAACCAAGATGGGAATAGAGATAACAATAGATAATGTAGATCACAACAATCAGGAGATGAATAGCAGCCCAGACATAAACAGAACGGGCATTTAGAAAGCCAACCCCAACAGCAAAGTAGTTAATGCAACATTGGAACCCACCAGAAGAAAAATCAAAAAGTGGATTCAAATGAGTATCAACATTAGAATCCAGAAAAAGCAAGATAGCAGATAACCAAGGAAAAAACTAGCCAAGACAGCAACAGTTAAGACAGCAACATCCAAGACAGGAAGGGATAGCAAGTTGGCCATAAAACCTCTCAATTAGAGTAGACATTACAATAGTTAATAACCAAATAGATAGAGCATAAAAATAGGTATCTGGAAGGCAGCAACCCAGACAGCAATCAAAACAGTAATGTCAGAAACAGCTTGCTGAACATAGGACCCTGAAGTCCTACAACCAACAAAGATGGAGCCAACATAGGAGTCCTAAAAAACTAAGACAGCAAATATCCGAGAAAAGAAACAACCAAAATAACAAAAACTAGCTAGCTTGCCATAAAGCCACCCATCTAGGATAAACATTGCAATAGATACAAGTTTAACTGAAAGAAGATGGAGAAAATAGTAGCAGATAAAGTAGACCAATGAATTCAGATGATATGCATATAATAAACTAATAAGGGGGTTCAAAGCAAAATCCACCAAGCAATCAACAACTTCAATAGAAAGTTGCTGAACAAAACAATCCAAAACCCCAGAGACAGTATGTAGAGTATTAATCCAGTTTAGCCAATAACCAAGGCAGTTAATACCAACAAGATGGCCAAGAGTCCACCCAAAAGCATATGTAAAGATCCAAATAATCAGATGGATAATCAAAGGGATGCACAATGTTAGTAACCAAGTGGGATAAAATAAGAAAACAAAGAAGGTCCAATTGTTACAAAGAAAATAGTCAAAAAAAAGCAAAAAATAGGGAACAGATAATAACCACAAAGTCCACCAGTTGGACAAAGGATCCTAAAAACCAAAAGCCAACAATGGTAGCAAAAGGATTCAAAGGATAATAAACAGAAAAAACCTTCCAGATAAAGCTGATCAGGCTAGGAGTTAAACCCACAACCACAGTAAAGGCTAACAGAGAAGCCATTAAGGAAATACAAACCTACAAGGAAATTATAAAATTGAACAAGAAATTACAAAATCTCTCTTGGCAGGTTGGGAAAAAGAGGTTGTCAAAGACAATCAGCAAGACAACACCAAAATCACCCTGTTGAACCAGATAAATAACCCTAGTAGTAGCTTGCTAGATATAACATAGTATCCAGACCATCCAACAATCAAGAAAGAAAATAATAGCAAGTTGGCCATAAAACCAACCATTCAAATTATACAATGCATAAGTAAATTCCCAGATAGTTAATGAAGTGGTTTGGCCAAGACTAGCTAAACCAAGAAGTAAAAAATAGTAGCAGGTGAAAACATCATCATCCCAAATGTTAGTAGCATAAACATTATATAGGGGCAGATGATCCAATAGCCTGTAGGACAGAGAATAGCCTGAAATCCAACAGCCATAGATTAAAATAAGGTTAGCCTGCAAGACAGTGATTCCAGAAATCCAATAGTCATAGCTTAAAATAACACTACAATGATTACAACCATAGGGTAAGCCAATAAAAAGTAGTAGGGCAATAGAGCCACAATAGGGGTTCAAAAGAGTCTCATCAATGAGATCCTTTAGGACAAAGAAGAGCAGGTTAGCAACAGAACTATCATCCTCAGAGAAATCATATTGAATGAAAGTTATTAAACAATTCCAAACCTGCAAAGAACCATTAATAATAACATGGGTATTGCAGATTCTTTCCTTACATGTATGCAAATTGGGGTTAGTAATGGCATTCAGCAAATACATTAAACCAACTCCAATTGCATCCTGCTGGACAAAAGGAACAAAAGTCCAACAACCAGCAATTAAACCTTCAACATAGATGTTGCATCCTACATAGGATAAACCATTAAAGAGCAAAGGAACACAAAGAAACAGACAAGTAGCTAGACCCACAGCATCAGGAATATTGGAAATTAGGAAATAATTCCAAATCAGCAATTAAGCTTCTAGGGTTTTAAGTTTAAGGTTTAGAGTTTTTTAGGGTTTAGGATTTAGGGTTGTAGCTTAAGGGTTTAGGGGTTACTATTTAGTGTTTAGGCTTTAGGATTTAGGGTTTAAGGTTTTTTTTTTTAAATTAAGTAAATCAGTAGGTTTAGGTTTCTTTAGTATAATTAGTTTATTTCTTATTTGTTTTAGTTTACTTTTTTTTTAATTCTTATTTAGGTTTATTTATTTATATTTATTTAGTTTTGTTTATTTATTTTAGTTTAGCTTATTTTAGTTTACTTTTTAGGTTTAGGTTTATTTTTTAGGTTTAGATTTATCTTTTTAATTGAGTTTTATATTTATTTTATTTTTTATTTTTAGGTTTAGGTTTAGATTTTTATTTTATTTTTTAGGTTTAGGTTTTAGCTTTTTTTTAGGTTTATTTTTAGGTTTTATTTTTTAGTTTAGGTTTAAGTTTATTTTTAGTTTATTTTACTTTATTTAGTTCAGGTTTAGGTTTAAGTTTAGTTTAGTTTAAGTTTAGGTTTAGGTTTGATTTATTTTAGTTTAGGTTTAGGCATATTTTATTTATTTTATTTATTTTATTTTATTTTTATTATAGGTTTGGTTTTTTTTTTTAGTTTAGGGTTTAGGTTTTATTTTTTATTTATTTTTAGGTTTATGTTTTTATTTAGTTTTTCTTTTATTTTATTTAAGTTTATTTTATTTTAAATGCTTAGTTTTTATTTTATTTAGGTTTTTTATTCTTAGGTATATTTTATTTTTTTTAGTTTAGTTTATATTTTTATTTATTTTATTTTAGTTGATTCTCATTTTTTTATTTTCTTTATTTTAAGTTTGGGTTTAGGTTTTAGTTTTATTATTATTATATTTTTTATTTTTTAGGTTTATTTTTTTGTATTTATTTTATCTTTTATTTAGTTTAGGTCTTTTTGGTTTTAGGGTTTAGTGTAGGGTTTAGGTGGCCCAGGTTTAGGGTTTTAGAGTTTAGGGTTTAGGGTTTAGGGTTAGGGTTTTGGTTTAGGTTTAAGGTTTTAGGGTTTAGGGTTTTTGGGTTTTGAGTTTTGGGTTTAGGTTTGGGTTTAGGGTTTAGGGTGTAGTGTTTAGGCTTTAGGGTTTATGGTTTTTAAGGTTTAAGGTTTAGGGTTTAGGGTTAGTTTAGGGTTTAGGATTTAAGCTTTAGGCTTTAGGGTTTAGGGTTTAGGATTACTTTAGGGTTTAAGATTTAAGGTATTAGGGTTTAGGGTTTAGGGCTTAGTGTTTAGGGTTAGGGTTAGAGTTTAGGGTTTAGGGTTTAGGGTTTAGGGATTAGGGTTTAGGGTTTAGGATTTTTAGTGTTTAGGGTTTAGAGTTTAGGGTTAGTTTTAGGGTTTAGGTTTCAGGGTTTAGGATTTAGTGTTTAGAGTTAAGGGTTTTTGATTTAGGGTTTTTTAAACAAAAAAATTAAGTAAACTGGAAGGTTTATGTTTATTTAGTTTATTTAGTTTATTTTATAATTTACTTAGGTTTATTTTTTATTTTATTTAATTTAGTTTATTTATTTTAAGTTTATTTATTTTAATTTAGGTTTTTTATTTTATTTTATTTTTTAGGTTTATGTTTATTTTTCAGTTTAGTTTTATTTTTATTTTATTTTTTAGGTTTAAGTTTTATTTTTTATTTTTAAGTTTAGGTTTAGGTTTTTATTTTATTATTTTAGGATTAGGTTTTATATTTTTATTTTAGGTTTATTTTTAAGTTTTATTTTTTTTATTTAGGTTTAGGTTTACTTTTAGTTAATTTTATTTTATTTAGTTTAGGATTTAAGTTTAATTTATTTTAGGTTTAGGTTTAGGTTTATTTATTTTAGTTTAGTTTATTTTAGTTTAGGTTTAGGTTTAGCTTATTTTGCTTATATTATTTTTATTTTAGGTTTAGGTTTTTTTTTTTGTTTAAGGTTTAGGTTTTATTTTTTTATTTATTTTTATGTTTTATTTTTAGGTTTATTTTTTAGGTTTAGGTTTTTATTTAATTACATTCAGCGATGAAGACTTACTCCTAGGGACGACCGAGCACAACCGCCTCTTTACATTATATTGGATGTTGGCAGATATAGGCTATCCAGAGTTTTGGTTGACCTAGTTATATATGTCAACATTATTTGTCTAAGAACCCTTGCCTACTTTGAGGATCAACATCTCCAAACTCCAAAAAGAAAGGATGATGTTGAGATGTAATGAACAAGGCACATGGTCTTGTGGTGTTTATTTTTGAATGTATAGGCAGGGGGTGGTGGTAGAGGGACACCACGCAGATCGTAGGGGTGGAGGGGTACTTTTTTAGGTGATGTGGTACAATATTGAGGTATGATGTGTCTTGAAAGATAGAGGTGTCACCCTATAATGGACCTAATCACGTAATAATGACTCCTAAGGCATGATGGGTCTTCAAATGTACCTAAGATTTCCCACCTCCCCACTTTACATGGATGAATAAAGTATAGTTTATATTAAACCAAGTTCTTAAGTTCCCTATGGAGGTAAGCCTCCATAGTTAATTACACCTTAAGAAATGAATTTTTTTAAGAATGCTCTTAATTAAAGTAGACAATTATCATCTCCAAATATTTCAAGGTTAAACTATCAAAGTATTTGTTGTATTTGGAAACTCAATTGGGAAAGTTCAAGGAGAAGACTTATTTTTGGAATCCAAATGAAATAAGTAGGAATTGCTCATGATACTAGGAAATCTTGTGATAATTCCAATCCATCCTATGATTGGGCTTTATAATTTTGAAGTTGAGGAGATTTAAATGCTTTGAGTTGAAATTTAATTATATTACTAGGGCTTGTAATCCACCAACACAAGGATGTGGGAATGTCTAAGAGGTGAGGATTTATGCTTGTAACCCAAAGAAAATAGCTACCTCAGATCTATTGATCTCATTTTTAGAATGAGCTCTCAACCCCTCCATATTAGATATAGAACTTCTCTTAGACTTTAGTAGTCCCTTAGTCTTAAGACACATCTAGTGATTAGGTGGACACTCAACCTAGCCCTAGAACTTAACTCATAAGAATAGGTCATGCCTTAGGGGTGTTAGGAAAATTTTCCTACCCTTAGATTGAACCACTCCTCACCTTCCTTCCTTCAAGTCAAACTCCAAATCAATCTTATTCAATTTTCTCCAAACTCAAATCAATGCCACATGATTGAAATCCATGAGTAAAACCAAATTCAAATTTTCAAACTCCAAATTCCAAATCTTGCCTAAATCCTTAATCCCCTTTTAATGACTTAGCCAAAATCAAATCTAAATGACCTCAAACTCATGAGATTTTCTCATAACTCAGAAATATAAATTCAAATCAATCAAATCAAACTCAAAAACTCAAATTCCTAATTCAAATTCTTTTCTAAGACTTTAATTTCTACCTTAAGAACTTAGCCTAAATCATTTTTAAGTCAATTCAAACTAATGAGATTTTCTCATAACTCATTTATATTCTCATTTATATTCACATATATAAATGAAATATAAATTCAAATCAATCAAATCAAATTCAAAATTCAAGCTCTAAACTCCAAAATTTCCTAAGTCCTTTAAATTTCCTTTTAAAGACTTAGCCTAGATCATGATCAAATCACTTCAAATTAATGAAATTTTCTCATAACCCATCTATATTCACATATATAAATGAAATATAAATTCAAATAATCAAAACCAATTCCAAAAATCAAACTCAAATCCATTCAAAATCTAACCTAAGTCTTTCAAGTCAAAATCATGAACTTAGCTAAATCAACTTCAAATCAAGCCAAACTCTTGATTTTCCTTCATGATTCAATCAATCCTACAATCATGAATCCAAATATAAATACAAACTTCAATCACTTAATGAAAACTCAATTCAAATATCAAGCCAAAATCCATTTCATGTTCACCCTTTGAACTTGAAACTGTAAAATGAATCAAACCCCATTTGACTTTAAATCACTTGCAAATGGATTTATATTTCAATCATAAGTCGATATACAACTTCAATCAAACTCAAATCAAGCTTTGACTAAGTAGGCTAACTTGATTGAAGGTGACCAAATTCTAATCTATGATTGAATCACTCACCTATGCCTCTCATCATGATCAACAATCATCATGAGATGATCAATAAATCAAATTAGGTCAAACTTAAGGGTTGACCAAGTCAACACTTAGCCAAAATAAAACCTAACATTGCCAATATCCACCATAGACCAAATTGATTGAAACCATTGATCTAAGTTCATTCATGAACTATGTTTGAACTTGACCAAATCAACATTTGAGCCTAACCTAGCCCAACTGGCCAGTAGACCCAAGTTAACCCAACATGACCTAAAAAGTCAAAATGTGTAAAACTTAATCTAAGCAAAATTGATTGAAACCAATGGGTCAAGTTCATTCCAAATCACTTGTTGAACCTGACCACGCCTCAATTGGCCAACTAGACCTAACCTAGCCAATTGATCTTAAACCCAACTCTTTCTAAAGGGTCATGTTGAGCCAAATTCAAACTTAACTAAAATTAATTGAAAATGAAGATACCAATCCACTTCATATGACTAACCAAACCTAAACCTACCCATGACCTTGCTCAAATAGGTCAAATGGGACAAATTGGTCAAGTTGACCCATTTGACCTAAATGAAGTCATATAAACCAAATTTAAACCTAAACCAAATTGAATCAAATCGAAGCCACCAAAATATTTCAAATGGTCATATTAACTTGACCTAACCCTTGGTTTGACCCAATTTGACCAATTGTTCAACTTGACCCCAGTTGACCCATTTTGACCTAAATGGGTCAACATGAGCTGAACTATACCAAATGAATTCCAAATCCAATGAAACTTGGCTAAACCTATTTTTTCAACATACCCAACGTATCCAAATTCAAAAATCATCATAATGACCATTTTACCCCTAGGCCATAGAACAAATATTGGTCAAATCCATGGGGAATTTTGTCAATTCCTTTTTATACCTACTTGATACTCTCTTAATAGGTCAAGTAAACCCTATGAAGGGTGGTACACCCAACCCAATGGGTTTGGATCAGCCCAACTTGACCCAAGGCCAAAACTGAGCACATGGCTCAAATTGGCCATAGGGGAATCATGCTCCCACTCAATTTGAGCACATGGGGAGTTACCATTCCACTCCTCTGGCCAAACTGACCACGTGCAAGCCTCGAATAGCTCAAACAACCTACTGCCTAAAGTCAATTGGATCAAAATGGCAACTGAAGCTTCGGCCATCCTATTGCCTAAGGGGGAGATACACTCCCCCTAATTCACATCAATTCCAATAGAGCTTAATTCAATTGAGTGTTAAAAAGCCAGAGGAGTGATTATTGAGTGATCCTAAGCTCTCTAGAGGGAGTTTGAATTGGCCATTCTCGATTTCCCTTAAGTAAAAATAGGGGAGCTCCAAGGATTTGCCAACTTTCTCCATACACCAAACCAAGTCAATTCACTTTGCACACTCCACCAGAGGGTCAAGTTGAGCTTTCCCAAGCCCTTTCCCAAGCTCCACAGATAGAGGAGGATTCACCTAGATCAAAGTCGAGCTCATTAGGAGGAGGGGTTGGTCCATAGAGCCATTCACTCAACCTCAAGAGCTAAAACTTTCAACAAAGCTTTGTCTCATTCACACGATGCTTCTCCAAGGGAATCGAGTGCCAATGATCACCTCCGATGAGGTATGACATTTTCCAACCATTAAACTCAATGTGGTGTGGAGCTTTGTAAAAGAACTTTTGTTCTCATGGAATTTTGACATTAGATGTGCTTGCCATTAGGTTTAGATGGTGTGGGTTGAGTTTTAATCCAATTCGAGCTTGATCAAGCTTAGATCTTTCCTTTAAAAGTGGACGGTCTCCATTGTTCCTCAAGGAAGAATAGGGATGATCTCTAGCCATCCATTCGTGCATTTTGGATGGACGATCGAGATTAAATCACATTTTATATCCTATTTTATCCCCTATAAACTACGGATTAAATCCTATCCGTTCGATCCTTGATTGAATGGCGAAGGAAAAAGTGTGTACCACCACCACCACGTTGCACTATGATGTGACATTTAAGTGGCCACTCAGAGGATGATGCGTGTAAAGTGCGACGAATCAGCTGCATGCGTGGCGTGTCGTAGCATTAAGGGATTAATTAGGTTTTATTTAATTCTAATTGATCTCTAAACTTCTAAAATTCATATCTCTCTAAAGAAAAATAGAAAAATATGAGGTAAATTGTCACTAAAAGACAATTCAATCTAGAATATTCTAAAATTGGTTTTAATGGATTTTGAATATTGTCTTTCTCTAATTTTAGGTTTTATTTGAAATCTTAATTTATTAATTACTCCCTAATTATTCAATTGATTCATCTCAAACTTCTTAAATGTATTTTTAGGGATGACTTCTACCTCCCCTAATTTTCTTGGGATTTATTGGTGGCTTAATTGTGGAAATTGTTAATTCATTTTATAATTATCTACTTAATGTAATTAAGGATAATTAAGAGTTTTATTAGTATTTTAATCCTTTGTTGAAGTTGATTAAAGTCTGTTTCTGTGAATAGGAGGTTTAGGGAATAATTTTAGGGCATTTCCCTAAGCTGTTCCTTAAACCCCCATTTTTTTCTTAATCGTCTTTTAATTAAGGGCTAATTCACTAATTACCCACTTAATTAATTTCATAAAATTCTAAAACTTTCTAAAACTTAGTTAATCTACTAGGGGTAGATTCTTAAGTGTTCAAGAGCCTAAGTTCAATTAAGGAAATCAAAACTCAACTCATATGTGTGTGGGGATTTTTGAAATTAGTTAAGTTAAACCCCTTAGCTTAATTAATAATTAATCATGAGCCAAATTCCATTAGGCCTCTTTCTTCCTAGGTGCATTGCAAATTTAAATTCTTTGTGAGGTTTTATGTCATCTCATTTTCTTATAATTATTTGATTAACTATGCTAAGGTGGTGTAGGTAATGGATAATTTACATGTTGAATTCATACCTTAACGTAATCAAAATATAAAATGAATCTAATCATCTAAAAATTGAACAAAAATATCAAACACATGTGGAAATTGGTTTGGAATAGAAAACTTAATTCATATTATCAAAATTAAATCATATTCAAAATCAAACAAAAATCATATTAAATAAACTATGATTTATGTTAAGCTTTCTTATTTTATAAGGTAGTGTTGACCTCATTTTTGAATGAGGTTAATTTAGCACTTAAGAGATCCTAATCCCAAATAGGATTCTCCTAATCCAATGTTTAGGACATCATACCTTGTAACCTAGAGAACTTATCTTAGGTTGGACAGGATCAGCTCAAATTTTCCAAAATTTAAACTTAACCAAGAAAATTAATCTCCTTAATTAATAAAATTAAAATAATAAAAATAAAAAAGAATGAAAATGAGAAATAAAAAAATAATAATATATAATAAAATTAAATAAAATTTAAAAAATAGGAAAACAAAATTACCCCCACCTCTTAAGAGGATGGCAACCTTCAAGTGAAGGCTGCCTTCAAGTGATGGCTGCCAATGAAGGCTGCCTTCAAGTGATGGCTGCCTTCAAGAGAGAGTTGGCTTCTCCAAGAAAAAAATAAAATAAAAATGATATATGATGTTTCAACAAAAGAGAAAATAATCACATACAAACCTCCAAAAAAAAAACTGAGCTCTCATACACCATCCCAGGCCAAAATCGAAGCCAAACAAAATCCCCCCTTCCCTCCAAGTGTTCTCAATCAATGGAACCATCCAAACCAAATTTTGAATCCAAAGTTTGGGCTAGAGATCAAATCATAAAGAATTCTCCAAATTCCTTTAAAGCAAGGCTTTCTATTGAAGAATCGAAGCTACTTCAATTGATTCCATCCTTTTAGATCCCCTAAATCAAGGTACGCCATTATTGAACCCCTCTTTTATTTAAAGCTTTTGGCTTTGATCGTTTCCATACAAGGCTTGTTCTCCAGTGAGATCAAGCCACATGGATTGAAAGAGGATCTTTCAATGATCATGTAGCACTTTAAATCATCCAATTTGGTTGCGTAGATCAAAAATTATTAGCAAAACAAATTGGACGGTCCTCAGCTCCCGCAAAGATTGGGAGAGATGAAATCACGACCGTCTGTTTCTTTAGAAAGAAATGGACGATCTAGATCTAGGCTATTAATTCTGATAAAATCCCTTTAGCAAACACGAGAATGATCCGGACCGTCCGACTGATTGACGCCTATCATCCCATGGAATCAACCCGGTGATACGCGCTAATCAATAAATTACAAGATCATCAGGGACCATCTGATCTTTGATCGGACGGTCCAAAGCTAATCCCGCTCCTTTTAGTTAAAATGTGTGGGACCCGTAACTTAAAAATTGTTAAAAACTGTTAAGCAACGATTTAATTAATTTTAAAAAAAAAATCAAAAAACTTCAAAAAATCATATAAAATCAAAAATAAATCAGGAAAATACAATAAAATCTTTATGGATTCTTCCTGATGAGAGGAATCCATAGAAATTAAAATCCCCAAATTTTATTGGGTTATTTTTCCTTAATTTAAGTTTAATTTAAAAACATTAAACCTTAATTACTCTTAAATTAATAATCCAATTAATTTGAAACTTTGGGGAAATGAAATTAAGATTAAAACATAACTTAGGTAAATTTTTGAAGATTTAATTCTCTGAAATAAAATGAAATTTAAATTTTATGTGAAATTAAATAAATTAATTACCCTTTAATAATTTTTAATTTAATAATCAAATCAAAATAATGAACATCAATAATAATTAACTAATAAACTAATATGAACTTAATTTGAACTTAATTAATTTAATTTGATAATTAAAAGAATAAAATAATTCAATTAAATTACTTGAACTTAATTAAATTATAATGAATCAACCAGTTAACCTAAAATTATGAATAAACCCTCATTGGAAAGGTATTTCAGTGTAGAATAAGTAAATAAAATAAAATATCTTAATTAATCTTAATAAATTAATCTTAATTTAGGTTTTAATAAAATAATTAAAACCTTAATTACACCCTAATTACATCTCTAATTAAATTGAAACTTTAGGAACATAAAATTGGCATGAAACCCCACTTGTCATAATTATCTGAAACTAAATTGGTCTATAAATTTGGAATTCTTGAATTTCCAAATCTCTAGGTCAATATGAACTAAATAATAATTAAGAATAATCATTAATTCATTAAATCAACAAATAAATTGAACCAATCTAAAATAAACATCAGAAAAACTTAGGGTAATTCATTAAAACTTTCTAAGTCAGAGAATTTAATCAAATATCAAATTTAAAAAAATCAATAATTAATGAAAATCAAATATAATTAAAATAACTTAAGTTAAGTTTAATGAATCACTTATCTTTAATGAATTTAAATAATAAACTTAAAACCTAGATTTATCAAATCAGATCAAGTAATTAACCTAAGTATTTTAGGTTAAGAATAATTTATAAACAAACCTAAGATATTAATTCATATTAATGAACTTAAAACTTAAGCTTATAAATTCATAATTTAACATCTTAAGTTAAATTGAATGAAATCAAACTTAAATTGAACTCTTTAACATAACATAAGCCAAATCAAATGAAATCCATATAACTTAATTCAAAATGAAATAAATCAAATAAATTAAATCAAACAAAGCAATTCAAATAAATGAAATAACATAAATCAAACCCAAACATAAATAAAATCAAAAGGATTAATTAAAGTACTTAAGGATTTTAGTTAGTCTTTTGGAAACCACATTAGGATTTAGGATACGAAATAAAGTGAGTTTCACCTAAAAAATGAAATTCATTCTATTCCTCATTCTTAAAAACCTATACAACTTTAACCAAATAAAATGAACATAAAAATAAGAATTAAATCATTAAATCATTTGAATTGAAACCAACCAATGGTAAAAATTAAACTAATTCAAATTTCAAACTTCAAAACTTAAACTTAAAGGCCTAGCAAAGACTTGCCACCCAAACCCCACTAATATACACACTAGATTATTTAGGTCACGGACCCTAGATCTAGGTTAGATCATTTTGTGATTTTCTTTTAATCTCCTGTGATATGTTGTGATGTGCTTTACATGTCTGTGTGGTGTATTGCTTTAGATTGAATGTCTAAGCTTGTTTGTTCGTTAGACTGGATGTTAGGGCATTCTTTCTAGATTTAACATTATTTTCTGCAGGGGACTATGTTAAAGGGATCGTAATAAATAAATCATAAAATTGTCGCTACTTGGTGCTAAAATCCCTTAACATAGTCCATAGGACAGGTGGGCTTGGCAAGCAACTAATGTTAAGCCCATATGTTTGTAAAATATAAACTGCTTGGTGTGCTATGTGTATTTCATAACATCTATTTTGCAGGGCTTAGGATTTCTTTTAAATTTTAAATGTAAATTTGAGCTTAAAATTAGGTTAGGATCTATGGGTTCTAGGATTGCAGAGTGACGCAAAGAGATGGTGTAGTGGTCCCCTGGGAGCATGGATGTCCCCAAGAAGGAGACTTTCCTAGAAAGAAGACCCATAGATCTAAACTTGTAGTTCTAGGTCGGGTTGTATAAGGCAACTTGGGCCAATTTTCTCTCTCTTGTACAAAGCACCTCGATTGGCCTTTTCTTATATAATTTGATTTTGGTTGATTTATTTTGGGTGCGCAATAGAAATAGCATGCTTTTCTTAGGTTTTTTATGTGCTATGTTTATACTGTGATGTATGCTTGGACGTAGGCTCATAGGATAAACTAAATTTTCTACCCAACTAAATCAACTGAAACATAAAAATAAATACAACTCATAATATTCACATAAAAGCCTAGGTATTAAAATAAGATAAAATATGTAGCAACCCCTTAGCTAAATATATTATCTTGATGAAAAATTCCATCTTTACCTAGGCTTGACCTTTAAGAGCCTATGATGGAAGTACATCTTCTTCTATTTTGATTAGGCCCATGATCTTTTTCTACGATTAGGCATAAATTGTATCCTTATGGCCTAAATGAATCGAGTCAAAAATTATTAAAATCAAAATGTGCATTAGTTATATGCATCTTCATACCCTACATGATCTTAGGGATTAGGGAGGTATAGGTTCATAGATTTCTTTCCTAAACTGCAATGATCTTGCATTCATATGACTTAGCCTCATGATTTTAAAATGTGATTAGGTGGTGACTTCTCTCAGTGTTGTAAGCCCAAAAGAGTCGTGGATAGGTTCCTTCAAGTGAAGACAACACTAATGATTCCCAAAAATAGAACTAGTTTGAGCATCCCACATGTGTCGGCACTTGTAGACTAGGTTCAAGCATCCTTTAGGAATAAGTCTTCAACCCTAGTAGTCTTTGTTAGAATCTAAGTCATAGATTTCTAAGAAAATGATAACTTGAAATCTAAAATTAAATCCCAAATTTGAAACCCAATCATAAGATAGATGAAATGTCTATATTCCAAGATAATAGACATTTCCTACTTTTCCCATTTGAATCTTAAAAATAACTGTCTCCAATTTGGACCTCTCCCAATTGAATTTTGAAAAATCAATCCTTTGAAAGCTACCTTAGTAGTCTTTAGGAATAACCACTTATTTTTTCAATCGAGAGTGTTCTTAGGAAGAGACCCTTCCTAAGATGTAATTAACTATGAGGCTTCGTATAGGAACCAAGATCCTGGATAAAATTGACCGCTCTACTTTTCTATGTAGTTGGGAAAATACTTTACAAAAAGACCCATTAGCCTTAGGAGTCTTTTATTAAAATGATCGAATCCATTACAGGAAAGCATGTTTATCTTTCGAGATAGTATGCTTACTCCTTAATGCTGTATTTAATTATCTAAATAAAATATTCCTAAACTCTATGTGGTGTCATTTCTTTTCTCTATTCAGAGAGAAAAAGAAAACCAACAGGTAGTCTTTAGGATTTTATTAAAGTGAATGGGTTTACATGCTTTCATTGCTTTAGTTTTCCCCAACATGCTAAATATGTGCATCATATGGTTTCATGCATCCATACTTTTCAAAAATCAAATTTAAAATGAAAATGTTTCCTTTATGTCAAATTGCATGTGTTGGCTAAAGTAAGAATACGAGTGGCTATTATCACTATTAAATTCAAATTATTTTCAAAATATGTGAATGAATTATCAAAATTAAAAGTGTCTTACTTATATCTTATTTATAAGTTTGCATGTGAGTAGAATATAAGGATGTGCTTAGTGTAGGATTTCTTTTTCTTCTCTTTTAGTAGAGTTTTGAATAGGATTTGGCATGGTGTATGGTTCATTTGAAAAGAACCTAACACATGCATAATTCCATATCCTATTCATTCCTATACTATCACCTAAGAAGGATACCAATGCTTGCACATGTAACTTGCATAAACAAAATTAAATCAACCAACACCAACTTTTGCATTCTTTCTTTTCCATTCATTTCTTTTGCACACATGCTTGTATTTAAGGATAGTGGAATATTAGTCTTAACAACCCTGAGGTTCCAAGGCTTTAAGTAGCCCTAAGTAGGTCATATACCTTACACCTCTGGTTAACAATGATGTCATACTCACTTATGCTTTTCAAACACTCATGTTCATGTGAAAATTGGATAAGAAATCTTTTTGCTACTTAATGAAAATCTTGTATCATAAACATCCAAATTTTCTTATGTAAATTTCCTAGCATGCATCGTAAAGTGTGCTAAATACTCCGATTTGTATGTATAGATATATTTAGGAATTATTGATATGTATGTTATATATGTTGGGAAAGAAATAAAGTGATGTAAGTTTTGTGAATTTAGTTCATTTTACTTAATCTTAAAATGCCTTTCTTT
Source organism: Cymbidium sinense (assembly GCA_021442155.1). Lineage (NCBI taxonomy): Eukaryota > Viridiplantae > Streptophyta > Magnoliopsida > Asparagales > Orchidaceae > Cymbidium > Cymbidium sinense. The sequence continues at coordinate 177,087 of JAKCPB010000096.1, forward strand.
TTGAATAGGTTTGTTTAGATTTCATCTGAACTTAGGATTGATTAAAACATTCAATTAAAGCATTCACTAAATAAAACTAAAACATGAATCTACTTTAGAAATTACTTAGGTTAGGGAAGGAAAGAGAAGATCTCTTCTCTTTCCATCTCTTTATAACTTATTAATTAATTATAGGATTCACTTAAACCCAATCAAAATAAAAATAAAATCAACCCAAAATAATTAAATCACTTAAATGAAATCCTCCTCTAAGCCAACATCCTTCATTCTTGGGAAATTCAAACTTAAAGCCATAGCTAAGCATGCGAGACAAACCTCTAAAGCCCACACATTAGGCTAAGTCACCACTTCTAGCTTTAGGTTAGGGCGGTGCATGGTTTGATGCTTGCATTTATTTTGAGATATATGTTTTAGTCTAGATGTTAGGCTGTATGTGCATAGAATGAATGGTAGGGCAACTTTAGTCTAACCATTATCTTCTGCAAGGGATTGTCCTTAAGAGGTGTTATAATAAATAAAAATATAAATGCTTTTGATGTGCAAGTGCTTATACCCCTAAGAATAATCCAATAGGCTAGGTGGAGTTAGTTACCCATGTGTAGGGTGATAAGTTCAATATACATGCTTGGGATTTGGTGGTTTGTTTAGCTAACCTTTATTTTGTAGGTGTTAGCTAAATTTACTTTTCCTTTTCATGTAATTTTTGCAATTAGGATTTTGGAATGATTTTTATGGGGATTAGGATGAGCATTAGTCATAAGATCTCATCTTATGCACCATGTGAATCCTTTTGAGCTTCCACCATCCAACCATCCAAAAGGAGGAACCAAAGAAGAAAGAAGAAAAGAAGAATAAAGAAGAAAATAAGAATGAAGAAATGAAGCTTGAAGACCCCCATAATAATGAGTTCCTTGCTTAATTGTATGTAATTTATTTGTAATTTGGGTTGTATAAGAGTAGAGCTCAGCTACCCAATTTGTTTGCAGGTCTGGGTGATGGTACCCGACCACAATGACCTCTTATTCTTTTGTGATTTGCTTTATAAATTGATTGATGATTTATTTAGCTTGTGCACTAAGTGGCATCCTTTTTCTAATTTCTTCCTTGCTTTATGTATGGCCTAGATGTGGATTAGGCTCTTAGGAAAAAAAATCTTCAACCAAATTTAATAATTCAAAACTAAAAATAAAGAACTCATAACCTCACCTAAAAGCTTAAGCTAAAATTAAGATAAAAGAATTAGAAACCCCTTAGCTGGATGAGTACTTTTATAACATCATGCACAAATGCATATTATTTTCACTCTTGATTGGAGGGCTTCCACCTTTTCCAAAGAAACTTGGCTTGACCTTTGAGAGCCATGGTGGAAACACACCTCCTCCCTTCTCGTTGATTTTGACCAACAATCTCATTTCTCATGCATTAGACATATGAATCCTATTTTCCTGAGTCAAAATAATTGTCTAAAAAAGAAAATAAAATGAAATCTAAATTACAATATATTTAGGTCATTTGAAGCATACCATTACATGATCTAGTCTCTTTAGGGAGTGAGTTTAAGGACTTAGTCTCTTTCTAAATAAATAATAGCCTAGCTATCTTACATAAAGCATATGACTTGCCTACATGAATTTAAAATAATAGGAGGAGTTAGTTGGAGGCCACCCCGATGTGGTTGTAAGTCCAAATAGTTGGGTGATTTGCCCTCTCTTATGGAGGCAATCCAAGCACCCACTTTTGCCTTAGATTTAGGTTGTGCTTTTGGCCCTCGCCAAAGCTCTCTAGATTTTGGTTCTAAGGTTATTTCTCCCCTTTGTGGGCCATAAGTAAAAATCCTCACCTCTTAGGCATTTCCATAATCTTGTGTTATAAACTCATAAGTCCTAATTATCTAATGAAAAATTCAACTCAAATAAATTAAATCAAATTCAAAAATATAAATCCCAACTATAAGATAGTTTGAGATGCTCGCCAGGCATCGTAGCATCATGGGCATCTCTTACTTATCTTTCTTTGGTTTCAATAATAACTCCCTCTCTTTGATCAATCCCATTTGATCTTCCAAAATAAGCTAATCAATTGATAGTCCTATCTATTGAAATCTTTGGAGACAATGATCATTTACCTTAATCGAGAGTATTCCTAAGGGATCTCATTCCTTAAGATGTAATTAACTATGGGGGCTTGCCCCTATAGGGAACTTAATGAACCCAGTTTAAAATAAACCCTACTTTACTTTTCCATGTAAATTAGGGGAAGAATCTCTGGTACACATGTAAACCCATTGTCCCTAGGAGTCCTTGTTGAGGTGATTAGGTCCATTGTAGGGTAGTGACTTCTATCTTTCGAGATAGTATACCTCTCCTCAATGTCGTACCCGATCACCCTCAATAAGAACATTTGCAGATCTACGTGGTGTCTTAACTAAAGATGGATATTTTTTATTCATTTATCCTTCCCCAAAAGGATAGATGAAGTCAGGAATATTTCACCACAGATTTTTTTGGTTACTCCGCTGGGGATCGTTCATTTCTCTATCTTTGGTAAATGATCATTGACTTCAAGTATCGATAGTGGGTTTGAACTTTTGTATAAATTTGAGACTATCTTTCTTTCCATTGGCACTTAGCTTATTTTATTCTTAAGTTAAGCTAGCCAACATCTTTAGGTTTTAGGACCTCACCACATGTTGGTCTTAAAACCCCTGTTGGGTTCTCTAATGGCTAAAAATAAAAAGATCTAAATACAAAAAACACTTAAAGACTTCCTCCTTATCATTTTTATGACAAGGAAAGGTTCATTCTAAAATAATAAAGATAAAATTATTTTTTTATAAAAATCTTGCTTTTCAAAAAGCACTCTTTCTAAAAATGCACATAATAAAATATTTTCCACAAAAGTTTCTTAAATCACCCTCATCTAACAATTCTCATAATTGTTATATGTAGGAATCTTCAAAATTAAAACTAACAATCTATTCCAAAAGCACAAATGAACGTCTTCCTTCAATTTATTTTGATGAAAATTTTATTTTCAAAAATAAAATGAACAATCATTTTTCAAAAAGTCAAAATCAAAATCAAAAATAAAATTTTCAAAAAAAGCACATATGAACCTTTCTATGTACTCACACCTATTGAATTGGAGTTTCATTTTCAATCAAAACTTAATTTTTCAAAAGCGCATATGAACATCTTCATTCAATATGCCCAAATTTATTGAATGAAGATTTCATTCTCAAATAAAAATAATATCATTTGGAAATCCCACTTAAACATATCCCATATATGATTAACTTGGAATTCCCTTTTTTAAAAAGCAATAATCACACATAAAATAAAATTTTCATATTTGCAAAAATGAAATTGATTTCCATTCCTACATACCCAAATTTGTTGAATGGAAGTCTTCTTTTCAAAAAAAAAATCAAAACTTAACAATCATATTTTCAAAATTCAAACATCTGTAGAACTTCATTTAGCATACTCAAATTTGCTAAGTGAAATCTCCAAATTCAAAATCAAAAATTTTCAAACATATTTGGAACTTCATTTAGCATACTCAAATTTACTAAGTGAAATCTCAAAATAAAAAAATTTTCAAACACATTTGGAACTTCATTTAGCATACTCAAATTTGCTAAATGAAGTCTCCAAATTCAAAATAAAAAATTTTCAAACACATTTGGTACTTCATTTAGCATACTCAAATTTGCTAATTCAAGTCTCCAAATTCAAAATTTTCAAACACATTTGGAACTTCATTTAGCATACTCAAATTTGCTAAGTGAAGTCTCCAAATTCAAAAACCAACAATTTATAAACACATTTGGAACTTCATTTAGCATACTCAAATTTGCTAACTCAAGTCTCCAAATTCATAATAAAAAATTTTCAAACATATTTGGACTTCATTTAGCATACTAAAATTTGCTAAGTAAAGTCTCCAAATTCAAAACCAAAACTTTTCAAGCACCATTGAAACTTTATTCTTTAGCATACCAAATTTGCTAAAGAGAAGTTTCCATTTTTAAAACCAAACCAAAATACAAAAATTTTGGACACAACTTTTGGAATTTCATTTAGCATATTCAAATTTGCTAAGTGAAATTTCAATTTCACAAAAATTTAATGGAACTTCATCTTTAGCATACCATATTTGCTAAGGTAAAGTATCCACTTTCAATCAAAAACAAATCAAAACCAAAAGAAAGCACATTAGGTTTCCCTTAGCATACTTAAATTTATTAAAAATCCTACTTTTCCAAAAATCAAAATATCCAAAAATAAATGAAATAGTTTTGGATCTTCTTAGCATACTCAAATTTGCTAAGAATCCTAATTCAAAAATATTTCAAAAAAAAACACACTTGGTTTCTTCACTTAGCTTACCTAAATTTTATAAGTGAGAATTCCAATTTTTAAAATCAACAATAATTCATAGAAAGAAACAATTATTTTCATACACTTCACTTAGCATACCCAAATTTGCTAAGTAAGTAAAATTCCAAATAAAAAAACAAAACCAATTGACCCTTACTTTAACATACCCAATTTTGTTTAAGGAAAGGGTCCTCAAATCAAAATCAAAATTCAAACAAACATGAACCTATGGAAGAATCCTTCTAAAAATATTTGAATCCATCTTTCAACATACCCAAATTTGTTGAGTTGATTCATTCAAAATTCCTCAATCAAAATTTTAAATCTTTTAATTTTGAACTCACTTAACACTTCCAAGGTGATTTGGGTTCAAATTTTCAATTCAAATTCAAAATCAACAAAAATAGAAATCTAATCCAAGCATTTCTATATTGCATTCTCACCTCGCAGTCACATCTTTTAGTTTTTGCAGTTGATTTAAAATGGTTGGCTCACAGAAGTTTGTGTTCACTTTTCCCTCATGGCATGGACTTGGCCTTGGACAAGGCCAATTTCCCAAGATTGGATCATACCCACCTTATCCATTTCAATAGGGGATTTGAGGGAGTGAAGATCAGATGTGAGGGCACTCCCCTCACAACTATCAGTAGGACTGTGGTGGCCGGGTAGAAGCCTGTCATCAAAATCGATTTACCTTTAGATTCTAATATCTCATCATTAAAGAGGAAAATAATGGTAGTCCCACCAGCTTCAGTAGTTATAGTGACAGCGCCTACGTTCCCCATGGTTTCCCATGTTGCCCCAATGAAAGCTAGCACCCACTCTTTGGCACCCTATAAGGTTAAGGCTCCTTTGATTCCATAGATTGCCTCTCCATCCTTTGAGGTTGGGTCTAGTTCTCAATATGCTCATCCTACCAGAACACAAAGGAGAAAAAAAATTGCATGATCAAGGGGCATCATACTAGGATTGCTAGGGAGATGGAGGCCACTACCCGATTAGTAGTATAGGAGGTACCTATTTTGATCACCATGTTGATTATAATGAACCAGTTTCATCCTCTCTCTGGGTCAAATAAAGAGGATGCTAGGAGGATTCATAATTCACCTCCACCATTGGTTCAAAGATCACTCAATTACCGTGAGCAAAGGTCGATGTCGGCCACCGATCGCCTTTGCGCCAAAGTGTGAGCTTATGGATGTTCAGAGTCCGGAGCTCAATTTTGTTTATGATCTATCATCCTCCACAGTGTGGAGAAACATATTTGATAGGAGAGGCCTAGAGCAACCCATATATCTGTTCACATCACCAGTCAGAAGAGGCAGAGGTTCAGTCTCCAATCAGCACCTTCTCCACTCATTAATTTTTCAACTCAGCGCACTACCCACGCCAACCATATAGATAACATCCTTCTTACTAGGACTAGTCATCATAGGAGGATAGCTCCTGTTCATAGAAAGTCGGTGGTATCTCCACCACACCACTCTACCCCCCCCCCACCCCGGCCACCTATCCACGCCACAAAGATCTCCAATTGCACATCCATCCACATCACAGCATCTCCAATTCCACATCCAACTGCGGTCGAGGGATCCTACTTCATCTACACTGCCTATTATGGCAAGGTCAAGCTCTCTTGCTTTACCTTTTTCCCCAGTGGTGGTGTGGAGGGAGTGGTGACCCCGAAGCATAGTGGTCATCCCTTCACTAACTCTACCAATTTTGTAAGACATGGAGACGGTAACAGCTATTATAGAGGTAGCAGATGATAGCCCAGCTGCACCGATGATAGAGGAACCTCCTAGGGATGTCACCCCTTTCATAGCTAGTGACAGTCAAGAGTGTGTCTCTTCGAGTGAGTATAGTCCTCATTGGATTGACTCTCTAGCAGCAAGTGAGGTCTAGTGCCTCTCAGTACAATGCAGTGATCACACTGGTCAGCTGAAATCATTTGTTCGCATTCAGATTGACTATTCTCTCCAGGAGATAGTGGCACATTATCTTGTAGAGAATAAGGAGATTATGGGATATGATTGGTCAGATGAGGAGAAGATTAGCTTCAATCCTAATAAAGATGATTTATTGGGAGACTCAGTCGAGGTCTGTATGGTAGATACCAGAGGATCTCTCCTCAAGGACCAACAGGTCATGGAAGGTGATGAGGTTGATCAGGAAGACATAGCCCAATCAGCCTAACACCTCTGATATTAGTTAAAGTAGAAAGATGAGCAGATAGATAAGTTAGCAAGGCAGCTTGAGGACTTATTAGCAGTAATGTTAGTACTTTAGAAATAAGCCCCAGTAGTTTATTCTACTACAGCCGATATTAGTTAGCTAGAGTTAGTGCATTTATTGGACCCAGCCAAGACCTTACCTCCCGTTGAACAAGGTAGCACTAGCATGTATAGGAAGGTAGTTGAAAGTACCTCCATACAAGTGAAAGACATCAGATTCATGGTTGAACAGTAAGTGAAGGAAGCATTAGTTCAAGCCCGAGGAGGATTATCAGTTCCAAAGGGTAGACCCTACCCAGAGAAATTTGATGCAATCCAGTGTCCTGAGGGTTTTATGCCACCTTCCTTCAAAAACTTTGATGGCAGTGGAAACCCAAGGCAACATTTAGCATACTTCAAGGTCAATTATTTCAATGTCAGTGGCAGCGATGCTTTCTTATTCTGCCTCTTCGTTAGTAGCCTAGCAGGGATTACTTTCGATTGGTATACTCAACTACACAATGGTTCAGTAAAGATATTTGTTAAGTTGGAGCAACTCTTTATCAATAGATTTGCTAGAGCTCAGCAAAGGGTTACTATAGGTGATCTCATTGTAGCACAACAACACCCAGATGAGTCCCTTATTAATTATATTCTCCAGTGGCATAACCTGAGTATGAAATGCGAGCCGCAGCTTCCTGAGCAGTATGCCATTGAGATTCTTCTAAAGAATATCCATGGCCTGGTCACCTTCATGCTTAAGGGCTTCACTATCAAAACATTTGAGAAGCTAATCAACAAGGTGGCTAGTCTACAAGGAGAGGACAAACAATTGCCTTTTCAAGACAAGTTGCCCAAAGAAAATCCACAGAAGGTCTATGAGAAGAAGCCGAGAGCAATGATAGTGGTAGATAAGGGGAAGCAACCAACTAGAGATCAGTCCTAGAGACCACGACCTCAGTAGCCTTTGCTTCCACCTCTTTTTCCACCACAAGGAAGCCCTACCGGCCTCCACAGCAGCCTCCATGGCCAGCATCGCCGCCTCCTCAGCAATACCACCAGCAGCAGTGATAGACATACCCGTGGCCAAGTAGCTATAGTCCACCTACTCTTTTAGATAAGCTTAACAAACCTTAATTTTTTAAGAGGGAGGTAATTAGGAAGATCTTTAATAATCTCTTAAAGATGCCTGATTTTCAGCTACCCAAGCCTAGGAGACCGGAGGAAGTAGGAAAAAGTCATGATCCTAACTTATTCCCCTACCACTGTATGCTAGGCCATGTTTTGGAGGATTTCTTCAAATTTAAGGAATGGCTTGAAAATAGCTTCAAGATCGGTGCTATAGTTATCCCAAAAGAATACCTTGTGGAACAACCATCCAGTTCCATTAGGGTAATCCTTAGGGATACATGTGATCCTTCCAAACTAAAGAAGGTTAGGATATTTCTTTATCAAAAACCTCTAAGAAGATAATCCAGAAGATCAATAAACTTTCATTGCAAGCACCTAAGTTAGCTCAAACCTCCAACATCAATGAAAGTTTGCAAGTTGCTAGTGCCAACTCGAGGAAAGGGGGAGCTCAGCAGTAGCAGTAGCAACAACAGCATGTGGATGAAAAGCCTACTAAGCAAAGATGGGATTGAATATCATGTCAATGGAGATGAAAATCCATTTTCAATTAGAGAGGTTGAGATTTATGAGGATGAGACCTACTATCTTCCTCAAAATACCCTTTCTCATGAACTTGGACAAAATTAAATTCAAAAGCAAAAGAAAAAGAAAATGAAGAAAAAAATGATAAAAGAAAAAGAAAAGAAAAATGAAAATCCAAGTGAACAAGAAAGGGGAATTGGGAAAGAAATAGATCTGCATTTCACATTCCACTCATAGTTCATTCCATCATATGGACATGTGGGTAGGAAGGCTCAACCTCCACCAAGTAGAGGCAAAGGCAGCAATAGAGGCAGTTCTAGAGATGGAAGACCCCCGGTTGGCCATCAGCCAATAGAAGTCATGTTCCAGTTCATAGGAGTACCCTTATTATTCACATAGACTTGGGATCCAACTCGAAGGATGAGTCTAATACGATTAGCATACCAGCCAACCCCTTTCAGTAGGTTCCATTGGAGGTGACTTTTAATCCAGATGGCGATGAATATCGGGCCTCTAGACAAAGCAAAGTATTTGAATCAGGTTTATGCAAAACTATTAGGCAGTAGTTGGGAACCTTAGCTTTAACCTTACTTACAATTAAGAAAGTTGAAGGTTTAATAGTTAAGGAAGACCCTAAGTCTTCCAATGATATAAAACCAAAGAGATTATTTTTGGGATCACATCCTCAAGTTCTGAAGTTGATGTAGAACTTGAGGATGATACATTTAAAAAATTAATGGAATTACCATTTGACTTTTACTCGCCTTGTGTTCATAATCTTAAACAGAAAGGCTTAGTTCCTCATACATGGTCCAGATAGAGTTCAGAGTACTTTGAAAAGCTATGTAATAATATAGGCAGGGAAGCACAATCAAAAGTAAGACTAGGATTTGGTACAATGGGTCCAGTCGATGATGATGATTACGGCTTAGTTGTTACCAATCATTTGGAGTTTGATAGGTTCTTTTACACACCTCCAAATCTTATGAGAATGTGTGTTTAGAAACCTCAGATGACCCAGATGATCTCCAAGTCAAAGATGCTCTTCAAAAATTTGAAGAGGAGATCCATTCAACTATTGACAAGCTTAAAAAAATCAACCTCAGGATGGAAGAAAAACCGCGCTCGATATACATCAGTTCATTACTGAATAAAAATGAAACCAATGACTTAGTTAGGCTATTAACTAAGTTTAAAGGCTTCTTTGCATGGAGTTATGAAGAGATGCCCATATTATCTCCTGACATAGCAGTCCACAAGCTAGCAATAGATCCTAACGCTACCCATACTAAACAAGCTCCCAGATGCATGCGATTAGATATTGAACAACAGGTCATTTCAGAAGTTTAGAAATTGATCGATGCTGGTTTCATCAGGGAATAAAAATATCCTACGTTAGTTGTATGTTTAAGAAGAAGAATGGCCAAATTGCAATGGGACTTAAATAATAGCCCTAAGGATGAGTTTCCTCTTCCTATACCAGAATTAATGGTGAACATTGTCTCATCTCATGCAGTGTTCTCTTTCATGGATGGGTCATCTAGCTACAATCAAATCAAGATGTCTCATGAAGATGAAAGAAACACTACTTTTTGAACCCCCGATCAGAATCTTCTGTTATAGGGTCATGCCTTTCAGCCTTAAAAATGCTGATGCTACATACCAACAGGCCATGACTCATATCTTCAACAAACTCATCCATCATCAGGTTGAGTGCTACATTGATGATCTAGTAGTCAAAAGCAGAGAAAAGGAAGACCATTTTTTTGACTTGAGAGTAGTTTTCAAATGGTTAAGATAATACAACCTCAAGATGAATCCTTTGAAGTGTGCATTTAGAGTAGGGGAAATTCCTTGGGTTTGTTATTCGACACCAAGAAATAGAAATAGATCTAGAAAATATTACATATATCTTAGAAATGTCACCTCCTAAGAGTTTAACTCAACTCAAATCCTTTTAAGGATGCCTGGCATATCTAAGATGCTTTATCACCAACAAATCAGGGAGATGCATGCCATTCTTAGCACTTATCAAAAGGATGCCAAGTTCAAGTGGGATGATAAGTGCCATCATGCTTTTGAAGACATCAAGCAATATTTGGGAAAGCTGTTAGTTCTAGCAGCCCCTGTCCCAGAAAGGTCACTCATCCTCTACACTGCTACATTGGATGACTCTCTCGATGCTCTGTTGGCCCAAGCCAACAACGAAGGGAAGGAGAATGCTCTCTACTACCTCAGTCATCATCTTATTCTTGCTAAAGAAAACTACCCACCTATTGAGAAATATTGCCTATCTTTGATCTTTGCTTCCCAAAAGCTACCACATTATATACTTTCTCATAAGGTGAATTTGATCTCCAAAATAAACCCACTGCAGTACTTCATGACACAACCAATGCTATCCTGATGATTGGCATGATGGTCCATGATTCTCTCATAATTTGATATCACATTCGTATCCCTCCATGTGGTAAAAGGATAGGCATTAGCAGATTTCTTAGCAGCACACCCACTTCTTGTTGATTCTCCTCATAGTGATGATCTCCCTGATGAACAAATCATGAACTTTAGGGTGGTCAAAAATTTCCAATGGGAGATGTATTTTGATGGTGAAGCATCTTTTCATAAAGGGGAAGCACCATGACCTATTCTCCCAGGAAAGGTAGGGGTAGGAATAGTTATTCTAACTCTAGATGGCGATGTGATGAGATTCTCATAAAATCTTTCCAACTCTTGCACCAATAATTAAGCTGAGTATGAGGCTTTGATTGCTATTCTAGAGTTATCTATCACTATCAGTGTCAAGAGCATTAACATCTTTGGGGATTCTCAGTTGGTCATCAACCAGATTGTCAGGTCCTATAAGGTTCTCAAACCCAAGCTTCGTCAAAACCACGAGTATACCATGAAGTTGTTCACCTAAAATCCTAAAGTCACTATCTACAAGGTTCCCCGAGTAGAGAATGCAGAAGCAGAAGCTTTGGACAAACTTGTCAAAGAGTTGGAATGTCTGGCAGATGAGTCCATTTTAATAAGGGTCCAAAATAGATAAGTCGTATCCCTTATTGACGTTGAACTCATTGAGAGACTTTCTCTTGAAGGGGAGGTTATTGTTGCCTATAAGGACAAGGAGTTGGATTGGAGGCAACCGCTCATAGATTATTTGAACACCGGCAAACTACCTCAAGAAAAGTCACAAGCCCATCAGGTGAAAGAAAGAGCTCTTTATGCTCTCACCACCCTCTATTGACAAACATGGCAGCAAATTACGCCAAAGATGAAGATGAAGATTAAAGACTTGGATACTACTAAGATTCGGCGATGATGCATCGCATGGATGTAGCTAGAGATGTCGTAGGTGTGGTCCTCCACCAACCACTCAACATTCTACACCTACATTGGCCTCATGGCCATTCGAGTGTTGGGTATATTTGGGTCCGATCGATCCTCCTTCTAAGGGGCATCATCTTAGCCGCAATACTTTTCCAAGGCAATCCCAATAAAAGAGAGGTCATAACTCAAAGATGCTTTCAAGAATCATATCATATAAAGGTTTGGGATACCTCGATGAATTATATCTAATAATTATACAACATTCAAAAGTATGAAGATCAATAGCTTCACCAGAAGACATGATATAGATTAGATATACTCTACCACCTAATACCCCAAAGCAAATGGCTTAGCGGAAGCATTCAACAAAACCCCATCCATAAGCTAAAGAAGACTCTTGATGACAACAAGCGACAGTGGAATAAGTAGTTGGTTGAAGCCTTATGGACTTACCGCACCACATACCAAACTCCAACTCACTCTACCCTATTTTTCTTAGTATATGGGTCTGAAGCTGTTCTACCTTTAGAAGTTTAACTCCCATCACTAAGAATAGCATTGGGTAGTAAGATCACTACTGACCAAAATACAAAGTTGCATTAGAAGAGCTTGAAGGTTTGGAGGAGAGTCACATATGGGTGTGCCAAAAGCTTGAGTTGTACAAAGCTAAAATGATTCAATCTCACAACAAGCTGGTCTGCCCTAGGTCTTTCTGAGTAGGAGAGCTTGTGTTAGTCCTAAGGAGACCAATTGTTGCCCATCAAAAGATGGGAGGCAAGTTTGAACCCTCTTGGGAAAGCCCCTATGTCATAGAGAAGGCCTACCATGGAGGATCTAATCAACTTATTGATTATAAAGGGGAACACCCAATGCTTCCAATTAAAGGGCTCTATCTAAAATAATATTACCAAAGAAATAAATCATGTTTGAAAATAATTATTAATAAAAAGAACAAAAATCAGATTCTATTCATCAAATCTTCTTTCAAAGCCTTGTTTACTTATCTTGCGAATCTGTCATGATGTGTTTAGGGTAGGTGTAAGAGTCCCCCAGTGGAATCCTATCCCTCTTTCAAAATACAAACACTATCTATCGACACTATTAGAATAGGTGTAAGAGAACCTGAGAGAATTTTTTCTTAGTGAAAATCCTGTTTACCATCCATGGCACCACTTCATCAAATCACCTAGCATGTTTAAGGTAAGTGTAAGAGTCCCCCAGAGGCATCCTATTCCTTTTAACACATGCACAAAAACAAACACAAAACTTTTGTCTCAAGCTATTTTGATGTGGGAGCAAGCCCCCTGTGTCACTCACTCATTAGCTGCTCTAGGTCAGAGCTACATGCTACCTTGCTAGTATGTTACCCCACTGGCCATTTATTTGGATGATGTGAGTCCACGTGCTTTTTTCCTAACTTGATCATTGCAAACCAATGATCGCCTTGTTAGTATGGTAGTCTTCACTGCCCAGTCAGTAAGCTACCTCACGTTGATTTTGTTTAAAAGATGTGAGTCCCCGAGCTTTCTTCTTGAACTGATCATCATGATCTAACTAGGTCGAGTATATTTGAGGTCTAGGATAAGTCCCCTAGAGGCTCATTTCCTCTTGACTATGTATGAGTCAATATAAGTCCCCTAGTGAGATTCACTCAGTAGTCACCCTAGGTCGGATAGCACCTGTCAAGCTGAAGATAGACTATCCCAACAATCAATTCTGCTATAGAAGGATGTGAGTCTCTGAGCTTTCTTCCTAGGCTTATTGTTGCAAGCTGATGGACACTTTACGTTGGTTGATGTTCGCTATACTGACAGTGACTAACCCGATAGATACACCACTCTTAACAGATGTGAGTCCCCATGCTTTCTCCTTGAGTTGGCCACAGAACACCTATTTGATATATGATTAGCCATGTTATCTTCTCCAGGGTTTTGGATTAAAAGGTTTTGGATTAAAAGGTTTTGGATTAAGCCCTTAGCGCTCCCATCCCATGCGGGCACTATATTTAGATCACGTCCTTTGCGACCCCATTGAGACACTACCCGGGTTACTTTGGGATTGGACATCCCCCCTTTCCTAGTAGCCACCCCTGTGGTTGGAGAATTTGTTCAGTGGATGTGCAGATTCTCCCTTGGTTCAATAAATTTGAGATATGTCAAGGCTGATATAAGCTCTTTCTCAGTTTGATCCCTCGCAAACTAACACAGTCCATGATAAACAAACTATACAAACAAATAAAATATTTACTTGTGGATTAGGAATTCAAGCCCCCAAAGGACCCCTTTTCTCAAGCAAGCGTCCTATCTTTATTGCAGTGTCAGCAGAAGTCCCTATAAGAATTGCTTGACTACCATAGTTGAGATAAGTCCCTAAGTCATCACTCACTTCATAGGCTCCCTTTGGTCAGGTTCAATCTATTTAGCCATAAGCAGGTTACCCCAGCAATCATTACACTTTGGAAGATGTAAGACTATGATGCATTCTTTCTAGCATGATTGTCGCAAACTGACAGGCAGCCTTAGGTCAGGTTTGATTTGTTGCCCAAAGCAACCGATCACCCTAGTGGTCTTTCTTCCCTTTAATTGATCATTTTAAACCAAAAGGCACTCCTTTGGTCAGATAGTTCTCCCATCAGCTTAGAAGTTACTCCCTTTGGTTCAGTGACTCTGAGATAGGTCTTGGCTGATATAATCTCATTCTCAATGTGATCCATCATAAACTAATAGAATCAATCAAAACAAACCTAAAAATGAAATTAATCTTGACTATCTTTCAGTTGATCGAAGTCCCCCAGCAGCATTCACTCAATCGCCAGCCCTAGGTTGGGTTCAATCTATTATTTTGCCAATAGATTACTCCAGTAACTGGTACCAGCTTTAGAGGATGTAAGTCTACTACACTTTCTTCCTAGTACCATTGTTGCATCCCAAAAGGCATACCTTTGGTTGGCTAGTCCTACTACGTGTTTAGTAGACTACCCCGTTGGATTGATAAATCTGAGTTAGGTCTTGGTCTCTGTGGCTCCTACTCAGTGTAATCCATTGCAAACCAATAGGGCTCATCTCAAAATCCAAATCTAAAAATTGAAACAAATTCAACCCTTTTCCTTAGTGGAAATTTCTCCTCAGCAAGACTCAAATCAAATCAAACCTAGCATCCCCTTGTGGATGACTTGAACCTACTACCCTAGTGGAAGGTTCACACTCTATCCCTAATGGATTTCGCCTTCCCTCTCTTATGTCCTTAACATAAGTAGAACCACATTGCACTAAGCTCTAGATTCTTTCTATACCTTGAGTTAGGTATAGATTATTTCTGTTAGTGCTTGTGATCTTTCGGTGTTATTGATCATTTCGGTCAACACCAATATGTACGGTGTTCATTGTCAGTAATACCACACCTATTGGGAGCCCTTTGTTGACCTCATTTTTAGAATGAGCTCACAACCCCTCCATCTTAAACATAGAACTTCTCTTAGACTTTAAGAGTTCTTTAGTCTTAAGACACATCTAGTGATTATGTGGACACTCAACCTAGCCCTAGGGACTTAGAAGAGTTAGACATAGGAATAGGTCATGTCTTAAGGGTGTTAGGAAAATTTTTATACCCTAAGCTTGACCCACTCCTCACCTTCCTTCCTTTAAGTCAAACTCCAAATCAACCTTATTCGATTTGCTCCAAACTCAAATCAATTCCTCATGATTGAAATCCATGATTGAAACCAAATTCAAAATTTCAAACTCCAAATTCCAAATCTTGCCTAAGTCTTTAATCCCCTTTTAAGGACTTAGCCAAAATCAAATTTAAATCACCTCAAACTCATGTGATTTTCTCATAACTCACTTATATTCTCATTTATATTCTCATATATAAATGAAATATAAATTCAAATCAATCAAATCGAACTCAAAAAATTCAAATTTTTTATTCAAAATCTTTTTCAAGTCTTTAATTTCCACCTTAATGACATAGCCTAAATCATCCTTAAATCTATTAAAACTCATGAGATTTTCTTATAACTCATTTATATTCTCATTTACATTCACATATATAAATGAAATAAAAATTCAAATCAATCAAATCAATTTCAAATTTTAAGCTCCAAACTCCAAAAGTTCAAAAGTCCTTTAAATTTGTTTTTAAAGACTTAGCCTAGATCATAAACAAATCATTTCAAATTCATGAAATTTTCTCTTAACCCATTTATATTCTCATTTATATTCACATATATAAATAAAATTTAAATTCAAATAATTAAAACTAATTCCAAAAATCAAAATCAAATCCATTTAAAATCTAACCTAAGTCTTTCAAGTCAAAATCTTGAACATACCCAAATCAACTTCAAATCAAGCTAAACTCTTGATTTTCCTTCATGATTCAATTAATCCTACAATCTTGAATCCAGATATAAATACAAATTTTAATCACTTAATCAAAACTCAATTCAAAAATCAAGCCAAAATCCTTTTGATGTTCACCCTTTGAACTTGAAATTATCAAATGAATCAAAACCCATTTGACTTCAAACCACTTGCAAATGAATTTATATTTCAATCATAAGTCCATATACAAGTTCAATCAAACTCAAATCAAGCTTTGACCAAGCCATTTGACCCACTTAGGCTCACTTGACCCAAAGTGACCTAAAGTACCCTTATGAGCCAAATTCTAATCCTAACAAAATTGGATTGAATCAAACTCACCTATGCCTCTCATCATGATCAACAATCATCATGAGATGATCAATCAATCAAATTGGTCAAACCAAGTCAAACCTAAGGGTTGACCAAGTCAACACTTAGCCAAAATGAAACTTAACATAGTCAAAATCCACCATAGGCCAAATTGATTGAAACTATTGATCAAAGTTCATTCATGAACTATGTTTGAACTTGACCATGTCAACATTTGAGCCTAACCTAGCACAATTGGCCACTTGACCCAAGTTAACCCAAAATGACCTAAAAAGTTTGTCAAAACTTGATCTAAGCCAAATTGATTGAAACCAATGGGTCAAGTTCATTACAAATCACTAGTTGAACTTGACTAATTGGCCAACTAGACCTAACCTAGCCCAATTAACCTTAAACCCAACTTGACCTAAAGGGTGATGTTGAGCCAAATTCAAACTTAACAAAAATTAATTGGAAACAAAGATACCAATCCAATTCATATGACAAACCAAACCTAAACCTACCCATGACCTTGCTCAAATAAGTCAAATGGGTCAAATTGGTCAACTTGACCCATTTGACCTAAATGAAGTCATATGAACCAAATTCAAACCTAAACCAAATTGAATCAAACCAAAGCCACCAAAACATTTCAAATGGTCATATGAACTTGACCCAACCCTAGTTTGACCCAATTTGACCAATTGGTCAACTTGACCCAAGTTGACCCATTTTGACCTAAATGGGTCAACATGAGCCAAACCATACCAAATGAATTCAAAATCCAATGAAACATGGCCAAACCTATTTTCTCAACAAACCCAACATATCCAAATTCAAAAATCAGATAAATGACCATTTTACCCCTAGTCCATAGAACAAATGTTGGTCAAATCCATGGGGAATTTGGTTAATTCATCTTCATACCTACTTGATACTCTCTTAATAGGTCATGTAAACCCTATGGAGGGTGGTGCACCCAACCCAATGGGTTTGGGTTAGCCCAACTTGACCCAAGGACAAAACTAAGCACATGGCTCAAATTGGCCACATGGGAATCATGCTCTCACTCAATTTGAGCACATGGGGAGTTACCATTCCACTCCTCTGGCCAACTGACCATGTGCAAGTCTATAATAGCTCAAACAAACCATACCTAAGGTCAAATGGATCAAAATGACAAGTGAAGCTTTGGCCGTCCAATTTCCTAAGGGGGAGATATACTCCCTCTAATTCACTTCAATTCCAATAAAGCCTAATTTGGTTGAGTGTTAGAAAGCCAGAGGAGTGATTCTTGAGTGATCCTAAGCTCTCTAGAGAGAGATTGAATTGGCCATTCTCAGTTTCCCTTATGAGAAAACATGGGAGCTCCAAGGATTTTCCAACTTTCTCCATACACCAAACCAAGTCAATTCACTTTGCACACACCACTAGAGGGGAAGTCGAGCTTGCCCAAGCCCTTTCCCAAGCTCCAAAGGTAGAGGAGGATTCACCTAGATCAAAGCCAAGCTCACTAGGAGGAGGGGTTGGTCCATAGAGCTATCCACTCAACCTCAAGAGCTAAAACTTTCACCAAAGCTTCATCTCAACTAGACAAAGCTTCTTCAAGGAAATCGAACATCGGTGATCACCTTCGGCGAGGTATGACATTTTATGACCATGAAACTCAATTTGTAGTGGTGCTTTGTGAAAGAAATTTTGATCCCATTAAATTTTGACCATTAGATGTACTTTCCATCATGTTTAGATGGTGTGGGTTGAGTTTCAATCCAATCTGAGCTCGATCAAGCTAGGATCCTCCCTTTGAAAGTGGACAGTCTCCATTGTTCCTCAAGAAAGAACAGGAATGATCTCTGGCCATCCATCTGTGCATTTTGGATGGACGGCCGAGATTAAATCACATTTTATATCCTATTTTATCCCCTCTAAATTGTGGATTAAATCCATATCCATTCGATCCTTGATCGAACGGAGGAGACAAAAGCACGTAGCATCGTCGCCACGTGATGCTATGATATGGCATTTAAATGGCACTCAGAGGATGACACGTGTAAAGTGCGACCGAGTCAGTTGCATGCGTGGCGCGCTGTAGGATTAAGGGATTAATTAGGGTTTATTTAATTCTAATTGATCCTCTAAACTTCCAAAATTCATATCTCTCTAAAGAAAAATCAAAAAATATGAGGTAAAATGCCACTGAAAGATAATTCAATCTAGAATAACTTAGAATTAGTTTTAATAGATTTTGGATATTGTCTTTCTCTAATTTTGGGTTTTATTAGAAATCTTAATTTGTTAATTACTCCTTAATTAATACACTGATTAATCTTAAACTTCTTGGGAATATTTTGGGGAATGACTTCTACATTCCTCAATTTTCTTGGGATTTATTGGTTGCATAATTAGGGAAATTGCTAATTCATTGTATAATTACCCACTTAATAAAATTAAGGATAATTAAGGGTTTTATTAGTGTTTTAATCCTTTGTTGAAGTTGAGTAAGGTCTATTTCAGTGAATAAAAGGTTTAGGAAATAATTTTAGGGCATTTCCCTTTAAGTTACTCCTTAAACCCCTTTTCTTTCTTAATCCTCTCTTAATTAAGGGCTAATTCATTAATTACCCACTAAATTAATTTCTTAAAATTCTAAAACTTTCTAGAAATTAATTAATCTTCCAAGGGTAGAAGCTTAGGTGTTCAAGAGCCTAAGTTCAATTAAGGAAATCAAAACTCAACAAATATGTGTGAGGGGATTTTTAAAATTACTTAAGTTAAACCCCTTAGCTTAATTAATCATTAATCATGAGCCAAATTGCATTAGGCCTCTTTCTTCCAAGGTGCATTGAAAAATTTAAATTCCTTGTGAGGTTTTATGTCATCTCATTGGCTCATAATTATTTGATTAATTATGCTAAGATGGTGTAAGTAAGAGATAATTAGCATGTTTAATTCATACCTTAACCTAATCATCTAAAAATGAATCTAATCATCTAAAAATTGAAAAAAAAATATCAAACACATGTGGGAATGGGTTAGGAATAGCAAACTCAATTTACATTTTCAAAATTAAATAAAATTCAAAATCAAACAAAGATCATATTAAATAAACTTTGATTTACTTTAAGCTTTCTTATTTCATAAGGTTGTCTTTTGGATTTTATTAAAGTGAATGTGCTTACATGCTTTCATTGCATTAGTTCCTCCCCAACATGCTAAGTATGTGAGTCATATGGTTTCATTCATCTATACTTTTCAAAAGTCAAATTTAAAATGAAAATGTTTCCTTCATGTAAAACTGCATGCGTTGGCTAATGTAAGAATATGAGTGGCTATTATCACTATTAAATTCAAATTAGTTTCAAAATATGTGAAATAATTATCAAAATTGAAAGTGTAATACTTATATATTATTTATAAGTTCACATGTGAGTAGAATATAAGGATGTGCTTAGTGTAGGCTTTCCTTCTGTTCTCTTTTAGTATAGTTTTGAATAGGATATGGTAAGGTGTATGGTTCATTTGAAAAGAACCTAACATTTTCCTAATTCCATATCCTATTCATTCCTATACTATCATGTAAGAAGGATACCTATGCTTGCACATGTAAATTTCATAAACAAAAATAAATCAACCAACACCAACTTTTGCATTTTTTTCTTTTCCATTCATCTCTTTTGCACACATGCTTGTATTTAAGGAAAGTGGTATATTAGTTTAAACAACCCCGAGATTATGAGACTTTAAGTAGACCTAAGTAGGACATGTATCTTACACCTCTGGTTAACAATGATGTCGTACTCACTTATGCTTTTCATACATTCATATGTGCTTATGAAAATTGGATAAGAAATCCCTTTGCTACTTAATGAAAATCATGCATCATAAACATCCAAATTTTCTTAAGTAAATTACCTAGCATGCATCATAAAGTGTGCTAAACACTTTGATTTGTATGTATAGATTTGTTTAGAAATTATTCATATGCATGTTATATATGTTGAAAAAGAAATAAAGTGATGTATGTTTTGTGAATTTAGTTCATTTTACTTAATCATAAAATGCCTTTCTTTTTGAATAGGTTTGTTTAGAGTTCATCTGAACTTAGGATTGATTAAAACACTTAATTGAAACATTCATTAAATAATACTAAACATGAATCCACTTTAGAAATTACTTAGGTTAGGAAAGGAAAGAGAAGTTCTCTTCTCTTTCCCTCTCTTTATAACTTAGTAATTAATTGTAGGATTCACTTAAACCCAATCAAAACATAAAAATAAAGTCAACCCAAAATAATTAAATAACTTAAATGAAATCATCCTCTAAGTTGAACATCCTTCATACTTAGGAAATTCTAACTTAAAGCAATATATAAGCATGCCACACAAACCTCTAAAGCACACACATTAGGCTAAGTCACGACTTCTAGCTTTAGGTTAGGGCGGTGCATGGTTTGATGCTTTCTTTTATTTTATGATATATATTTAGTCTAGATGTTAGGATGAATCTATGTAGAATGAATGGTAGGGCAACCTTATTCTAACCATTATCTTTTGTAGGAGATTGTGCTTAAGGGGCACTCTTATAAATAAAAAATATAAATGCTTTTTTTGTGTAGGTGCTTATACCCCTAAGCATAATCCAATAGGCTAGGTGAACTTAGCCATGCACGTGTAGGGTGATTAGTCCAATATATATACTTGGGTTTTGGTGGTTTGTTTACCAAACCTTTGTTTTGCAGGTGTTAGCTAGATTTACTTTTCTTTTTCATGTAATTTTTGTAATTAGGATTTTTGAATGATTGTTATGGGGATTAGGATGAGCATTGGTCATAAGATCTCATCTTATGCACCATGTGAAACCTTTGGAGCATCTACCTTCCAACAATCCAAAAGGAGGAACCAAAGAAGAAAGAAGAAAAGAATAATAAAGAAGAAAAGAAAAATGAAGAAATGAAGCTTAAAGACCCCCATAATAATGAGTTCCTTGCTTAATTGTATGCAATTCATTTGTAATCAGGGTTGTGTAAGGGTAGAGCTTGGCTACCCAATTTGTTTTCGGGTTTGTGCAGTGGTACCCAACCACAATGGCCTCTTATACTTTTATGATTAGCTTTATAAATTGATTGATGATTTGTTTAGCTTGTGCATTAAGTGGCATCCTTTTTCTAGTTTCTTCCTTGCTTTATGCATGACCAGAATGTGGATTAGGCTCTTAGGGAAAAATAAATCTCCTACCAAATTTAACAATTCAAAACTAAAAATAAAAAACTCATAACCTCACCTAAAAGCTTAGGCTAAAATCAAGATAAAAGAATTAGCAATGCCTTAGCGGGATGAGTACTTCTTTTATAACTTCATGCACAAATGCATTTTTTTTTCACTCTTCATTAGAGGGCTTCCACCTTTGTGAGAGAAATTTGGCTTGACCTTTGAGAGCCATGGTGCAAACACACCTCCTCCCTTCTCGCTGATTTCAGCCAATAATCTCATTTCTCATGCATTAGGCATATGAATCCTATTAGCCTGAGCCAAAATAATTGTCCAAAAATAAAATAAAATGAAATCTGAATTGCATTAGATTTAGGTCATTTAAAGCATACCCTTACATGATCTAGTCTCTTTAGGGTGTGAGTTTAAGGACTTAGTCTCTTTCTAAATAAATAACAACCAAGTTATTTTGCATAAAGCATATGACTTGCCAACATGAATTTAAAACTGTAGGAGGAGTTAGTTGGTGGCCACTCCCAAGGGGTTGTAAATCCAAATAGTTGTGTGATTTGTTTTCTCTTATGGAGGTAATCCAAATACCCACTTTCACCTTAGATTTAGGTTGTGCTTTCATCCATCACCAAAGCTCCCTATATTTAGGTTTTGAGGTTACTTCTCTCCTTTGTGGGCCATAAGCATAAATCCTCACCTCTTAGGCATTTCCAAAATCTTGTGTTATGGAATCATAAGTCCTAAATTTCTAATAAAAAATTCAACTCAAATAAATTAAATCAAATTTATAAATGTAAAGCCCAACTATAGGATAGTTTGGGATGCTCATTAGGCTTCCTAGCATCGTGGGCATCTCTTGCTTATCTTCTTTTGGCTTCGATAATAACTCCTTCTCTTCGATCAATCCCAATTGATCTTCCAAAATAAGCTAATCGATTGATAGTGCTAGCCATTGAAATCTTTGGAAATAATGATCATTTATCTTAATCAGGAGTATTCCTAAGGGATCTCATTCCTTAGGATGTTATTAACTATGGAGACTTGCCCCTATAAGGAACTTAATGAACCTAGTTTAAAATTTACCCTAATTTACTTTTCCATGTAAAGTAGAGGAAGAATCTCTAGTATATATGCATACCCATTATCCTTAAGAGTCCTTATTGAGGTGATTATGTCCATTGTAGGGTGGTGACTTATATCTTTCGAGATAGTACACATCTACTCAATGTCATACCCGAATACCCTCAATAAGAACATTTGGGGATCTACATGGTGTCCTAACTAAAGAAAAATATTTCTATTTTTATTTATCCTCCCCTAAAAAGATAGATGAAGGCAAGAATATTTCACCACAAGATCCTAAATCTAGGAAGCTTTAGTACGAGCTAAAGCACGACCTAAATCTAAGAGACGGGTGGACATAAGAGTTTACCTCCACAAGAGAGAATAAATTATCTGACTTCTGGACTTTTAATCGCCTAGAGTGGCCATCAGCTAACTCTCTTACAATTTTAAAACCATGTAGTCTGGTCTTAGGAATTACAAGATAGATAGGGTAGTTATTTAATTAGAAAGAGACTAAAGTCCTAAACACACCCCCTAAGAGACTAGAGCATGAGTGGTATGAGCATATGACTTAATCTATAGATGCAAAGTCTTTTCAAATTTTATTTTATTTTAGACACTACATGTTGATAGAGGCTTTAGGATTTCTTATGCCTAAATGGATGATGAAATAAGTTATGGGTCAAATTAGCTAGAAGAAGGTGTTCTCCACCATAAGGGATGTCGTCATAGGTCAAACATTCTTTTATTGTGCAAGGATGGAGATCCTTCATGTTCAAGAGAGAAAGTATATGTGTGCATGATGCGAAGCATACAACCATATAGCTAAGGGGTTGCTAAATCTTTTAAATATCTTATTTATGTCTTAGGCTTTATGATGAGGTTATGAGTTGTTTAAAATATAGTTTTGAGTGATTAGTTGGGTAGAAAAGTTATTTTTATCCTAAGAGCCTAATAATATCCAAGCCACACATTAAATCATCAATCATTTAAGAAACTATGAAAAGCATGACATCCTTATGCACAATGTAAACATAACATCAAATAATTATATAAACTATCATAAAAGAATAAAAGGTTGGTGCGGTCGGGTACCACTGTACAACCCGAAGAGAGAAAAGATAGGTAGCCGAGCTCTATTCTTATACAACCTGGATATGAAAGAATAATTATAATTATATTAAATGCTATGGGGGTCTTCTTTCTTCATATTTCCATTTCTTATTTATTTCCTTCTTTGATTTGGATGGTGCTTGCTTCAAAGGCATCATAGGGTACCCCAGGACAAAGCCTTCTAGCCACTGCTCATCCTAATCCCCCATACCACTAATCCTAATTCCTATTGCAAAAATTACATTTATGTGGGAAAAGTAAATCTAACTACACCTGCAAAATAGAGATTAGCTATATATATATATATATATATATATATATATATATATATATATATATATAATCCCAAGCAATTGTATTTATAATTTGGACTTACCACCCTACACATGGGTAACTAAGCCCACTCATCCTAACTTATATTATGCTTAAGAATTTAAGCAACCAACAAAAAAAGCATTCACATTTATTTTTAAGCATCCCTTATGCATAATCCCCTATAGAAAACATGATTAGGCTAATGTTAGCCTATCATCCAGTCTGCGAAGCATACACCCTAACATGCAATCTAAACCAATACATCATAAAATAAAACATATATCACATCATACACTATACTAACTTAGAGCTAGAAGTGGTGACTTAATTCGAATGTGTGTATTAAGTCATGTGTGGTAAGTCTTGTTAGGCATTAATGTTGTATTTTCTAAGTGTAGAGGGATTCAATTTAACATGAAAGGTTTATTTTACTTGAAGTAGTTTAATTTATTTGAGAATTTTAATTTATGTTTTCTTTTGTTTCTTTTGATTACACTTAGCAACTAAGTGTTATATAGAGAGAAAAATAGGATTTGCCTCTTTCACCGCTACCTTAAGTCACTTTTTAATCTGTTAATTTGATTTAGTTCTTTTTAGTGATTGACTTATTAAATAATTTAATTAATCTCAAGTTTAGGTTCACTTTAAATAATCCTATTCAAAATGAACGACATCTTAAGATTAATTTAATTGAATTACTACCACATGACTTATATTAAATCATTCCTTTCCATCACATATAACATGCATATGATTTAATCCGAAGTGTATCTATAATTTTAGCACACTTAAATGATGAATGTAAGTGTATGTTTAGAATTTATATTATATTTAATCGAAATATTTAAACATATTAATTGAAAACTTTATGTAAATTTTTATACAAAAAGGACATAAGAATGAAATTAAATAGGCATGTGTCGTTGTTATACTAGGGAAGTGAGGCAATCAAATGACCTCCTTGGAGCTAGCTAGAGCCTCGTATTCTTAGGATGTCTAGACTATATAACCATTTGCATTCAAATATACGTAAATTCATATACATGAACATAGGAAGTAAGCTCCAAATCATATGGCTAACTAATTCAACCAATTAGTCAATTATGAATGCATGCAATTTTGATGTAAAATGGAATTTTCATTCACTAATCATATATACATATAGATTTACAAAGATATAGGAAAGTACATGTCATTGTTAAACCAGGGAAGTGAGGTAATCAAATGACCTCCTTGGGGCTAACTAAAGCCTAGTATTCCTGAGATGTCCACACTATATACTTTCTTTTCTTCGACACACCTAGATTTGTACATAAATGAGGGAAAAGAAAACCATGCAAAGATTGTATATTTTTGTTGATTGAATCATTTATATATATGAATTAAAGCTCTATCCAAATTCTAATGTTAAAATACATAAGAATGACATCAAATGGGTACATTCCCTTGTTAAACCAGGAAAGAGAGGAAATCAAATGACCTTCTTGAGGATAGCTAAAGCCTCATTTTCTCAGGATGACTAGACTATATACCCATTATCATTCAATCTTATATAAATCAACACATGAATAGAAAAAAGCAAACCCAACATTCATACACTTAAGCTATATGCACTTGCATTTCTTATGTATTTATAACTAGCATCATAACACATATTATTATTCATTTATTAGCTTTTGAAAAGTACATTTGGATTTAATAGTGATAATAACCACACATATATTAAATTAAATCAACACATGCAAGCTTCCATAAAAGAAATCCATTAAATTTTACTTGATTTTGAAAAGATGGATGCATGGATTCAAATGACATACCAAACTTAACATGATTGGAAAGAGAACAATCAAATATAAGCATCTGATTCATTCAACCAAACTAGTTCTTAAGGATAATCAAATCAAATCAAATTATTTAAAGCAAACCAAAGCTTCTTTATTAATTAAGTTTTAGATTTAATTTAATTTAAAGTGGAGAAGAGAAATCATCACTTGCTATTTTAAACCCATTCCCACATTAGTGATTTTATTCAATTTAAGGAAATGTAGTTAAGTTGATTTTATGGGCTAATTAAGTTGAACCCTTAATAAGATGAATTAATTACCCTTACCTATGTCACCTTAAAGTAATTAACTAAATAATTATGAGCCAACATGATATGAATCAAAAATAAACTTGCAATGATCCAAGGAAATAAAATGGGCCTAATGCAATTGGCTCATGATTAATAATTAATTAGATTAAGGGACTTAATTAATTACTCTTATGGTTTCCCCACACATGTGGACTAACCATAATTTCATTAAACTTCTTTAAGTTATTAAACACATAAATATCTACCCCATGATTTAATTAATTAAGGTCTAATGTGATTATAATTTCAATTTGATAAAGCGATTTCATTAATTAGTTAAATCTTAATTAATTTCATTTTAAAAAAGAATGAAATAAACTTCAGGAAAGAAGGCCCAACCCTATTCTTTAGTTCACTTATTAAATAATGATTAATAAACTTAATTAACCAATTTGCTACTACTCATGGGATTAATTAATCAATAATTAATTTAAAATAGTAGTTAAGGTTTAATTAGCCAATTTTCCTAATTAAGTGAGCAATAAATCCCAAGAAAATCATGAGAGGTAGAGGTCATCCTATTAAATTAACCAAAAAATTTTGGGATTAATTGCTCAAGTAATTAAGGAGTAATTAAGCTAATAAATTTTGTAATTAAATCTTAAATAAACCTTAATTACTATTCAAAATTAGTTAAGATCATTTTTAATTAATTCTCCTATGAAATACCTTTAAAATAAGTATTTATTTGCATTTTTTTATTTTTGTATGATATTTTATGATTTTTAGAACTTTTGACCATTAAAAATAATTAATTAAGCCTAATTAAAGCCTAATCCTATTGGCGCCATGTGGCACATTGATGCGGCGTGCTTTTCAGATGGCTCCGTGGGATTGACTACTTAAAAATCACTTGACTCAGCGCTTACGTGGTGGCAGTGGACACACTATCTCATCTGCCTTCCGATCTAAAATCAAATGGCTATGATTAATCACACAACTTAATAGAATTAAATCAAATCGATCTAGCGGATCTAATCACGATCGTCAATTTAATCATGCAAAATGGACGGTGCGTGATCTTACATCACGCGAGTGAAGGGGAATGGAGTCTGTTTTCCATTGCTCACTTTATCTAAGCTTACCCAAGCTCAAATCAACTCCAAAAGGATCCCACAACTTCATGACATCGATCAGAGGAGATCCAAAGTCAAGATCAAACGAGATGCAAGTTTTCTTCAAAAAGCTCTAACCAATTTTTGCCTAAGGATCAGTTTTAGATGCATACCTCACCAAATCTCAATACTGGTGGCTCGAACAATTAAGGAAGCTTCATATAGTGGAGATGAAGCCCTATTGAGCACTAATTGGATCAATTCCATGATGTTTGCTCGGAAGTCCATGAACTGATGATTTGGAGCTTTGCTTTGATCGAAGTCCCACCTCCAGTGCTCGAGAAGCTTGAGAGATGATTTATACTTGCTCAATGAGGCCTAGGGAAGGTGCGTGCAAAACTAATTTGAGTTTGATGGAGAAATGAGGAAGTTAGGTCAAAAATGGGACTGTCTTGTTTCAGGATGGACGAGAATGGCATTTTTTTGATCGAGGAATGAGCTTGGGAGCTTAGGGAATGGCTCTAGCGGCCTATCTTGGTTAGCTAGGGTTTTGAGGAATGATTTGTGTACGTGTTCAAGTGAAAATCAATACCCTTCATCTTGATCGATGGTGGGATCATGTCTTCTAGTCATCCAACCATCTCGTGGAGTCATGGGTGTGTGGAGGAGGTGAGTTAGCTCAGCTTTGTTGGTTGAAGGTCTGGAGGTGGCTTCCAAGGAGGAATCATGTGTGTCATATGAGTTTCAAATGCTCTAATGGGGAGGGGTGATGTAATTTTACCTCCCATGTCATAGACCCAACCACCAAGTTAGGTTGCAAGGTCCTGGTACCTAGGTGGACCATATCAAGTGGCTAAGGAATGGAAATGACCACTTACATGGGTGATTTGTCTCATGTGATCCCCTTGACCCAATGGTAGAATGATCATTTAGCATTTAATTTGATTTGGGCAGATTTGAAATGAGCCAAAAGACGGTTAGCATTTGATTTGGTTAGGTTTGGCTTAATTTGACACATTTAGGCCAAATTGGGTTAGGTTGGGTCAATTTGACCAATTGGTCTAATAAGATCGAACCAAGGGTTGGTTCAAGTTCAGATGATCATTTGGGATGTTTTGTTTTAATTGGTTTGGTTTAGTTTGACTTAGGTTTGATTTTGGCTCATTTGAATTTATTTGGGTCAAATGGGTTAAGTTGACCAATTTGACCAAATTGGCCAAATTGGCTTGGGTTGGGTGTTGGTTTGGGTTCAGTTGACCAATTGAATATTATTGTAGGCTTTGGTTTCAATTAATTTTGATTTGGTTTTGATTTAGCCCAACTTGAACCTTTAGGTCAATTTGGGCTAAGTAGGTCAGTTGGGTTCAATTAGGTCCAATCATGACTTTGGTCAAGTTCAACAATCAATTTAGAATGAACTTAAGCCATTCATTGTAATCAATTTGGCTTATATTTTGATTTGATCCAATTTGGTCTTTTAGGTCAATTTGGGTCAACTTCAGTCAAGAGGGCCAATTGGGTTTGGTTTGACTCAATTGAAGGTCAGGTCATTTTCAAATATTAATTTTGATTTGGTATGAATCATTGGTTTCAAGGGATTTGGCTTAGGTTGTAATTTGGTTAGTTTGGGTTCATATGGTTTTAGGGATTGACTTGGTTAAATGACCAAGTTGACTTGGTTTTCCCTAATATGTTATAATTGATCAACCTAGGGTGATCGACAATCATGATGGGAGGTTTTGATGGGCTTGGCTCAATCCAATATTGGTAAGACTAGAACTTGGCTAAAATAGGTCAAATTGCCAACTTTGGGCCAAGTGGACCAATTAGGTTTAGTTGACTTCATTTTGGGCTGATTTTGATTTAGTTGAGATTATATATGGATTTGGGATTGATATATAAATTCAATTGCAACTAGTTCAAATGGGTTTTGGTTCAATTGAACATTTCAAGTCAAAAGGGTTAAGTTGGGTTTGACTTGGGTTGATTTTGGTTTGGCTTTATGATTGTAGATTTCATTTATATTTGTGAATATGATTAAAGGTATGATTGATTCATGAGAAAATCAATTGAATTTGGGTTTTGGAATGAAGGAACTTGGCTAAGTCCTTGGAGTTGGGTAATGTAGCTTAAGTTTGGATTTTGATTTTGTTTGATTTAGTTTTGATGATTTAAATGTATATTTCATTTAAATTTGTGAAGATAATTGAAATAATGATTGATTTATGAGAAAATTAATTGAGTTTGACTAGATTTGGATTATGATTTGGCTAAGTCCAGGGATAGATGGCTGATAGGTTTTCATTTAATTTTAGATTTTATTCATAGGTCATAGGCTGTGGTTTCAAGTTTGGATTTATCATGGGCTTCAATCATTTGGTTCTAGATTTTGGGTTTGGATTTGAATTTGATGTTTGAGTTGAGCTTAAGGTTTGGTTTGAGAAGGTGAACATGGATTGGATTTTGGTGGTAGGGTAGGTGGATTATTTTAATCCCTAAGGCATAACCTAATCCTATGGTTAACCCACCCTTCTATGTCTTTAGGCTTAGGTTAAGTGTTTACCTAATTATTAGAAGTGTCTTATGACTAGGTAAGTCTTAGTGTATAGAAGACTCTTAAGTCTAAGATGGGAAGATTGAATGCACACTCCAAAATTGAGGTCAAAAGGCCTTAGGCTCCATAGTGTTTCCCTTGGAGATAGATGATTAGAAGACCAAAGCCAAGTTTCACATTATAGACTTGGATACATCTTTCAATGCTTTGCTTAGGAGACCATGAATACATAAAAGAAATATAGTTTCATCATCTCTACATCAGTGTATGAAGTTTATGAGAGATGGGATCTTCTACTCTGTCAAAGGAAATCTCAAGCCATTTAGAGTTGATGAGATCGGCATATATGAGGATGCGTCTTACTACCTCCCTTAAAATCAACAATTCTATTCTCACAAACTTGGCCAAAGTTTAAAAATAAAAATAAAATAAAAATAAAAAGAATAAGAAAGAGAAAAAGAAAAGAAAAGAAAAAATGAAAAAGAAAATAAAAGGGAGCAAAAATATACTTGGAGGAGAAAGTGGAGCTTGGCATTAGATTTCACCCTCAGTTCATTACTCCATTCAAACATATGGGTACGAAGACCTGAGCTCCACTAGGTAGAGAAAGAGGCCAGTTCAGAGGTAGTCCTAGGGGTGGAAAATCTCCTTATTGGCCACCTAATAGAATATTTGTCCCAGAGACCAGCAATACACCTTCTATCCATATAAACTTAGAATCTAGTTCATAGGATGAGTCTTATATGGTTAGCACACTGCCATCCCTTCTCAATAGTAGATTCCCTTGGAGGTGACACTTAAGCTAGATAGTGATGAAGACTAGTCTCCAAAGCAAAGCATAAGTGTATCCAAGTCTATATGTGAAATAATTAGGCATCAGTTGGGAACCTTAGCTCTAATGCCATATTCTGTTCAAAAAGCTGAGGGTTTAGTAGTTAAGGAAGCCCCTAAGTCATCCACAAGTGTGAAGACTTAGAGGTCCTTTTTGGGATCATCATCCTCAAGTGAAGAAGTTGAAGTTGAACTTGAGGATGATTCATATAAAGATTTAATTGAATTATTTTTTGATTGGTACTTGCCTTATGTTCATAATTTAGCAAAGAAAAGGTTAATCCCACATACTTGGTCAGAGTACAAGTCAGACTACTTCGAAAGAATATGGAAGAAAAAATGCAAAAGCTCTCAATTAAAACTAGAACTAGGATTTGGTACAGTGGGTCCAGTTGATGATGAATATTATTGCTTAGTCATCGCCAATCATTTGGAATCTAATAGGTTCTTTTCAAATCATACTAACTAATATAAGGAGCTATGCTTAGAAACTATAAATGATCCAGATAATTTGAAGTCAAAGATACGCCACTAGAGTTCAAAGAAGAGATCAAGTCAACCATCGATGAGCTTACAGAAATCAACTTAGGAACATCAGTTCATGGGGTCCATAGACTAGTAATAGAACCTACTGCTAACCCTATCAAGCAAGCTCCTTGATGCATGCAATTTGATATAGAAGAACAAGTCATTTTTGATGTCTAGAAATTGATCGATGCTGGCTTCATTCAGGAAGAATAATACCCTACCTGGTTAGCCAACGTCATCCTAGTTAAGAAAAAAATGGCCAAATTCACATATTCGTTGATTTTAGAGATTTAAATAAGGCATGTCCAAAAGACGAATTTCCACTACTAATCCCGGAGCTAATGGTGGATATTTTCTCATCTCATGCAGTCTTTTATTTCATGGATGGCTCATCTAGGTATATCCAAATAAAGATGACTCCTTAAGATGAAAGAAACACTACTTTTAGAACCCCTATCAGAATCTATTACTATAGCGTCGTGCCTTTCACCCTTAAAGATGTCAGTGCTACATAACAGTGAGCTATGACTCGAATCTTTGATGAACTCATTCATCATCAAATTGAGTGCTATGTCGATGATCTTTTGGTCAAAAGTATAAGAAAGGAAGACCATCTCTTTAGCTTGAGAGTAGTTTTCAAACAGTTAAGATAATTTAACCTCAAAATGAACCCCGTGAAGTGTGCATTCAGAGTAGTTTCAAGAAAATTCCTTGGGTTATTTGTCTGATGCCAAGGAATCGAAATAAATCTGGAGAAGATTAATGTGATATTATAAATACTTCCCCCTAAAAGTTTAACTCAACTTAGATCATTCCAAGGGCGATTGGCATATCTAAGATGCTTTATATCCAACCTATTGGGAAGATGTCAGCCATTCTCAGCACTTGTCAAAAAGGATGCCAAGTTCAAGTAGGATGATAAGTGTGAGCATGCCTTCGAATATGCCAAGCATTACCAGATGACGCCACTGATTCTAGCAACCCCTATCTCGAGTAAGACGCTCATACTTTACGCTACTACATTAGACCACTCCATGCTTTGTTGGCCCAAACTAATGATGAAAGAAATAAAAATGCAATCTACTACCTCAGCCATCGTCTAATCTTTACTGAGGCTAATTATCCACCCATTGAGAAGCAATGTCTAGCTTTAATCTTTTCATCCCAAAAGCTACACCACTACATGATTCCTCATAAGGTGAACTTAATCTCTATGATCAATCCACTATAGCATATCATGCCACATCTAATGTTATTTGGATGATTGGCATGACAATCCATGGCCCTCTCACAGTTTGACTTTACTTTCATACCCCTCCGTGCAATGAAAGAACAAGCACTAGTAGATTTCTTAACAGCACACCCACTTCCTGTTAACTCTCTGCTTAGTGATGATCTCCCTGATGAATAAGTCATGAACTTAGGGGATACTAGCATTCACCACTAAGAGATGTACTTTGATGGTACAGCTTCTTTTCAAAGGGGATAAGAACCACAATCTACTATTCCAAGAAAGGCAGGGGTAAGAATAGTTCTCTTAACTCTCGATCGTGATGTGATGAGATTTTCATATCATCTATTTAATCCTTGCACCAACAATGAAGCCAAAAATGAGGCTCTAATTACCAAGCTGGAGTTAGTTGTTACTCTAAGCATCTGGAACATCAACATCTTTAAGGATTCTCTACTAGTAATCAACCAAATCACTGGGTCTTATAAGGTTATAAAGCCCAAGCTCCATCTCAACAATAAGTACACCATGGAGTTGTTGGACAAATCCCAGAGGTTACCATTTATAAGATTCCTCAAGGATAGAATGCCTCAGCATATGCTTTAACCAAGCTTGCCAAGGAGTTGGCATGTTCGAAGGATGAGTCCATACTAGTGAAGGTCCAAAATAGACAAGTCTTATCCCTTATTGATATTTAACTCATCAAAAAAGAAATTTCTTGAAAGAGAGGTTTCCATTGCCAAGAAGGAAGAGGAGTTAGATTGGAGGCAACCATTCATGGATTACCTAAAAAAAGGCAAACTACCTTAAGAGAAGTCCCAAACCATCAGATCAAGCAGAGAGCACTTTCCTGTGCTCTTATAGTTGGTTTCTTATATTGGTTGTCTTTTGATCATATGTGGTTATGTTGTTTAGATAAGCATGAAGACTGTAAGATCATGACTGAGGTACACTCAAGATTATGTGGAGCAAACCAATCTAGTCTGAAGATGAAAGCTTAGATCAAGGGCCTAGGATACTACTGGCTGTCAATGATCAAAGATTGCATGGATACAACTAGGTGATGCCACCAATGTAAAATACACAGTGTGGTCCTACACCATCCATCCAACATTCTACATACTACATTGACCTCATGACCATTCGAGTGTTAGGGTGCTGACATAGTGTGTCTGATTGATCCAAGGGTCCTTCATCTTCCAAGCATTACTTTTCCAAATGGGAAAAGGTGATTTGGCTCAGAGAGGTCATAGCTCAGCATGTGCTCCAGATTTTTAGGAACCATATCGTATATAGGTTTGGAGTGCCTCGATGAATTATATCTGATAATGGAACTGCATTCAAGAGCACTGAGATGAACAACTTTGCTTAGAGACATAGCATAGACTGGAGATATTCTACCATTAACTACTCGAGGACAAACGGCTTAGCATAAGCCTTCAACAAAACTCTCATCCAAATACTAAAGAAGGCACTCGATAACAACAAGCAATAGTGGCATGAGTAGTTAGTTGAAGCCTTGTGGGCCTACCACACCATATATAGAACTCCAACTTAGTCTACTCCTATCTCCTTATGTATGGGTCTGAAGCCATTATACCATTAGAAGTCCAATGCCCATCACTAAAGATAGTTGTCGGTAGAGAGATCATAATAGAATAGAACACCAAGTTGTGGTTAAAAGAGCTTGAAGGTTTGGAGGAGAGATGCCTGCGGGCATGCCAAAATCTCGAGTTGTACAAAGAAAAAATAATTCATTCTCACAATAAGTTGATCCATCCTAGAGCTTTTCAAGTATGAGAGCTTATTTTAGTTCTAAGGAGATTGATTGTTATCCGTAAGATGAGAGGCAAGTTTGAACCCACTTGGGAAGGCCCTTTTTCCATAGAGAAGGCCTACTAAGGAGGATCTTATAAGCTTATTAATCATAAGGGAGAGCAACCAATGCTTCCAATTAATGGGCTCTACTTAAAGAAATTTTATAAATCATGTTAGAAAATAATTATCATAAATGAAAATTCTATTTCAAATTCAATCTCTTCCATGTTGAAAGTATTCTTATTTGCGAATCTGCCACGATGTGTTTAAGGTAGGTGTAAGGAACCCGAGCGATGTCCCTTCATTGACACAACACAAACACAAACTACACACGAACATATGAAATAAACACATATCTTTTTTCTCGGACTACTATGAGTTGAGATAATGTCCCTAGCAACACTCACTTAGTAGCTGCTCTAGGTTGGGCTGACGTGCTACCTTGCTTGTGTGTCACCCCAGTGGTCTTCTTACTTTTGAGGATGTAAGTATTCTATGATTTCCTTCCTTACTTAGCCACTACACATCAATGAACACCTTGTTTATTTGGTAGGCCATACTATGTGGCCAATAAGTTACTTCATGTTGGCTTCATTTAAGAGGATGCGAGTCTTCTACACTTTCTTCTTGGATTAGCCTTTGTAAACTAACTGGGTCGAGTATATTTGAGGTTTACCATAATTCCATAAGTGGCTCCTTCCCTCTCAACTTCTTCAAGTCTAGGTCCAATGCTTCCTCAGGCCTCCCCACATAGTAATCACTCTATATCATATAGCATTTGTCCCACCGACGATAGACTATTTTGATGATCAGTTTTGCTTAGAAATTTGTAAGAATACACACCTTTCTTTTATTGATCATTGCACATCAACAGGCACCTTAGGTTGGTTGGTTCTCAGTATGCTGATGGATACACCACTAATACTAATGGATACACCTAAGGTTGGTTGGTTCTCGTAGCTTAGGATACACAACTCATGGCAGATGTAAGTCTGCATGCTTTATCTTTATCGTACACCTATAGGCATTCTTTTTCAGGGCTCAAGATAACTCCCCTAGTAACACCTCCCCTGTGGCACTATATTTGGATCACATCTTTTGCGACACCATTTGAACACTACTCAGGTTACTATCAAATTAGGCAGTTCCCCTTTCTTAGTAACCACCCTATGGTTAGAGAATCCATACTATGGATGTGCAGATTCTCCCTTGGTCCAATAAATTTGAGACAGATCAAGGCCAACATAGCCTCTTCTCAGTGTGGTTCCTCGCACACCAATAAGGTCCATACAAACATATAAATAAAATATATATTTACTTATGGATTAGGAAGACACCCCTAGCTATACCTTTTCCCAAGTAGGTATCCTATCTTTAGGGCAGTCTCAGAAAAACTCCTTATAGGAATTGCCTGACTACTCATGAGTTGATATAAACCCCTAGCGACATTCACTCAGTAGTCGCCCCTAAGTTGGGTTTAATTTTTTTTGCCCTCTTTTAGAAGATGTAAGTCTGCAATGCCTTTTTTCATTATAACTATTACTGGCACTTAGGATATTTCTAATATTTAGATTTATTTTGGATAAGATCTGATGGTCGATAAATCTCAAAATTGCTGATCTCCTCAAAATTCAAACTAAACCAAACAAACCATATCAAATCACATGAAATTAAGATAAAATTAATCTTGACTACTTTTGAGTTGACATAAGTCCCCAGTGGCATTCACTCAATAGTCTCCCTAGGTCAGGTTTGATTTGTTGTACATCCAACAGGTCACCCTAGCAGTTGTTCCTCACTTTGAAATATGTAAGTCTACTATGCCTTCTTCTTAGCACAGTCATTGCACAACAAAAGACAACCCCATAGGTTGGCTAGCTCTACCCTGCAGTTGGTAGACTATCCCTTTGGATTTATATACCTGAGGTAGGTCAAGGCTACTATAGCCCCATCTTAGCGGGTCCATCGTACAACAATACGGTCCATACATTAACTCAAATTAAATTAAACCCAATCTTATTTTCCCTTGTGGAGCTAAATCACACCCTTCTCCCTAGTGGAGCCCCAAATCATATATAAATAAGTCAAGCAATCAAATTAAATTCAAAACCAACATCCCCAGTGCAACCTCCCCCAATAGAGTCTAAATTAAAGAAATCAAACCAAACTCTTATCTCGAGGAGATTCATCCCCAAACAAACCTATGAAATCAAACTCAAATTGCAATCCCTAGTAGTTAGCCCGAACCTGCTTTCTTAGTGGAAGGTTCATATATCCAATCCCCTGCAGACTCAAGCCCATATCTCTAGCAGATATGCCTCCACATCAATTAAAACAAAATAAATTAAAGTTGATTCGATCTTAATCCCTGGTGGAATATAGATTCTTATCCCCAATGGATCTTCTTTCCACAAATCATGTAATCAAATCAAATTCAAACCTTATCATGAGCAAATTTTCTTCTTTTATGCCCTCGATATAAACCCCTCACATGTCATGTCCAATGCATATGTGATCCCTTAGCAGATCTTCCTCCATGTCATTGACATGGAATTCTCATCAAATCTTATTTCTTCTCTTATGCACACCTTTAATACTTCAGATAAAAGCTTAACAATGTATTCATTCAAATTACATCATGTTAACATTGTAATTAACATTTTATGATTTGTGATGGTGCAAGCTCAAATTAACTATACAATATCATGCTAAATGTATTATAGTGTGAATTAACACACTATATTATATTATAATATATGATATTATATTATCTTTTTCTATAATATAATATATTCTCTAACATTACTCCTAATTAGAATCACTTAAAAGGGACAAATAACAAAACTTTCTCAAAATATGAATAATGTTCATTTTGGATGTACAATTATTACTTTTCTATTAGAAATGGTACAAAATAGCAAAATTTTGGTGTTGCTTCTTGGTGTGTGCCGTGAATTTGGCCAAATTCATGCATCACAACCTTCAAATTAACATTTTTGTGAGTTTTGACCCAATGTATTATAACAAAAGTAAACCATACAAAAATTTACAATAATATTTATTACCATACCACCACATTCATATATATGTGAAGTTATATTATTATGTACATTATATTTTAATATGCTTTCATATAATATATTGTCTTACATTACACCTTAAAATGAATCACTTTAAGCAAAAAAATTATCAAATTTGGTTGAAAAGTGA
This sequence comes from Cymbidium sinense, assembly GCA_021442155.1. Lineage (NCBI taxonomy): Eukaryota > Viridiplantae > Streptophyta > Magnoliopsida > Asparagales > Orchidaceae > Cymbidium > Cymbidium sinense. The sequence continues at coordinate 214,417 of JAKCPB010000096.1, forward strand.
ACATTTATTTTAGATAAAAATGCCATTCTTTTGATTAAATGACACACCATAGCACACCCTCAATGATGTTCCATAAAGCTTACCTTAAATTTGGCCAAATCCCATCATCTCAACTTATAAATCAATATTTTTAGGAGTTATACTAGTACGAACTCTACTACACCATACTATAACAAACTAAAATATGCTAAATAATAAGTAGTAATACACAATAGTATGCTATAATGCATGATGCTACACTATGTTATGGCATCCTATATTATAATATACTATATCATATTATATTATATTATATTGCATATCACATCACAAGGGAATGCTTAAGATAAAAAATCATAAAATTATTCTAAGCAATAAAAACTATATATTTTAGTCGTATCACTTACATATTCTAAATTGAAATAATATATTATGATGCCATGCTTTACTTATTATGAATTTTGCCAAATTACACCATTTTAAAGTCTAAATAAACTTTTTTATAAATAATGCTAGTGTAGGCTCGACTGCATGATTGTAAAATACTAAAAGAATTTAAAATGTGTTGAGCAATATATTATGACATATGATGTTAAACTATGCTACAACATATATTATTTATTTTTTACATAAAATCTTACTTTTTAGACTACAAGTGGCATAGCACACCTTTGGTACTAAAACCTAATTCCCACTTCAAATTTAACAAATTTCATCATCTGATTTATTAAATTAATATTTTTATGATTTATATTAATATAAACTATAAGGCACAATACCATAATATACTAAAACATTTCAAAACATCTTATACATCTAAAACACATAACTACATGCTCAAATATATGATGCTACATTATACTATATATATGGTATTAAAATATGATTTTGAGTTATGGTTTAGGGTATTCAAATCTCTAATATTCAAAGGAAAGTCTCTTGAAGACATTCTCTTTAGCTACCATAACTATGTTAGGATTAGGTTAATCTTTAAATATACTCCTAATGACCTCTTTATTCAAGGTTTAGGGTTTAGGGTTTAGGGTTAGGGTTTAAGGTCAGTTTACAGTCTATGGTTTTAAGGTTAGTTAAGGGTTTAGGGTTTAGGGTTAGTTTATTATTTAGGGTTTAAGATTTAAGGTTCTAGGTTTAGGGTTTTGGGTTTTGGCTTAAGGGTTTTGGGTTTTAGGGATTAGGGTTTAGGATTTATGGTTTAGGGTTTAGGGTTTAGGGTTTAAGGTCTAAGGTTTAGTGTTTTAGATTTTGGGTTTTTAGGGTTTAGGGTTTGGGGTTTAAGGTATAGGGTTTTGATTTTTGGTTTAGGGGTTAAGTTTTAGTTTAGGGTTTAGGGTTTAATTTTTTTTAATAGAGAATAAATTCATATTTAACATTTCTTCTTTTTGATTTTATCAACATAGTAGAACCATAAGTTTTCTAAGACACAAGTGATGACATAGATAAAAAAATGAGCACCCATAGAGCAAATCAAAAACCCTTGATAAGTAGAACTATCTCTACTATAAAGACACAATTCCATAAGTAGCAGATCAGATCAGGTGTTCTTCAGTGTCCCAGTTTTGATCAAAATCACCCCCGCCTCTCAAGTAGCTGAATCAGCCATCATATCTCCGATCTCTCCCACCACCACCACCATAGATGTAACCTCCATTGCTCCTCCTACCTCTATAATCACCACTACTGTAACCACTACCTCTATATCCACCAGCACCTCCAGATCTCCCACCACCACTATGAAACCACCGCCTCTGCTTTCACCTCCACCGCCAAAACTAGATTGAGCCTAGTTGATGGTTATGTTCTTTCCATTAAGGTTCTTCCCATTCTTAAGGTGTAGGGTTAGTTTAGGGTTTAGGGTTTAGTGTTTGGGGTTTAGGGTCTGTGGGTATTGGGTTATAGTTTGGTTAAGGTTTAGGTTTGGGGTTTTAGTTAGGTTTAGTGGGTTTTTTTTGTGGGTTTAGTTTAGGTTTAGGATTGGGTTTGGGTTTAGGGTTGTAGGCTTAGGGTTTGGGGTTTAGGATTAGTTTTAGGGTTTAAGGTTTAAGGATTAGGGTTTAGGATTTAGGGTTAAGGATTTTTTTTAAAAATAAGGTAAACTGGTAGGTTTAGGTTTATTTAGTTTATTTTATGTTTATCTGTGTTTATTTTATTTTTATTTTTATTTAGGTTAATTTTTATATTTAGTTTAGTTTATTTATTTTAGGTTTACTTATTTTAGTTTAGGTTTTTTATTTTAGTTTATTTTTTAATTTTGGTTTATTTTTTACTTTAGTTTTAGTTTTGTTTTATTTTTTAGGCTTTGGTTTTATTTTTTTATTTTTAGGTTTTGGTTTAGGTTTTTATCTTATTTTTTTAGTTGTAGATTTTAGATTTTTATTTTAGGTTCACTTTTAGGTTTTGTTTTTTAGTTTTGGTTTAGATTTAGTTTATTTTAGGTTTAGGTTTAGGTTTTATTTATTTTAGTTTAGTTTATTTTAGTTTAGGTTTGGTTTATTTTATTTTGTTTAATTTATTTTTATTTTAGGTTTCTTTTGTTTAGGGTTGAAGTTTTATTTTTTATTTATTTTTAGGTTTATTTTGTAGGTTTACATTTTTAATTTATTTTAGGTTTATTTTATTTTTATTTTAGGTTAAGTTTTATTTTGTTTAGGTTTTTTAGTTTTTAGTTTAGTTTAGGTTTTTATTTATTTTATTTTAAATTCTTTTTATGTTTAGGTTTAGGTTTAGGATTATGTTTTAGTTTATGTTCTTATTTTATTTTAATTTTTTATTTTTTTTTGGTTTAGGTTTTTTTATTTTTTTTATTTTTTTTAGTTTTATTTAACTTAGGTTTAGTTTTTTAGCTTTTAGGGTTTAGGGTTAGTTTAGGATTTAAGGTTAGGGTTTAGGGTTTGGGGTTTAGGGTTTAGGGTTTATGGTTTAGGTTTTAGGTTTAGGGTTTAAGTTTTAGTTTAGGGTTTAAGGTTTTTTTTAATAGAGAACAAATTTAGATTCAATAATTCTTCATGATGATTTCATCAACCAAATTGTACCCTAAGTTTTCTAAGAAACAAGTAATGACATAGATAAAAAATGAGCACCCATAGAGCAAGTCAAAATCACTAGATAAGTAGAATCATCTCTACTATAAAGACATAGTTCCATAAGCAGGAGATTGGATCGGTCGTTCTACGATTTCTCCAATTCCCATCAGAACCACCCTGGCCTCTCGAGTAGCGGGATCCACTATCATATCCCCGATCTCTCCCGTTGCCACCACTACGGCTAAAACCTCCATTGCTCCTCCTTCCTCCATAACCACCACTATTTTGACCACCACCTCTCAGACACTGCACCTCCAGATCCCCATTACCATAAACCAGCCTCCCTTCACCTCCACTACCATATCTAGACTGAACTTAGATGGCGATAATGTTCTTGTCGTTAAGGTTCTACCCATTCTTAGGGTTTAAGGGGAGTTTAGGGTTTAAGGTTTAAGGTTTAGGATTTAGGGTTTGGGGTTTAAGATTTAGGGTTTAGGGTTTAGGTTTTAGGTTTAGTGTTTAAGTTTTAGTTTAGGGTTTAAGGGCTTTTTTAATAGAGAATAAATTCAGATTCAACAATTCTTCTTTTTAATTTCATCAACAAAGTTGTACCCCAAGTTTTTTAAGACAAAAGTGATGACATAGATGAAAAATAAGCACCCATAGAGCAAATCAAAATCCCTAGATAGGTAGAATCATCTCTACTATGAAGACACGCCCATAAGTGGATTAGATCGCTCTTCCTCTAGTTCCAACCGTCGAAAGTGAGATCTGCCATCATATCCCCGATCTCTCCCTCCGCCACCACCACAGCTGAAACCTTCATCGCTCCTCCTGCCTCCATAACCACCACTACTTTGACCACCACCTCTAAATCCACCAGCACCTCCAGATCCCCCACCACCACTATGATAACCACCGCCTCCGCCTTTTTCTCCACTGATCTACTAGTTGAATGTTCTTACCACAAGGTTCTTATTCTTAGTTTAATGATAGTTTAGGGTTTGGGTTTAGGGTGAGTTTAGGTTGACTGGTTTAGGGTTTTGGTTTATCCTTTTTCTCCACCACCAGATCTAGACTGAGCCTAGTTGACGTTGATGTTCTTACCGTCAAGGTTCTGCTTATTCTTAGCGTTTAATGATAGTTTAGGGTTTAGGGTTTAGGGTTTAGGGTGAGTTTACGGTTTAGGACTTAGGGTTTAGGGTTTAGGGTTTATAGTTTTATGGTTTAGGTTTTAGCTTTTAGGATTATCATTTTGGGTTTAGGTTTAGGGTTTTAGTGTTTAGGATTTAGGATTTAGGGTTGTAGCTTTAGGGTTTAGGGTTTACTGTTTAGGGTTGTAGGCGTAGGTTTATTTAGTTTATTTTTTATTTATTTGAGTTTATTTTAGTTTTATTTTTATTTAGGTTTATTTTTTAATTTTTTTAGTTTAGTTTATTTATTTTAGGTTTATGTATTTTAGTTTATTTTTTAGTTGAGTTTTCTTTTTATTTTATTTTTTTGGTTTTGATTTTATTTTTTATTTTTTTTATTTTAGTTTAGGTTTTTCTTTTTTTTATTTTAGGTTTTATTTTTTAGTTTAGGTTTAGGCTTATTTTTAGTTTATTTTATTTTATTTATTTTAGGTTTAGGTTTAGGTTATATTTATTTTTGTTTAGTTTATTTTAGTTTAGGTTTAGGCTTATTTTATTTTATTTATTTTATTTTTATTTTGGGTTTAGGTAATTTTTTGGTTTAAGGTTTAGGTTTTATTTTTTATTTATTTTTACATGTATTTTTTAGGTTTATGTTTTTATTTGATTTTATTTTTATTTCAATTTAGGTTTATTTTCTTTTTATTTTAGGTTTAGTTTTTATTTTATTTAGGTTTTTTAATTTTCTTTTAGTTTAGTTTAGGTTCTTGGTCATTTTATTTTAGTTTAGCTTTTATTTTTTATTTTATTTTCATTTTAGTTTTAGGTTTAGGTTTAGTGTTAAATTTTAGATTATGTTTTTATTTGATTTTTCTATTTTATTCAATTTAGGTTTATGTTTTTAGCTTTTTATGGTTTAGGGTTTAGGGCTTAGGGTTTAGGGTTTATGGTTAGTTGAGGATTTAGGGTTTAGGGTTTAGGGTTTAGGTTTTATGTTTTGCATTTAAGTTTTGTTTAAGGTTTAAGGTTTTTTTAAATAGAGAACAAATTCAGATTCAACATTTCTTCTTTCTGATTTTATTAACCTAGTAACACACCAAATTTTCTAAGACACAACTGTCGACATAGATAAAAAATGAGCACGTATAGAGTAAATCTAAAACCCTAGATAACTATAACTGTCTCTGCTGTAAAGATAAAATTTCATAAGAAGATCTCGTTTTCTTGACTTTTCTAGTTCTCATAACCACCCGATCTCGAGTTGGATCCACCATCATATCCCGATCTTTCCCTCCACCACCAGGAACCTCCGTCCTCCCACCTCCATAACCACCACTGCTCTGACCACCACCTCCATATCCACCAACACCTCCAGATCCCCCACCACCACTGTGATAACCACCACCTCTACCTTCGTCTCCACTGCCAGATCTGGATTGAGCCTAGTTGACGGTGATGTTCCTACTGTCAAGGTTATGTAAATTCTTAGTATTTAGGGTTAGTTTAGGGTTTATGGTTTGGGTTTAGGGGATTAGGTTTGGGGATTAAGGTTTAGGGTTGTAGGTTTTAGGGTTTAAGGTTTAGGGTTTATGGTTTAGGGTTCAGGGTTTTAGGGTTTAGGATTTTAAGTTTTAGGGTTTAAAGTTTAGGGTTTAGGGTTTAAGGTTTAGGGTTTAAGGTTTAAGGTTTAAGGTTTAGGGTTTTAAGGTTTAGGGTTTAGGGTTTAGGGTTGTAGGTTTAGGGTTATAGGTTTTTAGTTTTGTGTTTAGGGTTAGTTTAACAGTTTAGGTTTAGTGTTTAGGGTTTAAAATTTAGGGTTTAGGTTTTTTTTTAAAAAAATTTAGTAAACTCGTATGTTTAGGTTTATGTACTTTAATTTTTTTATTTGATTTGATTTTATTATTTTATTATTTAGTTTATTTTTTATTTTTGTTTATTATTTTAGTTTATTTATTTTAGGTTTATTTATTATAGTTTAGGTTTTTTATTTTAGTTTATTTTTTAAGTTAAGGTTTATTTTTTAGTTGAGTTTTATTTTATTTTACTTTTAAGTTTTTTATTTTATTTTTTATTTTTAGGTTTTGGTTTAGGATTTTTTTTATTTTTTTAGGATTAGGTTTTAGGTTTTTATTTTAGGTTTATTTTTTGGTTTTATTTATTAGTTCAAGTCTTGGTATATTTTTGGTTTATTTTATATTATTCAATTTAGGTTTAGGTTTAGTTTAGTTTATTTTAAGTTTTGGTTTAGTTTTTATTTATTTTAGTTTAGTTTATTTTAGTTTAGGTTTAGGTTGATTTGATTTTGTATGTTTTATTTTTTTACTTTAGGTTAAGGTTTTTTTTTTAGTTTAGGGTATAGGTTTTATCTTTTATTTATTTTTAGGTTTATTTTTTAGGTTTAGGTTTTTATTTAGTCTTAATTTTATTTTATTTTAGGTTTATTTTATTTTTATTTTAGGTTTAATTTTTATTTTATTTAGGTTTTTTATTTTTTTTATTTAGTTTAGGTTTTTATTTATTTTATTTTAGTTTAGTTTTTATTTTTATTTTATTTTATTTTTAGGATTATGTTTAGGTTGAGGTTTTAGTTTACATTTTTATTTTATTATTATTTTTTTGGCTTAGGTTTATTTATTTATTTTATTTTTCAATTTTATTTAGTTTAAGTTAAGGTTTTTAGCTTTTTAGGGTTTAGGGTTTAGGGTTTAGGGTTTAGTGTTTAGAATTTAGGGTTAGTTTAGGATTTAAGGTTTAGGGTTTAGGGTTTTGGATTTAGGGTTTAGGATTTAGGTTTTTGATTTCAGGTTTAAGTTTTAGTTTAGGGTTTATGTTATTTTTTAATAGAGAACAAATTTAGATTCAATATTTTTTCTTTTCGATTTCATCAACCAAGTAGCACCCCAAGGTTTCTAAGACACAAGCAATTACATAGATAAAAAATGAGCACCCACAGAGAAAATCAAAATCCCTAGATGAGTAAAATTGTCTCCACTATAAATACATAGTTCCATAAGGAGCAGATCGAATCAACCGTTCTTCAGTTTGGCTAGTTTTTATCAGAACCACCCCCGCCTCTTGAGTAGCGGGATCTGCTATCATATCCCCGATCTCTCCCTCCACCACCACCATTGTTGTAACCTTCGTCGCTCATCCCACCTCCATAACCACCACTACTCTGGCCACAACCTCCATATCCACCAGCACCTCTAGATCCCCCACCACCACTGCGATAATCACTGCCTCCACCTTCGTCTCCACTACTAGATCTAGACTGAGTCTAGTTGACAGTTATGTTGCAGCCATCAAGGTTCTGCCCATTCATAGGGTTTAGAGTTAGTTTAGGGTTTAGGGTTTAGGTTTTAGGGTTTAGGGTTTGGGGTTGTAGGTTTTAGGGTTTAGGGTTCAGGGTTTACGATTTAGGGTTTTAGGGTTTAGGGTTCAGGTTTTACGATTTAGGGTTTTAGAGTTTAGGGTTTCAGGGTTAGAGATTTATGATTTAGTGTTTAGGGTTTAGGGTTTAGGGTTTAGGCTTTAGGGCTTTAGGGCTGTAGGTTTAGGGTTGTAGGTTTAGGGTTAGTTTTAGGGTTTAGGGTTATAGGTTTAGGGTTTCTTTTTAATTAAGTAAACTGGTAGGTTTATGTTTATTTAGGTTTATTTTATTTTTTATTTTTATGTCAGTTTATTTTTATATTTATTTAGTTTAGTTTAGGTCTTTTATTTTAGTTTATTTTTCAGGTTTAGGTTTATTTTGTAGTTGAGTTTTTCATTTATTTTAATTTTTAGGTTTAGGTTTTATTTTTTATTTTTGGTTTAGTTATAGGTATAGGTTTTTATTTCCTTTTTTATAGGTTTAGGTTTTTAAGTTTTTATTTTAGGTTTATTTTTAGGATTTATATTTTAGTTTATGTTTTAGTTTATTTGAAGTTTATTTTATTTTATTTTGTTTAGGTTTAGGTTTGGTTTAGTTTATTTTAGGTTTAGGTTTTTTAGTTTAGGGTTTAAGTTTTATTTTTTATCTATTTTTAGATTTAGGTTTTTACTTAGTTTTTATTTTATTTTATTTTATTTTAGGTTTATATTATTTTTATTTTATGTTTCGTTTTGATTTTATTTAGATTTTTTATTCTTAAGTTTATTTAATTTTTTGTTTAGTTAATGTTTTTATTTATTTTATTTTAAACTATTTTTATTTTCATTTTATTTTATTTTTAGGTTTAGGTTTAGGTTTTAGTTTAGGTTTTTATTTTATTTTATTGATTTTATTTTATTTATGTCTAATTTTATTTATTTATTTTATTATTAAATTTTATTTAGTTTTGCTTTAGGTTTTTAAGGTTTTAGGGTTTAGAGATTAGGGTTTATGGTTTAGGGTTTTTTTTTTGGGAAACCCCATGTAGGAGTATTTTATTGCCACAAAAAGAGGGTTACAAGGTCCTTAAAGGATATAAACTCAGCAGAAGGGTTACATCACAAGAGGTACTACCAAACCAAAAGAGAGTGAAGTCATCACAGCCATCATAGCCAACAAACCTGTGAGAAGCTAACATCCAGTTGTTGAAATTCTTATGGGCTTTATTACCTGCAAACCTAAACAAAACTATATATAATATAAAGAGGAAATTGCAAATGTGAAAGATAAGGGTCCCATGCAGAAAATTATCATCAATATAGTCACCGACATGAGGATACTTATACATATGAAATAGGTCATAAAAAACCATCCACAAGAAAATAAAGAGGTATCCTAAGCAAGTCGATGAGCCTATAAGTAACACCATCCCAAATATATGACATATATATGAATCTTTCAAGTCAGGAGTACAGCCTGGAAGTAGAAGTAAAGTCCAGAAAATGAGCCCAATCATAATAATGAATGCAGATGTGAACAAACCCCTTATTAATATCCATATCAATAGTTGGCAAAAAGCATTTGTAAAGGAAGGCAAGATAACCCAATACCAAAATAGTGCCAAATAATAAAGAGGTTTAGGGTTTATGGTTTAGGGTTTACTGAGCTTTAGGGTGGGAGTGGGTTTGACATAGGGTTTAGGGTTTAGGGTTTAGGTTTTAAAATTTAGGGTTTTTATGGTTTAGGGTTTTGGGATTAGGGTTTTAAGGTATGGTGGTTTCAGCTTTAGGGTAGGTTTAGTTTTAGGGTTTGGTTTAGGGTTTAGGTTAGGATTTAGGATAACGAGTTTTTGGATTTAGGTTTAGGGTGGGGTGGGGTTAGGGTTAGTTTAGGGTTTAGGGTTTAGGGTTTAGGATTTTTTAGGATTTAGTGTTTAGGATTTTAGGTTAATGGTTTAAGGTTTAGGATTAGTTTTAAGGTTTAGGGTGTTTAGGGTTTAGAGTTTAGGATTTAGAGTTTAGGGTTTATTGTTTTTATTTTTTTAAAAAAAAAATTAAGTAAACTAGTTGGTTTAGGTTTATTTAGTTTATTTTTTTATATATTTTAGTTTTCTTTATTTTAAATTTTTATTTAGGTTTATTTTTAATATTTGTATAGTTTAGTTTATTTGTTTTATGTTTATTTATTATAGTTTTGGTTTTTTATTTTGGTTTATTTTTTAGGTTTAGGTTTAGGTTGCATTAGGTAGTCGACAGCCAGCATAAAATTTGTCAAAATAATCATGACATGAATCCTTTAAATCTTTATGTTAATGCTAGGGCATCCCATGGAAGCGATGCATTGTATGGCTTGAATATAGTGAAAAATGTGCTAGTCACGATCTACCTTGTCGTTAAATAAGCAAGGGTTCCCACATTATGGATGGATATGCGCAAAGAAGTTAGTCCATGAAACTAGAATTAGGTTAGAATCTTGGAATATAGGTACTCTTACAGGTAAATTAATGGAATTAATAGATATTATGGTTCATAGAAAGATACATATTTTATATGTTGAAGAAACTAAATGGGTTGGGGAGAAAGCCAAGGAGATTGATAGTTTAGGTTTTAAACTTTGGTATTTAGGTAAAAGTTGAACTAGAAATGGTGTAGGTGTGATTATAGATAAAAGTTTGAAGGATAATGTTATAAATATTAATAGATGTGGAGATAGAACTATAGCTTTAAAGATTATTGTTGATACAAAGATTATCAATGTTATAAGTGTCTATGCTCCTCAAGTAGGTTTGGAGGTAAGTGCAAAAGAAAAATTTTGGAATGATTTAGAGGGATTAATACAAAAGATACCTCTTGAAGAAAAAGTATTTATTGGAGGAGATTTAAATGGACATGTTGAGAGTGGTAAAGATTTTAAAGTATTTATGGTGGTCATGGATTTGGAGTGACTAATGAAGAATGTAGGACTATATTAGATTTTGCTTTAACTTATGATTTTGTAGTTGCTAATACTTTATTTAAGAAAAGAGATGAACATATTATTACTTATAAAAATGGATCTAGTAAAACACATGATTGATTATTTTGATAAGAAAAATAGATCGCTAGATTGTAAAGATTATAAGGTCATTCAAGTGAAAATCTAAGTACCCAACATCGATTGTTAGTTTTAGATTTTAAGATGAAAGGTTGTAAGAGAAAAATAAACCAAATTATTGTCCTAGAATTAGATGGGGACACTTAAAGAACATAAATAAAAATATTTTTAAGAGCAAGCTACAAGAGATTAGAATTCGGGATGTTCATGAGGAAGCTAACATTATATGGGAAAAAATAGAAAGTGAAATTAAGCAAGTTGCTAAAGATGTTCTTGGAGAATCAAAAGGAAAAGCTTCTTTTAATAAGAATAGTTGGTGGTGGAGTCAAAGTGTGCAAGAAAAGATAAAAAATAAAAAGTATTGTTATAAAACTTAGTTTAGATGTAAAAAATCAGAGAATTGGGAAAGATATAAAGTAGCCTATAGAGATTCTAAGAAAGCAATATATGATGCAAAAAATTTATCTTTTAGTAATTTATACAATAGATTAGATACCATAGAAGGTGAAAGATGTATGTATAAGTTAGCCAACCAAAGAGATAGGAGAAGTAAAGACATACTTCAAGTGAGGTGTATTAAGGATGAAAATAATGAAATGTTTTTTTAGAAAAGGATATTGAGAATAAGTGGATGAGGTATTTTGATAAACTTTTCAATGAAGGATCTGAAAGTATGATTGATTTTAGCAACCTTAAAACCCTAAACAAAAATAGAGAATTTCATTATTATCATCGTATTAGTAAATCTGAAGTTAGTGAAGTTTTAAAGAAAATGAAATGTGGAAAAGAAGTAGAACCGGATAATATTCTAATAGAAGTGTGGAAATGTTTAGGAGATCAAGGAATTTCTTGACTTACAAATCTTTTTAATGTCATTTTAAAGACTAAAAAGATTCCAGATGAGTGGAGAAAGATCTTATTGGTTCCTATATTTAAGAATAAAGGTGATGCACAAGAGTGTGCAAATTATGAGGAATTAAGTTAATGTGCCATATATTTAAATTATGGGAGTGAGTAATTGAGCATAGGTTATAATGTGATAAAGAAGTTTCTCACAATCAGTTTTGTTTCATGCCAGGTAGATCTACTATGGATGCTATACATTTGCTAAAGGGTTTGATAGAGAAGCATAGAGAAAGTAAAGAGGATCTACATATGATATTTATTGATTTAGACAAAGTTTATGATAAAGTTTCAAGAGATGCTCTTTGGAGAGTTCTAGAATAGAAAGGAGTTAATATTGGTTATATTCAAGTCATTAAGGATGTATACTAGCGTTACTTGTGTCCAAACACAAGGAGGATTGACAAAATATTTTCCTATTTTAGTTGGATTACATCAAGGATCAGCTTTAAGCCCTTATCTTTTTACTTTAGTTATGGATGTTCTTACTAGGAATTTATAAGAAAATATACCTTGGTGTATGCTTTTTGATGATGACATTCTTCTTGTTGATAAGACTAGAGAGGGAGTCCAACAGAAACTTGAATTATGGAGGTCAACTCTAGAGTCTAAAGGTTTTTGTTTAAGTAGATCTAAAATTGAATATATGGAATGTAATTTTAGTTGTAGAAGTTCTAGTGGTAGTTTTATGATATTAGGTGAACAAGTCAATAATAAGAGTAAGCATTTCAGATATTTAGGCTCTATTGTTCAAAATGATGGTGAAATAGATGGAGATGTTATTAGTAGAATTCAAGTTGGATGGTTGAACTGGATGAATGCATCTAGCCTATTATGTGATAGAAAAGTTCCACTTAAACTTAAGGGAAAATTTAATAAGATGGTGGTAAGACCTGCAATGACTTATGGTGCAGAATGTTGGCCAATAAAAGAGAAGCATAAGACTAAGTTAATTGTTACAGAGATGAGGATGCTTAGGTGGATGAGTGGCTTTACTCTTAGAGAAAGAATGCAAAATGAGTATATTCAGGAAAAAGTTGGAGTAGCTCCAGTGATAGATAAGATTAGGGAAAGTCGCCTTAGATGGTTTGGCCACATAAAGCGTCGGTCGTCCGATGACCCGATTAGGAGAGTAGATGCATTAGATTTTCCTTATGTTAAGAAAGGTAGAGGTAGATCTAAAAGACTTGGTTAAGATGTATAAAAAATGATCTTAGTATACTTGATTTAAATGAGAATTTGACACATAATAGGACACAATGGAGATGAAGGATTCATGTAACTGACCCCACCTAGTGGGATTAAGGCTTGTTGTTGTTGTTTATATTTTTTTAGGCTTAGGTTTAGGTTTTTGTATTATTTTTTTAGGTTTTAGTTTTAGGTTTATTTTTAGGTTTTATTTTTTAGTTTAGGTTTAGGTTTATTTTTTATTTATTTTATTTTATTTAGTTTTGGGATTAGGTTTAGTTTATTTTAGGTTTAGGTTTTATTTTTAGGTATTTTTTTGTTTAGATTATTTCTATTTTACGTTTAGTTTTTATTTTATTTAGGGTTTTTATTTTTAGGTTTATTTTATTTTTTTAGTTCAATTTAGGGGTTTATTTATTTTATTTTAGTTTAGTTTTAATTTTTATTTTATTTTATTTTTACATTTAGGCTTAGGTTTAGGTTTAGGTATTAGTTTAAAATTTTATTTTATTTTATTTTTTATTTTATTTTTTATTTAGGTTTAGGTTTTTTATTTCTTATATTTTTATATTTTATTTAGTTTATGTTTATGTTTTTAGGTTTTTAGAATTTAGGGTTTAGTGTTTAGAGTTTAGGGTTTAGGGTTTAGGGTTTAGTATTTAGGGTTTAGCATTTAGGGTTTAAGGTTTAGGGTTTTAAGGTTTAGGCTTTAGGATTTAGGATTTTTTTTGGGGGGGGGAACCCCATGTAGGGGTATTTTATTGCCACAAAAGAGGGTTACAAGGTCCTTAAAGGGGATAAACTCTAAAACTACTGTTCAAAGAGTTACAATTAGCCTAAGGAGTAAATCCCCTATCTAAGTACATCCAAAAGCAAAAGGAGACATTAAAATAATCAAAAGATATAAGTTGATTAACATAATAAGCCAAAGGAAGATTAGGGCCAATACTCTGGAGGACGTGAGAATGCATGACAATATGGAGGAAACCTGCAAGAGGACAAGAGAGAATCACCTGTATAGCAGCCATTTGATGAAGATCTGTTGAGCCATAATACCTGCAAACATAGGCAAAGCCATACTGAGTGAAAGAAAGAGCAAAGGGCAAAGTGGGTAAGGGGATCACATGCAAATTGTATGTCATCATATTAGGCTCCATGGCATGATAATCCCAACTCAAATGAAAGAGAGCCATCAATGTCAGGTCATCCAGATTTTTTACCAGAATTAAAGGGTTAATGAGACCAGCAAGAAGAGTCACCAGAGGGAAACAGCAGAAATTCTGTTGCAAACAAGCCAGGCAAATACAAGAGCATGGAATTAACCCCATTCTAAGCCAAAAGAATAATAATAAATATACAGTTTTGGTAAACAATCCAGTAAGCAATTTAGGGTTATTTCCCATAAAAGGATAACCAAAGAAAGTAAGTAATGCAGCTCTTAACAACCTCCTTGTTTCAGAATTAAGAAAGCAGCATTTATAAAGGAAAATAACACCTAAATTACTATAGGAAATGGGAATACAACAACAGATAAGAAGGGATAGGTTAAGGGCAGCTCCCCACCACAAGCCTAAGAAATAATCGAGATAACACCAGATCGTTTGGTTATCATCATACTCAATAATCTAGTTCACCAATAGTAAAGAACAAAGTAATGCTTCTTAACAACCTCCTTGATTCAAATAAAAAAAGCGAAATATAAAGGGAAATAAAGATATCCTAAGCCCAAATAACCACAAGATATGGGATTACAGCAGCAGGTATAAAGGATCAGGATAGGGACTGAGCTCCACCACAAATAAATCAAATAAGTGGCAATCAGAGATAACACAACAGAAGCATCTTGCTTCTCATTAAACTCATTAATCATTCAATATGATAGTAATATCCAGCTAGTTGGCCATAAATCCATCCATTGAGATTAAACAGAGCAAAGATGAAAATCAAGAGAGGCAAAAGCATAATCACAATGATTCACAAATCTAGCATAACCAAGAGGAAAAATAGAAGAATGAAGTTAGTCAGAGCCTTTGGTTAAGAAAACCCAAAAGCTAATAACCAGAATGTGTAAGAAATAGCCAACAACCATAGAAACAACCTGCTGGATAAAGGACCTGGAAATCCAAAGGCCAACAGGATAAGCAATAAGACAATTATTACCCCCACTATATAAAACTTTGATAGAAGGCAGATAAGTAGAATGAAAACTGAAGATGTTCAAAATATGATCAGCATAAAATTCCCTCAAGGTAAAGATAATCAGGCTGGCAGCTAAACCCAGATCTTCAGATAAAGCAAATTGCATTAAGGAAATCCAATCCTGCAAAGGGATAGTAAAATAAATAACATCAAAATAGCCCTGCTAAACAGGATGGACAACCCTAGAAACAGGAAGCCGGACAAAAGATCCAGTGATCCATAGAGCAAAGAAACATGGATCGAAAAAGCACCAGCCCAGACACCAATGACCAAAAATAATCAGAACATCAAAGTCAGAAATAGCTTGTTGAACATAGGACCCTAAAGTCCTACAACCAACAAAGATAGAGCCAAAATTGGAATCCTGAGAAACAAGGATAGCAAAAATCCAAGGCAAAAATAGCCAAGACAACGAAAATCAGCTAGCTGGCCAGAGAATCACCCATTCAGAATAAACAGAGTAATAGATATAAGGTTAACTAAAAGAAGATGGACAAAAGAGCTGCAGATAAGGTAGTCCATAAAATTTAGATGATAAGCATATAATAAACCAATAAGGAGATTCAAATCAAAAGCCACCGAGCAGTCAACAACTTCAAAAGAGTCTTGCAGAATAAAACAAACCAAAACCCTAGAAAAAGGAAAAGGTCTGACCAAGAGTAGCTGAAACAGGATATAAAAAATAGCATCTGGAGAAAACAACAGCATCCCAGGTTTTAACAACATAAACATGCAGAAAAAGGAGAGATAAGAAACAGTCAAGTACAAAATAAAAGCAAGGTTACAGTCTACAATAGAGGCCAATAGAATAAAACAACCAATACCCCAGAAGCAGCATAGAAGAAATAATCTAGATCAGCCAACATCTAGGACAGCAATTACCAACAAGTTGGATAAACACAAGGTTATCCTGTATATCATCCATTTGGTAAAAGTCTTGATATCCTTAGTACCTTGGACAAAAGTAATTAAACTTCAAGAAGCAAGAAAGTCAGCAAAACCCCAACTCAGCTGTCTATAGTTACATAAATCAGTAGGAATGGTCAGAAAGTAGCAGATGGGGAGGGATAGGTAATGAACAGCTCCCCACCACAAGCCAATCCAGTAAGAGACATTCAGTGAAAATAGTTCAATAGTAGGTTGCTTAGTAACATACACATTAATCCAATTCTGCCAAAGATAATCACAGTAATAACCAAAAACATCTTGCAGAAAAAGGATCCGCTGAACAGAACAGCCAGAATCAATCTAAAGAAATACCATCCAGTTCAAAAAATAAACAGTACAGAAAGGAATAATAGAATGCTAGAGATTCCACCCAGGCAAAGTAAAAGAAGCATAAAAGCATATCCAAGAAGTCATATCAAAGTTCTGCACAATAATAAGTCTGCCAGAAGGGGTATGGAGGTTAGCAGCAGCCTATAAGAAAACCTGCAAAAAACAACCTTGATAGGTGGAAGAAAAGAAAAAAGCCTCCCACAATAAGATCCCACCAAAGGGACCCTACTGAATCAGAAAATGGTTCCCAAAGAGAGCAGGCTGAATGGGGTCCAGATTCCAAAGATAGACAAGCCAAGAAGATAAATATCAAAAGGCCAAAAACCTCTTTATGAAATATAAAATAAAAGATAACTCCCAAAATAAAAGGAAAATGTCACCAAAGCTAGAGTCAAAGAGAATATTAGTAGCCCAAGATCTAATAGGGAGACAAGCAAAGATGTCAGCCACCAGTCATTATCACTAGAATCCAACAACCTAATAAATCATCAACATAAATATTGCAACCAAAGATAATGAACACTAATACAATGCATAGAAATAACATAGGTAACTAAGATGCTCCAAGCAAGAGTATCGAGAAACACTGGTTGCAAAAATTAATGGCAGGAGCTAAACCCATCAAAATAAATATCTCCATCCATCAATGATTAAGCCCCCTAGGATTAGGGATGAAGGCGATTGAATATTAAATCCCAAATAATAGTGGTGTTATAAAACCAATAGCGGTGACACATAGCTCAACAAAATTCCAATGCGTATTAATACACATAGCTTGACCCTTTATCGGTGTAAATGCCAAAAGTAGAGAGCCTCCAAATAAAGGAGAAGCTATTAAAACACCAAATCATGGCACAGAGATTAAGATAGCAAGTAATATCCATGTGAAGCATCCACAAATGACACAAAAAGGAACAAAAAGCCATAAAATAAAGAAGCATTTAGTTAAAAGATGAATGGACAGTATACATTAAAAGGTTAGATTAAGTTCTGAGATAGGGAAACCTAGAATTATCCAAGTTAACCAGCCCACGCAAGTGTTTGGGTAAGGTGAGTTGATCAAAGAAGATGATATCATCGGATCTACCCGATTGGCAAGGTAGTCGACAAGCATTTCCTTCACATGAAACATGAGTGATGTTAAAATTCGTTGGGAAAGAAGAGCTACTTGCTTGAGGAGGTAGTACAATTCAGTCTTTGCTCATTTTGGTGGAAGTCAAAAGATCAATCAGCGAAGAGAATCCACCTCAATCCAAATATTGAGCGACCATTTTGGAGGCTTTAAGCGCCATAAGCTCAAAATGGGACGGTGCAGAAATAAGGGGATAAGCAAAAGCATAGTACTATACCCTTAGAGTTCAAAATGCCACCACACAAAGCCATTATGAGAGAGACAAAGCCATCGGTATTAATTTTAATAATATGGTCAAGAGGTTTTTTCCAATAAACAATCTTGTCATTTTGTGAGGTTGGTCGGCAAGTTAAAGCCCGTTTGTGGCCACAAATTTACGCCTTTGAATTATGCGTAATGAATGAGATTGGCTTAAACAAGTTTTTAGTTCTAGCAATAATCTCACGTGGTTCATAGGGATCCCATGATGTTTTGCATCATTTCGGTCCATCCATATGAACGAGATAAGAGTGATAGCGATGACTTTAATGTGACCTTTAATAGTATTATCAAAATAGACTTCAAGAAGTTGATATAAAGAAGAGCCATTGAATGTTAAAAGATCATCATACCAAATCCAAAGTTTAGAAGCAATGGCCCCATTAACAAAAACATGATTAACATTCTCAATATGGAAACAACATTGACATTTAGAGGGTAAATGGAACCCTTTACCCCAAGGAATCAAATAAAATTTTTCATGAAAGAAACAGAATAAGAAGTAGGGATATTGTTATTCCAAAGTTTGGAGAACACATAGGAGGAATCATGAGTATCTTTAATGTGGAACCACACATTTTGAGGTTGAAATCACCATTATGTGAGAGAGAGAATCGTCTTGATTGTTTGGAGTGATAAGAATAGTAGAAATCATATTTAAGAAAGTAAAAGGGATAAAATCAGCAAGCTTACTATTGTTCCACTTGTTATTATGCCGGAAAGAGTTTAATCTAATAGCGGCAGTGGAATGGGTGGAGAGTAAGTCATCAATGGATCCACATCCACTCAGTTATCTTGCCAAAAGAAAGAAGCGAGTTAATGCCCCAAAAATTAAGGATTACATCCCATTTGAGAACAAAGTCTTTTCCACGGAGAATCACCGGTGTAAAGGGACAAATAGGGGTGCTTACCAGCAATATTTAGTCATGAAATTAGCCCAAAGACTATGGTTACTCCAAAAATTCCACCAGATTTTATAGGAAAAGGCATTGATAGCTTCTTTTATAGATTTACAACCATGACCACCTTTGTCAAAAGTGCCACAACTTTTAAACCAAGAGGTCCAGTGCATTCTTTTAGAGGAGAAAAATTTGTTTAGGAGACACTCAATTGATGATAGAAATGGTTGGCACAATGGTTTGGATGAGATATAAAGGCATGAAATTAAAGTGCTCTTAATCAAGGTGAGCCTACCGAAAGAGTAAATGAAATTCCCAAACCAAAATTTTATTAGATATTTTTTTAAATAAGGTCATCAAAATATGAGATCTTTTCTCGGCCTTTAAAAGCGAGCCAGATAATTAATGGGAAGTTGATTTTGCTTAAAATTAGTAATTCTGGAGATTTGATTAAGTCTATTGGTAGGAATCTTAGCTGAGGGAATAAAACAACATTTTCTTTCATTGAGAAAAAGACCACTAACTTTTCCAAAATCATTTAAGAGATTCTTAATAGTTTTAACATGTTGAAGAGAGGCATTGCAGAAGATAATAAAATCATCAGCAAAGCTAAGATGAAAAATAGGGAAACCACCATGAGTTTTAAAATACATGTTAGGATTTTTAATGAAAAGATCATTGAGGCTCCTCGAAAGATATTCAACAGCAATGATAAAAAGAGAAGGAGAAAGAGGGTCACCTTGTCGCAAACCATGGCTCGAAGTAAAGAAACCAAGGGACTCACCATTCATGATAGAAAACCGGACATTAGTGATACAACTTTTATAAGCGAAATTATCGAGAAATCAAATAAATGTAAGATTTAAAAGAGGAAATCCCACGAGAGGTTGTCAAAGGCTTTAGAGATGTCCAGTTTGAAGAGGATATTACCTCCTCTGGAAGGAACATCAATGTAATGAACCGACTCTTGAGCGAGAAGAATATTATCGATATATGGCTCTTAATTTTTTGGTTAGGGAGATGATTTTAGGAGCGAGGGCTAATCCTATTATTAATTAATTTAGCAATGAGTTTTAGAAAAGGTGCAAAGACTAATAGGTCTAAAATTGCCCCAAGATTCAAGATTGTTGGTTTTGGGAATAAGGACAATAGAAGTACTTGAAAAATATCTAGGAATAGAGCTGCCATCAAAGAAATCAATAACAGCATCAATAAGATTAGATTTAATAAAAGGCCAACAATGCTGAAAGAAATGAGTCATATAGCCATCAGGGCCAGTAACAGAATCAATGTTCATGCTATTGAGAGTACTAGTAATCTCTGCTTCCGAGGGACACATAATGAGCAAATGGTTATCCTCATTGTTAATCATAGAAGGGATTAGATGGGTGTTGGAGGGGGTTTCTAACGAAGGATTAGAGTTTAATAAATTTTGAAAGTGATGTATGACAGATTCCTTAATTTCATTGATATCAATTATCCAGCCACCATTAGAGTTCTTAATTTTCTTAATCGAGTTTAAAGCTTTCCGTTTATTGTAAATAGCATGGAAATACCTTGTGTTTCTGTTGCCATCAGCAATATGTTTGCTAGCGGCTTTTTGACACCAATAGGTTTCCTCCATATTTTGGTAATTAATCAAGTTATCTTTGGCAATGCTCAACTCATCAAGCTTACTGGGATCAGTTAAGACAGCCTCTTCAAGAGAACAAACCACTTATTCCATAGCTTTAAGATTGGTAAAAATATTTTTGAATATATGCTTGTTCCACCAATTGAGATTTTGTTTAAGTCTTCTGAGCTTAAGCCAAAGCCGAATCATGCCTTTAACGGAATTATCTGGGTGAACAAGAGCCATCCAATTAGTGATAACAACATTAGTGAAACCTTGGGTCCACATATTTTGGAATCTAAAAGGTGAGGGAGTAGAAGGGTTAAAGGGGGAGTTTTAATAGAGATCAAAAGAGGAGCATGATCAGACAAAGTTCTGCTCTAATGCTTAATAGAGGTAAGAGGCCATTGATTGATCCAAAGAGAATTAAAGAGGTTCCTGTCAAGACGCTGCCAAAGTTTAGAGTTATGCCACGTGTAATCAGACCCATAAAAACCAATGTCAATCAGATTGTAATCAAGGATCATATTAGAGAAGTCTTCCATGGAATGGAGGTTAGGAGAGCATCCTCCCCTCTTTTTTGAAGAAGCAATGATAGTGTTGAAATCACCCCAACGGGAAGGTTAGAGGTGAAGATTCTTAAGTGATTTTAAAGGATGTTCCTACCGGCTCTATTACAAGAAGCATAGATAAAGGAATCAAAAGCCGAAAACTCACCTAATGAGTTTTTAACATTAACCAATTGATCAAGATCATCAATGATGGAAATGGTGATAGAATTATTCCAAAAACACCAAATTTTATTATTAAGATTGAA
This sequence comes from Cymbidium sinense, assembly GCA_021442155.1. Classification (NCBI taxonomy): domain Eukaryota; kingdom Viridiplantae; phylum Streptophyta; class Magnoliopsida; order Asparagales; family Orchidaceae; genus Cymbidium; species Cymbidium sinense. The sequence goes on from JAKCPB010000096.1 coordinate 235,298, forward strand.
GAAGAATTTTGAAATCAAAGCGATCTAGCATGGGCAATCTTGGAAGAATTAATGAAAGGCTCAATAATGGTAATTTGATGTTATGTGTGATAGAGGCTCCTAACTGATGAGACGGAGAGTCCCACAACCCTAGATATTCCAAATAAGAAAATTAATCATAATAAAAAAAACCAAAAATGAAAAGGGAAGAGAGGAGGACATAATTATTTGTGGTTAGAGAAGTTATTATTAGTCATTTTGGCTTTATAAGATTTTTTTAATAACAGTTTGGAAGGGTCTATCGGATCCAAAGTATCTCCAAGAAAGGGATTAGTTTTGGTACGGGAGGCGATGTCAAGTCAATGTTTTAGTAGTGGTGATTTCTCCTTCTATAGTATCAGAGTAAGAATGAGAAATTGGGATAGCCTGAGTATCACTCTGTAGAGAAATAGAATGGGAGGTTCTTGCACCATTAATAGTACAAATATCATTCTCATTACCATGATGCATATTCAAGTTTTGATCTGACACCAAAGGTTCAACATTATTTTGATCCAATATAAGATTCCCATTCAAATTGTCATTAAGATTCAAATGGAGCAAAGGATTATCATAAGAAGCCAAATTATTACAAGTAGGAGAAGTGCTAGGTAAGTTATCATTAGTTTCTTCACACACCTCAATAGTAGTATTTATACCAAGCTCAAAATATTTTTCATTAGGCAAATAGGTAATAAAGGGGTAGGTGTGTGGGAGGATGAGTTCCATTATGAGTAGCTTTAGGCACATAAGCTAACTTATTGGTTTTCCAGTTCAAGAGAGGTATTAGTATCCGTGATATATTCTTTTTTAGGTTGTAGCATAAATCATTCGTGATCATGACCATGGATCTTACAGAGTGCAAAAGATGGGGAAATTTTCAAATTTTTACGGTTATATCCAAATTTTTTGAACCGATCCAAACTTCTTTGGGGTATTTTTTGGTAATGTCGATCTCAACCAAGATCGTTACCAGATGGCCTAGATCTAGCGGTGGCTTGATCAATTTGAAGGGGTCTACCAAATAGAGCCCCAAAAAACAACTTGGTAGTGAATTCTCATGTTGGGAAAAGCAATCCATAAAGGAACAATAGGGATTCTCTTGACATCAAAAGGGTGACCATTTCAAGAGGCATTTGACAATTATACACAAAATAGGAATGACGAGCAAAGACTCGAGAATAATCTAAATCATTTGATAACGAATAAGGATATGTCAAGGATCAATTAATGAAAGTGAAGCTTTTAAGCTATGGAAGAAAGATCAGATATTATCTAGAGTAGGGCACCGTAGAGAGAATTTACCGACCAAAGAAAACTCAAAAGGCTTAGCTAATATCTCCATATCCTGGTCATAACACATGACAGCCAGCAATCCACAGAATGAGGTTGAAATTATGTTAACCAAGGCATTAAAGCAAGGGTTTTTACTAGAAAGAGTGTCCTTAAAGGACTTGACAGCAGGCGCGTTAACGGTCTTATCCAAAATACCTTTAGGATCAGAGGGCAAAGCCGGTGCATCCAGGAGCGGCAAGCTCAGTTACACGGAGAGTGATGCCTCTGCCATTGAACGATCCAGTGAGAGTCACATAAGCAACCAAGCCGAGAAAGGAAGCGCAACCAAGCAATAAAATGGTGATCACGATCGGGGTAGCCCGAAATGCGGCCAAACAGCATAAAATTTCACAGGAACATAAAATCGCCAGAGAGGGAGCGCAGGTTTTTTATTTTTTGCTTTAGGATTTAGGATTTTAGATTTAGGGTTTAGGGTTTAGGGTTAGGGTTATTTTTATATATATATTTTATTTTTATATTTTAAATTAAGTAAAGTCGTAGGTTTAAATTTATTTAGTTTATTTTTTATTTATTTTAGTTTATTTTATTTTATTTATCTCTTTAGGCTTATTTTAACTTTTATTTAGTTCAGTTTATTTATTTTAGGTTTATTTATTTTAGTTTTTATTTTTTATGTTAGTTTATTTTATATTTTTTAGGTTTAGGTTTATTTTTAGTTTAGTTTTATTTTTATTTTATTTTTTAGGTTTATGTTTTATTTTTTATTTTAGTTTTAGGTTTAGGTTTAGGTTTAAGTTTTATTTTTATATTTATTTAGGTTTAGGTTTAGGTTTTTATTTTAGTTTATTTTAGTTTAGGTTTAGGTTTATTTTATTTTTATTTTAGGTTTAATTTACTTTTTTTTAGTTTAGGGTTTAGGTTTTATTTTTTACTTATGTTTTGATTTTATTTTTAGGTTTATTTTTTAGGTTTAGGCTTTTATCTTATTTTTATTTTATTTTTAAAGTTTATATTATTTTTATTTTAGGTTTAGTTTTTATTTTATTTATATTTTTTATTTTTAATAGTTTAGTTTAGATTTTTATTTATTTTATTTTAGTTTATTTTTATATTTTGTTTTATTTCTCTTTTAGGTTTAGGTATAGGATTGGTTTTAGTTTAGGTTTTTATTTTATTTTATTTTTTTATATTATTTTGGTTTAGGTTTTTTTATTTATTTTATTTTTAGGTTTTATTTAGTTTAGGTTTAAGGCTTAAGGTTTAGGGTTTAGTGTTTGGGGTTTAGGATTTAGGGTTTAGGGTTTAGGGTTTAGGTTTTAAGATTTAGGGTCTAGGGTTTAGGGTTTTTTGGGTTTAGGATTTGGGGTTTAGGGTTTTATTTTTTTAATAGAGAACAAATTAAGATTTAATATTTTTTCTTTTTGATTTCATCAACCAAGTAACACACCAAGTTTTATAAGACATAAACGATGACATAGATAAAAAATGAACACGCATAGAGCAAATAAAAAATCCTCGATAGCTAGAACCATCTCTACTCTAAAGACACGGTTCTATAAGCAACAAATCGGAATGGCCATTCTTCAGATTCTTTACTTCTCATCAGAACCACCCCCGCCTCTCGAGTAGCAGGATCTGCCATCATATCCTCAATCTCTCCCACCGCCACCACCTCGGCTGTAACATGCATCATTCTTCCTACCTCCATCACCATCATTGCTCTGACCACCACCTCCATATCCACTAGCACCTCCAGATCCTCCACCATCACTACAATAACTACTGCCTCCACCTTCACCTCCATGTTCAGATCTAGACTGAGCCTCGTTGACGGTGATGTTCCTGTCGCCAAGGTTCTACCAATTTTTAGGGTTTAGCTCTATTAGATTTTAGGGTTTAGGTTTATTTTTTAATTTATTTTGTTTCTTTAGGTTTATGTTTAGGGTTTGAGGTTTAGGTTTAGGGTTCAGGGTTTAGGTTTTAGGGTTTAGGGTTTAGGGTTTAAGGTTTAGGGTTTAGGTATAAGATTTTAGGGTTTAGGGTTTAGTGTTAGGGTTTAGGGTTTAGAGTTTTATGTTTAGGCTTTAGGGTTTAGGGTTTAGGGTTTTTTAAGATTTAGTGTTTAGGGTTAATTTTATGATTTAGGGTTAGTTCTATGGCTTAGGGTTTAGGGTTTAGGGTTTAGGTTTAGTGTTTAGGATTTAGGGTTGAGGGTTTAGGGTTTTAGGGTTAGGGATTAGGGATTATGGTTTAGGATTTTTTTGGTTTAGGGTCTAGGGTTTAGGTTTTCAGTTTTAGGTCTAGGGTTCAGGTTTTGGTTTATGGTTTAGGGTTTTTGGTTTTTTTTAAGAGGGAACAAATTCACATTCAACATTTCTTCTTATCAATTTCATCAACCAAGTAACACACCAAGTTTTCTAAGACATAAGTCATAACATAGTACAGAAATGAGCACACATAGAACAAATCAAAAATTCTAGATAACTAGAACCATCTCTATTGTAAAGACACAGTTCCATAAGTAGCAGATGAGATTAGTCATTATTTAGCTTCTCTAGTTCCCATCAGAACCACTCCCACCTCTCGAGTAGCGGGATTTGCCTTCATATCCTTGATCTCTCTCTCCGCCACCACCACAGTTGAAACCTCCATTGCTCCTCCGACCTCCATAACCACCACTACTCTGACCACCACCTCCATATTTAGATCCCCACTACCACTACGATAGCGCCACCTTTATTGCGGATCTAAGCCTAGTTGATGTTGATGTTCTTGATGTCAACATTCTGTCTATTCTTATGGTTTAAGGTTAGTTTAGGGTTTAAGATTTAGGGTTAGTTTAGGGTTTAGGGTTTGGGGTTTGAGGTTTAGGGTTGTAGGTTTTAAAATTTAAGGTTTAGGGTTTTGAGTTTTAGGGTTTAGGGTTTAGGGTTTAGGGTTTAGGGTTTAGGGTTTAGGTTTTAAGGTTGTAAGTTTAGGGTTATAGGTTCAGGGTTTAGGGTTTTGGGTTAGTTTTAGGGTTTAGGGTTTAGGGTTTAGGGTTTAGGGTTTAGGGCTTTTTTTTTAAATTAAGTAAACCAATAGGTTTAGGTTTATTCAATTATTTTTATTTATTTGAGTTTGTTTTATTTTAATTTTTATTTAGGTTTATTTTTTATTTTTATTTAGTTTAGTTTATTTATTTTAGGTTATTTTTTATTTTAGTTTATTTTTTATGTTTAGGTTTATTTTATAGTTGAGTTTATGTGTCATTTCTTTTTTAGGTTTTTAATTTATTTTTTATTTTATGTTTTGGTTTAGGTTTTTATTTTATTTTTTTAGGTTTAGGTTTTTGGTTTTTATTTTATGTTTATTTTTAGGTTTTATTTTTAGTTTAGGTTTAGATTTATTTTTAGTTTATTTTATTATATTTAGTTTAAGTTTAGGTATAGGTTTAGTTTATTTTAGGTTTTGGTTTAGGTTTTATTTATTTTAGTTTAGGTTTAAGTTTATTTTATTTTGTTTATTATATTTTTATTTTAAGTTTATGTTTTTTTTAGGTTTAGGGTTATGGTTTTAATTTTTTATTTATTTTTAGGTTTTATTTTTAGTTTTATGTTTTTATTTAGTTTTATTTTTATTTTATTTTAGGTTTATTTTATTTTTATTTTAGGTTTAGTTTTTATTTTATTTAAGTTTTTAATTTTTTTTAGTTTAGTTTATGTTTTTATTTATTTTATTTTTGTTTAGTTTTTATTTTTTATTTTTAATTTTAGTTCAGGTTTAGGTTTAGGTTTTAGTTTATGTTTTTATTTTATTTTATTTTATTTTATTTATTTTATTTTGGTTAAGTTTTTATTTATTTTATCTTTTGATTTTATTTTGTTTAGGTTTAGGTTTTTTGCTTTTTAGTGTTTAAGGTTAGTTTAGAATTTATTGTTTAGGGTTTAGGGTTTGGGGTTTAGGGTTTAGGGTTTAAAGTTTAGGATTTAGGGTTATGGGTTTAGGCTTGTAGGTTAAGGGTTTAGGGTTTAGGTTTAGTTTTAGGGTTTACATTTTAGGTTTAGTGTTTAAGTTTTATTTTAGGTTTTTAAGGTTTTTTTCTTAACAGAGAACAAATTCAGATTCAGAGTTTAGGGTTTGAGCTTTAGGATTTATGGTTTAGAGTTTAACATTTATGGTTTAGGATTTAAGGTTTAGGGTTTTTTTCAAATCTAGTAAACTGGTTTGTTTAGGTTTATTTACTTTATTTTTTATTTATTTGAGTTTATTTTATTATTATTTTTATTTAGGTTTATTTTTCATTTTTATTTAGTTTAATTTATTTATTTTAGTTTATTTTTATGTTTAGGTTTATTTTTTAGTTGAGTTTTATTTTATTTTATTTTTTGGGTTATGGTTTTATTTTATATTTTTAGGTTTCAGTTTAGGTTTGTATTTTATTTTTTTAGTTTTTGGTTTTAGGTTTTATTTTTGGTTTATTTTTAGGTTATATTTTTTAGTTGATGTTTAGGTGTATTTTTAATTTGTTTGATTATTTTTTAGTTTAGGTTTAGGTTTTATTTATTTTAATTTAGTTTATTTTAGTTTAGTTTATTTTAGTTAGGTTTATGTTCACTTTATTTTTATTTTAAGTTAAGGTTTTTTTTTGTTTAGGGTTTAGGTTTTATTTTTTATTTATTTATAGGTTTCATTTCTAGTGGTAGATAAGATTAGAGAGAGTCACCTTAGATGGTTTGGCCACATAAAGCGTCGGCTATCCGATGACCCAGTTAGGAGAGTAGATGCACTATATTTACCTTATGTTAAGAAAGGTAGAGGTAGACCTAAAAAGGTTTGGTTAAGATGTATAAAAATTGACCTTAGTATACTTGAATTAAATGAGAATTTGACACATAATAGGACATAATGGAGACGAAGGATCCCACTTAGTTGGATAAAGGCTTGTTGTTGTTGTTGTTCTTGTATTTCTAGGTTTAGTTTTTAGGTTTTGGTTTTTATTTAGTTTTAATTTTATTTTATTTTAGGTTTATTTTATTTTTATTTTATTTAGGCTTTGTATTTTTTTTTTAGTTTAGTTTAGGTTTTTATTTATATTATTTTAGTTTATTTTTTATTTTTATTTTTTTTTTAGGTTCACGTTTAGGTTTAGGTTTGGTTTAGGTTTTAGTTTATGTTTTTATTTTTTATTTTTTCTTATTTTGGTTTAATTTTATTTATTTATTTTATTTCTTAGTTTTATTTAGTCTAAGTTTATGTTTTTAGCTTTTTAGGGTTTAAGGTTTAGAGTCAGTTTAGGACTTAGGGTTTAGGGTTTAGAGTTTAGGGTTTAGGGTTTAGGTTTTGGGTTTAGGGTTTAAGTTTTAGCTTAGGGTTTAAGTTTTTTTTAATAGAGAATAAATTTAGATTCAACATTTCTTCTTTTCGATTTACCAACCAAGTGGCACTTCAAGTTTTCTAAGACACAAGCGACAACATAGATAAAAAAATGAGCACCCAAGAGGAAATCAAAATACCTAGATATGTAGAACTGTCTTTACTATAAAGATAGTTCCATAGGCAGTAGATCGAATCGATCATTCTTCAGTTTCTCCAATTCTCATCATAACCACCCCTTTACGTAGCAAGATTTATCCCAGGTCTCTCCCTCCACCACAACCCCAGTGTAATTCTCCTCAGCCTCCATAACCACCACTTTCTCACCACCACTCTATCCACGGCACCTCTAAATCCCCCACCATGTGATAATCGCCTTCTTAGCTTGGGATTTGAGCCTGGTTTTGGGTTATGTTCTAGTGAGTTAGCATGCATAGGGTTTAGAGTTAGTTTAGGGTTTAGGGTTTAGGGTTTAGGGCTATTTTGGGGATTAGGGATTAGGGTTAGTTTAGGGTTTAGGGTTTTTTTAAATTAAGTAAACTGTTATGTTTAGGTTTATTTACTTTATTTTTCTATTTATTTGAGTTTATTTTATTATTAATTTTATTTAGGTTTATTTTTTATTTTTATTTAGTTTAGTTTATTTATTTTAGGTTTATTTATTTTAGTTTATTTTTTTAGGTTTATTTTTATTTTTTATTGATTTTTTATTTTATTTTTTAGGTTTTGGCTATATTTTTTATTTTTAGGTTTAGGTTTAGATTTTTATTTTATTTTTTTAAGTTTTGGTTTTTGGTTTTTATTTTAAGTTTATATTTAGGTTTTATTTTTTTTAGTTTAGGATTAAGTTTATTTTTAGTTTATTTTATTTTATTTATTTTAGGGTTTAGGTTTCATTTATTTTAGGTTTAGGTTTTATTTATTTTATTTTAGTTTATTTTAGTTTAGGTTTAAGTTTATTTTATCTTGGTTATTTTAAGTTTAGGTTTTTTTTAGTTTAGGATTTAAATTTTATTTTTATATTTTTAGGTTTTATTTAGGTTTTATTAGTTTTATTTTATTGTAGTTTATTTTATTTTATTTTCGTTTATTTTTATTTTATTTAGTTTTTTTATTTTTAGGTTTATTTTACTTTTTTAGTTAGTTTAGGTTTTTATTTATTTTACTTTAGTTTAGTTATTATTTTTATTTTATTTTATTACCTTTATGTTTTGGTTTAGGTTTAATTTTAAGTTTTTAGTTTTTTAGATTTTTAGGGTTTAGGGTTTAGGGTATAGGATTTGGGGTTTAGGGTTTAAGGTTTCGGGTGGAGGGTTATATGTTTTATGGATTAGGGTTTAGGGCTTAGGGTTAAGGGTTTAGCATTTACGGATTAGGGTTTTAGTTTTTAGGGTTTATGGTTTAGGGTTTAAGGTTTGGGTTTATGTTTAGGGTTGTACGTTTAGGGTTCACGATTTAGGCTTTAGAGTTAGGGTTTTTTTTTCTTAAATTTTTTTGTTTATTTTTTTTTCAATTATGTAAACTTGTAGTTTTAGGTTTATTAAGTTTATTTACTTTATTTTTTATTTATTGTATTTTATTTTCTTTTTTATATTTATTTAGGTTTTTTTTATTTTTACTTAGTTAAGTTTATTTATTTTAGTTTATGTTATTTATTTTAGTTTATTTTTTAGGTTTATGTTTTTTTTAGTTTAGTTTTCTTTTTATTTTATTTTTTAAGTTTATGCTTTAATTTTTATTTTTAGGTTTAGTTTTTGGTTTTTATTTTATTTTTTAGGTTTAGGTTTTAAGTTTTTATTTTTAGTTTATTTTTAGGTTTTATTTTTTAGTTTAGGTTTAGGTTTATTTTTTTTAGGGTTTAGGTTTAGGTTTAGATTTAGTTTTTTTTTTGTTTAGGTTTAGGTTTTATTTGTTTTAGTTTTGTTTATTTTAGTTTTGTTTATTTTAGTTTAATTTTATTTTAGGTTTTAGATTTTTTCTAGTTTAGGGTTTAGGTTTTATTTTTTATTTATTTTTAGGTTTTATTTTTAGGTTTATTTTTTAGGTTTAGATTTTTATTTAGTTTTATTTTATTTTATTTTATTTTAGGTTTAGTTTTATTTTATTTAGGTTTTATTTTTTACTTTAGTTTAGGTTTTTTTATTTTCTTTTAGTTTTGTTTTTATTTTTTTATTTTATTTTCTTTTTTGGTTTATGTTTAGGTTTTAGGTTAGGTTTTTATTTTATTTAATTTTATATATTTGATTTTTTTTTAAGTTTTTTATTTATTTTAATTTTCAATTTTATTTAGTTTAGGTTTAGGTTTTTAGCTTTTTAGGGTTTAGGATTTAGGGTTTAGAGTTTAGGATTTGTTGAGGGTTTAGGGTTTAAGGCTTAGGGTTCGGGGTTTAGGGTTTAGGGTTTAGGATTTAGTGTTTAGGGTTTAGGGCTTGGGGTTTAGGTTTTAGGTTTAGGGTTTAAGTTTTAGGGTTTAGGGTTTAGGGTTTAGGGTTTTTAGGGTTTAGGGTTTAGGATTTAGAGTTTTTGGTTTTTTTTAATGGAGAAAAAATTCACATTCAACATTTCTTCTTTTTGATTTAATCGACCAAGTAACATATTTTTAAGACCTGGCAACATAAATAAAAATGAGCGAGAATAGAAAATAAAATCTAGATAATTAGAACTATCTCTATGTAAAGACATATAGTTACATGTGGATCAAATCGGTCATTCTTCAATATCTATAATTCCCATCAAAATTACCCTAGCCTCTTGAGTAGTGGGTCCACCACCATATTCCCGATCTCTCCCTCTACCACCACCACAGCTGTAACCTCCATCTCTCTTCCCGCCTCCACTTCGACCACCATCTCCATTTCCACAACCTCTGATCTCCCACCACCCTTGTCTCCTTCTCCTTATGTATCCAACACGATCTAGACTTACATGGTTCTTTGGTGATGTTCACTATCAAGGTTCTGCCCATCCTTAGAGTTTAGTTTTATTAGGTTTTATGGTTTAGGTTTATTTTTTAATTTATTTATTTACTTTAGGTTTAGGTTTAGGATTTCAGGTTTATGATTTAGGGTTTAAAGTTTATGGTTTAGGGTTTAAGGTGTAGGGTTTAGGGTTTATGGTTTAAGGTTTAGGGTTTTAAGGTTTATGCTTTTAGGGTTTAGGATTAGGGTTTAGAGTTTAGGTTTTAGGGTTTACGATTTAGGGTTTATGGTTTGGTGTTTAGAGTTTAAGGTTTAGGGTTTTTTAGAGTTTAGGGTTTTGGGTTTAGGTTTTAGGTATAGGGTTCAAGTTTTAGTTTAGGGTTAAGGGTTTTTGGTTTTTTTAATAGAGAAGAAATTTAGATTCAACATTTCTTCTTTTTTTTTATTAGTTTTCCAAGACACAAGCAATGACATAGATAAAAAATGAGCACGCATAGAGCAAATCAAAAACCATAGATAACTAGGCTCATCTGTGCTGTAAATACATAGTTTCATGAGTAGCAGATCAGATCAGTTGTTCTTTAGTTTCTCTAGTTCCCATCATATCCACCTCGACATCTCAAGAAGTGAGATCCACCATCACATCCCCGATCTCTCCCTCTACCACCATTGTGGCTGTAACCTCCATCACTCCTCCCACCTCCATAACCACCCTCATATTCACCAGCACCTCCAGATCCCCCACCACCACTATGATAATCGCCGCCTCAATCTTTGCCTCCACCACCAAACTAGAGTGAGCTTAGATGATGGTGATGTTCCTACTATCAAGGTTTTTCCCACTCTTAGGGTTTAGGTTTAGGTTTAGGTTTATGAGGTTTTAGGGTTTAGGTTTACTTTTTAATTTAATTAGTTACTTTAGGTTTAGGTTTATGGTTTGGGGTTTAGGGTTTAGGGTTTAGTGTTAGGGTTTAGGGTTTAGGGTTTATGATTTTTAGGGTTTAGGGTTTGTTTTAGGGTTTATGGTTGAAGGTTTATGATTTAGGGTTTAGTGTTTAGGATTTAGTGTTTAGTGTTTTTTTTAAAATTAATCAAACCAGTAGGTTTAGTTTTTCTAGTTTATTAACTATTTAATTTAGTTTATTTTATTTTTTATTTTAATTTAGATTTATTTTTACTTTTATTTAATCTAGTTTATTTATTTTAGTTTACTTTTTATTTTAGTTTATTTTTTAGGTTTAGGTTTTGGTTTAGGTTTATTTTTTAGTTGAGTTTTATTCTTATTTTTTTAGCTTTAGGTTTTATTTTTTATTTTTAGGTTAAGGTTTAGGTTCTTATTTCATTTTTTTTAGGTTTAGGTTTTAGATTTTTCTTTTAGGTTTATTTTTAGGTTTTATTTTTTTAGTTTAGGTTTAGGCTTATTTCTAGTTTATTTTACTTTATTTAGTTTAGGTTTAGGTTTAGGTTTAGTTTATTTTAGATTTAGGTTTAGGTTTTATTTATTTTACTTTAGTTTTAAGTTTATTTTATTTTATTTATTTTATTTTTATTTTAGGTTTAGGTTTTTTTTCAATTTAGGGATTAGGTTTTATTTTTTTATTTATTTTTAAGTTTTATTTTTAGGTTTATTTTTAATTTTTAGGTTTTTACTTAATTTTTATTTAATTTTATTTTAGATTTATTTTATTTTTATTTTACGCTTAGTTCTTATTTTATCAAGGTTTTCTATTCTTAGGTTTATTTAATTTTTTAGTTTAGTTTAAGTTTTTCTTTATTTTATTTTAGTTTATTTTTATTTTTTATTTTTTTTATTTTTAGGTTTACGTTTAGGTTTAGGTTTTTGTTTAGGTTTGTATTTAATTTTATTTTATTTTATTTATTTAGGTTTAGGTTTTTTTATTTATTTTATTTTTATGTTTTATTTAGTTTAAGTTTAGGTTTTTAGGTTTTTAGGATTTAGGGTTTAGGGTTTAAGATATTAAGGTTTAGGTTTTTAGGGTTTAGGGTTTAGGGTTAAGGTCTAGGGTTTAGTGTTTAGGCTTTATGGTTTAGCATTTTTAGGGTTTAGGATTTAGGGTTTATGGTTAGCTTTGGGTTTATGGTTAGTTTAGGGTTTAGGGATTAGGGATTAGGCTTTAGGGTTTAAGGTTTTTAGGGTTTAGGGTTTAGGGTTTTCTTGTTTGGGTTAGGTTTAGGTTTAGGTTTAGGTTTAGGTTTATTTGGGTTTAGTTAGGCTTTAGGGTTTAGGGTTTATGATTTAGGGTTTAGGGTTTAGGGTTTAGGGTTGAGGGATTATTTTTTTAAGAAAAGAAATTAAGAAAACCTGTAGGTTTAGGTTTATTTAGTTTATTTAGTTTATTTTTTATTTAGTTTAGGTCTATTTATTTATTTTATTATTTTAGTTTATTTTTTAGGTTTAGGTTTCGGTTTATATTTTAATTTTAGTTTAGTTTTATTTTTATTTTATTTTTTAGATTTTGGTTTTATTTTTATTTTTTGGATTAGGTTTAGGTTTTTAATTTATTTTTTTAGGTTTAGATATTTGGTTTTTATTTTAGGTTTATTTTTAGGTTTTATTTTATAGTTTAAGTTTTGGTTTATTTTTAGTTTATTTTATTTTACTTAGCTTAGGCTTTATGTTTAGTTTATTTTAGGTTTAGGTTTAGGTTTTATTTATTTTAGTTTAGTTTATTTTATATTAGGTTTATGTCTATTTTATTTTCTCTATTTTAGATTTAGGTTTTTTTTAAATTTGGGGTTTAGGTTTTCTTTTTATTTATTTTTATGTTTATTTTTTAGGTTTAGGTTTTTATTTTATTTCATTTTAGGTTTATTTTATTTTTATTTTACGTTTAGTTTTTATTTAATTTAGGTTTTCTATTTTTAGGTTTATTTTATTTTTTTAGTTTAGTTTAAGCATTTATTTTATTTTATTTTATTTAGTTTTTATTTTTTATTTTATTTTATTTTGAGGTTTAGGTTTAGGTTTTAATTTAGGGTTTAATTTTATTTTATTTTTTAGTTTATTTAGGTTTAGGTTTTTTTATTTACCTCATTTTTAGGCTTTATTTAGTTTAGGTTTAGGTTTTAAGGTTTTTAGGGTTTAGGGTTTAGGGTTTAGGATTTAGAGTTTTGGGTTTGGGGTTTAAGGTTTAGGGTTTAGGGTGGTAGATTTTATTTTTTTTTGGGGAAACCCCATGTAGGGGTATTTTATTGCCACAAAAAGAGGGTTACAAGGTCCTTAAAGGGGATAAACTCCAGAACTACACTCAAAACTGTCGACTAAGGAGTAAATCCACTATCTAAGTATATCAAAAGCAAAAGAAGGCATTAAAGCAATCAAAAGATACAATTAGATTAACATAAAAAGCCAAAGAAAGATTTGGGCCAATGCTCTGTAAAATGTGAGAATGCATGACACTATGAAGCAAGCCTACAAGAGGACAAGAGCGAAGCACCTACAAAAATGTAAATGAAAAGAAATTAGAGCAGTTAAGGTAATTCAAACATAGATGCGAAAATAGCATAATCGAGAATGATAGTAAAGAATTGTGATAGAAGGCTGTCAACACCAAGTTGGGGATACATCCAAACTTTAGCGAAGGGTTACATCACAAGAGCTAATACCAAACCAAAAGAGGGTGAAGTCATCACGACCATCATACAACAAGAAGATATGAGGTTGTTGAAAGTCTTATGGGTTTTATTACGCAAACTTAAACAAAATTATATATAATATAGAGAGGAAAGATAAAGGGGTCCCATGCGGAAAATTATCATCAATATAGTCACCGACATGAGGATACTTATACATATGAAATAGGCATAAAACCATTCACAAACGATAAGAGGCAGGGAAATCACTAAACAGTCGATGAGCCTATAAGTAATACCATCCCATATATATATATATATATATATAAATGAATGAATCTTTTAGGCAGTACACTAGTAGGCGTAAGTCAGAAAATGAGCCCAATCATAATAATAATAATGAATGTGAACAAACCCCTTTTAATATCCATATCGGGGTTGGCAAAAGCATTTGTAAAGGAAAGCCAATACCAAAAATAGCCAAATAAAGATAGTCAAAACTACGCTCGATGACAAGTTGGACAAAAGAAATGGATAATCGGATCAACAAACAACCAAGACAAGAAGATAAGCGGCTATCCATAAATCACATTGGAATAGACATTGCATTCCAAGGAGATAGCAGCACAAGCCTAATTGAACCCAGATGAGATTAAAAATAGTAGCAGTTAATGTAGAAATTATATCAAGAATTAATAGAGCAAAAGCAATAGAGAAAGCCAACCCCAACAACAAAATAGTTAGTGCAACAATGGAACCCACCAGAGGATAAATCAAAATGGGGATTCCAATTAGTGCCCTCATTAGAATCTAGAAAAAATAAGACAGCAGATAACCAAGTCAAAAAAAATAGCCAAGATACAAAGACGACAAGGGATGACAAGATGGCCATAGAACCTCTCAATCGAAGACATTTAATAGTTAGTAACCAAGTAAATAGAGCATAGAAACATGGATCGTAAAAGCAGCAGCCCAAACACCAATGACCAAAAATAATCAGAACAGCAAAGTCAGAAATAGCTTGCTGAACATAGGACCCTAAAGTCCTACAACCAACAAAGATAGAACCAACATTGGAATCCTGAGAAATAAGGATAGCAAATATCCAAGACAATAAATAGCCAAGACAACAAAAATTAGCTAGCTATCTAGAGAACCACCCATTCATAATAAACAGTGCAATAGATACAAGTTTAACTGAAAAAAGATGGAGAAAAGAGCAGCAGATAAAGTAGTCCATAGAATTCAGATGATAAGCATATAATAAACCAATAAGGAGATTCAAATCAAAAGCCACCAAGCAATCAACAACTTCAATAGAGGCTTTAAACAAAATAAAACCAAAACCCCAAAAGCAAAGTAGAGTATTAATCCAATAACAACCTAGATAGTACATCACAAAAGCCGCCAAAAGTCCACCCATTCAGAGTAAAGAGAGCATATGTAAAGATCCAAATAATCAGATGGATATCACAGGATTCATATAAAATTCTAATAAAAAATAGAGGTGTAAAGTAGCAACAGAAAGGGTTCAAAAGGTAATTAATAGAAAAAACCTTCCAAATAAAGATGATCAAGCTAGCAGCTAATCCCACAACTTGAAAATCCATAAAGGAATTCCAAACCTGTAAGGAATTAATAAAATTGAACAGGAAATTGTAAATTCTCTCTTGGCAGATTGGGAATATGAGGTTGGGCAAAATAATCAGCAAGACAACACCAACAACACCCTGCTGAACCAGATAAACAACCCCAGTAACCACTTGCTAGGTAAAAGACTCAATGATCCCGACCATCCAACAGCTAAGAAAGAAAGTAATAGCAAGTTGGCCATAAAACCAATCATTTGAATTATACAGTGCATAGGATAAATCCCCGATAGTTAAGGAAAAGGTCTGGCCAAGACTAGCTGAACCAGGATATAAAAAATAGCAGCTGATGAAAAGCAAAGATCAGTGTTTTAACAGACAAACATTCAAAAAATGAGAGATAAGAAGCGTAAAAATAAAATCCATCTTGTAGTCTATAATAGGCCAACCGAATAAAATAAAAGATTATGCCAGTACCGGATGAGAACAAAGAAAGATAGTCAGGAACAAATTGCTAATAAACACAAGGTTAGCCATCAAGACAGTGAATCCAGAATCCAACAAACATAGTTAACAAAGACTACAATTTCAACCATAGGATAAGCCAATAAAAGCAAGTAACAGAGCTACCATAAGGGTTCAAAAGGGTATTATCAATGAAATCCTTTAGAGAAATTAGGCTAGCAGCAGAACTACCCTCCTCAGAGAAATCAAACTGAAAGGAATTCATTAAACAATACTAAACCTGCAAAGAACCATTAATAATAACAAAGGTATTGCATTTTCTTTCCTTACAGATATGTAAGCTAGGGTTAGCATAAACATTCAGCAAATACATTAAACCAACTCCAAGATCAGCCTATTGGACAAAGGGCCCAAAAGCCCAACATTTAACAATTAAACCTTTAACAAAGATGTAGCATCCAGATATAGAAGGACCCCAAACAAGGTTGGGATAATTAAACCAATAGTAGATGTCACTTAGCTTAGTAAAGGACCAGCAATGAGTAATATGATGATGCATCAGCAAATTCCAAAGAAGCGGCACATATTAGTAAAATAGTAGAGGTAAGCTCCCAATTAAAGCTAAGACAATTAAACCAACACATGTAGAGATCAACAAGTAAACAAGGGATATTAGGTTGATGCATCAGCAAAGACCAAAGAAATAGCAACAGTAAATAGAAAATGATCATGCAATAAAAGAGGTATTGAAACAGGTGAATTCAATAGGTTAGATTAATTTCTGAGATGAGGAAACCTAGTATTGTCTAGATTAACCAAGTCATGCAAATATTTAGGAAGGGTTAGTTAATCAAAGACTATTATTCCATCCAATCTAGCACCCATATTGGCCAGATAATCATCACATGCATTACCCTCATGCCATACATGAGTGATTTTAAAGTAGAGTTGGGCAAGGAGAGTTCTAGTTTGCTTAAGAAGGTAGTACAATTATTGCCCATTTTGGTGGAAGTCAAAGATATCAATCAGAAGGGCATCCACCTCAATCCAAATATTGAGCCAACCTTTTGAAGGAAAATCTCAAGAGCTTTATACACATGAGCTCGACAAAGAGAGCGGGGATTAAGGGGTAAGCAAAGGCACATAGGACTTTACCATTAAGATTTCTAAAATTCCACCACACTGAACCTTTATTTTAAGAGATATGTTAACTTTAATAATGTTAGCATGAGGTTTAACCCAATAAACAATCTTGTCATCTTTACAGATGTGGTGATCCATCAAGTTAAAACCCAATTTATTGGCCACAAATTTGCAACCTTTAAATTGATTGTATTTAATTAAATTGGCATTAAACAAGTCACAGATTTTGTTTTCAGTTTTAGTAGTTATCCTTATGTGATTCATAGGGATCTCACGATGTTTTGCATCATTTCGGTCCATCCATATGAACCAAATAAGAGTAATAGCAGTTATAAATTTAATGTGTCTTTTAATAGTGTTGTCGAAATAAACTTCAAGAATTTGATATAAAGTTAGGGAGCCATTGAAAATGACAATGTTAAAGAGATCATCATATCAAATCCAGAGTTTAGAAGCAATGGCCCCGTTAACAAAGACATGTTTCACATTCTCAATGTGAAAGTAGCATTGGCATTTTGAAGGTAATTGAAAACCTTTATCCCACAACAAGGAGTCAACAGGGATGAAGTTTTTCAAAATACGTCAAGTAAGAATAGAATAAGAAGTAGGGATAGTGATATTCCAAAGTTTGGGAAACACATTGGAAGAAACATGAGTTTCTTTAATGTGAATCAAACATTTTAAAGTTGAAATCACCATTATGTGAGAGCTTAAAAGGATCGATCTTGATTGGTAGGAATGATAGGAATAGTAGTGAGTTTGTTCAAGAGAAAAGAAGGAATATAATCAATAATCTTACTATTCCACATATTATTATTCTAGAAAGATTTTACTTTAAGTGGTAGTGGAATGGGTAGAGTAAGTCATCAATGGACCCATCCACTCAGTTATCTTGCCAAAAGAATGAGAAAGCAGTTAATCCCCAAAAATTAAGGATTTGGCATCCCATTTACGAACAAAGTCTTTTCTAAACAAGAGAGTCTCACTTTATAGGGACAAATGAGGGGTACCTACGACAATATTTAGTCATGAAATTAGCCTAAGATTATTGTTACTCTAAATTCACCAAGTTTATAGGAAAAGGTGATAGCTTCTTTGATTGGCTTACATCCAAGACCACCTTCGGCGAGAGTGCCACAACTTTTAACCCAAGAGGTCCAGTGCATTTTTTTAGAGGAGTTATCAGAGCCCCAGAAAAATTTGTTAAAGAGGTGCTCAATTTTGTTAATGATAGAAATGGTCGGCACAATGGTTTGGATGAGATATAAAGGTATGGAATTAAGAGTGCTCTTAATCAAGGTGAGCCTACCACAGAAAGAGAGTAAATGAAATCCTCAAACATAAATTTTATTGGAGATTTTCTGGATAAGATCATCAAAAAGATGAGATCTTTTTTTACCATTAAAAAGTGGAGCCTCGAGATAATTAATAGGAAGTTGATGGAGCTGAAAATTAGTAATTCTGGAGATTTGGTTGAGACTATTGGTAGGGATTTTAGTGGAAAGAATGAAACAAAATTTTCCATCATTGAGAAAGAGGTCACTTTATTTGGCAAATTCATTTAAAAGATTATTAATAGTTTTAATGTCTTGAAGAGGCAAAAGATTATAAAATCATCGAAAAGCGAGATGAAAGCGGATACCACCATGAGTTTTAAAAAACATGATAGGATTTTTAGATCATTGACTCCTCGAAAGTATTCAATAGCAAGAATAAAAGAGAGGGTGATAGGAGGTCTCCTTGTCTCAACCATGAAGTAAAGAAATGAGGGACTCACTCATGATAATAGAGAACCAAACATTGGTAATCAGTTTGATGAGGCAAATGAAATTATTAGAAAACCCAAACAAATGTAAGATTTGAAAGGAAATCCCAGAGGTTATCAAAGGCTTTAGAGATATCTAGTTTGAGAAGGATGTTTACCCTCTGTAGGAACATCAATGTCATAGCTCTTGGGCAAGAAGGATATTGTCGGATATAGCTCTATTTTTAACGAAGCCAGTTTGGTTAGGAGAAATAATTTTAGGGAGCAGCAAACTTATCCTATTATTAAAAAATTTAACAATGAGTTTTTAAAAGAAGGTGCAAAGGCTGATGGGTCTAAAATCTCCCCAAGAATCAAGATTATTAGTTTTAGGAATGAGGACAATGGAAGTGCTAGAAAAGTATCTAGGAAAGGGCTACCATTAAAGAAGTCAACAACAGCATCAACAAGGTCAGATTTAATAAAAGGCCAATAATGCTGAAAAAAATGGGTCGTGTAGCCATCAGGGCCAGCAACAGAGTCAGTGTTCATGCTATTGAGAGTACTACTGATCTTAGCTTTCGTAGGTCACAAAGTGAGTAAATGATCCTCATCATTAGTAATCATAGAGGGGATCAGGTGTGTGTTGGAGAGGGCTTCAAAAGGAGGGTTGATGTTAAATAAATTTTGAAAATGTTGTATGATAGAATCTTTAATTTCATTCTTATCAGTGATCCAGCTATCGTTAATATTTTTAATTTTTTGAATAGAGTTTAAGGCTTTCCTTTTGTTGAAAAGAGCATGGAAATACCTTGTATTTCTGTCACCATCAATAATATGTTTGCTAGCAGCCTTTTGATGCTAGTAGGTTTCCTCCATATTCTGATAATTGATCAAGTTATCTTTAGCAGTGTTCAACTCATCAAGCTTACTGGGATCATTTAAGGCAGCATCTTCATGGGAGCAAACTAATTATTCTATAATTTTGAGATTGGCAAAAAGATTTTTAAAATGATGCTTGTTTCACCAATTTAGATTTTGTTTAAGTCTTTTGAGCTTAAGCCAAAATCGAATCATGTCTTTAACAGAATTGTCCGGGTGAATAGGGGCCATACAATTAGTGGAAATAACATTAATGAAATCACGATGTTGGGTCCACATATTTTGGAATCTAAAAGGAGAAGGGGAGGAAAGATTATTGAAAGAGGGTTTGATAGAGATCAAAAGAGGAGAATGGTTAGAAAGTTACTCAAATGCTCAACAAGTGAGGCCATTGATTGATCCAAAGGGAATTAAAGAGGGTCCTATCAAGCCGCTACCAAAGTCTAGAGTTATGCCACGTATAGTCAGAGCCAGAAAAACCAATATCAGTCAGGTTGCAATCGAGGATCATATTGGAGAAGTCTTCCATGGAATGGATGTTGGGAGAGCAGCCTCCCCTCCTTTCTGAAGAAGCGATAAAAGTGTTGAAGTCACCCCCAACCAACTAGGGTTTGTTAACTGAGGAGGCGAAGGTTTTTAAGTGATCTCAAAGGATGTTCTTATCAGCTCTATTATAAGAAGTATAGATAAAGGAACTAAGACCAAAAAGTTTACTCAATGAGAATTAAACATTGACCAATTGTTCGAGATCATCAAGGATAGAAATGTTGATTAAATTATTCCAAAAACACCAAATTTTATTACTAATATTATAAAAGAAATTTTGAAAGCCAAGCATTCTAGCAACATGTGTGATCTTAGAAGAGTGAATGAAAGGCTCAATAATAAGTAAGGTTATGTTATGAGTGCGATAGGCTCCTAACATGATTGCGGATAGTGAGAGTCCCAATACCCTGAACATTCCAAATAAGAAAGTTGATCATAATAAGGTGGAAAGAAAAGAAAAGAGATAACTGAAAAATTGAAGGAGAAGAAAAAGAGAGCAAGAGTCAATTATTCATGGGAAGTTAGAGAAGATCGAGTGGTTCTAGTGGAGCTATTAGTGAACATTCTAGCTTTAAGGGATTTTATTTTAGTAATAGTTTAAAAAGGCCAATCTATGTCCAATGTATCTCCATCAGAAAGGGAGTGGTTGGCGATATTCAAAATAGGAGCAGTATTTATGAAAGCATTCCTAATGGTGATTTCTCCTTCTTCAGTATCAGAGTTAGGTTGAGGAATTGGATTAGCATGGATATCACTCGAAGGGGTAGCAGAAAGAGGTTGTGACACCATTAATAGCAAAATTTCATTCTCATTTCCATGATGATTATTGATTTTGGTTAGTCACCATCAACATTTTTTAGAACAATTCCAGAATTAGTTTTGAGTTTTTGATCCAACTTGAGATTTATTCAAATCACCATGATGGTTCATATGAGTCAAAGGATTGTCTTGTGATGCCAGATTATTAAAAGTAGGAGAAATGTTAAATAAGTTATCATTAATTTCCTCACAAACCTCAATATCATTATTTTTACCAAGCTCATATTGTTCTCCAATAGGAAAATCAGTAGATAGTAAAGGAGTAAGGGTAAGAGGGTGAGTTCCATTTTACATAAACTTATTGGTTTTCATTTCTAGAGAGGGTTTAGGGTAATAATTTATTCTTTTTAAGATTAGGGTGTAACACAAAGCATTCAGAGTGATCATGACCATGGATCTTACAGTGTGTGCAAAAGATAGGGAAATTTTCAAATTCTACTTTCTGATTATATCCAAAAAATTTTGAACTAATCCAAACTTCTTTAGGATACTTTTTGGTAATATCGATCTCAACCAAGATATGTGCAACTGATGGCCAAGATCTCACGGCAGTGGCTTGGTCGATTTGTAGGGGCCTACCAAAGAGAGCCCCAACCACAAATAGGACTTCATGAGTAACATAATGTATCCTCATGTTTGGAAAGGCTAGCCATAAAGGAACAATAGGGGATTCCTCTTTGACATCAAAGAGGGGTGACCATTTCAAGAGCCTCATTTGATAATTGTACACAAAATTGGAGTGGCGAGCAAAGACTCTAGACTAGTCTAAATCATTCGATAGCTAAATAAGGATATGCCTAGGATCAATCAATCCTATAATGAAAATGCCTGAGAGCTTTAGGCTATGAAAGAAGGAACAGATATTATCAAGAGTCGGGTGATGTAATGAAAATTTACCCACTAAAGAAAACTCAAATGGCTTCGCCAATTTTTCCACATCAAGATCAAAGCACATTACAGCCGGCATTCCACAGAAAGAAGTAGAAATTAAGTTGACCGAAGCATTAGAGCAACTGTTCTAACCAGATAGCGCGCCTTTGAAGGATTTAATAGCAGGCACAGTAACGGATTGAGTCGGGTCCATAATACTGTGTAAATCAAAAGCCATAGCCGATGCCTCCAAGTTCAAAGAGCTCGGTTGCACGGATAACGGCACGTCCGCCATTGGAGGTCAAGGTAAACTCACATAGGCGGCCAAACTGAGAGCAAAAAACTTGAAAATTCGATCGGAAAGGGCTAAGAAGCGGCCAAATCGTAAGGAAAATGAGAAGGAACATGAAATCGCCAGAGAGAGCCATGGCCGAAAGGAGAGAGAGCGCTTAGGGTTTAGGGTTTAGGGTTTTATGGTTTGAGGTTTAATGTTTAGGGTTTATGGTTATAAGTTTAGGGTTTATAGTTTTTTATTTATTTTTTTATTTTTTTTATTTTTTTTCTTTTTTTAAATTACGTATACTAGTAAGTTTAGGTTTATTTAGTTTATTTATTTTAATTTATTTTATTTTTTATTTTTATTTAGGTTTATTTTCATTTTCATTTAGTTTAGTTTATTTATTTTAAGTTTATTTATTTTAGTTTATTTTTTAGGTTTAGGTTTAGTTTTAGGTTTATTTTTTATTTTAGTTTTATTTTTATTTTATTTTTTAGGTTTAGATTTTATATTTATTTTTAGGTTTAGGTTTAGGTTTTTATTTTATTTTTTTAGGTTGAGGTTTTAGGTTTTTATTTTTGGTATTATTTTTTTGTTTAGGGTTAGGTTTATTTTAAGTTTATTTTATTTTATTTAGTTTTGATTTAGGTTTAGGTTTAGATTATTTTAGGTTTAAGTTTAGGTTTTATTTAGTTTTGTTTAGTTTATCTTATTTTGGTTTAGGTTAAAGGCATTTTTTAGGTTTTAGGTTTTAGTTTAGGGTTTAGGTTTTATTTTTTATTTAATTTTAGGTTTTATTTTTAGGTTTATTTTTTAGGTTTAAGTTTTTATTTAGTTTTAATTTTATTTTATTTCAAGTTTATTTTATTTTTATTTTAAGTTTAGTTTTTATTTTATTTAAGTTTTTTTATTTTTTTTAGTTTAGTTTAGGTTTTATTTATTTAATTTTTGTTTAGTTTTTATTTTATTTTTTTTGTTTTAGGTTTAGGTTTTAATTTATGTTTTTATTTTATTTTATTTTTTTCAAATTTTTTTGGTTTAGGTTTATTTATTTATTTATTTATTTATTAGGTTTTATTTAGTTTAGGTTTAGGTTTTTAGCTTTTTAAGGATTAGGGTTTCAGGTATATGTTTTAGGTTTTTATTTTAGGTTTTATTTTTTAGTTTAGGTTTAGGTTTATTTTTAGTTTATTTTATTTTATTTAGTTTAGGGTTGTGGTTTAGTTTATATAGGTTTAGGTTCTTTATTTATTTTAGTATAGTTTATTTTATTTTGGGTTAGGTTTCTTTTTTATTTATTTTATTTTTTTATTTTAGGTTTAGTTTTTTATTTAGGTTAGGGTTTGGTATTATTTATTTATTCTTAGATTTATTTTTAGGTTTATTTTTTTAGGTTTTTTTAGTTTTATTTTATTTTATTTTAGGTTTATTTTACTTTTCTTTATGTAGTTTAATAGGGTCTTATTCTTAGGATTATTTTTATTTAATTTAGTTTAGGTTTATTTATTTATTTTATTTATTTATTAGTTAATTTTATTTAGGTAGGTTTAAGTTTTAGTTTAGGTTTATTTTATTTTTATTTTATTTATATTTATTATATTTCATTTAGGTTTTATTTAGTTTAGTTTAGGTTTAGCAGAGCTTAGGTCAGTAGGGCCCAGGACCCAGGGTTTAGTTGGTCCAGTGTTGATTAGGCTTTAATGTAGCTTTGGTCAAGGGTGTGGTTGTCAGTTAGGTCAGTTCAGTGGCTCAGTGGCTTTAGGCTGGGCATTTAGGGTAAGTTTGTAGTTAGGGTCTAGTTAGAGTAGGATCATGGTAGGTTTTGATTTTAGTAAGGTTTATGGTTTTAGTAGGATCAGGGTATGATCTTTAGGGTTAATTTATGATTTTAGTTTAGTTTTTTTTTTTTAAATTACAAACGGTAGGTTTATTTTATTTAGTTCATTTTTTTTTATTTTTAGTTTATTTTATTTTTTTATTTTTATTTATGTTTAGTTTATATTTATATTTAGTTTATTTTTTATATTTATTTTAGTTTAGGTTTTTTTATTTTAATTTTCTTTTTATTAGTTTATGTCTAATTTTTTTAGTTTTATTTTATTTTATTTTTTTTTTAGGTTTAGGTTTTATTTTTATTTTAGGTATATGTTTAGGTTTTTTTATTTTACATTTATGTTTTAGGTTTTATTTAAGGTTTATTTTTTTTAGTTTAGTTTTTTAGGTTTATTTTAGTTTTATTTTATTTAGTTTAGAGCTTAGGTTTTGTTTATTTTAGGTTTAGGTTTAGGTTTTATTTATTTTAGGTTTAGGGTTAGGTTTTATTTATTTTAGTTTAGTTTATTTTAGTTTAGCTTTATGTTTATTTTATTTTGTTTATTTTTAATTTAGGTTTTTGTTTAGTTTATGGTTTCAGTTTTGTTTATTATTTATTTTTAGTTGTTATTTTTAGGTTTATTTTTGGTTTAGGTTTTTATTTTATTTTTATTTTATTTAGGGTTTTGTGCCACCATCCTTCAAGATCTCTGAGCCCATGATAATACATTGCAACTTTAGAGCCATGTGACTAATAAGAGACCTCTTCCACCTTTTAGCCTTATTCCATTTGATTGGTTGAAGCCTGGAAGACTTTGTTGAGTTGGAGCACCTCTTCATCAAGTTTTTGAGATGAGAGGTCACTATAGCACCTCATTATGGAGAAATAGAAACATAATGAGTCCTTTGTTGACTACATTCTCAAGTGGCGCAACCTGAGCATGAAATGAGAACCAAAACTGTAACCACAACTTCTCAAGAATATCCATGGCCTGGTCTCCTTCATGCTTAAGGGCTTTATTAGTAAAACATTTGAGAAATTAATCAACAAGGTGGCTAGCCTACAATAGAAAGCCAAACAATTGACCTTTCCTGACCAATCATCTAGGCCCAAGCCACAGAAGGTGTTTGAGAAGAAGCTAGGGATAGTTGTTCTAATGGATAGAGGGAAAGCGCTGAGTTCGTATGAGAGACTACTCATCTCCTTTGTCACCTCCTTCACCACCTCGGCCATCATCCAGCCACCAATACCATGACCATTTCCACCACCTCGGCTACCAGTGGTATTCATATCCATCAGGTAGCTACTTTCCACCTACTCTTGATAGATTGAATAAGCCATATTCATTCAAGAGGTAGTTAGGAAAATCTTTAAGAATCTCTTAAAGAAACGACTTTAGTTACTAGAGCTTATGAAGCGGGGAGAGGCGGGCAAGAGCGATGATCCTAGCTATTACCCCAACCATCACATGTTAGGCCATGTCTTAGAGGATTGTATCACTTTTAAGGACTAGCTTGAGCGCAACTAGAAGTTGAGGCCATAGTTATCTCTAAGGAATACTTATTAAAACAACCATCTAGTTCTATTAGAGTAATCCTTTGGGATACTTGTGATCATCTTAAGACCAAAGAAGGTTAGTATACCTCCCTATTCCGAACCTCTAAGAAGATCATTTCTAAGATCAAGAAGCTTTCCTTGTAGGTTCCTGAAGTAGCTCAAACCTCCAACACCAAGGAAGGTTTGCTAGTTGCAAAGGATAACTTGGGGAGGGTGATAGCCGCAACAAGCTCATACTTGCCGAGATAGTCAATGCCACCATTCGATTCTACTCCTCCACCATTACCAGCTACCACCTCTTCTTAGCTCCTCCACTATCGGGAGGTTGTATCTTGGATAAGGCACTAAATCTTACTCACTTATTTGATTTCTATCATGTACCTCCACAAAAATGAAGAAAGTTACTACTTATATATTATCTACTTCTCATGCTCTTGATTTTATTCCAATTGAAATCTCTCTAAGTCTAAATAAAAATAAAAGCTCTAGTAGTTCTATCCTTTCCTTTCTGATTTAGAGTCGAACGATCCTTCTCTGAATCAATCAGGTTCACCTCTTGAGATTGACTTGGAGATAACTAACTATGTGTATATCATAGGGGAAGCTATAGGTATGCCCAATGTGAAGGTAAAACTTTCCACAAGCTCATCATTCCAAGAAGTCACTAAAGTCAACCTAGCAGTGGCAAAGTTCTACCTCTAAGGGTAGCACCTCAAGATAAGGTTAAGCAAGTCATTGGTTTCAATGAGCAGATAGCCCCTCCATAGGATGCTCTACCCATGGATATGCTTGTGGAGGATCAAGTCAGAGTTGATTATAATGTCCTAGCTCACCTTAGAAAGTTTCAGGTAAGTTAAGCATGCCCTTGTCTTATCCAAGAGATGAGGGAATCTCTAATCAAGGCCTTACTTGATCTAGAGATATGCTTAGCTCGGACCACTACTAGAGGCATGCCACTTGAAGGACATCTTAGGAGTTACATTCAAAATGAAGACTTATTACAGTGGATGTTGGCAAATCTGACTATCAGAGTTTGTTTCACCAGTGTATCAGTCAACATTATGAGTCTAAGAACCCTTGCCTACTAGAGGATCAACATCTCCAAACTTCATAAAGAAAGGATAATGTTGAGAAGATTCAATGAACAAGGCAAGAGGGCCTTATCATGTTTATTTTTGGATGTATGGGGGGGGGACACCATGATCATAGGGGTACTTTTGAGGTGATCATTGAGGTATGATGTACTATCTCAAAGATAGAGCATCTACAATGGACTAATCATGTAATAAGGACTCCTAAGGCATGATGGGTCTTATGAATGTACGAGATTTTCCCTACTTTACATGGATGAATAAAGCGGTTTATATTAAACAGGTTCTTAAGTTCCCTATGGGCAAGCCTCCATAGTTATTACATCTTAGAAATGAAATTTCTTAAGAATACTCTTTAAAGTCAATTATCATCTCCAAAGATTTCAAGGTTAGTATCAAAGGATTGGTTGTATTTGGAAAATCAATTGGGAAAGTTCAAGGAGAAGACTTAATTTTGGAATCCAAATGAAATAAGAAATGCTCATGATACTAGGAAGCCTAGTGAGCATTCTAGTTTATTCCATGGTTGGGCTTTATAATTTTGAAGTTGAAGATATTTATATGTTTTGAGTTGAAATTTAATTAGATTACTAGGGCTTATAATCCACCAACACATAAGGTTGTGGGAATGCCTAAGAGGTGAGGATTTATGCTCATAGCAAAGGAAATAGCTACCTCGGATCCTAAATCTAGGGAGCTTTAGTACTAAAGCACCTAAATCTAGCAGGTGGACATAAGGGTTTACCTCCATAGAGAGAATAAATTGTCTTTTTGACTTTATGAGTGACCACTAACTCCTCCTACATTTTAAAACCATGTAGTTCGTCTTATGAATTGCAAGATAGCTAGGTAGTTATTTAATTAGAAAGAGACTAAAGTCCTAAACACACTCCCTAAGAGACTAGAGCATGAGTGGTATGAGCATATGACTTAATCTATGCAAAATCTTTTCAAATTTTATTTCATTTTAGACACATCATTTTGATAGAGGTTAGGATTTCTTATGCTAAATGCATGATGAAATAGGTTATGGGTCAAATCAGCTAGAAGAAGGTGTTCTCCAGGGATGCCCTCGGGTCAAGCATTCTTTATCAAGGATGGAGATCCTTCATGTTCAGAGAGAAAGAATATGCATGCATGATGTGAAACATACAACCATATAAAGGGGTTGCTAAATCTTTTAATTATCTTATTTATGTCTTAGGCTTTATGATGAGGTTATGAGTTGTTTAAAATTTAGTTATGAGTGATTAGTTGGGTAGAAAAGTTATTTTATCCTAAGAGCCTAATCATATCCAAGCCACACATTAAAGCATCAATCATTTAAGAAACTATGAAAGCATGTCTAATGCAAAATGTAAACATAACATCAAATAATTATATAAACTATCATAAAGAATAAAGAGGTCGTTGGGTACAACCCGAGAGAAAAGATGATGGTAGCCTACCCTTATACAACTAGAATATGAAAGAATAATTATAATTGTATTAACTATTGGGGGTCTTCTTTCTTCATATCTCCATTTTTGATTTGGTTCCTTCTTTAATTTGGATGGTGCTTGCTTCAAAGGCATCTAGGCACCCCAGATAAAGCCACCCACTCATCCTAATCCCCATAGCACTAATCCTAATTCCTATTGCAAAATTACATTTATATGGAAAAGTAAATCTAACACCCAAAATAGAGGTTAGCTAAATATACATATAATCCCAAGTAGTTGTATTTATAATTTGGACTTAGCACCTACATGGGTAACTAAGCCCACTTATCTAACTTGGATTATGCTTAAGTTTAAGCAACTTTTAAAGAGCATTCACATTTATTTTTAAGCATCCCTTAAGCATAATCCCAGAAAACATGATTAGGCTAATATTGACTATCATCCGTCTATAAAGCATACACCTAACATCCAATCTAAAATAACATCATAAACAAAACATACATCACATCATATATTACCTAACTTAGAGCTAGAAGTGGTGACTTAATTCTAATGTGTGTATTAAGGCTTGTGTGGTTTGTAAGTCTTGTTAGGCATTAGTGTTGTATTTTCTAAGTAGAAGGATTCAATTTAACATGAAAGGTTGATTTCACTTGAAGTAGTTTAATTGATTTGAGAATTTTAATTTGTGTTTCCTTTTGTTTCATTTGATTACACATAGCAACTAAGTGTTATAAAGAGAGGAAAAGAGGATTGTCATCTTTCATCCATACCTTAAGTAACTTTCTAAAGTATATTAATTTAATTTAGTTCTCTTTAGTGAATATATTAAATGAATTAATTAATCCTATGTTTAGGTTCACTTTAAATAATCCTATTCAAAATTAAAGGCATCTTAAATTAATTTAATTGAATTACTACCACATGACATTAAATTATACTTTTCCATCACATGTAACATGCATACGATTTAATCCTAAGTGTATTTATAAATGCAACATATTTTAGGACACTTAAATGATGAATGTATGTGTATGTTTAGAATTTATATTTTATTTGATTGCATTATTTAAACATATTAATTTAAAACTTTATCCAAATTCTTATACAAAAATAACATAAGATAAAATTAAATAAGCATGTGCCATTGTTAAACCAGGGAGGTGAGGTAATCAAATGACCTCCTTGGAGCTAGCTAAAAATCATATTCTTGGGATGTCCTATATACCCATTTGCATTCAAACATATGTAAATTCATACATGAACATAGAAGTAAGCTCCAAATCATATGGCTAATTAATTCAACCACTTAGTCAATTATGAATGCATGCAATTTTAATGTAAAATGGGATTTTCATTCAATAATCACATATACATATACATGTATGAAGATATAGGCAAGTATGTGTCATTGTTAAAATAGGGAAGTGAGGTAATCGAATGACCTCCTTGGTGCTAACTAAAGCCTCATATTCCTTGGATGTATAGACTATATACTTTCTTTTCTTGGACACACATGGATGTATGCATAAATAAGGGAAATAAAACCATGCAAAGATTGTATATTTTTTTATTGAATCATTTATATATATGAATTAAAGCTCTATCCAAATTCTAATGTTGAAATACATAAGAATGAAATCAAATGGGTATGTGCCATTATTAAACCATGGAAGTGAGGTAATCAAATGACCTCCTTGGGGATGGCTAAAGCCTCGTGTTCCCGGGATGTCTAGACTATATACCCATTACCATTCAATCTTATATAAATCAACAATTGAATAGAGGAAAGAGAGAAATCAACATTCATACACTTAAGCTATAAGAACATGCATTTCTTATGCATTTATAACTAACATCATAACACATATTATTATTCATAATTAAGCTTTGAAAAATACATTTGGATTTAATAGTGATAATAGCCACGTATATATTAAATTAAATCAACACATGCAAGCTTACATAAAAGAAATTCATTTTATTTTACTTGATTTTGAAAAGATGGATGCATGAATTCAAATGACATACCAAATTTAACATGATTGGAAAGAGGACAATCAAATATAAGCATGTGATTCATTCAACCAAACTAGTTCTTAAGGGCAATCAAATCAAATAAGATTATTTAAAGCAAACCAAAGCTTCTTTATTAATTAAGTTTTGGATTTGGAGAAATCATCACTTGTTGTTTTAAACCCATTCCCACATTAGTGATTTGATTTAATTTAAGAAATGTAATTAAGTTGATTTTATGGGTTAATTAAGTTGAACCCTTAATTAGATGAATTAATTACCTTACCTATGTCACCTTAAAGTAATTAACTAAATAATTATGAGCCAACATGATATGCATGGAAAATAAACTTGCAATGATCCTAGAAATAAAAGAGGCCTAATGCAATTGGCTCATGATTAATAGTTAATTAGATTAAGGGACTTATTAATTACTCTTATGGTTTTCCACACATGGACTAACCATAATTTCATTAAACTCCTTTAGGTTATTAAACACCTAAAGATCTACCCCATGATTTAATTAATTATGGTTTGATGTGATTATGATTTCAATTTGATTAAGTGATTTAATTAATTAGTTAAATCTTAATTAATTTCATTTTAAAAAGGGTGAAATGAACTTAGGGAAAGGGGTCCCAACCCTATTCCTTAGTTCACTTATTGTTGAACAATGATTAATAAACTTAATTAACCAATTTGTTACTATTCATGGGATTAATTAATTAACTTAAAGAGTAGTTAAGGTTTAATTAGTCAATTTTCTAATTAAGTGAGCAATAAATCCCAAGAAAATCATGGGGAGGTCATCCCATTAAATTATCCCATAAAATTTGGGATTAATTGCTTAAATAATTAAGCTAATAAATTTTGTAATTAAACCTTAATTACTATTCAAAATTAGTTAAAATCATTTTTTTAAAATTCTCCTCTGAAATACCTTTAAAATGAGTATTTATTTCTATTTTTTTATTTTTCTATGAGTTTTAGAAGTTTCAACCATTAGAAAAGATTAATTAAAAATAATTAAAGCCTAACCCTATTGGTATCATGTGCCAAACTATCGCAACACACTTTCCATGTGGCACCACTGGAATGGCTACTTAAAACTTATCCGACTCATTGCCTATGTGGCGGTGGTGGACATGCTTTCTCATTCACCATCCGATCTAAGATCGGATGGCTACGATTAATCCCACAGCTTAATAAGATTAGATCAAATTGATCTAGCAGATCTAATCAAGACCATCCATTCTAATCAAGCAAAAATAATGGTGTGTGACCTAATATCACACGAGTGAGGGAGAATGGAGTCCATCTACCATTGCTCACTTGATTGGCTTACAGCTTGGATCAACTCCAAAGATCCCACACCTTCATGGCATCAATGAAGGGGATCCAATGGTCAAGATCACATGAGATGCAAGTTTTCTTCTCCAACCCATTTTTCCTTGGATCAATTTTGGAAGCATACCTAGCTCAAATGATTGAGGAAGCTTCATGTGGAGAGAAGCCATTGAATAGAATTGGATCAATTCCGATGTTCACTCGAAGGCCATGAATGATGATTTTGAGCAGCTTTGATCGAAGTCCCACCTCCGGTGCTCATGAAGCTTGGGAGATGATTT
Organism: Cymbidium sinense; assembly: GCA_021442155.1. NCBI lineage: Eukaryota > Viridiplantae > Streptophyta > Magnoliopsida > Asparagales > Orchidaceae > Cymbidium > Cymbidium sinense. Next base: position 266,361 of record JAKCPB010000096.1, read on the forward strand.
ATCTTGCTCAGAGGCTTAAAGGTGCACAAAGTTAATTTGAGTTTGATGGAAGAAATGGAAGTTAGGTCAATAGTGTCCTATTTGAGATGATGGGAATGGCATTTTTTTTTATGAGAACAAGGTTGGGAGCTTAAGAAATGGCTCTAGCAGCTCATCTTGAGTATTTTGGGCTATGAGGAATGATTTTTGTGTGTATTTGAGTGGAAACTAGGGGGTGTATAACTCCCTTCATCTTGATCGGATGATGGGATCAAGTTTGGATTCTAGTGGCCATCTGGTCATCTCAAAGTGTTATGGGTGGCATGGAAGAGGTGAGTTGGCTTGGCTTGGTTGGTTGAAAGTGTGGAGGTGGCTACCAAGGAGGAATCATGGGTGTACTATGGGTTTCAAATGCTCCAATGCGGAGGGTGAGGTCATTTTACCTCCCATGGGTTATGGCTGACCCAACCACACCTTGGGTCAAGTTGGGCAAGTGTCTAGGTAGAGGACCATTGGGAGAGTACCAAGTGCGGATGATGACCACTTACATAGGTGATTTGTCTCATGTGATACCCTTCACCCAAGGGTAGAATGATTATTTATCATTGGATTTGATTTGGGTAGATTTGAAATGAGCCAAAAGTGGGTTAGCCCAAATTTCAAGTCAATTGGAGTTGATTTGGTTAGGTTTGGCTCAATTTGACTCATTTAGGTCAAATTGGGTTAGGTTGGTCAAGTTGACCAATTGGTCAAATTAGGTCAAACCAAGGGTTAGGTCAAGTTCATATGATCATTTGGGATGTTTTGGTTCAATTGGTTTAGTTTTGGCTTAGATTTGATTTTGGCTCATTTGAATTCATTTGGGTCAAATGGTTAAGTTGACCAATTTGACCAAATTACCAAATTAGCTTGGGTGTTGGTTTGGGTTTAGTTGACCAATTGAAGATGATTGTAGGCTTTGGTTTCAATTAATTTGGATTTGGTTTTGCTTTAGGCCAACTTGAACCTTTAGGTCAATTTGGGCTAAGTAGGTCAATTGTTCAATTGGGTCCAATCATGGCTTTGGTCAAGTTCAACAATCAATTTGGAATGAACTTGAGCCATTGGTTGCAATCAATTTGGTTTATATTTGATTTGATTTTTGATCTTTTAGGTCAATTTGGGTCAACTTGGGTCAAGAGGGCCAATTGGGTTTGGTTTGACTCAATTGAAGGTCAAGTCATATTCAAATATTGATTTTAATTTGGTATGAATCATTGGTTTCAAGGGATTTGGCTTAGGTTGCAATTTAGCTAGTTTGGGTTCATATGGGTTAAGGGGTTGACTTGGTCAAATGACCAAGTTGACTTGGTTTGACTTAATTTGTGATAATTATCAACCTAGGGTGATCAACAATCATGATGGGAGGTTTTGATCAACTTGGTTCAATCCAATTTGGGTAGGATTAGAACTTGGCTCAAATAGGTCAAATTGGCCACTTTGGGTCAAGTGGACCAATTGGGTTTAGTTGGCTTGATTTTGGGTTGAGTTTTATTTAGTTGAGTTTATATATGGATTTGGGATTGATATATAAATTCAACTTGGGTTTTAAATGAGTTTTGGTTCATTTGAACACTTCAAGTCAAAAAGGGTTAAGTTGGGTTTGACTTGGGTTGATTTTGGTTTGGCTTGATGATTGTAGATTTCATTTATATTTCTGAATATGATTGAAGGTATGATTGATTCATTAGAAAATCAATTGAATTTGGGTTTTGGAATGAAGGAATTTTGCTAAGTCCATGGAGTTGGGTCATGTGGTTTAGGTTTGGATTTTGATTTGGTTTGAATTAGATTTGATGATTTAAATGTATATTTTATTTAAATTTGTGAAGATTATTGAAAATATGATTGATTTATGAGAAAATCAATTGAGTTGGAACTGATTTGGATTAATATTTTGCTAAGTCCATGGGATAGGTCAAATGTTTTAGAAAGGGTTTTGATTTAATTTGATTTAGTTTGATTTAGTTTTGATCATTTTAATGTAGATTTGATTTATATTTAGGATGATGATTGAAGATATAAATTGATTATGAGAAAATCAATTGATTTTGGATTTATTTAGATTAATATTTGGCTAAGTCCATGGGATATGTCACACGGCTTAGGAAGGGTGTCAAGTTTGGATTTGATCATGGGCTTCAATCATTTTGTTTTGGAATTTAGGCTTAGATTTGGATATGAATTTGATGTTTGAATTGAACTTGAGGTTTGGTTTGAGAAGGTGAACATATTGGATTTGGGTTGTAGGTAGGTGGATTATCTTAATCCCAGGCATAACCTAATCCTATGGTTAACCCTTCTAAGTCTTTAGGCTTAGGTTAAGTGTTTACTAATTGTTAGATGTCTTATGACTAGAAATTCTTAGTGTCTAAAATACACCTAAGTCTAAGATGGGAAGATTGAATCCGCACTCCAAAAGTGAGGTCAGCAGGCTTTAGGCTCTATAGTGTTGCCCTTAGGTATAGATGATTGGAAGACCAAAGCCAAGTTTCACATTATAAACTTGGATACATCTTTTAACACTTTTCTTGGGATACTATGGATACATGAGAACAACATAGTTTCATCGTCTTTACATCAGTGTATGATGTTCTTGAGAGATGGGATCATCTATTATGTCAAAGGAGATCTCAAGCCATGTATAGTTCATGAGGTTGATATATGAGGATGCGACTACCTCCCTCAAAATCAACAAGTTTATTCTCACAAACTTGGCCAAAGTTTAAAATAAAAGAAAAGAAAAGAAAGAGAAAAAAGAGAAAGAAAAAAGAGAAGAAAAGATAAATGAAAAGAAAATAAAAGGGAAATAGACTTGGAGGAGGAAGTGGAGCGACATTAATTCCACCCATAGTTCATTACTCCATTGAACATATGGGTAGAATGACTGACCTCCACCGGGTAGAGGAAGAGGCTAGTTCGAGGCAATCCTAGGTGTGGAAAACCTTTTTTATTGGCCACTAATAGAAGATATGTCCTACGAGTACACCTACTATCCATATAGACTTAGAATCTAGTTCATAGGATGAGTCTTATATGGTTAGCACACTAGCCAGCTCTTCTCAATAGTAGATTCTCTTGGAGGTGACACTTGAGCTAGATAGCAATGAAGACCGGGCTCCAAAGCAAAGCATAAGTGTATCCAAGTCTATATGTGAAATAGTTAGGCATTAGTTGGGAACCTTAGCTCTAATCCCACTTTCCTCTCAAAAAGCTGAGGGTTTGGTAGTTAAGGAAGCCCCTAAGTCATCCATGGGTGAAGACTCAGAGGTTCTTTATAGCATCATCCTCAAGTCAAGAAGTTGATGTAGAACTTGAGGATGATTCATATAAGATTTAATAGAATTACCTTTTGATTGGTACTTGCCTTGTGTTCATAATTTAGCAAAGATAAGGTTAATCCCACATACTTGGTCAAGCAGTCGGTACTTTGAAAGAATATGGAAGAACAAATGCAAAAGCTCTCAATCAAGATGAGGACTAGGATTTGATATGTCTAGTCGATGATTATGATTCTTAGTCATCACCAATCATTTGGAATCGATAGGTTCTTTTCAAATCACATTAACTCATATGAGGAGTAGAAACTTCAAATGATCCAGATGATTTTGAAGTCAAAGATGCACTGTCAGAGTTTGAAGAATAGATCAAGTCAACCATCGAGCTCAAAGAAATCAACTTAGGCGAAGAAGATTCCGACATACATCAGTTCTTTGTTGAATGAAATTGAAACCAATGACTTAGTTAGGCTATTTACTGAGTTTAAGGACTACTTTGTATGGAGTTATGAAGAGATTCTTGGATTGGCTCCTGACATAGCAGTTCATAAACTATCGATAGAGCATACTACTAACCCTATCAAGCAAGCTCCTAGATGCATGCAATTAGACATAGAACAATAGGTCATTTATAAAGTTAAGAAATTGATCGATGCTGGCTTCATTCATAAAGAAAAATTCCCTTACCTGGTTAGCAGTGTCGTCCTAGTTAAGAAAAAGAATGGTCAAATTCACATATGCTTTGATTTTAGGGATTTAAATAAAGCATGATCGAAAGATGAATTCCCATGACCAATCCCAGAGCTGATGGTGGACATTGCCTCATCTCATGTAGTCTTCTCTTTCATGGATGGCTCATCTAGATATAACCACATAAAGATGGCCCCTGAATATGAAAGAAACACTACTTTTAGAACCCCTGATCGAAATATATTATTATAAGGTCATGCCTTTCAGCCTTAAAAATGTCTATTCTACATGTTAATGGGCTATGACTTGAATCTTTGATGAATTCATTCAACATCAAGTCGAGTGCTATATTGATGATCTCATGGTCAAAAAAAAGAAATGGAAGACCATCTCTTTGACTTGAGAGAAATTTTCAAATAGTTAAGATAATTTAACCTCAAAATGAACCCCCTAAAGTGTGCATTCAGAGTAGCTTCAGAGAAATTCATTGGGTTTGTTGTTTGACACCATGGATTCAAAATCAATCAGGAGAAGATCAAGGCGATATTATAAAAGCCACCCCTAAAAGTTTAACTCAACTCAGATCATTCTATGGGTGGTTGGACTATCTAAGAAGCTTTATATCCAATTTATTGGGAAGATGTTAGCCATTCTCAACTCTTGTCAAAAAGGATGCCAAGTTCAAGTGGGATGATAAGTGTGAGCATGCCTTTGAAGACATTAAGCATTACCTGATTACGTCGTTGGTTCTAGCAGCCCTTATCCCATGCAAGCTACTCCTACTTTACACGGCTGTGTTAGATGACTCCTTGGGTGCTTTGTTGGCCCAAGTCAATGATGAAGGGTAGAAAAATGCACTCTACTACCTTAGCCATCATCTAATCCTTGTTGAGGCTAATTATCCACCCATTGAGAAGCATTGCCTAACTTTAATCTTTGCATCCTAAAAGCTACACCACTACATGCATCCTCATAAGGTAAACTTAATCTCTAGGATCGATCCACTATAATATCTCATGATAAAGCCGATGCTATCCGGCTGGTTGGCATGATGGTCCATGATCCTCTCACAATTTGGCATTACCTTCGTACCCCTCTGTGTGGTGAAAGGATAAGCGTTAGTGATTTCTTAACAGCACACCCACTTCCTACTGACTCTTTTCTTAGTGGTGATCTCCCCGATAAAAAAATCATGAACTTAGGGGATTCTAGTATTCACCCCTGGGAGATGTACTTTGATGGTGTAGCTTTCTCTCAAGGAGGAGAAGAATCACAATCTACTATTCCGAAAAAGGCAGGGGTTTGATTAGTTCTCTTAACTCCAAAAAATAATGTGATGAGATTCTCATATCATCTATCCAATCTTTGCACCAATAACGAAGCCGGATATGAGACTCTGATTGTCTGTCTAGAGTTAGTTATTACTCTAAGCATAAATAACATCAACATCTTGGGGGATTCTCAGATAGTTATCAACCAAATCACTAGGTCCTATAAGGTTATAAATCCCAAGCTCCATCACTACCATAAGTACACCATGGAGTTATTGACTCAAATCCCAGAGGTTACCATTTATAAGATTCCTCAAAGAGAGAATGCTGTAGTGTATGCTTTAGCCAAGCTTTCCAAGGAGTTGGCATGTTCAGAGGATGATTTCATATCAATAAAGGTCCAAAAGAGATAAGTCTTATCTCTTATTGACATTGAACTCATCAAAAAGTACTCTTTTGAAGGGGAGGTTTCAATTGCCAAGAAGGATGAGGAGTTAGATTAGAGGAAACCATTCATGGATTATCTAAATTAAGGAAAACTACCTCAATAGAACTCCCAAGCCCATCAAATAAAGTAGAGAGCACTTTCTTATGCTCTTGTGGATAATGTCTTGTATCGATGATCTTTCGATCATATGTGATTACGTTATTTAGACAAGCATGAAGCTCATAAGGTCATGACCAAGGTAAACTTAGAATTATGTGGATCCAACCAATCTGGTCTGATGATGAAACCCAAGATCAAGAGACTAGGATACTACTAGCCATCGATGATTAAAGATTGCATGGATATGGCTAGGCGATGCTGCTAATGTCAATTACACGGTGTGGTCCTACACCAACCACCCAATATTCTACATCCTACATTGGCCTCATGTTCGTTCGAGTGTTGGGATGTCGACATTATGGGTATGGTTAATCTTTTTTTCTTCCAAGGGTCATCGGTTCATCTTAGTTTCTATTGAGTACTTTTCAAAATGAGCAAAGCAGATTTTGCTCAGAGAGGTCACAGCTCAGCATGTGCTCCAATTTTTTAGGAACCATATTGTATATAGGTTCATAGTTCCTTGACGAATTATATCTGATAATGGTACTGCATTCAAGAGCACCGAGATGAATAACTTTTCCTGGAGACACAATATTGATTGGAGATATTCTACCATCAACTACTCGAGGGAAAATAGTTTAGCAGAAGCCTTCAATGAAACTCTCATCCAAATACTAAAGAAGACACTTGATAATAATAAGTGATAGTGGCATGAGCAGTTAGTTGAAGCCTTGTGGGCCTACCATGCCATATATAGAACTCTAACTCACTCTACTACTTTCTCCTTAGTGTATGGGTCTCAAGCCATTCTACCATTAGAAGTTCAACTCCCATCACTAACGTTGGCTGTGGGTAGAAAGATCATAATAGAGCAAGTTAGTTAGAAGAGTTCAAGGTTTGGAGGAGAATGCGGGCATGCCAAAACCTTGAGTTGTACAAAGCTAAAATGATTCAAGCTCACAAGAAATTGGTTTGTCCTAGAGGTTTTCAAGTATGAGAGCTTATAATAGTTCTAAGGAGATCTATTATTGCCCATCGTAAGATGGGAGGCAAGTTTGAACCCACTTGGGAAGGCCCTTTTGCCATAGAGAAGGTCTACCAAAGAGGATCTTATAAGCTTATTAGTCATAAGGAAGAGCACCCAATGCTTCCAATCAATGAGCTCTACTTAAGGAAATATTATAAATCATGTTTGAAAATAATTATCAACAATGAAAATTTTATTTTGAATTCAATCTCCTCCATGTTGAAAGTATTCTTATTTGTGAATCTACCATGATATGTTTAAGGTAGGTGTAAGGAACTCGAGTGATATCCTATCCTTCATCGACAAACACAAACACACAAACATATAAAATAAGACATATCTTTTATCTCAGCTACTGAGTTGAGATAATGCCCAATGACACTCACTCGATAGGCTCTAGGTGGGGTTGACGTCTACTAGTGTGTCAGTGGTCTTGCTTTGGAGGATGTAAGTGCTACATTTCCTTCTTTACTTGACTTGCACAAATGAGTGCCTTATTAGTTTGGTAGGCCTTACTGTGTGGCAAGTAAGCTACCCCATGTTGGCTTCATTTAAGAGTATGTGAGTCTGTTACGCTTTCTTCTTAGATTAGCCTTCATGCACTGACTGGGTCAAGTATATTTGAGATTTTGGATAAGTTCCCTAGTGGCTCCTTCCCTCCTGACTACTTCAAGTCTAGATCTAATCTTTCCTCAGTGCTTCCCTCTTAGTAGTCACTTTAGGTCAGATAACATCTATCTAGTCGATGATAGACTATCCCGTTGATCAATTTCACTTAGAAAGTTGTAATCCTACATGCTTTCTTTATAGATTAATCATTGGACACTGATAGGAACCTTAGGTTGGTTGGTTCTCACTATGCTAACGGATAGACCACTCATGCTGATGGATACACCTTAGGTTGGTTGGTTTTCATACCTTAGGATACACCACTCATGGTAGATGTAAGTCTACTACGCTTTCTTATTAAGTTAGCCACCGTACACCTATAAGATTTCTTTTCCAGGGTTTGGGATAACACCTCTAGCAGCACCTCCCCTGTGGGCACTATATTTGGATCACATTCTTTACATCCCCATTTAGACACTACTCGGGTTACTATCGGATTGGACAATTCCCCTTTCTTAGTAACCACCCCTATAGTTGGAGAATTTATCCTGTGGATGTGCAGATTCTCCTTTGGTCCAGTAAATCTAAGATAGGTCAAGGCTAACATAGCCCCTTCTCAGTGTAGTCCCTCACACACCAATAGGGTCCACACAAACATATAAATATATATATATTCACTTATGGATTAGGAGGACACCCCTAGCAATACCTTTTCCCAAGCAGGCATTCTATCTTTAGGGCAATGTTAGTAAAACTCTCTAAAAGAATCGCTTAACTACTCTTGAGTTTATATAATTCCCCAGCGGCATTCACTCAGTAGTCTCCCCTAAGTCAAGTTTGATTTGTTATGCTACCAATAGGTCACCTCAGTGATTGTTCCCTGCTTTAGAAGATGTAAGTCTGCTACACCTTCTTCTTAGCAGTCATTGCACAGCAAAAGGCAACCCCTTAAGTTGGCTAGCTCTACCCCATGGCCAGTAGACTATCCATTTAGATTTTTAAATTTGAGATAAGACAAGTCTGATATAGCCCCTTCTTAGTAGGTCCATCACACACTGACATGGTCCATAAATAAATCTATCAAATTTGATCGAGCTCACATCCCTAGCAGATATGCCCTCAATTCAAAATCAAAATAAACCAAACAAACCATATCAAATAATATGAAATTAAGATAAAATTAACTCTGACTACTTTGAGTTGACATAAGTCCTCAGTGGCATTCACTCAGTAGTCTCCTTAGGTCAAGTTTTATTTGTTGTGCATCCAACAGGTCACCCCAGCAGTTGTTCCTTGCTTTGGAAGATGTAAGTCTATTGTGCCTTCTTCCTAGCATAGTCGTTGCACACCAAAAGGCAACCCCATAGGTTGGCTAGCTCTACCCTGCAGCCGATAGACTATCTCTTTGGAATTGCAAACTTGAGGTTGGTCAAGGCTAATATAGCCCCTTCTCAATGGGTCCATTGCACACCGATAGGATCCATACATTAACTCAGATTAAATTAAACCCAATCTGATTTTCCCCTATGGAGTTAAATTACACCCTTATCCCTAGTATAACCTTAAATCATATATTAACAAGTCAAGCAAATAAGTTGAATTCAAAACCAACATCCCTATTAGAGCCAAATTAAACTAACTCACATAGTAGAATCTGAATCAAAGAAATCCAACCAAACTCTTATTCCCAGGGGAAACATCCCTAAATAAATCTATGAAATTAAACTCAAATCCCAATCCCCAGTCGATAGCCCAAACCTACTTCCCTAGTGGAAGGTTCATATACTCGATCCCTAGCGGACTCCAACCCATATCCCTAGCAGATATGCCTCAACATCAATTAAAATAAAACAAATTAAAGTCGATTCGATCATAATCCCTGGTGGATTATAGATTCTTATCCCCAATGAATCTTCTTTCCACAAATCATATAATTAAATCAAATTCAAACCTTATCCCCAGCATATTTTCTTCTTCTATGCCCTTGACATAAACCCCTCACATGTCTTGTCCAATGCATGTGTTATCCCCTGTGGATCTCCCTCCATGTCCTTGACATAGAATTCTCATCAAATTTTATTCCTTCTCTTATGCACGCCTTTAATACTTCAACCAAAAGCCTAATAATGTATTCATTCAAATTACACATATTAACATTGTAATCAACATTTTATGAATTGTGATGCTGCAAGCTCAAACTAACTATTCAATATCATGTTAAACATATTATAGTGTGAATTAGTACACTATATTATATTATAATATATGATGTCATATTATAATTTATTATAATATAATATATTGTCTAACATTAAAGCTCATTAAAATCATTTAAAAGGAAAAAATATCAAAATTTTCTCAAAATATGAATAATGTTCATTTTGGATGTAAAATTGTTATTTTTCTATTAGAAATGGTACAAAATAACATAATTTTGGTGTTGCTTCTTGGTGTGGGCTGTGAATGTGCCAAATTCTTCCATCTCAATCTTCAAATTACATTTTGTGAGTTTTGGCCCAATGTAATATTATAAAAGTAAAACATACTAAAATGTACAATAGCATTTAGTAACGCACCACCATATTCATATATATGTGAGTTCTATTGTTATGTACATTATATTTTAATATTCTTTCATATAATGTATTATCTTACATTACACCTTAAAATGAATAACTTTAAGCAAAAAATTTATAAAATTTGGTTGAAAAGTGAACATTTATTTCGGATGCAAAATTCCATTCTTTTGAGTAAATGACACACCATAGCAAACCCCCAATGATGTTCGCTAAAGCTTACCTTAAATTCAGCCAAATCTTATCATCTCAGCCTATAAATCAATATTTTTATGAATTATACCATTACAAACTCTACTACATCATACTATAAGAAATTAAAATAAGCTAAACAACAAGTAGTAATGCACAACAGTATGCTATAATGTATGATGCTACACTATGTTATGGCATCCTATATTATAATACACTATAACATATTATATCATATTGCATATCAAATTAAAAGGGATTGCTTAAGATAAAAAATCATAAAATTAGTCTAAACAATAAAAAACTATATATTGTTGTTGTATCACTAACATATTTTTAATTAGAATAATATATTATAATGCCATGCTCTACCTATTATGAATTTGGACAAATTCCACCATTTTAAAGTCTAAACCAACATTTTTATAAATAATGCTAGCGTAGGTTTGACTGTATGATTGTAAAATACTAAAAGAATTTAAAATGCACAGAACAATATATTATGATATATGATGCTATACTATGCAACAAATATAATATTTATTTTGAACATAAAATCTTACTTTTTAGACTACAAGTGGCGTAGCACACCTTTGGTACTACAACCAAATTCCCACTTCAAATTTAATAAATTTCATCATTTAATTTTTTAAATGAATATTTTTATGATATATATTAATATAGACTATAGGGCACAATACCATAATATACTAAAACATTTCAAAACATCTTATAACATCCAAAAACACATCACTATATGCTCAAACATATGATGCTACATTATACTACAATATGTGGTATTATAATGTTATTTAGGATTAGGGTTTAGGGTATTCAAATATTTAATAGTTAAGGGAAAGTATCTTGAAGACATTTTCTTTAGCTATGATAACTATGTTAGGATTAGGTCATTATTTATATCTACTCATACTGACATCTTTATTCAAGGTTTAAGGTTGAGAGTTTAGAGTTAGTTTAGAGTTTAGGGTCTAAGGTTTAGGGTTTAGGGGTTAGGTTTGGGGTTGTTTAGGGTTTGGAGTTTAGGGTTTAGGGTTTAGGGTTGTAGGTTTTAGGGTTTAGAGTTTATGGTTTTAGGGTTTAACATTTATGGTTTAGTGTTTAGGGTTTAGGGTTTAGTGTTTCGGGTTTAGGGTTTATGGTTTAGGGTTTAGTGTTTAGGGTTAGGGTTTTTAGGGTTTAGGGTTTAAGGTTTTTTTAATAGTGAACAAATTCAGATTCAACATTTCTTCTTTTTATTCTCATGAACCAATAATCACCCATGTTTTCTAAGATGCAAGCGATGACATAGATAAAAAAATGAGTACACATAGAGCAAATTAAAAACCCTTGATACATAGAACCATCTCTACTGTAAAGACACAGTTCCATAAGTAGTAGATCGGATTGACCATTCTTCAGTTTCTCCAACTCCCATTAGACCAGCCCCACCTCTTGAGTAGTGGGATATGCTATCATATCCCCGATCTCTCCCTCTGTCACCGCCACAGCTATATCCTCCATCGCTCCTCCCACCACTATAACCACCATTCCTCCGACCACCACCTACACCTCCAGATCCCCCACCACTATGATAACTGTCACCTCTGTCTTTGTCTCCACTGATAGATTTAGATTGAGCCTAGTTGACAGTGATGTTCCCACCATCAAGGTTCTTCCTATTCTTAGGGTTTAGGGATAGTTTAGGTTTAGTTAGTTGGGTTTGTTAGTTTAGGATTTTTGGGGTTTGGGTTTAGGGTTTGTGGTTATTTTAGGTTTAGGTTTAGGGATTGTGGTTTGTGTGGGTTTAGAGTTTAGGGTTTTAGGGTTTAGGGTTTAGGATTTAGGGTTTAGGGTTTTGGGTTGTTGGATTAGAGTTGTAGGTTTAGGGTTTTGGGTTGTAGATTTAGAGTTATAGGTTTAGGGTTTTGGGTTTAGGGTAATGGATTTAAGATTTAGGGTTTAAAGTTTATTTTACTTAAATAAACTAGTAGGTTTAGGTATTTTTTAATTTATTTGAGTTTATTTTATGTTTTATTTTTATTTAGGTTTATTTTTTATTTTTTATTCTAGTTTATTTATTTTTGGTTTATTTACTTTAGTTTAAGTTTTTTATTTTAATTTATTTTTAAGGTTTAGGTTTATTTTTTAATTGAGTTTTATTTTTATTTTATTTGTTAGGTTGAGGTTTAGGTTTTTATTTTTTATTTTTAGTTTCATTTTTAAGTTTATGTTTAGATTTAGTTTTAGTTTATTTTATTTTATTTAGTTTTGGTTTAGGTTTAGGTTTAATTTAATTTAGGTTTGAGTTTAAGTTTTATTTACTTTAGTTTAGTTTATTTTAGTTTAGGTTTAGTTTTATTATATTTTTATTTTAAGTTTAGGTATTTTTTTAGTTTAGGGTTTAGGCTTTATTTTTAATTTATTGTTAGGTTTATTTTTTCCATTTAGATTTTTATTTAGTTTTTATTTTTATTTTATTTTAGGTTTTATTTCATTTTTATTTTAGGTTTAGTTTTTATTTTATTTAGGCTTTTTATTTTTTAGTTTAGTTTAGGGTTTTATTCATTTTATTTTAATTTAGTTTTTATTTTTAGTTTTATTTTCTTTTTAGGTTTAGGATTAGCTTTAGGTTTAGATTTTAGTTTATGTTTAGGTTTATTTTATTTATTTTATTTTTAGGTTTTATTTAGTTTTAAGTTTTTAGCTTTTTAGGGTTTAGGGTTTAGGTTTAGGGTTTAAGTTTTAATTTAGGGTTTACAGTTTATGGTTTTTTTTTTTTTTTTGATAGAGAACAAATTCAGATTCTACATTTCTTCTTTTCAATTTCATCAACCAAGTAGCACCCCAATTTTTCTAAGACACAAGCGATGACATAGATAAAAAATGAGCACCCATAGAGAAAATCAATAACCCCTAGATAAGTAGAACCATCTCTACTGTAAAGACAGTTCCATAAGCAGCAGATCGGATCGATCATTTTTAAGTTTCTCTAATTCCTATCAGAACCACACTCACTTCTCGAGTAGCAGGATCTTCCATCATATTTTTGATCTCTCCCTCCACCACCACCATGGCTGTAACCTCTATCTCTCCTCCCACCACCATAACCACCATTGCTCCGACCACCATATCCATATCAACCAGCACCTCCAAATCCTCCACCACCACTATGATAACCATCGCCTCCGCCTTTACCTCCACCGTCAGATCTACACTGATCCTAGTTGATGGTGATGTTCCTGCCATCAAGGTTCTGCCCATTCTTAAGGTTTAAGGTTAGTTTAGTGTTTGGGGTTTAGGGCTAGTTTATGGTTTAGGGTTTGGGATCTAGGGTTTAGGGTTGTATGTTTTATGGTTTAGGGTTTGGGATTTAGGGTTTTAGGATTTAAATTTTAGGGTTTAGGGTTTAAGGTTTAGTGTTTAGGGTTTTAGGGTTTAGGATTTAGGATTTAAGGTTGTAGGTTTAGGGTTTAGGGTTTAGTAGTTTAGTAGGGTTTAAGGTTTTTTCTTAAAACAAGCAAACGACAAGTTTTTTATTTAATTTATTTATTATATTTTTTTATTTATTTGAGTTTATTTTATTTTTTATTTTATTTAAGTTTATTTTTTATTTTTATTTAGTTTAGTTTATTTATTTTAGTTTAGGTTTTTTATTTTAGTTTTAGGTTTATTTTTTAGTTGAGTTTAATTTTTTTATTTTATTTTATGTTTAGGTTTTATTTTTATTTTAGGTTTAGGTTTAGATTTTATTTTGTTTTTAGGTTTAGGTTTAGGTTTATTTTTAGGTTTACTTTTAGGTTTATTTAGGTTTTATTTTTAGTAGGTTTAGGTTTATTTTTAGTTTATTTTATTTTATTTAGTTTTGGTTGAGGTTTAAGTTTAGTTTATTTTAGGTTTAGGTTAAGGATTTATTTATTTTAGTTTATGGTTAGGTTTATTTTATTTAGTTTATTTTATTTTTATTTTTGGTTTAGGTTTTTTTTAATTTATGGTTTAGGTTTTATTATTTATTTATTTTTTGGTTTTATTTTTAGGTTTATTTTTTAGGTTTAGGTTTTTATTTAGTTTTTATTTTAGGATTATTTTATTTTTATTTCAGGTTTAGTTTTTATTTTATTTAGATTTTTTATTTTTTTTAGTGTAGTTTAGATTTTTATTTATTTTATTTTAGTTTTGTTTTTATTTTTTATTTATAATTTCTTTTTAGGTTTAGGTTTTAGTTTATGTTTTTTTTAATTTTATTTTATTATTTTATATTATTATTTTATTTTAGTTTAAGTTTATTTATTTATTTTATTTTTTGGTTTTATTTAATTTAGGTTTAGCTTTTTAGCTTTTTAGGGTTTAGGGTTTAAGTTTTAGTTTAGGGTTTAGGGTTTGGGGTTTAGGGTCTAGGATTTAGCGTTTAAGGTTTCTTTTCGATTTCATGAACCAAGTAGCACCCCAAGTTTTCTAAGACACAAACGATGACATAGATAAAAGATGAACCCCCATAGAGTTAATCAAAAACACTAGATAAGTAGAACCTTCTCTATTATAAAGACATAGTTCCATAAGTAGCAGATCAGATCGATCATTCTTCAGTTTCTCTAGTTCCCAGCAGAACCACCCCAGCCTTTCGAGTAGCGGGATCCACCATCATATCCCCGATCTCTCGCTTTGCCATCACGGTAGTTGTAGCCTCTATCACTCCTCCTACCTCCATAACCCCCATTGCTTCGACCACCACCTTCATATCCACAAGCACCTCCAGATCCCCCACCACCACTATGATAACTCCCTCTTCCGCCTTCGCCTTCACCGCTAGACCTAAACTGAGCCTGGTTGATGGTGATGTTCTTACTATCAAGGTTCTTCCCACTCTTAGGGTTTAGGTTCATTAGCTTTTAGGGTTTAAGTTTATTTTTAATTTATTTAGTTACTTTAGGTTTAGGTTTAGGGTTTTGGGTTTAGGGTTTAGGGTTTTGGGGTTTAAGGTTTAGGTATTAATGTTAGAATCTAGGGTTTAGGGTTTTCTTAAAAAGGCAAATGATTTCAAAATAAATAAATAATTGCTAAATCCAACAAGACATTATCCTCTAACAACTAATAAAACATGATAAAATAAAATGCAATTCAAAAATTCACAAAAATAGTATTTCATAAAATGATTTAACTCCTAGAGATAATAAAATTTGATTTAATAGAAGGCCAACAAAGCTTACCAACAAACAAAACCCATATCATCATCGATTCTCAAAAGCTCTTCCTTCTTCTTCCACCAGAGAGTAAAGAAGTAAGAAGTAACAATGCCATAGTAAATTTACAAGCATCCTATAAATACTCTTTAACCTTCTCAGCCTATGAGTATGTGTAATTAGTGGAAATCATGATGGCGTGGACATTCTTGTAAGCATAGATGAACATGTGGGGCGCTGCAGCAAGGTGGGATAAGAGAGGGCCAGTGAGAGAGAAGGGATCATTGAAAGGCCTGCCAAAAACTTCTCGATGAGATCATCTTCAGTGAGGCCAACAACCTCAGGACTGAACACTGAATCATCATCATACACAAACTGGATGACATGGAAATAAGAGAATTGATTAATCCTTAGCATACTAAGGAGAGAAGCCTCTAAGGATCCCACCTTATCACCTTTCTAATCAGCTCAATTGGGGTGATAATTTCAACAGTACCCTTGTTGATCTTAGTTGGGATGTTGAGAACTTGGAAGAAAGAACTCTATGAAGGATCCAGACCAGTGTTGCCTGGAGGAACCACAACATTGATAGGCGCAACAAGACCAACACGGGCAGGAGCACCAACTTTGTATTTCACAACCTCTTTGTTGACTTCTTTAAGATCACCTTTGGAAAAATCAGCTCAGTCGATATTTAGGGTTTAGGGTTTTAAGGTTTAGGGTTAGAATTTAGGGTTCAGGGATTAGTGTTTAGGCTTTTGGGTTTAGGGTTTAGGGCTTATAGGTTGGGTTAGGGTTTAGGTTTAGGGTTGTTTTTTAGGTTAGCAAGGTTTAGGGTTGGGTTTAGGGTTACTTTTAGTGGTTTAGTTTAGGATTTAGGATTTAGGGTTTAGTGTTTAGGGGTTTTTTAAAAAAAAAAAATTAGTAAACTAGTAGGTTTATGTTTATTTAGTTTATGTAGTTCATTTTTTATTTATTTTATTTATTATTTTTATTTAGGTTCATTTTATATTTTTATTTAGTTTAGTTTATTTATTTTAGGATTATTTATCCAGAGGTTTTTTTTATTTTAGTTTATTTTGGTTTAGGTATAGGTTTAAGTTTATTTATTTCTTAGTTTATTTTTTATTATTTTTTTAGGCTTAGGTTCATTTTATTTTATTTTAGGTTTAGTAGTTTTACATTATTTTATTAGGTTTAAGTTTTAGGTTTCTATTTAAGGTTTTATTTTTTAGTTTAGGTTTAGATTTATTTTTAGTTTAGGGTTTAGGTTTAGGTATAGGTTTGAATTATTTTAGTTTATTTTATTTTATTTTAGGCTTAGGTTTATTTTATTTTGTTTATTTTAGGTTAAGTTAGTTTTTATTTTTGGTTTAGGTTTTAGGTTGTATTTTTTATTTATTTTAGGTTTTTTAGGATTATTTTTAGGTTTAGGTTTTATTTTATTATTTTTTTTATTTCAGGTTTACATTAATTTTATTTTATATTTAGATTTTATTTTATTTAGGTTTTTTATTTTTAGGTTTATTTTATTTTTTAATTTAGCTTAGCTTTTATTTATTATAATCTAATTTAGTTTTAATTTTTATTTTATTTTATTTTAAGGTTTAGGTTTAGGTTTAGGTTTTAATTTAGGTTTTCATTTTGTTTTATTTTATTATTTAATTTAAGTTTAGGTTTTCTTATTTATTTTACTTTTAGGTTTTATTTAGTTTAGGTTTAGGTTTTAACAAGTTTGGGTTTAGCATTTAGGGTCAGGTTTTAGGATTTATGGTTTAGGTTTATGGTTTAGGGTTTAGGGTAGGTTGGGTGTAAGTTTAAGGTTTAGTTATTTGGGAGTTTAGGTTTGGGGTTTTTAATTTAATTTTTAAATTTTTTAATATTTTAAATTTTTAAATTAAGTAACAGGTAAGTTTAGGTTTATTTGTTTGTTATTTTTTATATTTTAGTTTATTTTTATTTTTTTATTTAGGTTTATTTTATTTTTATTTAGTTTAGTTTATTTATTTATATTTTATTTTGGTTAGTTTATTTTTTTAGGTTTATTTTTAGTTTAGTTTTATTTTTATTTTATATTTTAGGTTTAGGTTTTATATTTAGGTTTAATTTAGTTTTAATTTTATTTTTAGGTTTAGGTTTTTTAGGCTTATTTTAGGTTTATTTATTAGTTTAGGTTTAGGTTTATTTTTAGTTTATTTGATTTCATTTAGTTTAGGCTTAGTTTATTTTAGGTTTAGGTTTTATTTATTTTTGTTTAGTTTATTTTAGTTTAGGTTTAGGTTTATTTTATTTTTATTTTAGGTTTAGGTTTTTGTTTTTAGTTTAAGGTTTAGGTTTTAATTCTTTATTTATTTTTAGGTTTTATTTTTTGGTTTATTTCTAAGGTTTAGGTTTTGATTTAGATTTTATTTTTTTTATTTTAGGTTTATTTTCTTTATTTTAGGTTTTTCTTTATTTAGGTTTTATTTAGTTTAGTTTAGGTTTTATTTTATTTAGTTTTATTTTTATTTTATTTTCTTTTTAGGTTTAGGTTTAGGTTTTGGTTTACATTTTATTTTATTTTAGGTTTATTATTTTTATTTTTTAGGTTTATTAGGTTTTTTTAGGTTTTAGGTTTTAGGTGGGTTTGTGGTTAGGGGTGGGTTGGGGAGGGTAGGGTTGGAGGGTTTAGGGTTTTGGGTTTTGGGTTTTAAGTTTTAGTGTTTAGGATTTAGGGTTTTTATGGTTTAGGATTTAGGGTTTAGGTTTTAGGTTTTAGGTTTAGGGTTTAGGTTTTAGTTTAGGGCTTATGGTTTTCAATTTTCAGTTTTTTTTTAACAGAGGACAAATTTAGATTCAACATTTCTTCTTTTCAATTTCATCAACCAAGGAACACATCAAATTTTCTTTAGAGACTAGTGACAATGTAGATAAAAAATGAGCACACATGGAGCAAATCAAAAACACTAGATAACTAGAACCATCTCTACTATAAAGAAAGTTCTATAAGCAGTAGAACGGATCGGCCAATCTTCAATTTCTCCAGTTCCCATCAGAGCCACCCCAGCCTCTCGAGTAGCGGATCCACTTACATATCCTTGATCTCTCTCTCTGCCACATCAAGGCCATCATAGCTAGCATACCTGATATAAGCAACCATCTGAGGCAAAATAGTCCAATAGTGATCTAGCTCCTGCACAAGAAAAATTGAGAAAAATAGCTAGCTAGCAGCCAGCCAGTAGCCAACCCACCAACCAAAACCCACAATAGACCAAACACATAAAGCCAGCATCCTAGAAGTTACAACAGGGTCAGTGGCCAAGAACAAACTATCTCTAGAGCACTAGCAATCCAAATCTAAGGGAAAAACCTCAACCCAAACAACAAAATAGTATAAGATAAGCATCACTATAGAGAGGAAAGCCATAGCATAGAGAGACCAAGAGTGCATCAAGAAATTACCATCAAAATCACCACCAAGGCAGCCAAAAGTAAAGCAAAACTACCATCACCAACTATGAGGCAAATATTAGGAAATAAGGAGAGTCAACTAAACTAAAGGGAGTCAATACCAACAGCCAACATAAAGTCCAAAACACCAAGCCATGTCACAAGCATCCAAGGCAAAACACCAGCCATAAAAAACCCCTCAAGCAACCAACCCCCAACCATAAGTCTGAAAATAGGACCAAAAAAACCACAAGAGGTCATATCCTCCACCAACAAAATAGCCAATAAAACCACCTAGGCCAGCAACCAACAAGATTAACAGCAGGAGAAGTTAGAGCAACAAGAAAATTGACACCCAAATTGGGAAGCAAAAATAAAGAAAAAATAGCTGCACCCTAGAGAGGATAACCAACCTAGGAGCAGACCAGAAACCCAACCAAAAGAACCCAACCGAAAGCACCTAACCCAACCATCAAACATAGCCAACACATCCACCAAGCTAACCAACCTAGCCAGCTAAAATAGCCAACCAGCCTAGTTAGCCAACAAAACCAACCAATAGACAGAGCCCAAAAAGAGGGAAAAGAACAACATCAGACAATGGCACAACCCACTTGGAGATCTTTAAAATAACCAAGAGACAAAACTGGTAGACACTCAGGCAACCTAGAAAAGGCCAAGGAGGACCTCCCAACCACAAGTTACAAAACTATAAGGAAATGAACAAGGCCAAAAGCAAACAAAACCATTCCAAATCCCAAAGAGCAGACAGTTACTACAAAAGAGAAAATAGGGAGACAACAACCATAGAACTACTAACTAAAATTCACAAGGTAGGTGGAACCAACCAACAAAAACCTCCATGTTAAACCAAGAAAGGAGAATAGCAACCACTAAAAACCCCAAAACTAAGCCAAGCCAGAAGAGGCCAACATCAGCCATGAAAAAGAAGCCACCTAAAATAGCTAGGTAGATGAAAGAAATAAATAGCAGCAACCCGTAGAACCAACAATAACATCCACAAATCTAATTCAAAAAAGGCCATATCTAGCCAAAACTAGAGGCAAACCAAACATCCATTGGTAAAAGGGGTAGGCCAAAATTTGGCACAGCCGCAACCCAATAGGATACACAAAGCATGAGCCACAGAAAGAAAACCACCAAGCTCAGTTGATAGAGAAACTAATTAAAAATTGCACCACTAAGAAAAAATGTCAAGAAAGTATAGAATGGGGTAAAGAGGAAGGGGGTTTAAGTATAGAAATAAACTTAACGATAACCATTTCTTAGAGAGGAGAGCACAAAAATATAAAACAACAAAAAATAGACTAAATAAAACCACCATTGCAAAAGATCAACAAAAGAGCAGAAGGTTAAAATTTGAGGTAAGGTAGTCCAATGTTATCCAAATTGACCAGACCATGCAGATGCTTAGGTAAGCTATGGTTATCAAATAAAGTGATCTCATTTTATTACCCTCCAAAATGAGCTAGTAAATTAGCACAAGCATTACCTTTACGAAGAATGTGAGAAATTTTGTAGCAAAATTTGAGAAAGAAGCTTTTTTGTGTGATTAATATGATAAAATAAGTTAGCATTTCCCATTTTATTATTATTGAGCATATCAAGTAAAAGAAGAGCATCAACTTCAACCCAAATATTAAAGAGGCTTTTGCTTGAATAAATATCAATAGCTTTATTAACAGCCATGAGTTAAGCATAAATAACAGAATAAGGTTTGAGGGGGTAGGAAAAAGCACAAATGACAGTTCCTTTAGAATCCCTTAGAATTCCACCATAGCCATATTTTTTTGGGGAAACTAAACCATAAGTATTGATCTTAATAGAATTTTCTTTAGGCTTAATCTAATGTATAATCCTAATACTCTTCTAGGAAGGATCATCATGCAAAGTGATGCCAATTTTTTTAGCCACAAACTTATAACCTCTATAGTAAAAATTGCAAATTAAATTTGCATTAAACAAAGCATGAAATTTTTCTTTAGTTCTAGCAAAGATCTTTTTATTTTTCATAGGCATGCCATGATATTTAGCATCATTTTTATTCATCCAAATGAACCAAATAAGGGTAATAGAAATTAAAACTTTGATATGACCTTTCATAATTTTATGGAAACAAACTTCAATAAGTTGATATAATAAAAGAGAGCCATGAAAATAGTTAGTGTAAAATAAATCATCATCCCATATCCAAAGTTTGGAAGCAATAGCACCATTGACAAAAATATGATTTGCATTTTCAATATGAAAGCAACAATAGCACTTAGAAGGTAAGTAAAACCCTTTAATCTAGAGCAAGGAATCAACCAGGATGAAGTTATTCAAAATCCTCCAAGCTGACATTAGAGGAAACAGATTATTTTTAACATCGCTATCTTTATTTAGGGTTTAGGTTTTAGGTTTAGGGTTGAGGTTTTAGTTTAGGGTTTAGGGTTTTTGATTTTTTTTACAGGAAATAAATTGAGATTCAACATTTCTTCTTTTTGATTTCATCAACTAAGTAACACAGTAAGTTTTCTAAGACACAAACGACAACATAGTTAAAAAATGAGCACGCATAGAGGAAATGAAAAACACTGTATAACTAGAACCATCTCTACTGTAAAGACACAGTTCCATAAGCAATAGATCGGATCAACCATTCTTCAGTTTCTCTAGTTCCCATCAGAACCACCCTAGCCTCTCGAGTAGTGGGATCCACCATCATATCCCTAATCTCCATCCACCACCAACAAGGTTGTAACCTCCATCGCTCCTCCTGCCTCCAAAACCACCACTGCTCCGACCACCATCTCCATATCGACCAGCACCTCAAGATCTCCCACCACCACTATGATAACAGCCGCCTCCACCCTCACCTCCACTGCCAGATCTAAACTGAACCTGGTTGATGATGATGCACCTGCCATCAAAGCTTTGCCCATTCTTAGGGCTAAGGTTTAGGTTTATTAGGTTTTAGAGTCTAGGTTTATTTTTTAATTTATTTAGTTACTTTAGGTTTTGGTTTAGGGTTTAGAGTTTAAGGTTTTAGGGTTTATGCTTTTAGGGTTTAGGGTTAGGGTTTAGGGTTTTTTAGGGTTTCGTATTTAGGGTTTAGGGTTTAGGATTTAGAGTTTAAGGGTTTTTTTAAAATTAAGTAAATGGTAGGTTTAGATTTTTTACGTTATTTAGTTTAATTTTTATTAATTTTAGTTTATTTTACTTATTTTTATTTAGATTTCATTTTTATTTTTATTTATTTTAGTTTATTTATTTTAGGTTTATTTGTTATTAATTTAGGGTTTTTATTTTAGTTTATTTTTTAGGTTTGGGTTTAAGTTTAGGTTTTTATATTGAGTTTTATTTTATTTTATTTTCTAAGTTTCAGTTATAATTTTTTATTTTAGGTTTATTTTAGGTTTTATTTTTTAGTTTAGGTTTAGGTTTATTTTTTGTTTAGTTTTTTATTTAGTTTAGGTTTAAGTTTAGGTTTTCTTTAGGTTTAGGTTTAGGTTTATGTTTTATTTATTTTAATTTAGTTTATTTTAGTTTAGGTTTAAGTTTATTTTATTTATATTTTAAGTTTAGTTTTTTTTATAGTTTAGGATTTATTTTTTATTTCTTTTTAGGTTTAAGTTTTTATTTAGTTTTTATTTTATTTTATTTTAGATTTACATTATTTATATTTTATGTTTAGTTATTATTTTATTTAGGTATTTTATTCTTAGATTTATTATATTTTTTAGTTTAGTTTAGGTTTTTATTTATTTTATTTCATTTTTTACTTTTTTATTTTATTTTAGTTTTAGGTTTAGGTTTAGGTTTTAGTTTAGGTTTTTTATATTATTTTATTTAGGTTTAGGTTTTTACTTATTTATTTTTATTTTTAGCTTTAGTTTTTTGCTTTTAGGGTTTAGTTTAGGATATGTTTTGTTTAGGGTTTATGGCTTAGGGGACATTTAGGGTCAGGGTTGGGTTTATGGCCCAGTACCATATGCCTCAGTGCGAATGGTTTATTTAGGGTGGGCCCAGGTCAGCCTGGTTAGAGCCCAGTTGAGAGCCCAAGATCTTATGGCCCAGGGTTTAATGTCAGTGTACCAGAGCCTGTTTAGTTTTAGGTGGCCCAGATTTAGGATCAGGTTTATCATCTGCCAAGGATTTAGTGGGGTCTGTTTAAGCTTTCAGTTTTAGGTTTAGTATTTGTGTTTTTTAGGGTAGGGTCAGTGGCTCAGCTAAGGTTGCATTTAGCCCAAGGTTTAGTGGTAGGGTTGGTAGGCTCAGGGCCTAGGGTTTTGGCTGGTTTGGGTGAGTGAGTTTAGTCTTGAGTTTAAGATTTAAGCCTAGTATGGTCAACTGGACATAGTGTGGGTAGTGTCACTAAGTGGGCCTTGGTTTTAGTTTAGGGTTTAGAGTCATTTAGTAGGGTTTAGGCCTAGGCTCAGTGTTTAGTTTAGTCTTAGGGGTGGTCAGTTTTTAGGGTTGGGGCCAGTGGTCCATGGTTGTAGGATCAGCTTTGGGGTTTAGGATTGTGGTCCATGGTAGGGTTTAGATTTTTAAAAAAAAGAAACCAAGTAGGAGGTTTTAATTTATTTAATATATTATTTATTTATTTAGTTTATTTTATTTTATTAGTTTTTATTTATTTTAGGTTTATTTATTTTAGTTTATTTTTTAGGTTTTGGTTTAGATTTATGTTAAATTTTTAGTTTAGTTTTATTTTTATTTTACTTTTTTGTTTAAGTTTTATTTTTTATTTTAGGTTTAGGTTTAGGTATTAGGTTTTTATTTAAAGTATATTTTTAGGTTTTATTTTAAGTTTAGTGTTAGGTTTATTTTTAGTTTATTTTATTGTATTTAGTTTAGGGTTTAGATTTAGTTTATTTTTTGTTTAGGTTTAGGTTTTATTTATTTTAGTTGAGGTTTAGGTTTATTTTCTTTTTTTATTTAGGTTTAGCTATTTTTGTTTAGATTAAGGTTTAGATTTTATTTTTATTTATTTTTAAGTTTTTTTATGTATAAATTTTTATTTAGTTTTTATTTCATTTAGTTTAGGTTTATTATATTTTTATTTTTTGTTTGGGTTTTATTTTATTTAGGTTTTTTTAGGTTTATTATTATTTTTGTTTAATTTTGGTTTTTCTTTATTTTATTTTAGTTTAATTATTATTTATTATTTTTATTTTTTTGGGTTTAGGTTTAGGTTTAAGTTTAGGTTTTTCTTTTATTTTATTTTATTTATTTAATTTATATTTAAGTGTATTTATTTATTTTATTTTTAGGTTTTATTTAATTTAGGTTTAAGTTTTTAGGTTTTTATGGTTTAGGGTTTAGGGTTTAGGGTCAGGGTTTTTTTTGTTTTTATTTTTAATTTTTTTTATTTAGGGTTTAAGGTTTAGGCTTAACAGTTTTGGGTTTAGGGTTGTAGGTTTAGAGTTAGTTTTAGGGTTTAGGATTTAGGGATTAGGTTGTAGGGTTTAGGGCTTAGGATTTAGTGTTTAGCATTTAAAAAAAATATTAGGTAAACTAGTAGGTTTAGGTTTATTTAATTTATTTATTTTAGTTTATTTAATTTTATTTTTAGTTAGGTTTATTTTTTATTTTTTTTAGTTTATTTTCTTTATTTTAGGTTTATTTATTTTTGTTTAGGTTTTTTATTTTTGTTTATTTTTTCGATTTAGGATTATGGTTATGTTTTAGTTTAGTTTCATTTTTATTATATTTTTTTGGTTTCAAACTTATTTTTATTTTTATGTTTAGGTTTAGGTATTTTTTTTATTTTTTTTAGTTTTATGTTTTAAGTTTTTAGTTTAGGTTTACTTTTATGTTTTATTTTTTAGTTTAGGTTTAGGTTTACATTTAGTTTATTTTATTTTATTTTATTTTGTTTAGGGTTTAGGTTTTGGATTTATTTAGTTTAGGTTTTTAGGTTTTTAGGTTTTTAGTGTTTAGTGTTTAGGGTTTGGTGTTTAGGGTTTACGATTTATGGTAAACATAAGGGTTTAGGGTTTAGGGTTTAGGTTTAGGGTTTGGGATTTAGAGTTTAGGGTTTAAGGTTAAGGTTTAGGGTTGGGGGTTTTAAGGTTTATGTTTTTGGTGTTTAGGATTAGGGTTTAGGGTTCTTTAGGTATTAAGGTTTAGGTTTAGTTTTTAGGTTAGTTAGGTTAGTTTAGGGTTTAAGTTTAATGATTTAATTTAGGTTTAGGTTTAGGTTTAGGTTTAGTTTAGGTTTAAGTTTAAGGTTGGGGTTTATTTAGGGTTTAGGTTTAGGTTTTATAAGGTTTAGGGTTTAGAGTTTAGGTTTAGGAGTTTAGGTTTAGGGTTAGGTTTAGAGTTTAGGGTTTATAGTTTAAGGTTTAGGGTTTAGAAGTTTAGGTTTAGGTTTATAGTTCAGGGTTTAAGGTTTAGGGAGGGTTTATGGTTTAGTGTTTAGGATTATAGGTTTAGGGGTTAGGGTTAGTTTTAAGGTTTAGGGTTTAGGGTTTAGGGTCAGGGTTTTTTATTTTTTATTTTTTATTTTTTTTTATTTATGGTTTAGGGTTTAGGGTTTACGATTTTGGGTTTAGGGTTGTAGGTCTATGATTAATTTTAGGGTTTAGGGTTTTTGGATTATGATGTAGGGTTTAGGGCTTAGGGTTTAGTGTTTAGGTTTTTAAAAAAAAATTAGGGTATTAGGTTTTAGGGTATAAAACCATCCCAGCCTCTCGAGTAGTTGGATCCACCATTATATCCCTAATCTCTCCCTCCGCCACCACTACGGTTGTAACCTCCGTCACTCCTCTTGCCTCCAATACCACCACTGCTCCAACCACCACCTCCATATCCACCAGCACCTCCATATCCCCCACTACTACTGTGATAATCGTTGCCTTCGCCTTCGCCTCCACTACCAGATCTAGATTGAGCCTGGTTGACGTTGATGTTCCTATCATCAAGGTTTTGCCCATTCTTAGTGTTTAGGTTTAAGTTTATTAGGTTTTAGGGTTTAAGTTTATTTTTTTAATTTTTTTAGTTGTTCTAGGTTTGTGTGATTCTCAGTTTAGGGTTTAGGTTTAGGA
Organism: Cymbidium sinense; assembly: GCA_021442155.1. Lineage (NCBI taxonomy): Eukaryota > Viridiplantae > Streptophyta > Magnoliopsida > Asparagales > Orchidaceae > Cymbidium > Cymbidium sinense. The sequence continues at coordinate 292,230 of JAKCPB010000096.1, forward strand.
GTGTAGGAGTCAGGGCCCAGGTTTAGGTTTAAGGTTTAGGGGTTTAGGGCCCAGTGTTTTTTATGGGTGCTTTAGGGCTATGATCAGGTTAGGCCAGGTGGCTCCAGGAGCCTGCCTAGTAAGCCCAGAGGTTGCCATGGCCCAGCTAGTTGGCTCATGGCTCTTTAAAACCAAGCAAACCAAGAAGGCCCAGCCTTTCACCTGCCATGGCTAGGCCTTTTAGTCAGGCTCATTATCATCAGACTCCTAGGCCTGGCTGCCCAAGGTCAGTGCCTGGGTTTAGGCCTGGGTCTGGCCTTTTATTATTTTTATTATTTTTATTATTTTGATCTTGGCCTGGGGAGGGCCTCATGATCAAGAGCTCATCAGCCTGTAGACTCAGTTTAGAGTTAATTTGTGGCTGTCAGTTTGGTTTAGTGGTCCATTTATTATTTATTATCATTTTAGGGTAGGTTGAGGCTCCATTTAGCCATTTTAAAATATGTAATGGTATGTTTATTTCTTTAGTTTATATGTTTAATTTTTATATTTTAGTTTATTTTATATTTTATTTTATTTAGTCTCATTTTTTACTTTATTTAATTTTTTTATTTCTTTTAGGTTTATTTATTTTAGTGTAGGTTTATTATTTTAATTTAGTTTTTAGGTTTATGTTCATTTTTTAGTTTAGTTTTATTTTAATTTTATTTTTTTGATTTAGGTTTTTTTTTAGGTTTAGGTTTAGGTTTTTATTTTGTTTTTTTAGGTTTACATTTTAGGTTTGTATTTCATGTTTATTTTTAGATTTTATTTTTTAGTTTAGGTTTAGGCTTATTTTTAGTTTAGTTTATTTTATTTAGTTTAGGGTTTAGTTTAGTTTATTTTAGTTTAGGTTTAGGCTTTTATTTTATCTTTTATTTTATTTTAGTTTAGTTTTTTTTTTTAGTTTTTAGTTTTATTAATTATTTATTTTAGGTTTATTTCAGTTTAGTTTTAATTAGTTTTATTTTATTTTATTTTAGTTTGGAATTATTTTTATTTTTTCATTTAGATTTTATTTTATTTAAGTTTTTATTTATTGGTTTATTTTTATTTTTAGTTTAGTTTAAGTTTTGGTCTTTAATTTTATTTAATTTTAGTTTTTAGTTTAGTTATTATTGGGTTTTATTTGTTTGGTTTTATTAGTTTAGGGTTTAGTTTTATTATTTATTAGTTTATTATTATTATTATTATTATTATTAGTTTTAATTAGTTTTTATTAGTTTATTAGTTTATTATTATTATTTTATTAGTTAGTTTAGTTTATTTATTAGGTTTAATGGTTTTAGTTTATTAGTTTAAGTTATTCTTATTAGTTTTAGTTATTTTATTAGTTTTAGTTTTAGGTCTATTATTAGTTTTATAATTATTTATTTAGTTAATTTTATTAGTTTTAGTTAGGTATTATTATTAGTTATTAGTTTATTATTATTTTTTATTATTATTTAGTTTAGTTTTATTAGGTTTGGGTTTAGGGTTTAGAGTTAGCTTAGTGTAGGGTGTCAATTCGAATGACTTCGTTGGTCCGACCAATTTGACCCGACTGAATATGGTTGAATTGACCAATCTGCTTATCAAATGAGTAAAAACATCAACCCAAACCAACTTCAAACCATTGACCACATAACTCGAATGATCTATTATATATATATATATATATATATAAGTCAAAATTGAGTCAAAATCGAGTTCGTGTGTAAAAATTGGGTTAATTTTGGGTTCCCGTCAAATTTCATGGGTCAAAATCGAATTTTGAGTTGGTGGGTCAACTCGAACCCGAGCCAAAAAATCAAACGGGTCAATTTCTTCAACCCGAACCCTACCCAAAAATTATTCGCGTCAACCTAAACCCGAATTTTTTGAGTCAAGTTCGTGTCGAGTTATCATGTTGGGTCAAATTTTGACACCCCTATGCATAGGGTAGGGCTTAGGGTTAGTTTTCGGTTTAATGTTGAGGGTTTTAGGATTTAACGTTTAAGGTTAGGGTTAGGGTTTACGATTTGGGTTTTAGGGTTTAAGTTTGTAGGTTTAGGTTCTAAGTTTAGGGTTTATGGTTTAGGGTTTCAGATTTAGTGTTTAAAATTTATAGTTAAGGGTTTTTTTATTTATAATTAAGTAAACGGTATGTTTATGTTTATTTAGTTTATTTTACATTTTTATTTAGGTTTATTTTTTAATTTTATTTAATTTTTTATTTATTTTATATTTTATTTTAATTTAGGTTTTATTTTAGTTTATTTTTAGGTTTAGGTTTATGTTTCTTTTAGTTTAGTTTTATTTTTATTTTATTTTAGGTTTAGGTTTTATTATTTATTATTAGGTTTAGGGTTTAGGTTTTATTTAGGTTTCGATCTATTTTTTATTTTATTTTTTTAGGTTTAGGTCTTAGGTTTTTATTTAAGGTTATTTTAGGTTTTATTTTTTAGTTTAGGTTTAGGTTTATTTTAAGTTTATTTTATTTTATTTAGTTTAGTGTTTAACTTTAGTTTATTTCACGTTTAAGTTTAAGTTTTATTTATTTTAGTTTAGGTTTAGGTCTATTTTGTTTATTTTAGGTTTACATTTTTTTTAGTTTAGGTTATAGGTTTTATTTTTTATTTATTTTTAGATTTATTTTTTAGCTTTAGGTTTTTATTTAGTTTTTATTTTATTTTATTTTATATTTTGTTTTTATTTAGTTTTATTTTTTAGTTTTATTTAGTTTCTTTTATTTCTTTTAGGTTTAGTTATTTTAATTTATGTTTTTTATTTTAGTTTATCTTTTAGGTTTATGTTCATTTTTTAGTTTTGTTTTATTTTAATTTTATTTTTAGGTTTAGATTTAGGTTTTTATTTAATTTTTTTTAGGTTTACATTTTAGGTTTGTATTTTATGTTTATTATTAGATTTTATTTTTTAGTTTAGGTTTAGTGTTATTTTTAGTTTATTTTATTTTATTTAGTTTAGGGTTTAGTTTATTTTTTTATTTTAGTAGTTTAGGTTTTATTTATTTTGTTTAGTTTATTTTAGTTTAGGTTTAGGTTTTATTTTTGGTTTGGTTTTATTTATTATTTATTTTTAGGTTTCTTTCTTAGGTTTAAGTTTTTAATTAGTTTTTATTTTATTTTATTTTAGTTTGGAATTATTTTTATTTTTCATTTAGATTTTATTTTATTTAAGTTTTTATTTTTTTATTTTTTTAGTTTAGTTTAGGTTTTAGGTTTTTAGTTTTATTTAATTTTAGTTTTTAGTTTAGTTATTATTGGGTCTTATTTATTTAGTTTTATTTGTTTAGGGTTTAGTTTTATTATTTATTAGTTTATTATAATTATTACTATTATTATTATTATTATTATTATTATTATTATTATTATTATTATTATTATTATTATTATTAGTTTTAATTATTTTTTAGTTATTAGTTTATTATTATTATTTTATTAGTTAAGTTAGTTTATTTATTAAGGTTTAATGTTTTTAGTTAGTTTATTAGGTTTTAGTTATTATTATTATTAATTTTAGTTATTTTTATTAGTTTTAGTTTTTAGGTCTATTATTAGTTTTATAATTATTTATTTAGTTAATTTTATTAGCTTTAGTTAGGTATTATTATTGATTATTAATTTATTGTTAGTTTTATTATTATTATTATTATTAATTTAGTTTTATTTTATTAGGTTTGGGTTGGGGTTAGCCAGTAGGGTGTCATTGCATGTGCCCAAAGTTCAATCCAATTTGACCCAATTTATGGTTGACTAACCCACATATTTATTAAATGAGTCAAAACTTTAACTCAACCCACCGACTTCAAACTATTTATCCACACTCAAATGATCTATTTATATATATATATATATATATATATATATATATATATATATATATATATATATATATATATATATATATATATATATATATATATATATATATATGTCAAAATCGGTTTGTGTAAAATCAATAATTTCTGGTTCTCAAAAATCGAGTCAATTTCAAATTGGTGGGTCAACCCGAACCCGACCCGAAAAATCAAACGGGTCAATTTCTTCAACCCGAACTCGACCCAAAAATTATTTGCGTCAACTTGAACCCTAGATTTTTCAAGTCAGGTTCATGTCGAGTTACCTTGTCGGCTCAATTTTTGACACCCCAATGCATAGGATTTAGGGTTTTAGGGTTTAGGATTCAAGGTCTAAAGTTTTTAGGGTTTAGAGTTTAGTGTTAATTTAGGGTTTAATGTTTAGGTTTTAGGATTTAGGGTTTAAGGTTAGGGTTAGGGTTTATGGTTTAGGGTTTAGGGTTTAGGTTTGTGGGTTTAGGGTTCTAAGTTTACAGTTTAGGATTTAGGGTTTTAAATAAGTAAACGAGTAGATTTATATTTATTTACTTTATTTAGTTATTTTTATATTTTTATTTAGGTTTATTTTTTATTTTTATTTAATTTAGTTTATTTATTTTATATTTATTTATTTTAGATTAGGTTTTTTATTTTAGTTTATTTTTTAGGTTTAGTTTTGGTTTATGTTTCTTTTAAGTTTAGTTTTATTTTATTTTATTTTTTTTAGGTTTAGTTTTATTATTTATTATTAGGTTTAGGGTTTATATTTTATTTAAGTTTAGGTTTATGTTTTATTTTATTTTTTTATGTTTAGATTTTAGGTTTTATTTAAGGTTTATTTTATTTTAGTTTAGGTTTAGGTTTATTTTAGTTTATTTTATTTATTTTCTTAGTTTATTCTGCCTAGGTTTAGGTTTTATTTATTTTACATTAGTTTTAGGTTTGGTTTATTTTGTCTATTTAGGTTTTTAGGTTTTTTTAGTTTAGTTATAGGTTTTATTTTTATTTATTTATAGATTTATTTTTTAGCTTTAGTATTTTATTTAGTTTTTATTTTATTTTATTTTATTTTATTATGTTTAGGTTTGATTTTATTTAAGTTTTTTATTTTTATGTTAATTTTATTTTTCCAATTTAGTTTAGGTATTTATTTATTTTAATTTAGTTTAGTTTTATTTCTTCTTTTATTTTATTTTAGGTTTAGTGTAGTTTAGGTTTAGGTTTAGTTAAAGTTTTATCTTATATTTTTTACTTTATTTTAGGTTTAGGTTTTATTTATTTTATTTTATTTAGTTTAGTTTAGGTTTAGGTTTTAGGTCAGTGGTTTTAGGGTTTAGGTAGCAGGGTCAGGCTTTAGTAGTGGTCAGGATTTACATTTAGGGTTAGTGAGGTTTATGATTTAGGGTTAGGGTTTTATTTATTTATTTATTTAAATTACAAACCCGACAGTTTATGTTTTCTTAGTTTATTTTGATTTATTTTAGTTTATTTTATTTTATTTAGGTTTTTTTATTTCATTTAGTTTATTTATTTAAGTTTATTATTTTAGTTTAGTTTTCTTTATCTATTTATTTTAGGTTTTAGTTTAGGTTTAGTTTAGGTTTACTTCTTTTAGTATTATTTTATATTTTATTTTAGGTTTATGTTTTATTTTATTTTTTTTTTAGGTTTTTAGGATTTTATTTTAGGTATATTTTAGGTTTTATTTTTTAGTTTAGGTTTAGGTACATTTATTTGTTTTAGTTTATTATATTTTAGTTTTATTTTATTTTATTTTTTTAGTTTTTTTTTAGTTTAAGGTTTATGTTTTATTTTGTATTCATTTTTAGATTTTATTTTTAGGTTTTACTTTTAGGTTTATATTTTAGGTTTAAGTTTTTATTTAGTTTTATTTCATTTTATTTTATCTATTAATATTTTCATTTTATTTCATTTTATTTTAAGTTTTATTTTTTTCTTTAAGTTTATTTTTTATTTTTATTTTATCTTTTATTTTTTAATTTTAATATTATTTTAGGTATGGGAAGGTTTAGGTCAGGTTTAGTTTAGTTTAGTTTTATTTTATTTATTTAGGTTAATGTTTTATTTATTTAATTGGTTTTATTTTATAGTTTAGTTGGGATTTAGGGATCAGGGTTTAGGGTTTTGGGATTAAGTAGGGTTTTTTTTAAGTCAGAAAATAGGTAAGGTTTAGTGGGTTTGGGGAGGGTAGAGAGTAGGTTTAGTGTTTATGATTTTATTAGGTAGGAGGCTGTGGTTTGGGTTACTTATTGTTTAGTTTAGGTTTGGGTTTTGTGGTTTTTTTGGAGAAAAAAATTAAATAAACTCGTAGGTTTAAGTTTTTTTCGTTTACTTAGTTTATTTTTTATTTATTTAAGTTTATTTTATTTTTTATTTTTACTTAGGTTTATTTTTTAATTTTATTTAGTATAATTTATTTAGTTTAGGTTTATTTATTTTAGTTTAGGTTTTTTATTTTAGTTTATTTTTTAGGTTTTGGTTTATTTTTTAGTTTTTATTTTTATTTTATTATTTAAGTTTAGGTTTTTAGGCTTTTAGGGTTTAGGGTTTTTTTTCTAGGAAAACCCCATGTAGGGGTATTTTATTGCCACAAAAAGAGGGTTACAAGATCCTTAAAGGGGATAAACTCCAGAACTATTGCTCAAAGAGCTACAATCAACCTAAGGAGTAAATCCCCTATCTAAGTACATCCAAAAGCAAAAGAAGACATTAAAGAAATCAAAAGATACAAGTTGATTAACATAATAAGCCAAAGGAAGATTAGAGCCAATGCTCTGGAGGATGTGAGAATGCATGACAATATGGAGCAAACCTGCAAAAGGACAAGAGAGAATCACCTACAAAATTGTAATAAGAAAGAGATTAGATTAAGGTAATATGACAAAAGATAAATGAAAACAACATAACTGAGAATGATAAGAAGAATTATGATAGAAGGCTCGTGCTCAATCACACCAAGTAGTGATGCAAATATGAGCATCCAAACTTATAAGGGTTACATCACAAGAGCTACTTTAGAGATCATCATACCATCATAGAACAAATTGTGAGGAGAAAGCCATCTAATCAAAATTTATTATAGAGAGGAAATTAGCCGGGATAATGTGTCCCATTCAAGAAAAGTATCATCCATATAAATCCCCGACATGATATATATATATATATATATATATATATATATATATATATATATATATATATATATATATATATATATGAAAATATATAATATATATACAAGAAAAAATATAATAAAGGAAGCAATATCCCAACAATAAATACCTATATCAATAGCACCAAGTAAAGACAAATAAAGCTATAGCTCCAATAGCGATTCGTGACCAAAAATTGGATAATCCAGATCAACAAACAACCAAGAGAGCAAGACAGCAAAAAGCAGCAATTGTCCATAGTACCACCCATTCAGAATAGACAGTGCATACGACTGCACAAACCTAGCCGAATCGAGATGGGAATAAAGACAATAGCAGATAATGTAGATCACAACAATCAAGAGATGAACAGTAGTCCAAACATAAATAGCACGGGCATTCAGAAAGTCAACCCCAACAATAAAATAGTTAATGCAACATTGGAACCCACTAGAAGAAAAATCAAAAAGTGGATTCAAATGAGTATCAACATTAGAATCCAGAAAAAGCAAGACAGAAGATAACCAAGGAAAAAACCAGCCAAGATAGCAACAGTTAAGACAGCAACATCCAAGATAGGAAGGGACAGCAAGTTGGCTATAAAACCTCTCAATCAGAGTAAACATTGCAATAGTTAATAACCAAATAGATAGAGCATAAAAATAGGTATCTAGAAGGTAGCAACCTAGACAGCAATCACCAAAAACCATCAGAACAGCAATGTCAAAAATAGCTTGCTAAACATAGGACCCTGATGTCCTACAGCCAAAAAAGATGGAGCCAACATAGGAGTCCTGAAAAACCAAGGCAATAAATATCCATGACAAGAAACAACCAAGACAACAAAAAACTAGCTAGCTTTCCATAAAGCCACCCATCTAGGATAAACATTGCAATAGATACAAGTTTAACTGAAAGAAGATGGAGAAAATAGTAGCAGATAAAGTAGACCAATGAATTCAGATGATATGCATATAATAAACCAATAAGGGGGTTCAAAGCAAAAAACACCAAGCAATCAACAACTTCAGTAGAGAGTTGATGAACAAAACAAACCAAAACCCCAGAGATAGCATGTAGAGTATTAATCCAGTTTAGCCAACAACCAAGGCAGTTAATACCAACAAGCTGGTCAAGAGTCCACCCAAAAGCATATGAAAGATCCAAATAACCATATGGATAATCACAGGGATCTGCACAATGTTAACAGAACCAAGTGGGATAAAATAGAAGCAGGAGAAAATAGCAGTAATCCAATTGTTAACAACAAAAATAGTTAGAAAAATAAAAAATATGGAACAGATAATAACCACAAAGCCCACCAGCTGGACAAAGGACCTAAAATCCAAAAGACAATAATGGTAGCAAAAGGATTCAAAGGATAATAAACTGAAAAAAAACCTTCCAGATAAAGCTGATCAGGCTAGCAATTAAACCCACAACCACAGTAAAGGCTAATAGCGAAGCCATTAAGGAAATCCAAACCTGCAAGCAAATAATAAAATTGAACAAGGAATTACAAAATCTCGGCCAAGGTTAGGAAAAGAGGTTGTCAAGACAATGAAGACAACACCAAAATCACCTGTGAGTGTTTAAGGTTTATGGTTTAAGGTTTAGTTTAAAGTTTTAGATTTAGGGTTTTGAGGTTATGGTTTAGGGTTAGGTGGGTTTAGGAGTGCTTAGGCTTTACGGTTTTAGATTTTTTTTGGGTTTAACGCCAAGATTTAGGGAGGGTTATTTGGATTTTAGCATTTTGGCTGCAGGTTGGGTTTAGGGTCCAGTGTTTAGGTCAGGTTTATGGTTGGGAGGATCAGGGTGGTGGGTTGGGGTGGGTGGGCTCATGGTACCCATTTAGGATCTTTGGGGTGTGTCAGTTTAGGTTTTGTGATTTAGGGTTAGAGTTGTGTAGGGTTTATGGTAGGGTCATTTGGCTCAGTGAGAGCATAGAGTTTTTTAGCATTTAGGTTTTTTTGAAAAATAAATGCAAACCCAGCAGGTTTAGTTTTAATTAGTTTACAGTTTATTTTATTTTATTTATTTATTTTATTTTATTAGGTTTATTTTAATTTAATTAATTTAAATTATTTATCTTAGTTTAGTTTTAATTTTAGTTTATTTTGGTTTAGTTTATTTTAAGTTGTTTATTTTAATTTATCAGGGTTAAGTTTTAGGGTTTAGGGTTTAGGGTTTTAGGGTTTAAGGTGGGTTATGGAGATTGGGGTAGGGTAGGGAGGTTGTGGTAGTTTAGGTTATTTTTGGCAGGGTTTATGGGTTAGGGTTTTGGGGTTAGGGTTTAGGATTTAGGGTTTAGCATTTTTTTTTAAATTAAGTAACCTAGCAGGTTTAGGGTTTAGGGTTAGCTTAGGGTTTAGGGTTTAGGGTTTTGGGGTTTTTTTTAAAATTAAGTAAATCGTTAGGCTTAAGTTTATTTAGATTATTATTTATTTATTTTAGTTTATTTTATATTTTATATTCTTTAGGTTTATTATTTATTTTTATGTAGTTTAGTTTAATTATGTTATGTTAATTTATTTTAGTTTAGGTTTTTTATTTTAGATTATTTTTATGTTTAGGTTTAAGTTTAGGTTTATTTTTTGGTTGAGTTTTATTTTTATTTATTTTTTTTCTGGGAAACCCCATGGAGGGGTATTTTATTGCCACAAAAAGAGGGTTACAAGATCCTTAAAGTGGATAAACTCCAGAACTACTGCTCAAAGAGCTACAATCAGCCTAAGGAGTAAATCCCCTATCTAAGTACAACCAAAAGCAAAAGAAGGCATTAAAGTAATCAAAAGATACAATTAGATTAACATAAAAGGCCAAAGGAAGATTAGGACCAATGCTCTGCAGGACGTGAGAATGCATGACACTATGAAGCAAGCCTGCAAGGGAACAAGAGAGAAGCACCTGCAAAAAAGTAAAGGAAAGAAATTAGAGCAGTTAAGGTAATACATACATAATGATAACCGAAAACAGCATAATCTGAGAATGATATTAAAGAATTATGATAGAGAAGGCTCAGGCTCAGTCACATCAAGTTGGGGCAGATGCAAATATGCGCATCCAAACTTCAGCAGAAGGGTTACAGCATAAGAGCTACTACCAAACCAAAAGAGAGTGAAATCATCACAGCCATCATAGCCAACAAACCTGTGAGAAGATAACATCCAGTTGTTGAAAGTCTTGTGGACTTTATTACCTACAAACCTAAACAAAACTATATATAATATAAAGAGGAAATTGCAAAGGGCAGAAAGATTAGGGGTCTCATGCCAAAAAATTATCATCAATATAGCTGCCCTGACATGAGCATACTTATACATATGAAACAATCCAGCATAAAAACCATCCACAAGAAAATAGCAGAAGAGGTAGCCTACTGAAATCCTGCTAAGCAAGTCAATGAGCCTTTAAGTAACACCATCCCAAATATATGATACATATATGAAACTTTCAAGCCAGGAGTATAGCCTAGAAGTAAAAGTAAAGTCTAGAAAATGAGCCCAATCATAATAATGGATGTAGATGAGAACGAACCCCTTATTAGTATCCATATTAGTAGTTGGCAAAAAAACATTTGTAAAGAAAGGTAGTATAACCCAAAACCAAAAACAATGCCAAATAAAGATAGTGTAACAACGATGAGTCGGACAAAAGAACGGATAATCCATCAATAAACAACCAAGACAAGAAGACAAAGAAATGGCGAGTGCTCATAGTACCACCCCTTTAGAATAAAGATTGCATTCCAAGGAGATAGCAGCACAAGCCTGACTGAACCCATATGGGAATAGAAATAGCAGCAGTTAATATTGATCACAGCTATCAAAAAAATGAACAATAGCCTAGACAGAAATAGCAAGGGCAATCAGAAAGCCAACCCCAACAACAAAATAGTTAGTGCAACATTGGAACCCACCAGAGGATAAATCAAAATGGGGATTCAAATTAGGGTCCTCATTAGAATCCAGAAAAAACAAGATAGCAGATAACCAAGATAAAAAAATAGCCAAGACAGCAGCAGCCAAGATAGCCATAGCCAAGATAGCAAGGGACAGCAAGATGGCCATAGGACATCTCAATCAGAGAAGACATTGCAAAAGTTAGTAACCAAGTAAATAGAGCATAGAAACATGGATCGAAAAAGCAGCAGCCTAGACACCAATGACCAAAAATAATCAGAATAGCATAATCAGAAAAAGCATGCTGAGCATAGGACCCTAAAGTCCTACAACCAACAAAGATAGAGCCAACATTGGAATCATGAGAAATAAGGATAGCAAATATCCAAGGCAATAAATAGCCAAGATAATAAAAATCACCTAGCTGGCCAGAGAACCACCCAATCAGAATAAATAGTGTAATAGATACAAGTTTACCTGAAAGAAGATGGAGAAAAGAGAAGCAGATAAAGTAGTCCATAGAATTCAATTGATAAGCATATAATAAACCAATAAGTAGATTCAAATCAAAAGCCACCAAGCAGTCAATAACTTCAATAAAGGCTTGCTGAACAAACCCCAGAAAAAGCATGTAGAGTATTAATCAGCCACCAACAAACAACCCCAAGAATTTTGTCGATAAAGACTCAATGATCCTGACCATCCAATAACCAAGAAAGAAAGTAACAACAAGTTGGCCATAAAACCAACCATTCAAATTATACAGTGCATAAGATAAATCCTCGATAGTTAAGGAGAAGGTATGGCCAAGACTAACTGAAATAGTATATAAAAAAATAGCAGCTGGGGAAGACAGTAGCATCCCAGGTTTTAATAGCATAAACATTCAAAAAAATTGAGAGATAAGAAATAGTCAAGCAGAAAAATAAAAGCCATCTTGCAGTATACAATAGAGGCCAACTGACCAAAATAAAACAAAACCACAAAGGCAGCATGAGGAGAAATAATCCAGATACCAACATCCGTGACAAGAATTACCAACAAGTCGGATCTGCAATTTTAATAGCCAAAAGGTAAAAAACAACAGATTAATTAATCGCCAGTATGGAGAACAAAGAAAGACAAGAGCACTGGGGGGAACAAATAGCTAACAAACACAAGGTTAGCCAGCAAGACAGTGAATCCAGAAATCCAATAGTCGTAGGTTAGAACAGCACTATAATTATTGCAAATATAGGATAAGACAATAAAAAGCAGTGGGACAACAGAGCTACCATAAGGGTTCAAGAGGTTATGATCAATGAAATCCTTTAGAGAAATCAGGCTAGCAGCAAAACTACCCTCTTTAGAGAAATCAAACTGAATGGAATTCATTAAATATTACCAAACCTGTAAAGAACCATTAATAATAACAAAGGTATTGCATTTTGTTTTTTAAGTTTTTAGGTTTTTAGGGTTTAGGGTTTAGGTTTTAGGGTTTAGGGTTAGGATTTATGGTTAGGGTGTAGGGTTTAGGGTTTTTATGGTTTAGGATTTAGGGTTTTTACAGTTTAGGGTTTAGGGTTTAGGGTTTAGGGTTTAAGGTTTAGGGTTTGGGGTTTAGGGTTTAGGGAATATGGTTTAGGATTTAGGGTTTAATGTTTAGGGTATTTGGGGTTACTTAGGTTTAGGTTTTAAAATTAAGCAAAACGACACGTTAGATTTATTTAGTTTATTTTTTTTATTTATTTTAGTTTATTTTATTTTCTATTTTTATTTAGGTTTATTTTTTTAATTTTATTTAATTTAGTTTATTTATTTTAAAATTATTTATTTTATTTTAGGTTTTATATTTTAGTTTAATTTTTAGGTGTAGGTTTAGGATTACATTTTTTAGTTTAGTTTTATTTTTATTTTATTTTTTATGTTTAGGTTTTATTTATTTTTTTTAAATTTAGGTTTATGTTTGTAGGGTTTAGGGTTTAGAGTTTAGGGTTTAGGGTTTAGTATTTAGGTCCAAGGTTTATGGTAGGTTTAGGATTATAGGTTTAGTATCAGGTTTAGGCTTTATGGTTTAGGGTTAGTTTATGTTTAGGGTTTAGTGTTGGTTTAGGATTTAGGGTCTGGGGTTTTGAGAAAACAAACAAATCGACAGTTTTATTTACTTACTTATTTTTACTTATTTTAGTTTATTTTATTTTATTTTACTTAGGTTTATTTTGAATTTTATTTAGTATAGTATTATCTTTAAAATTTTATCTTACTTTATTTTAGGTTTATTTTTTTTAGTTGAGTTTATTTTTATTTTATCACAGGTTTAGTTTAGGCTTAGCTGGCCCAGGTGGACAAGTTTAGGGTTTAAAGTAGGATAGGGTTGGCCATGGTCAGATGGTTTAGGGTTTATGGCCCAGGATTTAGTGCTCAGCCTGGATCTGGTTTAGGGTCTGTAATGCCCAGGGTAGGGAGGGTTTAGGGTTTTGGCCTGGAGCCTTAACACCATGCTGGGTATTTAGGTGGGCTCAGTGGTCAGGTTTAGGGGTCATGGCTCAGGTCTGGGTAGGGCTCAGTCCCAGTTTCATGGCCCATGGTAGAGTGGTAGGCCCAGGGCCTGGCCTGGGGTGGTCTGGGTTTAGGATGAGGGTCTGGTAGAGTGGAGGGCTCAGGTTGAGGTAGGGTTTCAGTATAGAGTTTTAGGGTTTAGCCAGATCTTTTAAAAAAAAAATTAAATAGCCTGCAGAGTTTATTTATTTACATAGTTTCTTTATATTATTTTAATTATTTTTAATCCATTATTTTATTAATAGTTTATATTTAAATTTAGTTTATCTTTGGTAGTTTATTTTAAGTTGAGTTTTATTTTATTTTAGGTCAGTTGTGGTTTTTAGGGTTTAGTGGGTTTAGAGAGTTTAGGGTGTCAGGGTTGGGTCAGGGAGTAGTTGGTCCAATTAGTCAGGGTAGGGTTTAGGGCTAGTTTAGTGGTAGGAGGGCAGAGGATTTAGGATCTAGTTTTTAATTACAAACCCAGTATATAGGGTCAGGATTATGGGTGGGGTTTAGTTTGGGTTTTAAGTTAAGAAAACCATTAGGTTTAAGTTTATTTATTATTTAATTATTTTAGTTTAGTTTATTTTTATATTCATTAGGTTTTATTTTATGTGTTTTGTAATGTTATGTTAATTTATTTTAGTTTAGGTTTTATTTTAGTTTACTTTTAGTTTAAGTTTAGGTTTATTTTTTAGTTGATTTTATTTTTATTTTATTTTTGTGTTTTAGGGTTTAGGGTTTAGGGTTAGGATTTAGGGTTAGGGTTTTTTTTTTTTTTTTGGAAAACCCCATGTAGGGGGTATTTTATTGCCACAAAAAGAGGGTTACAAGGTCCTTAAAGGGGATAAACTCCAGAACTACTGCTCAAAGAGCTACAAAGCCTAAGGAGTAAATCCCCTATCTAAGTACATCCAAAAGCAAAAAAAGGCATTAAATCAAACGATAGAGATGTAAAGTAACAACAAAATAGTTTCAAAAGATAATCAACAGAAAAAACCTTCCAGATAAAGATGATCAAGCAAGCAGCCACAACCACATTAAAGGCAAATTGAGAATCCATAATAGAAGTCCAAACCTGCAAGGAATTAATAAAATTGAACAGGAAATTGCAAAATCTCTCTTGGCAGATTAGGAATATGAGGTTGGGCAAAACAATAAACAAGACAACACCAACGATGTGAACCATAAAACAACCCCGATAGCTAGGATAAAAGACTCAATGCTCCAGACAATCTAACAATCAAGAAAGAGAATAACAATAAGTTGGCCATAAAACCAACCATTCAAATTATACAATGCATAAATTAAATCCCAGAATGTTAAGGAAGAAATCTGGCCAAGACTAGCTGAACCAGGATATAAAAAATAGTAGCTGGAGAAAATAGCAACATCCCAAGTTTTAACAGCACAAACATTCAAAAAAAATTAGAGATAAGAAACAGTCAAGCAAAAAAATAGAAGCCATCTTGCAATCTGCAACCTCAATAGAGGCCAACTGAACCATACAAAAGAAAACCCTAGAAGAATCATGAGGAGCAGTAATCCAGATCAGACAACATCCAGGATAGTAATTACCAACAAGCTGGATCTACACAATTTTAACAAAGCCAAAAGGTAAAAAGCAACAAATTAGTTGATCAGCAGCAGCCTGGATGATAATAGCAAAGATAGTCAGAAGAACACCAGGAAATAAAAAGCTAACAAACATAAGTTTAGGCAGTAGGACGGTGAATCCAGAAATCCAACAGCCATAGATTAAAATAGCACTACAATTATTGCAACCATAGGATAGGCCAATAAAAAGCAGTGGGCATTAGAGCTACCATAAGGATTCAAAAGGGTATTATCAATAAAATCCTTTAAAAAAATTAGGCTAGTAGCAGAACTACCCTCCTCAGAGAAATCAGACTGAAAGGAATTCATGAAACAATACCAAACCTGCAAAGAATCATTAATAATAACAAAGGTATTGCATTTTCTTTCCTTACACGCATGTATTAAGCATATATTCAAGAAAATACATTAAACCAACTTCAAGATCGTTGGACAAAAGGCCAAAAAAGCCCAACCGCCAATAATTAAACCTTTAACATAGATGTAGCATCCAGGAATAGCAAGACCCCAAACAAGGTTGGGATAATTAAACCAACAGCAGATGCCACTTAGCTCAGTAAAGGACCAGCAAGGAGTGATATGATGATGCATCAGCAAATTCCAAAGAAGCAGCAGCACATTAACAGTAAAAATAGTAGAGGCGGTAAGCTCCCAATTAAAGTTAAGATAATTAAACCAATAGCATGTGCCACAGAGATCAACAAGTAAACAAAGGGATATCGTTGATGCATCGCGAAAGACCAAAGAAATAACAACAAGAAATAGAAAGTGATCAAATAAAAAGAGGTATTGAAATAGGTGAATCCAATAGGTTAGATTAATTTCGAGATAAGGAAACCCAAGATTGTCCACAACCAAGCCATGCAAATGTTTGGGAAGGGTTAGTTGATCAAAGAATTTTATTCCATCCAATCTATCACCCAGATTGGCCGGATAATCAACACATGCATTACCCTCACGCCATACATGAGTGATGTTAAAATTAAGTTGGGTAAGAAGAGTTATAGTTTGCTTCAGAAGGTAGTATAATTCAGTGTTGCTCATTTTGGTGGAAGTCAAAAGATCAATCAGCAGAAGGGCATCCACCTCAATCCAAATGTTGAGCCAACCATTTTGAAGGCAAATCTTAAGAGCTTTGTACACTGCCATAAGCTCAGCAAAAAGAACAGAGCAAAGATTAAGGGGGTAGGCAAAAGCACAGAGGACTTTACCATGAATATTTCTAAAAATGCCACCACAACCTGAGCCTTTATTAGAGACAGAGCCATCAATATTAATTTTAATAGTATGATCATAAGGTTTTACCCAATAAACAATCTTGTCATTTCTACAGCAGGGTTGATCCGGTAAGTTAAGACCCTGTTTATTGGCCATAAATTTTCAATCTTTGAAATGTTTATAGTCAATGAGGTTGGCATTAAACTAGTCATGAATTTTGTTTTTAATTCTAGCAATTATTCTCATGTGGTTCATAGGGATCTCACGATATTTTGTATCATTTCTGTCCATCCATAAGAACCAAATAAGGGTGATAGTAGTTATGACTTTAATGTGACCTTTAGTAGGGTTGTCAAAATAAACTTCAAGAAGTTGGTATAAAGTGAGGGAGCCATTGAAAATGACAATGTTAAAGAGATCATCATACCAAATCTAGAGTTTAGAAGCAATAGCCCCGTTAACAAAGACATGGTTCACATTTTCAATGTGAAAGCAGTATTGGCATTTTGAAGGTAATTGAAAACCTTTATCCCACAACAAGGAGTCAACAAGGATGAATTTTTTCAAAATTCACCAAGAAAGGACAGAATAAGAAGTAGGGATAGTGATATTCCAAAGTTTGAGAAACACATTGGAATAAACATGAGTTTCTTCAATGTGAAGCCAAACATTTTTAAAGTTGAAATCACCATTATGTGAGAGCTTAAAAAGGATCTGATCTTGATTGGTAGGAATTATAGGAATAGAAGTAAGTTTGTTCAAGAGAAAAGAAGGAATATAATCAATAAGCTTACTATTGTTCCACATTATTCGCGAAAGAATTTTAATAGCGACATGGAATGGGTGGAGAGTCATCATCAACCCACATCCATTCCAGTTATCTTGCCAAAAGAATGAGGAACTAGAGTTAATCCCCCAAAAAATTAAGGATTCGGCATCCCATTGGACTGAGCAAAGTCTTTTCCAAATAGGAGAGTCTCTCGCTTTATAGGGACAAATGAGGGGATGCTTACCCTTACAATATTTAGCAGTCATGAAATTAGCCTAAAGACTATTGTTACTCCTAAAATTTTACCAGAGTTTATAGGAAAAGGTAGTGATAGCTTCTTTGATTGGCTTACATCCAAGACCACCAGAAGAGTGCCACAACTTTTACCCCAAGAGGTCCATTCTTTTTTAGAGGAGTTATTAGAGCCCCAAAAAATTTGTTAAATAGACGCTCAATTGTAATGATAAAATGGTCGGCACAATGGTTTGGATGAGGTATAAAGGCATGGAATTAAGAGTGCTCTTAATCAAGGTGAGCCTACCACCAAAAGAGAGTAAATGAAATTCCCAAACAGAAATTTTATTGGAGATTTTTCGGATAAGATCATCAAAAAGGTGAGATCTTTTTTGACCTTTAAAAAGTGGAGCCTCGAGATAATTAATAGGAAGTTGATGAAGCTGAAAATTAGTAATTCTGGAGATTTGGTTGAGCCTTTTGGTAGGGATTTTAGCAAAAGGAATGAAACAACATTTTCCATCATTAAGAAGGAGGCCACTTTCTTTGCCAAATTCATTTAAGAGGTTCTTAATTGTTTTAATGTGTTGAATAGAGGCATTGCAAAAGATTATAAAATAATCAGCAAAACTGAGATGAGAAACAGGGATACCACCATGAGTATCAAAAAACATGATAGGATTTTTATTGAAAAGATCATTCAGGCTCCTCAAAAGATTTAGGGTTAAGGTTTAAGGTTTAGGGTTTTGGGTTAGGGTTTAGGGTTTTGGGTTTTGGGTTTAGGGTTTAAGGTTTTGGGTTTGGGTTTTGTGGGATTAGGGTTTAGATTTAGGTTTAGGGTTTATGGTACTTGTGGTTTATTTTTATTTTATTTTATTTATTTTATTTTATTTAGTTTATTTTTTTATTTTGATTATTTATTTTATTTTAGGTTTTTTTATTTTAGTTTATTTTTAGCAGTTTAGGATTACATTTTTTAGTTTAGTTTTATTTTTTATTTTATTTTTAGGTTTAGGTTTTATTTATTTTTCAGTTTAGTTTATTTAGGTTTAGAGTTTGGGGCTTGGGTCAGGATTTTGGGTCCAAGGGTTTAGGTAGTTGTTGTAGGTTTAGTATTACAGGTTTAGGCTTTTGGTTTAGCATTGTGGTAACGTTAGTGTTTAGGGTTTAGGATTTAGGGTTTGGGTTTTGGAGAAAATTAAACAAAATAGGTTTAATTTTATAATTTTATTTATTTTTATTTATTTTAGTTTATTATTTTATTTTACTTAATTTTATTTACAAGATAGTATTAATTTTAAATTTATTTATTTTAGCATATTGTTATTATCTTAGTTTATCTTTAGTTGGCTCTTTTAGAGTTTATTTTTATCTTACATTTAGTTTTGGCTAGCTAGGGTAGTTTAGGTTTAGGGCCTGTTTTAGGATCTGGGGGTTATAGTTGAGTTTAAGGTTTTTTATCTTTGGAGTTTTAAGTTTAGGTTAGTTTTGGGAGTTTTGGGTTTAGGGTTAGAATTATGTTTAGGGTTATGGTTTAGGGTTTTTAGGGTTTAGGGTTTAGGGTTTAAGATTTTATGTTTGGGGTTTAAGGTTTTAGGGTTTAGGGTTTACGATTTAGGGTTTTGGGGTTCAGGGTTTAGGGTTTAGGGTTTAGGGTTGTTGGTTTAGGGTTTAGAGTTTAGTGTTTAGGATTTAGCGTTTAGGTTTTTTTTGAAAAAAAAATAAATTAGCTGATACGTTTAAGTTTATTTAGTTTACATAGTTTATTTTTTATATACTTTAGTTTATTTATAATTTATTTTTATTAGATTTATTTTTTTATTTTAATTAGTTTAGTTTATTAATTTTAGTTTAGGTTTTTAATTTTAGTTTATTTTTTTGGTTTAGCTTTATTTTTAAGTTGAGTTTTATTTTTATTTTATTTTTTAGGTTTAGGTTTTTAGGTTTTTAAGGTTTAGGGTCTAGGGTTTAGAGTTTTAGCGTCTAGGGTTTTAAGGGTTAGGGTTTAGTGTTAGGGTTTAAGATTTTGGGTTCAGGGTTTATGTTCAGGGTTCAATTTTAGTTTAGGGTTTTTAAGTTTTACGGTTTAGGGTTTAGGGTTTAAAGTTTAGGGTTTGGGGTTTAGGATTTAGGGTTTAGGGTTTTTTTAATTAAGTAACCTGGTATATTTAGGGTTTAGGGTTAGCTTAGGGTTTAGGGTTTAGGGTTTTTTTAAGTTAAGTAAACCATTAGGTTTAACTTTATTTAGATTATTATTTAATTATTTTAGTTTAGTTTATTTTTTATATTCTTTAGGTTTATTTTTTATTTTTATGTAATTTAGTTTAATTATGTTATGTTAATTTATTTTAGTTTAGATTTTCTTTATTTTAGTTTATTTTTTAGGTTTAGGTTTAGGTTTACGTTTATTTTTTTAGTTGAGTTTTATTTTTATTTTATTTTTTAGGTTTTTAAGTTTTTAGGGTTTAGGGTTTAGGGTTTAGGGTTTAGGGTTAGGATTTAAGGTTAGGGTTTAAGGTTTAGGGTTTTTAGGGTTTAGGGTTTAGGGTTTAGGGTTTAGGGTTTTGGGTTTAGGGTTTAAGGTTTTGGGTTTGGGGTTTAGGGTTTTAGGGATTAGGGTTTAGGATTTAGGGTTTAGGGTTTAAGGATTACAGTTTAGGGTTAGCTTAGGGTTTAGGATTTTTTAAAATTAAGTAAATAGATAGGTTTAGATTTATTTAGTTTTTTTTTTATTTATTTTAGTTTATTTTATTTTCTATTTTTATTTAGGTTTATTTTTAAATTTTATTTAGTTTAGTTTATTTATTTTAGGATTATTTATTTTATTTTAGGTTTTTTTATTTTAGTTTATTTTTAGTTGTAGGTTTAGGATTACATTTTTTAGATTAGTTTTATTTTTATTTTATTTTTTAGGTTTATGTTTTATTTATATTTTAAGTTTAGGTTTAGGTTCGTAGGGTTTAGAGTTTTGAGTTAAGGGTTTAAGGTTTAGGTTTTTGGGGTTGTAGGTTTAGTATTATAAGTTTAGGCTTTATGGTTTAGGGTTAGTTTTATGGTTTAGGGTTAGTGTTTATGATTTAGGATTTAGGGTTTGAGGTTTTTCTTGGAGAAAAAAATTAAATAAATCGATAGGTTTCAGTTTATTTAGTTTACTTAGTTTATTTTTTATTTATTTTAGTTTATTTTATTTCTTATTTTTACTTAGGTTTATTATTTAATTTTATTTTGTATAGTTTATTTATTTTAGGTTTATGTATTTTAGTTTAGGTTTTTTATTTTAGTTTATTTTTTAGGTTTATGTTTATTTTTTAGTTGAGTTTAATTATTATTATATTATTTAAGTTTAGGTTTTTAGGCTTTTAGGGTTTAGGGTTTAAGGTTTAGGGTTTAAAGTTTTAGGATTTAGGGTTTTCAGGGTTATGGTTTAGCGTTAGGGTTTAGGGTTTAGGGTTTAGGGTTTAGGATTTAGTGTTTAGGCTTTATGGTTTTGGGTTTTTAGGGATTTGGGTTTAAGGTTTAGGGTTTAGGTTTGTCTTTGGATTTTATTTAGGGTTTAGTTTTAGGTTTTAGGTTTAGTTAGGTTTAAGTTTTAGGGTTTAGGTTTAGTGTTTAGGTTTAGGTTTATAGTTTATAGTTTAGGTTTAGGGTTTAGGTTTTAGGTTTAGCATTTAGGGTTTTAGGTTTAGGGTTTAGGGTTTAAGGTTTAGGGTTTTAGGTTTAGGGTTTAGGTTTTAGGTTTAGTTTAGGTTTAGGGTTTAGAGTTTAGTATTTTAGGTTTATTTAGGTTTTGATTAAATTAAATTAGGTTTAGGTTTAGTTTAGTTTATTTTTTATTTATTTTAGTTTATTTATTTTATTTTATAAGGTTTATTTTTTTATTTTAATTAGTTTAGTTTATTTATTTTAGTTTAGTTTTTTAATTTTAGTTTATTTTTTTAGTTCAGGTTTATTTTTAAGTTGAGTTTTATTTTCATTTTACTTTTTAGGTTTAGGTTTTTAGGTTTTTAGGGTTTAGGGTTTAAGGTTTTAAGGGTTATGGTTTAGTGTTAGGGTTTAGGGTTTAGGGTTCAGGAATTAGGTTCAAGGTTCAGTTTTAGTTTAGGCCTTTTAGGTTTTAGGGTTTAGGGTTTAGGGTTTAAGGTTTAGGGTTTAGTGTTTAGGATTTAACATTAGGGTTTATAGTTTTTTTTAATTAGGTACCCTGGTAGGTTTAGGGTTTAGGGTTAGCTTAGGATTTAGGGTTTAGGGTTTAGGATTTTTTTTAAAATTAAGTAAACCGTTAGGTTTATATTTATTTAAATTATTATTTAATTATTTTAGTTTAGTTTGTTTTTTATATTCTTTAGGTTTATTTTTTATTTTTATGTGGTTTAGTTTAATTATGTTATGTTTATTTTATTTTAGTTTATTTTTTAGGTTTAGGTTTAGGTTTACGTTTATTTTTTTAGTTGAGTTTTATTTTTATTTTATTTTTTTTAGGTTTTTAGGTTTTTAGGTTTAGGGTTTAGGGTTTAGGGCTAGGATTTAGGGTTAGGGTTTAGGGTTTAGGGTTTAAGGTTTGGGTTTGGGTTTAGGATTTAGGGTTCAGGGTTTAGTGTTTAGGGTTTAGGGTTTACGGTTTAGGGTTAGCTTAGGGTCTAAGTTTTCTTTAAAAAAAATTAAGGATAGGTTTAGACATTTAGTTTTATTTTGTTTATTTATATTTTATTTTAGGTTTCTTTCTAATTTTATTTAGGTTTATTTTTAAATTTTATTTATTTTAGCTTATATATTTTAGTATTTTTTATTTTTTTTAGGTTTTTCTATTTTAGTTTCATTTTTAGGTATAGGTTTAGGTTTACATTTTTTTTAGTTTAGTTTTATTTTTATTTTATTTTCTAGGTTTAGGTTTAGGTTTGTATTTTAGTTTTATGTTTTGGTTTCAATTTTAGGTTTTTATTTTAGGTTTATTTTTAGGTTTTATTTTTTTGTTTAGGTTTAGCTTTATTTTTAGTTTATTTTATTTTCATTTAGTTTAGGGTTTAGGTTTAGATTTTATTTATTTTAGTTTAGTTTATTTTAGTTTAGGTTTAGATTTATTTTACTTTATTTAATATAGGTTTAATTTTTTTAATTTAATATTTATGTTTTGTTTTTTTTGTTTTTTTTGGCTTTATTTTTATGTTTAATTTTTTAGGTTTAGGTTTTATTTTATGTTTATTTTATTTTTATTTTACATTTAGTTTTTAATTTATTTAGGTTTTTTATTTTTAGGTTTATTTTTATTTTTATGTTTATGGACGAATGCGGGCAAAGAAGTTAGTCCATGAAACTAGAATTAGGTTAGGATCTTGGAATATAGGTACTCTTACAAGTAAATTAATGGAATTAATAGATATTATGGTTCATTGAAAGATAAATATTTTATGTGTTCAAGAAACTAAATGGGTTGGCGAGAGATTGATATTTTAGGTTTTAAACTTTGGTATTCAGGTAAAAGTCGAATTAGAAATGGTGTAGGTGTGATTATAGATAAAAGTTTGAAGGATAATGTTATAAGTATTAATAGATGTGGAGATAGACTTATAGCTTTAAAGATTATTGTTGATACTAAGATTATCAATGTTATAAGTGTCTATGCTCCTAAAGTAGGTTTGGAGGTAAACTCAAAATAAAATTTTTGGAATGAATTAGAGGGATTAATACAAAAGATACGTCTTGGAGAAAAATTATATATTGGGGAGATTTAAATGGACATGTTGGTAGAGTGGTAGAAGATTTTAAAAGTATTCATGGTGGTTATGGATTTGTAGTGACTAATGAAGATGGTAGGACTATATTAGATTTTTCCTTAGCTTATGATTTTGTAGTTGCTAATACTTTATTTAAGAAAAGAGATGAACATATTATTACTTATAAAAATGGATCTAGTAAAACACAGATCGATTATTTTCTGATAAAAAAATAAATCATTTAGATTGTAAAGATTGTAAGGTCAATTCAAGTGAAATTTTAAGTACCCAACATTGACTATTAGTTTTATATTTTAAGATGAAAGGTTGTAAGAGAAAAAATAAACTAAATTATTGTCCTAGATTAGGGGGACACTTAAAGAACACAAATCAAAATATTTTAAGAGCTACAAGAAATTAGAATTTGGGATGTTCAAAAGAAAGCTAACGTTATGTGGAAAAAAATATCAAGTGAAATTAAACAAGTTGCTAAAGATGCGCTTGGAGAATCAAAAGGAAAAGCTTCTTTTAATAAGAATAATTAGTGGTGGAGTCAGAGTGTGCAAGAAAAGATAAGAAATAAGAACCATTGTTATAAAACTTGGTTTAGATGTAAAAACTCGGAGAATTGGGAAAGATATTAAGTGGCCTGTAGAGATTCTAAGAAAGTAATATATGATGCAAAAAATTTAGCTTTTAATGATTTATACAATAGATTAGATAGCAAAGAAGATGAAAGATGTATGTATAAGTTAGCCAACCAAAGAGATAGGAGAAGTAAAGACATAGTTCAAGTGAGGGGTATTAAGGATGAAAATAATAAAGTGCTTTTCTTAGAAAAAGATATTGAAAATAGGTGGATGAGGTATTTTGATAAACTTTTCAATGAAGGATCTGAAAGTACGATTGATTTTAGCAACCTTAATACCCTAAACAAAAATAGAAAATTTCTTTTTATCATCGTATTAGTAAATCTGAAGTTAGTGAAGCTTTAAAAGAAAATGAAATGTGGAAAAGAAGTAGGATCGGATAATATTCCAATAAATGTGTGGAAATGTTTAGGAGATCAAGGAATTTCTTGGCTTACAAATCTTTTTAATGTTATTTGAAAGACTAAAAAGATGTTGATGAGTGGAGAAAGAGTTTGTTGGTTCCTATATTTAAGAATAAAGGTGGTGCACAAGAGTGTGCAAATTATAGAGGAATTAAGTTAATGTGCCATACATTAAAATTATGGGAGAGAGTAATTGAGCATAGGTTATGATGTGATACATAAGTTTCTCACAATCCGTTTGGTTTCATGCCAGGTAGATCTACTATGGATGCTATACATTTTTTAAGAGGTTTGATGGAGACGCATTGAGAAAGTAAGAAGGATCTACATATGATATTTATTGATTTAGAGAAAGCTTATGATAAAGTCTCAAGAGATGTTCTTTGGAGAGTTCTAGAACAGAAAGGAGTTAATATTGGTTATATTCAAGTCATTAAGGATATGTATACTAGAGCATTTGTGTCCAAACACAAGGAGGATTGACAAAATATTTTACTATTTCAGTTGGATTACATCAAGGATCAACATTAAGCCCTTATCTTTTTACTTTAGTTATGGATGTTCTTATGAGGCATTTACAAGAAGATGTACCTTGGTGTATGCTTTTTCTAGATGACATTCTTCTTATTGATAAGACTAGAGAGGGAGTCTAACAGAAACTTGAATAATGGAGGTCAACTTTATAGCATAAAGGTTTTTGTTTAAGTAGATCTAAAACTAAATATATGGAGTGTAATTTTAGTTTTAGAAGTTTTAGTGGTAGTGTTGTGACTTTAGGTGATCAAGTCATTAATAAGAGTGAGTAATTCAGATATTTAGGCTCTATTGTTCAAAATGATGGTGAAATAGATGGAGATGTTATTAGTAGAATTCAAGTTGGATGGTTGAAGCGGAGGAATGCATCTGGCCTATTATGTGATAAAAAAGTTTCACTTAAACTTAAGGAAAAATTTTATAAGATGGTGGTAAGACCTACAGATGACTTTATGGTGAATGTTGGCCAATAAAAAAAAGAGAAGCATAAGACTAAATTAAGTGTTACATAGATGAGGATGCTCGTGGATGAGTGGCTTTACTCTTAGAGATAGAATGCAAAATGAGTATGTTGGGAAAAAGTTGGAGTAGCTCAGGTAGATAAGATTAGAGTAGATGGTTTGGCCACATAAAGCGTCTACCATCCATGACCCGATTAGGAGAGTAGATGCATTAGATTTGACTTATGTTAAGAAGGGTAGAGGTAGACCTAAAAAGACTTGGTTAAGATGTAAAAAAATGACTTTAGTATACTTGAATTAAATGAGAATTTGACACATAATAGGACACAATGGAGACAAAGGTTCATGTATCCAACCCCACCTAATGGGATTAACGCTTGTTGTTGTTATTGTAATTTAGGTTTTTTCTTTTAGTTTAGTTTTTATTTTTTATGTTATTTTATTTTTTTATATTTTATATATTTTATATTTTATTTATTTTATTTTATTTTGGTTTAGGTTTATTTATTTTATTTTAGGTTTTATTTAATTTAGAGCTTTGGGTTTTTAGGGTGGATCTGTGTTTACAATTTGGTTTAGGGTTTAGGGTTTAAGGTTTAGGGTTTAGGGTGGGGAGTGGAGTTAGGGTAGGTTGGGTTTAGGGTGTTTAGGCTTTAGGTTTAGAAAGTTTAGTGGTTGGGTCAGTTTTTAGCTTTAGTGTTTAAATTTTTAAGATTTAAGGTGGTGGTTTGGGGTGTAAGGTTTAGTTTTAGGTTTAGGTTAGGGTGGTTTATGGTTTAGGGTTTAGGATATGTTTTTGGGTTTAGGGTTTAGTGCTTAGTGTTCAGGGTTTAGTCATTATTATTAGTTTTAGTTATTTTTATTAGTTTTAGTTTTTAGTTTATTATTAGTTTTATTATTATTAATTTAGTTTTATTTTATTAGGTTTGGGTTCAGGGTTTAGGGATAGCTTAGGCAGGGGTGTCAATTCAAGTCGACTTGAATTAATTTGACTCGACAAATATATTGAACCGACCCATTTATTAAATGAGTCAAAAACTTTAACCTGAACCTGACCTGACTTCAACCAAATTGACCCGACATGACTCGAATGATCTATTTATATATATTTTTTAAGTCAAAATAGAGCTCGTGTGTAAAAATCAGGTCAATTTTGGGTTCCCTGTTCAAATTTGAGTTGGCGGGTCAAAAATCGAGTCAATTTTGAGTTGGTGGGTCAACCTGAACTCGACCCAAAAATTATTCACGTCAACCCAAACCTGGATTTTTTAAGTTAGGTTCGTGTTGAGTTATCATGTCAGTTCAATTTTTGACACCCTATGCTTAAGGTTTAAGGTTTTAGGGTTCAAGTCTAAGGTTTTTAGGGTTTAGGGTTTAGGGTTTAGGGTTAGTTTAGGGTTTAATGTTTAGGGTTTTAGGATTTAAGGTTTAAGGTTAGGATTAGGGTTTACGGTTTAGGGTTTATGGTTTAGGTTTATCAGTTTAGGGTTCTAAGTTTAGGGTTTAGCGTTTAGGGGTTCAGATTTAGTGTTTAAAATTTAGGGTTTAGGGTTTTTTATTTAAAATTAAGTAAACTTGTAGGTTTATGTTTATTTAGTTTATTTAGTTTATTTTATATTTTTATTTTTATTTATTTTTATTTTTATTTAATTTAGTTTATTTATTTTAGTTTAGGTTTTCTATTTTACTTTATTTTTTAGGTTTAGGTTTGGGTTTATTTTTTAGTTGAGTTTTACTTTTTATTTTATTTTTTAGGTTTTATTATTTATTATTAGGTTTAGGGTTAAGGTTTTATTTAGGTTTAGGTTTATGTTTTTATTTTATTTTTGTAGGTTTAGGTTTTAGGTTTTTATTTAAGGTTTATTTTGAGGTTTTATTTTTTAGTTTAGGTTTAGGTTTATTTTTAGTTTATTTTATTTTCTTTAGTTTAGGGTTTAAGTTTAGTTTATTTCAGGTTTAGGTTTAGGTTTTATTTATTTTAGTTTAGGTTTAGGTTTAGGTTTATTTTGTTTATTTTACGTTTAGGTTATAGGTTTTATTTTTTATTTATTTTTAGATTTATTTTTTAGCTTTAGGTTTTTATCTAATTTTTATTTTATCTTATTTTATTTTTACGATTAGGTTTGATTTTATTTAAGTTTTTTATTTTTATGTTTATTTTATTTTTCAGTTTAGTTTAGGTATTTATTTATTTTAATTTATTTTAGTTTTTATTTTTTCTTTTATTTTATTTTTAGGTTTAGGTGTAGGTGTAGGTTTAGGTTTTAGTTAAAGTTTTTATTTTATTAAATTTTTTTATTTTATTTAGGTTTAGGTTTTCTATTTATTTTATTTTTAGTTTTTATTTAGTTTAGGTTTAGGTTTTTAGGTTTTCATGGTTTAATGTTTAGGGTTTTGGGTTTAGGGTTTAGGCTTTAGGGTCTTAGGGTTTATAGTTTAGGATTAGTTTTAGGTTTTATGGTTTAGGGTTAGGGTTTTATTTATTTATTTTTTTAAAAAAAATTAAGTAAATCAGTAGGTTTATGTTTTCTTAGTTTATTTTTATTTACTTTAGTTTATTTTATTTTTTTTATTTAGG
The DNA here is from genome assembly GCA_021442155.1 of Cymbidium sinense. NCBI lineage: Eukaryota > Viridiplantae > Streptophyta > Magnoliopsida > Asparagales > Orchidaceae > Cymbidium > Cymbidium sinense. Next base: position 319,836 of record JAKCPB010000096.1, read on the forward strand.
TTTTTTTATTTCTATTTAGTTTAGTTTATTTATTTAGGTTAATTATTTTAATTTAAGCTTTTTATTTTTGTTTATTTTTTAGGTTTTTGTTTAGGTTTAGGTTTAAGTTTACTTTCTAATTTTGTTATATTATTATTTTATTTTTTATTTTTAGGTTTAAATTTTTATTTTATTTTTTTAGCTTTAGGTTTTTCGATTTTATTTTAGGTTTGTTTTTAGGTTTTTTTTTTAGTTTAGGTTTAGATTTACATTTTATTTATTTTAGTTTAGTTTATTTTAGTTTAGGTTTAGGTTTTTTTTAGTTTAAGTTTATGTTTTATTTTTTATTCATTTTTAGATTTTATTTTTAGGTTTTATTTTTAGGTTTATATTTTAGGTTTAGGTTTTTATTTAGTTTTATTTTATTTTTGGTTTATTTTATTAATATTTCTCATTTAATTTTTATTATATTTAGGTTTTTTATTTTTAAGTTTTTTTAGCTTAATTTTTTATATTTTATTTTATTTTATTTTATTTTAGGTATAGGGTTAACTTTAGGTTTAGGTTTAGGTTTAGGTTTTAGTTTAGGTTTTTATTTTATTTTATTTAGGTTTATGTTTTTTTATTTATTTAATTTTTAAGTTTTATTTTATTTAAGTTTAGGTTTTTGGGGTTTAGGGATTAGGGCTTAGGGTTTAGGGTTTAAGGTTTGGGGTCTAGGGCTTATGGTTTACGGTTTATGGTTTAGAGTTTAGGGTTTTATGGTTTATGCTTTTAGGGTTTAGGGTTTAGGGTTATGATTTAGGGTTTAGTGTTTAGGATTTAAGATTAGGGTTTAGGGTTCAGAGTTTAGGGTTTTGGGTTTGGGGTTTATGATTTTTTAGGATTTAGATTTTAGGGTTGTAGGTCTAGTATTATAGGTTTAGGCTTTATGGTTTAATACTTTTATTATTTAGGGTTTAGTGTTTAGGGTTTAGGATTTAGGGTTTGTGGTATTTTTTGGAGAAAAAAATTAAATAAACTCATAGGTTTAGGTTTTTTAGTTTTCTTAGTTTATTTTTTATTTATTTTAGTTTATTTTATTTTTTTTATTTTTACTTATGTTTATTTTTTAATTTTATTTAGTATAATTTATTTATTTTAGTTTAGGTTTTATATTTTAGTTTATTTTTTAGGTTCAGGTTTATTTTTAGTTGAGTTTATTTTTATTTTATTATTTAGGTTTTAGGTTTTTTTTTTTTTAGGGCTAAGGTTTAGGGTTTAAAGTTTTTGGATTTAAGGATTTTGAGGTTATGGTTTAGCGATAGGGTTTAGGGTTTAGGGTATAAGATTTAGTTTTTAGGCTTTACGATTTTGGGTTTTTAGGGTTTTGGGTATATGGTTTTGGGTTTAGTGTTTTGGCTTTGGAGTTTTAGCATTTAGGATTGTAGGTTTTGGGTTTAGGGTTTAGGGTTAGGGTTTAGTGTTTAGGGTTAGGGTTTAGGGTTTTTGGGGTTTAGGGTTTAGTGTTTATGGTTTATGATTTAAGGTTTAGGGTTTAAGGTTTTGGGTTTGGTTAGGGTTAGGTTTGGTGGTGCCTAGGGTTTAGGTTTATGATTTTATTTTAGGGTATAGGGTTTAGTGTTTAGGGTTTCTATTTTTTGGGTTTAGGGTTTAGGGTTTCTATTTTTTGGGTTTAGGGTTTAGGGTTTAGGTTTTAGGGTTTAGAGTGTTTAAGGTTTAGCATTTATTTTATTTTATTTTTGAAAAACAAATTAATTAACCGGCAGGTTTAGGTTTATTTAGTTTACATAGTTTATTTTTTATTTATTTTAGTTTATTTATTTTTTATTTTCATTAGGTATAATTTTTTTATTTTAATTAGTTTAGTTTATTTATTTTAGTTTAGTTTTTTAATTTTAGTTTATTTTTTTGGTTTAGTTTTATTTTTAAGTTGAGTTTTATTTTTATTTTATTTTTTAGGTTTTAGGTTTTTTATGGTTTAGGGTTTAGGGTTTTTTTAGAGTTTAGGCATGGGAAGGGTTAAGATTTAATGTTAGGGTTTAGGTTGGGTTGTGGTTTAGGGTCCACTTTTAGTTTAGGGTTTTTAGGTTTTAGGGTTTAGGGTTTAGGGTTTAGGGTTTAGGGTTTAGGATTTAGGTTTTAGGGTTTAGTATTTTTTTTTTAATTAAGTAACCTAATAGGTTTAGGGTTTTGGGTTTTGGGTTTTTTTAAATTAAGTAAATTGTTAGGTTAAAGTTTATTTAGATTATTATTAATTATTTTAGTTTTGTTTATTTTTTATATTTTGTAGGTTTATTATTTATTTTTATGTAGTTTAGTTTAATTATGTTATGTTTATTTATTTTAATTTTGATTTTATTATTTTAGTTTATTTTCTTAGGTTTAGGTTTAGGTTTACATTTATTTTTTTAGTTGAGTTTTATTTTTATTTTATTTTTTAGTTTTTTTAGGTTTTTAGGGTTTTGGGTTTAGGGTTTAGGATTAGGATTTAGGGTTAGGGTTTAGGGTTTAGGGTTTTTAGGGTTTTGGGTTTTGGGTTTTGGGTTTAGGGTTTAAGGTTTTGGGTTTGGGGTTTAGGGTTTTAGGGATTAAGGTTTAGGATTTATGGTTTAGGGTTTAGGGTTTATGGTTTAGGGTTCACTTAGGGTTTAGGTTTTTAAAAAAAAATTAAGTAAAGAGATAGGTTTCGATTTATTTTGTTTATTATTTATTTATTTTAGTTTATTTTATTTTCTATTTTTATTTAGTTTATTTTTAAATTTTATTTAGTTTAGTTTATTTATTTAAGGATTATTTATTTTATTTTAGGTTTTTCTTTATTTTAGTTTAGTTTTTAGTTGTAGGTTTAGGTTTACATTTTTTTTTAGTTTAGTTTTATTTTTATTTTATTTTTTAGGTTTAGGCTTTATTTATTTTAAAAGTTTAAGTTTAGGTTTGTATTTTATTTTCTTAGGCTTCGATTTTAGGTTTTTATTTTAGGTGTATTTTTAGGTTGTATTTTTTGTTTAGGTTTACTTTTATTTTTAGTTTATTTTATTTTATTTAGTTTAGGATTTAGGTTTAGATTTTATTTATTTTAGTTTAATTTATTTTAGTTTAGGTTTAGATTTATTTTACTTTATTTAATTTAGGTTTACTTTTTTTAGTTTAATGTTTATGTTTTATTTTATTATTTTTTAAGGTTTTATTTTTATGTTTTTTAGGTTTATGTTTTTATTTAGTTTTTATTTTATTTTATTTTATGTTTATTTTATTTTTGTTTTACAGTTAGTTTTTATTTTATTTAGGTTTTTTATTTTTAAGTTTATTTTATTTTTTTTAATTTAGTTTAGGTTTTTTCTTCTTTTAGTTTAGTTTTATTTTTTATTTTATTTTATTTTTTGGTTTAGGTTTAGGTTTTACTTTATGTTTTTATTATGTTTTATTTATTTTATTTTATTTTGGTTTAAGTTTTTTTATTTATTTTGTTTTTTAGGTTTTATTTAATTTAGGTTTAAGCTTTTAAGTTTTTAGGGTTTATGGTTTAGGATTTTATAATTTAGGGTTTAGTTTTTAAGGTTTGAGTGGGTCAGGTTTAGGATTTAGGGTTTAGGGTTGGAGGTCAGTGGGGTTGGGGTTTAGGGTTTAGGGTTTAGGGTTTAGCTTTGTGGTTTAGTGGTTTTGTGGGTTTGTGGTTGCCTTAGGTTTATTAGGAGGTTTAAGTTTAGGCTTGGCTCAGTTTTAGTTTGGTTTAGTTTAGTAGGGATTATTAGTTTAAGGTTTATTTTATTTTATGTTTAGATTTGTCAGTTGGGTTAGGGTTTAGGGTTTTAGTTAGTTTTAGAGTTTAGGGTTGAGGTTTAGTGTAGTCAGGGTTCATACTGAGGTTTAGTGTTTAGTTTTGGGCTTTATTTTAGGTTTAGGGTTTATAGATTAGGTTTAGGGTTTTAGTATTTAGGGTTTAGGGTTTTAAATGTTTTATTTTATTTTATTTTGTTTATTTATTTTTAGTTATTTATTTATTTATTTTGAGGTTTTATTTTTAGGTTTATTTTTTAGGTTTAGGTTTTTATTTTGTTTTTATTTTATTTAGGGTTTTGTGGCACCATCCTTCAAGATCTTTGATGGCAGTGGAAACCCACGATAACACAATGCGCACTTTAGAGTCAGTTGTTGCAACATCGATGGTCAGAACGCTCTTCTTCTTCTTTGTTAAATGTGTGTTGCATTTGATTAATTACAAGCGAATGGTTCGGTGAAGACTTTGTTGAGTTGGAGTACCTCTTCATCAAGAGGTTTGCTAGAGCTCAGTAGAAACTCAACGAATCACTTATTGATTACATTCTCAGGTGATGCAACCTGAGCATGAAATGCGAACTACAATTGTCTGAATCGCATGCCATTGAGATTCTTCTCAAGAATATCCATAACCCGGTCACCTTCATGCTTATGGGCTTTACTATCAAAATATTCAAAAAAAATTAATCAACAAGGCGGGTAGCCTATAAGAGGAAGTTGAGCAGTTGCCCTTTCCCGACCAATCATCTAGGCCCAAGCCGCATAAGGTGTTTGAGAAGAAGCCAAGGACAGTTGTGTCAGTGGACATAGGGATGTAGCCAGCCAGAGTTCAGTATTAGAGACTACGAGCTCAACAGCCTCATTTGAACCTCCTCTTCCACCACCTCAACCATCATATCGGCCACCACAACCGCCACAATGACCATTTACACCACCTCAATAGCCTACCCAGCAGCGGTATTCATATCTATTGCTAGGTAGTTACTTTCCACCTACTCTTACCGATAGATTAAATAATCCATATTCATTCAAGAGGGAGGTAGTTAGAAAAATATTTAAGAATCTCTTAAACAAAACCAGACTTTCAGTTACCAGAGCCTAAGAGGATAGAGGAAGTGGGCAAGAGCGATGATCCTAGCTATTGCCCCTACCACTGCATGTTAGGCCATGTCTTAGAGGATTGTACTTCTTTAAAGGACTAGCTTGAGCGCAGCTACAAGTTTGGAGCCATAGTTTACCTTTTTGATCCTACCTATTGTAGTTATGATCCTTTCCTTTCTGATTTATAATTGAACTATCCTTCTCTGAATCAATTAGGTTCACATCTTGAGATTGACTTAGATCCAACTGACTTTGAGGATCCTATAGAAGAAGTTGTAGGTATGTTTGATCAGAAGGTAGAACTTTCCAAAAGCTCATCATTCAAAGAAGTCATTGAAGTCAACTTACACAATGGCAAAGTTCTACCTCCTAAGGTAGCACCTCAGGATAACGATAAGCAAGTCATTGGTTCTAGTGAGCAGATAGCCCCTCCATAGGATGCTCCACCCATGGATATGCTTGTGGAGGACCAAGCCAGAGATGATTACAATGCCCTAGCTCACCTTAAAAAGTTTCCAACTAAGTTAAGCATATATGATGCCCTTGCCTTATCTAAAGAGATGAGGGAATTTCTAATCAAGGCCTTACTTGATCTAGAGATATACTTAGCTCAGCTGGCCACTACTAAAGAAAAGGCATGCCACTCGAAGGACATCTTAAGAGTTACATTTAGTGATGAAAACTTACTCCTAGGGATGACCGAGCACAATCACCACTTTACATTATAGTGGAAGTTGGTAGATATAGGCTATCCAAAGTTTTGGTTGACCCAGGTGTACCAGTCAACATTATGAGTCTAAGAACCCTTGCTTACTTGAGGATCGACATCTCCAAACTCTAAAAAGAAAGGATGATGTTGAGAGGATTCAATGAACAAGATGAGAGGGCCTTATGTTGTTTATTTTTGGATGTATAAGGGGACACACGCGATTATAGTGGTACTTTTTAAGGTGATCACACATTGAGGTATGATGTACTATCTCAAAAGATAGAGACATCACCCTACAATGGACCAAATCATGGTATAAGGACTCCTAAGGTATGATGGGTCTTCAAACTTACTAGCAATTTTTTCCCTAGTTTATATTGATGAATAAAGTAGGGTTTATATTAAACCAGTTTTTAAGATCCCTATGGAGGCAAGCCTCCATAGTTAATTACATCTTAGCAAATGAAATTTCTTAAGAATACTCTCGATTAAAGTAGACAATTATCATCTCCAAACATTTCAAGGTTAGACTATGAAAGGATTAGTTGTATTTGGAAAATCAATTGGGAAAGTTCAAGGAGAAGACTTATTTTTGGAATCCAAATAAAATAAGTAAGAAATTCTCATGATTCTAGGAAGCTTAGTGAGCATTCCAATGTATCATGTGGTTGGGCTTTATAATTTTAAGGTTGAGAAGATTTATATGTTTTGAGTTAAAATTTTATTAGATTACTAGGGCTTATAATCCACCAACACAAAGTTGTGGGAATGCCTAAGAGGTGAAGATTTATGCTCTTAGCCTAAAGAAAATAGCTATCTCAGATCTTAATTCAAGGGAGCTTTAGTATAAGCTAAAGCATGACCTAAATCTAAGTGACAATTGGACATTAGGGTTTACCTCTACAAGTGAGAATAAATTGTCTAATTTTTGGACTTATAATTGCTTGGAGTGGCTACCAGCTAACTCATCCCATGATTTTAAAACTAAGTAGTCTGGTTTTATGAATTGCAAGATAGCTATGGTAGTTATTTAATTAGAAAGAGACTAAAGTCCTAACAAACTCCTTATGAGACTAGAGCATGAGTGGTATGAGCATATGACTTAATCTATAGATGCAAAACCTTTTCAAATTTTATTTCATTTTAGACACATCATTTTGATAGAGGCTTTAGGATTTCTTATGCATAAATGCATGATGAAATAGGTTATGGATCAAATCAGCTAGAAGAAAGTGTTCTCCATCACAATGGATGCCCTCATAGGTCAAGCATTCCTTTATGGTGCAAGGATGGAGATCCTTCATGTTCAAGAGAGAAAGAATATGCATGCATGATGTGAAACATACAACCATACGGCTAATGGGTTTCTAAATCTTTTAATTATCTTATTTATTTTTTAGGCTTTATAATGAGGTTATGAGTTGTTTAAAATTTAGTTATGAGTGATTAGTTGGGTAAAAAAGTTATTTTTATCCTAAGAGCTTAATCATATCCAAGCCACACATTAAAGCATTAATCATTTAAGAAACTATAAAAAGCATGCCATCCTGATGCATAATGTTAACATAACATCAAACAATTATATAAACTACCATAAAAGAATACAAGGTCAATGCATTTGGGTACTGCTGTACAACCCGAAGAGAAAAAATATGGGTAGCCGAGCTCTACCCTTATACAACTATGAGTATGAAAGCATAATTATAATTGTATTAAATGCTATGGGGGTCTTCTTTGTTTATATCTCCATTTATGATTTGGTTCCTTCTTTGATTCGGATGGTGCTTGCTTCAAAGGCATCACAGGGCACTCTAGGATAAAGCCTTCTATCCACTACTCATCCTAATGCCCAATAGCACTAATCTTAATTCCTATTACAAAAATTATATTTATGTGGGAAAATTAAATCTAACTACACCTGCAAAATAAATGTTAGCTAAATATACATATAATCCCAAGCAATTTTACTTATACTTTAGACTTAGCACCCTACACATGGGTAACTAAGCCCACCTGTCCTAACTTGGATTATGCTTGAGGATTTAAGCAACCTGCGAAAAGAGCATTCACATTTATTTTTAATAATCCCCTGCAGAAAACATAATTAAGCTAGTATTGGCCTATCATCAAGTCTACAAAGCATACACCCTAACATCCAATCTAAAATAGTACATCATAAAACAAAACACACATCACATCAAACACCATCCTAACTTAGAGCTAGAAGTGGTGACTTAATCCTAATGTGTATATTAAGGCTTGTGTGTTTCTTCTTGCCATGCATTAGTGTTATATTTTTCTAAGTGTGGAAGGATTCAATTTAACATGAAAGGTTGATTTTACTTGAAGTAGTTTAATTGATTTAAGAATTTTAATCTATGTTTTCTTTTATTTCATTTGATTACATTTAGCAACTAAGTGTTATAAAGAGAGTAAAAGAGAATTTCCCTCTTTCATCCCTACCTTAAGTCACTTTCTATAGTATATTAATTTGATTTAGTTCCCTTTAACAAATGGCTTATTAAATGATTTAATAAATCCTAAGTTTAGGTTCACTTTAAATAATCCTATTCAAAATGAAAGGCATCTTAACATTAATTTAATCAAATTACTACCACAAGAAATATATTAAATCATTCCTTTCCATCACATGTAACATGCATATGATTTAATCCTAAGTGTATCTATACATGCAATATATTTTAGCACACTTAAATGATGAATGTATGTGTATGTTTAGAATTTATATTTTATTTGATTGAATTATTTAAACATATTGTTTTGAAACTTTATCCAAATTCTTATACAAAAAGGACATAAGAATGAAATTTAATAGGCATGTGGCATTGTTAAATCAGGGAAGTAAGGTAATCAAATGACCTCCTTGGAGCTAGCTAAAGCTTCGTATTCTTGGAATATCTAGACTATATACCCATTTGCATTCAAATATATGTAAATTTGTATACATAAACATAAGAACTAAGATCCAAAATCATATGGATAGTTAATTCAACCACTTAGCCAATTATGAATGCATGAAATTTTAATGTAAAATGGGATTTTCATATACTAATCACATATACATATGCATGTACAAAGATATAAAAAAGTATGTGTCATTGTTAAATCAAGGAAATGAGGTAATCAAATGACCTCCTTGGGGCTAATTAAAGCCTCGTATTCCCAAGATGTCCAAACTACATACTTGCTTATCTTGGACACACATGGATGTATACAAGAATGACGGAAAGAAAATCATGCAAAGATTGTATATTTTGTTTGATTGAATCATTTATATATACGATTTAAACCTCTATCCAAATTCTAATGTTGAAACACATAAGAATGAAATCAAATGGGTACGTGCCATTATTAATCCAAGAAAATGAGGTAATCAAATGACCTCCTTGGGGCTAGCTAAAGCCTCGTGTTCCCGGGATGTCCAAAGTACATACCCATTACAATTCAATCTTATATATATCAACAGATTAATAGAGGAAAGAGAACTCAACATTCATACACTTCAGCTATAAGCACATGCATTTCTTATGTATTTATAACTAGCATCATAACACATTATTACTCATTTATAAGCTTTTGAAAAATACAATTGGATTTAGTAGTTATAATAGCCATACATATATTAAATTAAATCAACACATGCAAGCTTAAGTGTTACATAAAGGAAATCCATTTTATTTTATTTGATTTTGAAAAGATGGATGCATGAATTCAAATGACATACCAAATTTAACATGATTGGAAAGAGGATAATCAAACATTAGCATGTGATTCATTCAACCAAACTACTTCTTAAGAAAAATCAAATCAAATAAGATTATTTAAATCAAACCAAAGCTTCTTTATTAATTAAGTTTTGGATTTGATTTGATTTAAAGCAGAGAAGAGAAATCATTAACCTTTTATTTTAAAACCATTCACACATTAGTGATAAAATTTAATTTAAGGAAATTTAATTAAGTTCATTTTGTGGGTTAATTTAAGAAATGTAATTAAATCAAATATTAGCATGTTAATTAAGTTGATTATTAGGTTTTATTTTTAGTTTAGGTTTAGGTTTTTTAAATTTTTTTGTGTTATTTAGTTTAGGGTTAGGTTTAGGTTTAGTTTATTTTAGGATTAGGTTTAGGTTTTGTTTTTTCAGTTTAGTTAATTTTAGTTTAGATTTAGGTTTTTCGTTTAGTTTAAGGTTTAGGTTTTTATTTTATTTTATTATTTCATTTTATTTAGGTTTAAGTTTTTTTTATTTATTTTAGTTTTAGGTTTTATTTAGTTTAGGTTTAGGTTTTTAAGTTTTATCGATTTAAAGTTTAGTGTATAGGGTTAGTTTAGAGTTTGCAGTTTAGGGTTTAGGGTTGTAAGTTTAGGGTTGAGGGTTAGTTTTAGGGTTTACACTTTAGGGTTTAGCGTTTAGGATTTATGGTTTAGGGATTTTTAAAAAAAAAAATTAAGTAAACCAATAGATTTAAGTTTATTTAGTTTACTTAGCTTATTTTTTATTTATTTGTGATTATTTTATTTTTTAATTTTTATTAGGTTCTTTATTTTTATTTAGTTTAGTTTATTTATATTAGGTTTATTTATTTTAGTTTAAGTTTTTTATTTTAGTTTATTTTCTAAGTTTAGGTTTTGGTTTATGTTAATTTTTTAGTTTAGTTTTATTTTTATTTTATTTTTTAGGTTAAGGCTTTATTTTTTCTTTTTAAGTTTAGGCTTAAGTTTAGGTTTGGGGTTTAGGATTTAGGTTTAGGGTTAGTTTTAGGGATTAGAGATTAGGGTTAGGTTTTTTTATTTTTTTATTTTTTTTTATTTTTTTATTTATTTAAACTTAAGTATATTAGTATGTTTAGGTTTATTTAGTTTATTTTTTGTTTATTTTAATTTATTTTAGTTTTTAATTTTATTTAGTTTAGTTTATTTATTTTAGGATTATTTATTTTAGTTTAGGTTTTTTATTTTAGTTTGTTTTTTAGGTTCAAGTTTAGGTTTAGATTGATTTTTTTGGTTTAGTTTTATTTTTATTTTATTTTTTAGGTTTAGGTTTTTTTAGGATTAGGTTTAGGTTTTTATTTTACTTTTTAGGTTTAGGTTTAGGTTTAATTTTAGGTTTTATTTTTTAGGTTAGGTTTATATTTATTTTTAGTTTATTTAATTTTATTTAGTTTTGGTTTAGGTTTAGGGTTCGTTTATTTTAGGTTTATGTTTAAGTTTTATTTTTTTTAATTTAGTTTATTTTAGTTTAGGTTTAGGTTTATTATATGTTGTTTATTTAATTTTTATTTTAGGTTTTGTGTTTGTTTTTAGTTTATAATTTAGGTTTTATTTTCCATTTATTTTTAGGTTTTATTTTTAGGTTTATTTTTATGTTTAGGTTTTTACTTAATTTTTAATTTATTTCATTTTAAATTTATTTTATTTTTATTTTATCCTTAGTTTTTATTTTATTTAGGTTTTTTAATCTTAGGTTGGTTTTTTTAATTTAGTTTAGGTTTTTATTTATTTTATTTTAGTTTATTTTTATTCTTTTATTTTATTTTATTTTTATGTTTTGGTTTAGGTTTTAGTTTAGGTTTTTATTTTATTTTATTTTCATATTTTATTTAGGTTTAGGTTTTTTTATTTATTTTATTTTAAGTTTTATTTAGTTTAGGTTTAGGTTTTTAGGTTTTTAGGGTTTAGGGTTTAGGGTCTAGGGTTGTAGGTTTTACGGTTTAAGTTTTGGGTTTAGGGTTTAGGGTTTAGGGTTTTAAGGTTTAGGATTTAGGGTTTAGTGTTTAGGCTTTATAGTTTAGGGCTAGCTTAGGGTTTAAAGTTAGATTAGTGTCTAAGGTTTAGGGTTTAGGCTTTAATATTTAGGGTTTTTAGGGTTTTGGGTTAGTTTAGGGTTTAAGGTTTATGGTTTTAGGGTTTAGGGCTTAGGGTTTAGGGCTTAGGGTTTAGGGTTAGGGTTTCACGGTTTGGGTTAGGGTTAGGGTTAAAGTTAGGGTTTAGGGTTTAGAGTTTAGGGTTTAAGGTTTAGGGTTTAGGAATAGATTAGGGCCTTAGGATTTTTGAGGGTTTAGGGTTTACGATGGTAGGTTCAGGGTTTAAGTTTAGGGTTTAGGGTTTAGAGTTTAGGATTTTTTTAAAAATTTAGTAAACCATTAAGTTTTATTTTATTTAGTTTACTTTTTATTTATTTTATTTTATTTTATTTTTTATTTTTAACTTAATTTATTTTTTTATTTTTATTTAGTTTTGTTTATTTATTTTACTTTATGTTTATTATTTAATTTATTTTTTAGCTTTATGTTTTAGTTTATGTTTATTTCTATGTTTATTTTATTTTAATTTTTTATTTTAGGTTTAGGTTTTATTTTTTTTATTTTTATGTTTTTCTTTTATTTAGGTTTAAGTTTTTAGATTTTTAGGGTTTAGGATTTTTTTTTAAAGAAACCCCATATAGTGGAAGTTTTATTGCCATAAAAAGAGGGTTACAAAGTCCTTATCATGGGATAAATTCCAAAACTATTGCTGAAAGAGTTACAATCAGCCTAGAGAGTAAATCCTCTATCTAAGTACAACCAAGAGCAAAATAAAAGAGAAAAGGAAAGTAAAAGATACAAAATGATTAACAAAGTTAAGCCAATGGATAGATCTGGGCCAAAGCTCTTCAGGATGATAGAATGCATGGCACTAGGGCAAGAGAAAAAAGAAAGAAAATATGCAAAAAGAAAGATAAAAATTAGAACAGTTAAAGCAATACAAACAAAGTGAAAAATTAAAGCATAAACGATAAAATTATAGAGTGAAGGCTCGGGGCTCAGTCACAAATTGGGGTAGATGCAAATATGAGCATCAAAACTTCAGTGGAAGGGATACATCATAAGAGCTACTACCAAACCAAAAAGGAGTGAAATCATCATAGCCATCATAGCCTACAAACATGTCGGAAGATAATAGCAATTTGTTGAAAGTCTTATGAGCCTTAGTACCTACAAACCTAAACAAAGCCATATACACTAAAGAAAAAAAAATAGTAAAGAGCAGAATGGGAGAGGGGATCCCATGCAGGATAAATATCATCAATATAGTCACACTGGCATGAGAATCCCTGCACATATGAAAATGAACCATCTTTGTTAGATCCACCTTTTTAATACCAGAGCCAAGAGTATAATTAGGCCAGCATGAAAACCCACCATAAGAAAATAGCAGAAAAGGCCAGGTAGAGGATAGAAATAATATACAACCAATTGAAAAGCCTGCTAAAATTTTGCTAAGAAAATCAATTAGCATCTAAATAACACCATCCCAAACATATGGGGCATGTATGAAACTTACAGACCAGGAGTACAGCTCAGGAATATTGCCCGAAAAATGTACCCATTTAGAATAAGCAATGCAGATGTTAACAACCCCCTTGTTAATAATCATTGCAAAAGTTAACAAATAGCAAATGTAAAGTGAGACAGCATAACCCAAACCAAAAATACAACAGGAAATGCAGAAGTCTAACAGAACCAAGATGGGAATGCAGTAGTCGATTAGGTGAACTAGAAGCCACAGGTAATAGGTAGCACCCCATCGCAAACAACACCAAATAAAGACAATCAGAGAGACAACCCCAGTAGCAGCTTGCTGGGCATAAAACTCGATAATCCAATTTAGCCAACAACCAAGATAGCAAATAATAGCTAGCTGGCCATAAAAGCACTCACTCAGAGTAGACAGTACATAAGTTAATAACCAAGTAGGTAATAGCATAATCATAGTTATCTGCACAAGTCTAACTGAAAAAAGATGGAAAAAATAGCAGCAGATTAAATAGACCACAAACATCAAATGATAAGCTTCTGGGTTATAAGCGGCAATAAAAATGAGAAAAATAACCCAAGCATTTCTTTGGACATAAGACCCAAAAATCCAACAGCCAACAATTAAAATAGCAATACAATTATTGCACCCACCATAAGATAATCCAGTAAAAAAATAGTGGTACATCATATACACTCAAAAGGGTTCAAAGGAAAGCCATCGTTGAATTCCTTCAAGATAAAGAAAAGCAGGCCAGTAGCTAAGCCAACATCATCAGTAAAAGTAGACTGGAAAGAAAATAAAAAGGAATTCCAATGCTACAAAGAGATAATAATAACAACAAGGGTATTGCAGTTTCTCTCCAAATAGGTTGGGGAGGTGAGGTTAGCAAGAGCAATCAAAAAAATAACCCCAGAAGCAACCTGTTGGACATAAGACCTGAAAATCCAACAACCAACAATTAAAACAACATAACAATTATTGCACCCATGATAAGATATTCCAGTAAAAAATAGTGGTACAATAAAAACATGAAAGGGGTTCAAAGGAGAGCCATCATTGAAATCCTTCAAGACAAAGATAAGCAGACCAGCAGCTAACCCAACATCATCAATAAAAATAGGTTGGAAAGATATCAAAAGTAATTCCAATCCTATAAAGAAATAGTAATAATAACAAGGGTATTGCAGTTTCTCTCCTTACAGGTTGTGGAGGTGAGGTTAGAGAGCATAAGAGGGGCCACAACCCCATTAAAGAGATAAAAGATAGATAAATTAGGGTCTATCATGAAGCTATAAAAAATATAGCAATTAAATAATGAGATGAAAAAGTCATGAGCTGATTTCCGAAAAGGAAAAAAACACCTTAATCATAAAATGGAAAATAGATACAGTAAGACCCATAAACAAAATATTGATGGCAAGAAGTCTGTCCTTGTTGATCAGAAAATAAAGCAGAAAGTAAAACATCTCCCTCCAACAGATCTGGTTGATAAGGGAAAATATCTCCATCTAGCAGGTTAGAAAAACAGAAACACCTTACCATTAACAGTGGAAATAGCAGAAGCAGTAAGACCCCAAATAAGGTTAGGGAAATTAATCCAATAGTAGATGCCACAGAGATCACAAAATAACCAGAAAGGGGTATCAGGAAGATGCATCAGCAAAACCCAGAGAAATAATAACACTAAACAGAAGTTGGTCATGTAGTTAAACAGGTAATACAATAGGCCAAAATAATAGGATGAATTAATTGCTAAGGTAAGGGAGTCCAGTATTATCCAAATTAACCAAACCACATAAATGTTTAGGAAGTGTAAGTTGATCAAAGAATTTTATGCCATCTAGTCTAGCACCCAGATTAACAAGGTAATTAGCACATGAATTACCTTCACGCCATACATGAGTGATTTTAAAATAGAGTTGAGGAAGGAGAGCTCTAGTATGCTTTAGAAGGTAGTACAATTCTGTATTGCCCACTTTGGTGAAAGTCAAAAGATCAATCAGCAATAGGGCATCCACATCAATCTAAATATTGAGCCAACCTTTTTGAAGGCAAATCTCAATAGATTTATAAAATGCCATTAGCTCAGCAGATAATTATGATTATGATTATGCTATTACCAACTTGTGCAGATAACTATGATTATGCTATTACCTACTTGGTTATTAACTTATGCACTATCTTTAATGGTAAAGTCTTATATGTGAAAATGCCAAAAAAAAGTCTTTTCCATACAGGAGAGTATCCCACTTTATAAGGGCAAATGAGAGGGTGCTTACCCTCACAGTATTTGGTAGTCATAAAATTAGCCCAAAGATTATTGTTTCTCCTAAAATTCCACCAATAGGGTTTAGGGTTGATGATTTAGAGTTTTGGATTTTAGGGTTTAGGGTTTAGGGTTACATTTTAAGATTTAGTGTTTAGGGTTTTTAAGGTTTAGAGTTTGTTTAGGGTTTAGGGTTTAAGGTTTAGGGTTTAGGCTTTAGGGTTAAGGTGTTTAGGAGTTTAGGGTAGGTTGGACTAGGATTAGGGTTTATGGTTTAGATTTAAGTTTAGGTTTAAAGGTTTTAGGGTTTAAGGTTTAAGGTTTAGGGTTTAGTTTTAGGGTTTAGGTTTAGGTTTAGGTTAGGTTTAAGGTTTAGGTTTAGTTTTAGGGGTTTTTATTTTCAATTTTTTTAAGTTTAAAATTAAGGGTTTAGGTTTATTTAGTTTATTTATTTTATTTTTATTTATTTTATTTTCTACTTTGGTTTATTTTTATTTTTATTAAGTTTAGTTTATTTATTTTAGGTTTATTTATTTTAGTTTAGGTTTTTTATTTTAGTTTATTTTTTAGGTTTAAGTTTAAGTTTAAATTTATTTTTCAATTTTGTAAAATTTTTATTTTATTTTTTTAGTATATGTTTTATTTTTTTAAGGTTTAGGTTTAGGTTTTTATTTTATTTTTTAAGGTTTAAGTTTTAGGTTTTTATTTTAGGTTTATTTTTAGTTTTTATTTTTTAGTTTAGGTTTAGGTGTATTTTTAGTTTATTTAATTTTATTTAGTTTAGGTTTTGGTTTAGGTTTAGTTTATTTTAGGGTTAGGTTTAGATTTAATTTATTTTAGTTTTGTTTATTTTAGTTTAGGTTTAGTTTTATTTAAATTTTATTTTAGGGTTAGGTTTCTTTATGTTAAGGGTTTAGTTTTTATTTTAAATTTATTATTTAGGATTATTTTTTAGGTTTAGGTTTTTATTTAGTTTTTATTTTATTTTTATTTTAAGTTTAGTTTTTATTTTATTTATGTTTTTTATTTTTAAAAATTTTTTTAGGTTTTTATTAATTTTATTTTAGTTTAGTTTTTTTCTTTTTTGGTTTAAGTTTATGTTTTAGTTTTAGTTTATGTTTTTAATTTATTTTAGTTATTATTTTATTTTGATTTAGGTTTTTTATTTATTTTATTTTTAGGTTTTATTTAATTTAGGTTTAGGTTTTTATCCTCTTAGTGTTTAGGGTTTAGGGTTTAGAGTTTTGGGTGTGGGGTTTAGGGTTTAGGGTTTAGGTTTTTGGGTTTACGATTTAGGGTTTAAGGTTTAGGATTTAGTGTTTAGGGTTTTTAGGATTTAGGGTTTAAGGTTTAGGGTTGAGGTTTTAGGTTTAAGGTTCAAGTTTTAGTTTAGGGTTTAGGATTTTTGGTTTTTTTTTATAATAGAGAATAAATTTAGATTCAATATTTCTTCTTTTTGATTTCATCAACTAAGTAACACAGCAAGTATTCTAGGACATAAGTGATGACATAGATAAAAAATGAGCATGCATAGGGGAAATCAAAAACCCTAGATAACTAGAACTATCTCCACTATAAAGACACAGCTCCATAAGTAGCATATCGGATTGGCTATTCTTCAATTTCTCTAGTACCGATCAGAATCGCCCAGGCCTCTCAAGTAGCGGGATCCACCATCATATCCCCTATTTCTCCCTCCGCCACTACCACGGATGTAACCTCCATCGCTCTTGTTGCCTCCATAACCACCACTACTCCGACCATCACCACCATATCCACTAGCACCTCCAGATCCCCCAACACCACTACGACAAGTGCCGCCTCTATCTTCGCCTCCGCCACTAGATCTAGACTAAGCCAAGTGGTCGGTGATGTTCCTACTATCAAGGTTCTGCCCATTCTTAGGGTTTAGGATTAGGTTTAGCTTTATTAGGTTTTATGGTTTAGGTTTATTTTTTTAATTTATTTAGTTACTTTACCTTTAGGTTTACGGTTTGGGGTTTAGGGCTAGGGTTTAGGGTTTAGGCTTTATGATTTATGGTTTAGGGTTTTAGGGTTTATGCTTTTACAGTTTAAGGTTTAAGGTTAGGGTTTATGGTTTAGGGTTTAGGGTTTTTTAGGGCTTAGGGTTTAGGGTTTAAGATTTTTTTAGAAAAAAAATTAAATAAATCGATAGGTTTAGGCTTATTTAGTATATTTAGTGTATTTTTTATTTATTTTAGTTTACATTATTTTAATTTTTAGTTAGGTTTATTTTTATTTATATTTAGTTTTGTTTATTTATTTTAGCTTAGATTTTTTATTTTAGTTTATTTTTAAGGTTTAAGTTTATGTTTAGGTTTCTTTCTTAGTTGAGTTTTATTTTTATTTTATTTTTTAGGTTTAGGTTTTATTTTTTATTTCTAGGTTTAGGTTTAGGTTTTTATTTTATTTTTTATTTTTGGTTTAGGTTTTAACATTTTATTTTTAGTTTAGGTTTTAAGATTTTATTTTAAGTTTATTTTAAGATTTTATTTTTTAGTTTAGGTTTAGGTTTATTTTTAATTTATTTTATTTTTTTTAATTTAGGTTTAGGTTTAGTTTATTTTAAGTTTAGGCTAAGGTTTTATATGTTTTAGTTTTGTTTATTTTAGTTTAGGTTTGGATTTATTTTATCTTTATTTTGGGTTTATATTTTTTTTTAATTTAGGGTTCAGATTTTATGTTTTATTTATTTTTAGGTTTTATTTTTAATTATATTTTTTAGGTTTAGGTTTTTATTTATTTTTTATTTTATTTTATTTTTATTTTAAGTTTAGTTTTTATTATATTTAGGTTTTTTATTCTTAAGTTTATTTTATTTTTTTTAGTTTAGTTTAGGTTTTTATTTATTTTATTTTAGTTTATTTATTTTTTTTATTTTATTTTATTTTTTAGGTTTAGGTTTAGGTTTAGGTTTAAGTTTAAGTTTTTATTTTATTTTATTTAGGTTTACGTTTTTATATTTATTTTATTTTTAGGTTTTATTTTGTTCAGGTTTAGCTTTTTAAGTTTTTATGATTTTGGCTTTAGGGTTTCAAGTTTAGGGTTTAGAGTTTAGGATTTATGGTTTTAGGGTTTTGGATTTTAGAGTTTAGAGTTTAGGGTTAGGTTTTAGAGTTTAGGGTTTAGCATTTAGTGTTTAGGCTTTACAATTTAAGATTTTTAGGGTTTAGGGTTAGCTTAGGGTTTAGGGTTGGTTTATGGTTTAAGGTGTAGGCTTTAAGGTTTTTTAGGGTTTAGGGTTAGTTTATGGTTTAGAGTTTAGGATTTAGGATTTAGGGTTAGTTTAGGGTTTAGGGTTTAGGGTTTTAGGGTTTTTTTAAATTAGAAAAAAATTACAAAGAAAAGGTACAAGAAGAGGCAAATCTCAGCTAATGCTCAAGAGCTACAAAAGTCCTAAAGAGATAATACAATAGATAATGAAAGTATGCTAATAAAAAAAAGCAGATCCACCAAAAATAATCCTTGAAATCAACAAAACTTCCTCTACTCCTTTTGAAACTAGTCAAGCAAAGTTTCCCAACGTTGAGATTTGTAACAAGATTGTAAATGGATGAGTATAAATAATGAAATAGTTAATTAAGCATAAAATACAAGAGCAGAAAGAAGTAAAAAGATGAAGAAAAGGCTCAGGCTCAATTATAATCGTCTTAAGGAGTAGCACCATATGTAAGCATCCAAATTTCAAGTGAAGGGTTACAATTACATATAACACTACCAGCCAAAAGAAGGAGTGGGAAACATCAATGCCATCATTGCCAGCATACCTTTTGTAGCACATTATCTAATGACGATCATCACACAAACCTGCATAAAACTTCAAATAGTAAATATAACCATAAAACACCATATCATATATATTAAACTTAAGCAGAGGAGGTAACCCACCAGGAAAGCATTAGACCAGAGGGAGCACCACCAAAGCTGTCACCAAGAATTGCCAACACAGTTGCTAGGAGCAAACCTCACATTATGGGAAAAAGGACTAAACAGAGACCAAATAAAGGAAAAAAGGAGGACCATCGTTGATAAGGTCATTCATTAAATGAACATACAAAAAACCAGAAATAATAATATCTAGAAGAACAGTAAGACTAACATCAAGAATGTTAGGAAGCAAGGCAACCATCAAAATAGAAAGGGAAGAAGTTCAACCACAGTACAAAAATGAAAATCCTGGTAGGTAGAAACCAGAAAATAATAATGGGAAAGTAAGTAGCCGATTCCAAACATAGACTCAAAAATATTTGGAAAATTAAACAAAGTAAATACTCTTTTGACTAAACCAAATAGCTAGGCCAATCCAAGACAAAGGCGGTTCACCAAGCCACCAAGGCGATGATTCAAATCAATAGACTTAGAACCATCATGATGAAAGACAGAAAGAGTCATCCAGCCACAAACATTGAAAAAATCCCAAGGGAAAGTCATAGACAGTAGCCACCAATCCAAATCCAATAATATAAGAATCTAGTTTAAACAGCTAGATACAACAACAAAAATAGGAAAAGTAAGATCCTTTTAGGATCATAAATAATCCAACAACTAGAGATAGTCGCATATAAGAACTCTAATAGATTCATCATCAGCCAAGTCCAAAAAACATCCAACCAATAGTTTGCAGCCTTCCAGTTCATAACACAAATAAAAAATAGAACCTCAGTATCACAGGAGGCACACCCAATATTCATAAGATATAACAATCCAGAAGCATACAACCTTACACTCATCTAGAATAGCACTTAAGAAAGGATAAATAGCCGCAGGAAAATAGTTCTCTAAGCTACAACCAAAAAATAAAGAGCCCTTAAAGTCACACAACACCTCTTAGCAACATGAGCAAAATCAAGAGAGAAAGGACAACAAAAAGTAATTACAAAAATAATCCTGATCAGCAAACAATAAGGAGACAGAATAGCTAACCACAATAGTTTAAGGTTTTAAGATTTATGGTTTAGGGTTTAGGATTTAGGGTTAAGGTTAAGGTTATGGTTTAGGGTTAGTTTAGTGTTTACACTTTAGGGTTTAGGGTTTTTATAGTTTAGAGTTTAGGGTTTATGATTTATGATTTTGGGTTTATAGTTTTGGTTTAGGTTAGGTTTAGAATTTAGATTTAGGTTTAGCTTTAAAATTTTAGGTTTAGGTTTAGGTTAGCAGGGTTTCTAAGTTTATAGTTTAAATTTAGATTTGTAGGTTTAGGTTTATAGTTTTATTTAGTTTAGGTTTATTTTAGGTTTATAGTTTATTTATGGATAGGAGTTAGGAGTTTAGTTTAGTATTTAAGGTTTTAGTTTTAGGTTTTAGGTTAAGGATAGTTGATTTAGGGTTTATTTAGGTTAGTAGGGTATAGGGTTTAGGATTTAGTTAATTTAAGGTTAGGGTTAGTTAGAGTTTAGGTTTATGATTTAGGGTTTTAGGTTTTGGATTTAGGGTTTAGGGTTTATTTTTCAAGGTTGTACGTTTAGGGTTTAGGGTTTAGGGTGTAGGGTTTAAGATTTTAGGGTTTAGGGTTTTTTTAATTTAATTAAACTGATAGGTTTATGTTTATTTAGTTTATTTAGTTTATTTTTTATTTATTTAAGTATATTTTATATTTTATTTTTATTTAGTTTAGTTTATTTATTTTAAGTTTATTTATTTTAGTTTAGGTTTTTTATTTTAGTTTATTTTTTAAGTTTAGGTTTAGGTTTATGTTTACTTTTTGGTTTAGTTTTATTTTTATTTTATTTTTTAGGTTTAGGTTTTATTTTTTTTTTATTTTTAGGTTAAGGTTTCTATTATATTTTTTTTAGGTTTAGGTTTTAGGTTTTTATTTTACGTTTATTTTTAGGTTTTATTTTTAGTTTAGGTTTAGGTTTTTTTTAGTTTATTCTTTTAATTTAATTTACGTTTAGATTTAGGTTTAGTTTATTTTAGGTTTAGATTTATGTTTTATTTATTTTAGTTTAGTTCATTTTAGTTTAGGTTTAGGTTTAGGTTTATTTTATTTATTTTAGGTTTGGCTTTTTTGTAGTTTAGGGTTTAAGTTTTTATTTTATTTAGGTATAAGTTTTATTTATTTATTTTATTTTTATGTTTAATTTAGTTTAGGTTTAGGTTTTTAGGTTTTTGGGGTTTAGGGTTTAGGATTTATGGTATAAGGTTAGTTTAGGGTTTAGGCTTTAGGGTTTAGGGTTGTGAGTTTAGGTTAGTTTTCCAGTTTAGGGTTTAG
Source organism: Cymbidium sinense (assembly GCA_021442155.1). Lineage (NCBI taxonomy): Eukaryota > Viridiplantae > Streptophyta > Magnoliopsida > Asparagales > Orchidaceae > Cymbidium > Cymbidium sinense. Next base: position 341,223 of record JAKCPB010000096.1, read on the forward strand.
GGTTTAGGGTTTATTTTGGTTTAGGGAGTTTAGGTTTTAAGAAAAATTAAGTAAGCATATTTAGATTTTAGTTTATTAGTTTATTTTATATTTTTAAATTTATTATTTGTATTTAGGTTTTTTTTATTTTTTATTTAGTTTGGTTTATTTATTTTAGGTTTATTATTTTAATTAGGTTTTTTATTTTAGTTTTTTTAGCTTTAGATTTTCGTTTATGTTTATTTTTTAGTTTAGTTTTATTTTTGTTTTATTTTTACGTTTAGGTTTTATATTTTATTTTTAGGTTTAGGTTTTGGATTAGGTTTGGGGTTTAAAGTTTAGGTTTAGGGTTACTTTTAGGGTTTAGGGCTTAGGGTTAGGGTTTTTTTATTTCTTTTTATTTTTTATTTTTTATTTTTATTTTTTTAAATTAAGTATACTTAGGTTTAGGTTTATTTAGCTTGTTTTTAATTTATTTAGTATATTTTATTTTTTTATTTAGTTTAGTTTATTTATTTTGGGCTTATTTATTTTAGTTTAGGTTTTTTATGTTAGTTTATTTTTTAAGTTCAGGTTTAGGTTTACGTTTATTTTTATGTTTAGTTTTATTTTTAATTTATTTTTTAGGTTTAGGTTCTATTTTATATTTGAAAGATTATGTTAAGGATTTTATTTTATTTTTTTAGGTTTAGGTTTAAGGTTTTTATTTTAGGTTATAATTTTTAGTTTAAGTTAGGTTTATTTTTTATTTATTTTATTATATTAAGTTTAGGTTTAGGTTTAGGTTTTATTTATTTAATTTAGTTTATTTTAGTTTAGGTTTATGTTTATTTTATTTTGATTTTTTTTTAGGTTTAGGTTTTTTTTAGTTTATGGATTAGGTTTTATTTTATATTTTTTAGGTTTTATTTTTAGGTATATTTTTAGCTTTAGGTTTTTATTTAGTTTTTATTTTATTTTAGGTTTTATTTTTAATTTTTTATGGTTAGTTTAGGTTTTAGGGTTTAAAGTATAAGGTTTAGGCTTTTTAGGGTTTAGGGTTTAAGGTTAGTTTAGGGTTTAGGATTCAAGGTTTGGGTTTTAATGTTTAGGGTTTAAGGTTGTCGCTTTTAGGGTTTAAGGTTTAGGGTTTAGGGTTTAGGTTTTTAAGGTTTAGGGTTTATATTTAGTGTTTAGGGTTTAGGGTTTCAGGGTTTAGGGTTGTAGGTTTAGGGTTTAGGGTAGTAGGTTTAGGGTTAAAGTTTTTTTATTTTTTATTATTTTTTTTAAAAGTAAATAAAATGGAAGGTTTAGGTTTATGTAGTTTATTTATTTTAGTTTATTTTATTTTTTTACTTTGGTTTATTTTTATTTTTATTCAGTTTAGTTTATTTATTTTAATTTTGGTTTTTGATTTTAGTTTATTTTTAGGGTTATATTCAGGTTTAGGTTTATTTTTTAGCTTAGTATTATTTTTATTTTATTTTTTAGGTTTAAATTTTATTTTTTATTTTTAGGTTTAAATTTAGGTTTTTATTTTATTTTATTTATTTAAGTTTTAGGTTTTAATTTTAGGTTTATTTCTAAGTTTTTTATTTTAGTTTAGGTTTAGGTTTATTTTAAGTTTAAATTATTTTATTTTGTTTAGGTTTAGGTTTAGGTTTAGTTTATTTTAAGTTTAGATTTAAGTTTTATTTGTTTTAGTTTAGTTTATTTTAGTTTAGGTTTAATTTTACTTTTATATTTTAAGGGTTAGGTTTTTTTTAGTTAAGGGTTTAGGTTTTATTTTATATTTACTTTTAGGTTTAGGTTTTTATTTAGTTTTTATTTTATTTTATTTTTATTTTAGGTTTAGTTTTTATTTTATTTAGGTTTTCTAGTTTTTAGTTTAGTTTAGGTTTTAGTTTATGTTTTTATTTTATTTTATTTTGTTATGTTATTTCTATTTAGGTTTTTTTATTTATTTTATTTTCATGTTTTATTTAGTTTAGGTTTAGGTTTTTAGCTTTTTAGGGTTTAGGGTTTGGGGTTAGTTTAAGGTTTAGGGTTTAGGGTTTTGGGTGTGGAGTTTAGGGTTTATGATTTAGGTTTTAGGTTTTTGGGTTTAGGGTTTTAGGGTTTAGGGTTTAGGGATTTTAGGGTTTAGGGTTTAGGGTTTAGAGTTTTTGGTTGAAGCTTTAGGTTTAATGTTCAAGTTTTAGTTTAGGGTTTAGGGTTTTTGGTTTTTTTAATAGAGAACAAATTCAGATTCAACAGTTCTTCTTTTCGATTTCATCAACCAAGTAACACACCAAGTTTTCTAAGACACAAGTGATGACATAGATCAAAAATGAGCATGCATAGAGTAAATCAAAACTCTAGATAGCTAAAATTATCTCTATTATAAAGACACAGTTCCATAAGTAGCAGATCAGATCGGCCATTCTTCAGTTTCTCTAGTTCCCATCAAAACCACCCTGGGCTCTCAAATAGCAGGATCCATCATCGTATCCCCTATTTCTCCCTCCGCTACCACCACATCTATAACCTCCGTTGCACCTCCCGCCTCCATTACCACCCACCACCACCTCCATGTAGGCTCTCAGATTTATGACAAGAATCGCCTCTGCCTTCGCATCCACCGCTAGATCTAGACTGAGCCTGGTTGATGGTAATGTTCCTGCCATTAAGGTTCTACCCATTCTCAGTGTTTAGGATTAGGTTTAGGTTTATTAGGTTTTAGGGTTTAGGTTTATTTATAAATTTATTTAGTTACTTTACATTTAGGTTTAGGGTTTGGGGTTTAAGGTTAGGGTTTATGGTTTACAATTTATGGTTTAGGGTTTTAGAGTTTATCCTTTTAAGGTTTAGGGTATAAGGTTTTTTCTTTCAAAATTAAATAAATCGATAGGTTTTATTTTTTTAGAATATTTGTTTCTTTTTTATTTATTTTAGTTTACTTTACTTGTTATTTTAATTTAAGTTTATTTTTTATTTTTATTTAGTTTATTTTATTATTTTAGGTTAATTTATTTTAGTTTAAGTTTTTAATTTTAGTTTACTTTTTATGTTTATGTTTAGGTTTAGGTTTATTTTAGGGTTTATTTTATTTTATTTATTTTAGGATTAGGTTTTACTTTTTATTTTTAGGTTTAAGTTTAGGTTTTTATTTGATTTTTTTAGGTTTATGTTTTAAGTTTATTTTGATGTATTATTTTTTAGTTTAGGGTTTAGGGTTTGGTGTTTTAGGGTTTAAGGTTTAGGGTTTAGGGTTAATTTAGGGTTTAGGGTTTAGTGTTTTAGGGTTTAAGGTTTAGGGTTTAGGGTTTAGGTTTAGGTTTAGGGTTAGAGTTTAGGGTTTATGGTTAGTTTAGGGTTTACGATTTAAGGTTTAAGGTTTCTAAGGGTTTAGGGTTTAAGGTTTAGGGTTTAGGGTTTACGATTTAGAGTTTAGAGTTTATAGTTTGAAGGTTTAGGGTTCAAGGTTTAGGGTTTAGGGTTTATGGTTTTAGGGTTTATGGTTTAGGGTTTAGGGTTGTAGGTTTATGGTTTGGAGTTTAGGGTTTAGGGTTAGTTTTAGGGTTTAGGGTTAGTTTAGGGTTTAGGGTTTGGTGAGCCTAAAAGAATGGGATTTATAAAATTAAAACATACTTCTAACCAAAAATCTACTAGGTAGAAATTGAAAGCCTGGAAGACTAGGATTAAAATAAGTTATTACATGGTTGAGATGAAATTGTTGTTACAAAAATACTTGTCTTTATCCTACAAAGATCAATTGTTTAGAGTTTTACTTGCTAAAGTAAAAAAAAACCAAAATTATAAATTAGTACATGAACAAATTTGAAGTATTCTTGTTGTCTTCTAAAATTAGGGAATGATTAAGCTAATGTTGTTAAGGTTTTGATCGACTTGAGCCCTAAAATAAAAGGGACACTACATAAAATTAATTTGCATGTGGCTTTTTAACAAACTTTAGATTTCAAATAACATAAACAATTCTTGAACCTAAAAGAATGTCATCAAATGTAGAAATTATTCTTTCCACCATTAAATCAAATTCAAATAAATACATTTAAATGAAGTAACACTACTACCAATAAAAGAAAAATAGAAAAGAAGATAGATACTATGTTGGGATCTAGAATCTCTCTTAAATCATATTTTAGATGTCAACAAAAAATCTATGAGTGTCCTAAATCTTTCACAACAATATGCCACCTATTTCTAAGCATTGACTTAGGAGTTTTACTTGAGCTTTCTTGCTTTTATGTTGAAGTAAATTATTTGTTACATTATATTGCCGTGTTGAGTCTCAAAGTAAGAGATCTATAGTTTTGGAAATCCCAGTGCAAAGATATTGAGTTCGAATTATTCTAGCTACACACTACTTACCAAGAGATTTATTCACTATTGTAAAATCACATTTAGATCACTTAATTCACCAACATCTCGAGCACAGTCTCAAAATATTGAAATCCTACTAAATAGAGCTTTTTAAAGCACAAATTTAGTTCCTCACCATATCTGCTAAATTGAAAGAGCTGCAGTTGAGAAGACATTATCGATTAGAAAGGAGTTCTATTATTATATAGGTTATCTCAGCTATAGAAGAGGATTGCTCATAGATTGTCACTCAGGTGTCTGAACTTAAGTAGATTCTTTCTTTATTTGCCCATGAACAGGAAGCTACCCTTTAGCATCTCTATAAAACTTGAGAGAGGCGGTCTATTATGGCATATAAAGGTCATACAATTTTTATCTATATTAGAGAAATTTAGGCTAATCATTTGTAGCTGAAATTTCTATTATTTTGTTTAGGTTTAGATTTTTAGGTTTTTAGGGTTTAGAGTTTAAGGTTTAAGATTTAGGGTTTAGGGTTTAGGGTTTAGGTATAGGGTTTAGGGTTGTAAGTTTTATGGTTTAGGGTTTAAGATTTAGGGTTTTAGGGTTTAGGGATTTAAGGTTTAAGTTTAGGTTAGTTTAGGTTTTAGGTTTAGGGTTTAGTTTAGGGTTAGGGTTTATAGTAGTTTAGTTTAGTTTAGGATTCTTTAGGTTAGGTTAGTTTATGTTTATTTAGGTTTAGGGTTTAGTTAAGGTTTAGGGTTTAGGTTTAGGGTTTAAGTTTTAGCATTTATTTTAGAATTATAGGGTTTAGGTTTTAGGGATTAGTTAATTTAGGGTTTAGGTTTAGGTTTAGTTGGTTTAGTATGGGCAGTTTTTTTAGTGTTTAGCATTTATGGTTTAAGGTTAGGGTTAGGATTAGGGTTTAAGGTTTAGGGTTTAGGAATTTTTAGGGTTTAGGATTTAGGGTTTAGAGTTTAGGGTTGGGAAATCCCATGTAGGGGGTATTTTATTGCCACAAAAAGAGGGTTACAAGGTCCTTAAAGGGGATAAAATCCAGAACTATTACTCAAAGAGCTACAATCAGCCTAAGGAGTAAATCCACTATCTAAGTACATCCAAAAGAAAAATAATACATTAAAGCAATCAAAAGATACAAATTGATTAACATAATAAGCCAATGGAAGATTAGGGCCAATGCTCTACAAGATGTGAGAATGCATGATACTATGGAGCAAACCGCAATAGGGGAGAAGCACACCAAAATGTAAACATAAAGAGATTAGAATAGTTAAGGTAATACTGAGACAAAAACATAAATGAAAACATAATAGAATGATAGTAAAAATTGTGATAGAAGGCTCTCAGTCACACCAAGATGGGGCGGATGCAAATATGAGCATCCAAACTTGAAGGGTTACATCGGAAGAGCTACTACAAAAAGGGGTGAAATCATCATAGCCATCATAGCCAACAAACCTGTGAGAAGATAGCAGCTAGTTATTGAAAGTCTTATGGGCTTTTTTACCTACAAACCTAAATAAAACCATATATAATATAGAGAGGAAATTGCAAAGGGCGGAAGGATAAGTGATCCCATGCAGGAAGAGTATCATCAATATAGTCACCCTGACATGAGAAAACTTATACATATGAGAACGAGCCATCTTTGCTAGAACCTCATGAAAAGTCATATCCAAGAAGAGAAATAGGCCAGCATATAAACCCTCCATAAGAAAATGATAGAGGAGGCAGCCTGCTGAAATCCTACTAAGCAAGTTAATGAGCCTATAAATAACACCGTCCCAAACATATGGTATATATATGAATCTTTCAGACCAGAAGGATAGCCTAGAAGTAAAGGTTAGAAAATGAACCCAATCATAATAATTAATGCAGATGAGAATAACCCCCTTATTAATATCCATATCAGTAGTGGCAAAAAGCAATTGTATAGAAAGTCAGCATAACCCAACACAGAAAATATAACCTACCAAAAAATAGCAATAAAAGGCAGAAGAGCTATAGCTCCGAGCATTGAGGACCAAAAATTGGATAATCCAGATCAACAAACAACCAAGACAGCAAGACAGCAAAAGGAAGCACTATCCATAATACCACCCATCAGAATAGACAGTGCATACCAAGAAGATAGTTGCACAAATCTAACCAAACCCAAATGGGAATAGAGACAATAGTAGATAATGTAGATCACAACTATCAGGAGATGAACAGTAGCCCAAACATAAACAGCAAGGGCAATCAGAAAGCCAAACCTAAAAACAAAATAGTTAATGCAACAATGGAACCCACTAGAAGATAAATCAAAAAGGGGATTCAAATGAGGGTCAACATTAGAATCCAAAAAAAATAAGACAGCAGAAAACCAAGACAAAAAATAGCCAAGGCAAGACCAAAGACAAGATGTTGGCATAAAACCTCTCAATCGAGTAGACATTGCAGTTAGTAACCAAATAGATAGAGCATAAAAATAGGGTTTTGCAACAAGACACCAATCATCAAAATAATCAGGAAAAAAATGTCGAAACAACTTTTGAACATAGGATAGAGTCCTACAAACAAAGATGGAGCAAACATAGGAATCCTGAAAAACTAAGATAGCAAATATCCAAGACAACAAACAACCAAGACAACAAAAACTAGCTGGCTGGCCATAAAGCCACCCATCCAGAATAAACAGTGCAATAGATACAAGTTTAACTGAAAGAGGATGGAGAAAATAGCGGAGTAAAAAGTAATGAATTCAGATGATATGCATATAATAAATCAATAAGAGGGTTCAAAGCAAAAGCCACCAAGTAAACAATAACTTCAATAGAGGCATGCTGAACAAAACAAACCAAAACCCCAGAGACAGCATGAAGAGTATTAATCCAGTTCAACCAACAACCAAGACAGTTAATACCAATAAGCTGGCCAAGAGTCCACCCAATCAGAGTAAACAAACTATATGTAAAGATCCAAATAATCAAATGGATAATCACAGGGATCTGCACAATTTTAATAGAACCAAGTGGGATAAAATAACAGCAGGAGAAATCAGCAGTTGCCTAATTATTAACAGCAAAAATAGTCAGAAAAATAAAAGGTAGGAAACAGATAATAACCATAGAGACAACCTGCTAGACAAAGGACCCCAAAATCCAAAAGCCAACAGAGGTAGCAAAAAAACAAAAATTACACCCACCATAAAAAACTACAATAAAAGCAGAGATGTAAAATAGCAACAGAAAGGGTTCAAAGGATAATCAACAGAAAAAGCCTTCCAGATAAAGATGAATAGGCTAGCAGTTAAACCCACAACCACAGTAAAAGCAAACTGAAAAGCCATTAAGGAAGTCCAAACCTACAAGGAAATAATAAAATTGAATAGGAAATTGCAAAATCTCTCTTGGCAGATAGGGAAAATGAGGTTGTCAAAGACAATCAGCAAGACAACACCAAAAGCACCCTACGAACAGAAACAACCCAGCAACTGGATAAAAGACTCAATTATCCAGACCATCCAACAAACAAGAAAGAAAATAATAGCAAGTTGGCCATAAAACCAACCATTCAAATTATACAATGCAAAAGTTAAATCCCAGATAGTTAAGGAGTAGTTCGGCCAAGACTAATTTGAACCAGAAGTAAAAAATAGCAGCAGGTGAAAATAGCATTATCCCAGATGTTAATAGCACAAACATTCAGAGAAACGAGAGGTAAGAAATAGCCAAGCATAAAATTAAAAGCCATCATGCAGTCCACAACCTCAAGAGAGGCCAACTAAACAAAGCAAAACCAACCCCAGAAGCAGCATGAAGAGCAATAGGACAATAATTACCAACAGGTTGGATCTGCACGATGAGAATCGCATAGACATTCAGAAGAACACCAGGCAACAAATAGCCAACAATCACAAGGTTAGCCTGCAGGAAATTGAATCCAGAAATCTAACAGCCATAGATTAAAATAACACTACAATTATTGCAAACATAGGATAAGCCAATAAAAGTAGTGGAAGCTGAAACCATAATAAGGGTTCAAAAGGGTCTCATCAATGAAATCCTATAGGACAAAGGAGAATAGGCTAGCAGCAGAACTATCATCCTCAGAGAAATCATACTAAAAGGAAGTCATTAAACAATTCCAAACCTGCAAAGAACCATTAATAATAACAAGGGTATTGCAGATTCTATCCTTACAGTTATGCAAATTGGGGTTAGTAATGACATACAACAAATACATTAAACCAAATCCAAATACAGCCTGTTGGACAAAAGGCCCAAAAGTCCAACAGCCAACAATTAAACCTTCAAAATAGATGTTGCATCCAACATAAGATAAACCATTAAAGAGCAAAGGGACACAAAGAAATAGACCAGTAGCTAGTCCCATAGCATCAGAAATATTGGAATCCAAGAAATAATTCCAAATCTACAGAGAGAAAGTTATAGCCAGGATATTGCAAGATCTCTCCTTACACATTGTGAAGGTAAGGTTATGGAGCATAGGAGAGAAGCGAGAGAAAAAGGTTGGGATAATTAACCAACATATAGCTTCGAAGGACCGTAGGACTAATTTGATGATGCATCGAAATTCCAAAAGCAGAACACATTAACAAAAAATAATAGAAGCGTAAGCTCCCAATTAAAGCTAGGACAATTATACAATACACGATCAACAAGTAAACAACAAGGGATATCAGGTTGATGTATCAGCAAAGACTAAAGAAGTAACAACAGTAAATAGAAAATGATCATGTAGTAAAAGAGGTATTGAAACAGGTGAATCCAATAGGTTAGATTAATTTCTGAGATAAGGAAGCCCAGTATTGTCCAGATTAGCCAAGCCACGCAAATGTTTAGGAAGGGTTAGTTGATCAAAGAATTTTATACCATCCAATCTAGCACCCAGTTAGCGGATAATCGCACATGCATTACCCTCGTGCCATACATGAGTGATTTTAAAGTAGAGTTGGGCAAGGAGAGCTCTAGTTTGCTTAAGAAGGTAGTCCAGTTTTGTATTGCCCATATTCGTTGAAGTTAAAAGATCAATCAATATAAGGGCATCCACCTTAATCCAAATATTGAGCCAACCTTTTTGAAGGCAAATTTCAAGTGCTTACCGCCATGAGCTCGAAAGGAGCAGAGATCAAGGATTAAGGGGCATGCAAAAACATAGGACTTTTCATTAAGATTTCAAAAAATGCCACCACTTGAACCTTTAGGGGAGAGCCATCGTGTTAACTTTAATAGTGTTTATGAGGTTTTACAATAAACAACCTTGTCATCTTTGATGGGGGTTGATCCAAGTTAAAACCTAGTTTACAAATTTGCACCCCTTTGAATTGTTTGTATTTAATTAATTTGGCATTAAACAAGTCACATTTTGTTTTAGTTCTAGCATTATCCTCATGTGGTTCATAGGGATCTATATTTGCATCATTTGGTCCATCCATATGAACCAAATAAGAGTGATAGCATTATGACTTTAATGTGACCTTTAGTAGTGTTGTCAAAATAAACTTCAAGGAGTTGGTATAAATTTAAGGAGCCATTAAAAATGACAATGTTAAAAGGTCATCATACCAAATCCAAAGCTTAGAAGCAATGGCCTCGTTAACAAAAACATGGTTCACATTCTCAATGTGGAAACAGCATTGGCATTTTGAAGGTAATTGAAAACCTTTACCCCACAACAAGGAGTCAATAGAGATGAAGTTTTTCAAAATATGCCAAGTAAGAATAATAAGAGTAGGGATATTGTTATTCCAAAGTTTAGAAAACACATAGGAAAAATCATGAGCTTCTTTTAATGTGAATCAAACATTTTAAAGTTGAAATCACCATTATGTGAAAGCTTAAAAAGGATCTGATCTTGATTGGTAAGAATGATAGGAATAGTAGTAAGCTTATTTAGAAGAGAGGGAGGAATATAATCAGTAAGCTTACCATTATTCCACATATTATTCTACCAGAAGGAGTTCACTTTAATAGTAGCAGTGGAATGAGTATAAAGTAATTCGTCAATGGACCCACCTCCAGTCCAGTTATCTTGCCAAAAAAATAGGATCCAGAGTTAATCCCCCAAGAAATTAAAGATTTGGCATCTCATTTGACGAAACAAAGTCTTTTTCAAACTGGAGAATCTCCCGCTTTATAGGGGCAGATGAGAGGGTGCTTACCTTGGCAGTATTTAGCACTCATGAAATTAGCCCATGACTACCAAAATTCTACCAAAAAAGCGGTAGTTTTTGATTGGTTTACATCCAAGACCACCTTGACAAAAGTGCCACAGTTTAATACCAAGAGGTCTAGTGCATTTTTTTAGAGGAATTGTTAGATCCCCAAAAAAATTTGTTAATGAGCCGCTCAATTCTATTAATGTTAGAGTTGGTTGGCACAATGGTTTGAATGAGATACAAAGGCATGGAGTTAAGGTGCTCTTAATCAAAGTGAGCCTACCACCAAATGAAAGTAAACAAAATTCCCAAACAAAAATTTTATTAGAGATTTTTTGGATTAGCTCATCAAAAAGGTGAGATCTTTTACCCTTTAAAAGCACCAAGAATAGGAAGTTGTTGTTGTTGTAATTCTCAAGATTTGGTTGGTCCTATTGCTCGGGATTTTAGAAGAAGGAATGAAATAAATTTTTCCTTCGTTGAGAAAAAGATCACTTTTGTTGCCAAATTTATTTAAAAGATTCTTAATAGTTTTAATGTGAAGAATTGAGGCATTGCAAAAGATTATAAAATCATCAGCAAAACTAAGATGAGAGACAGGAAGACCACCTTGAGTTCTATAAAACATCCTAGGATTATTGTAAAAAGATCATTTCAAACTCTAGATAGATATTCAACAATAATAAAAAGAGGGGATAGGGATCCCCTTGTCTCAAACCATTCTTGAAGGGAAAAACCTAAGGATTCACCATTCATGATAACGAAAACCAAACATTTGTAATGCAATTTTGATGAGGATAAAATAATTAGAAAACCCAAGCAAATAAATTTGAAAGAAATCCCAGAGAGGTTGTCAAAGCTTTAGTGATGTCCAGTTTAAAAAGGATGTTACCACCTCTGATAGGAACGTCACTATCATGAATCAGCTCTTGTGTTAGAAGTATGTTATCAAATATAGCTCTACCTTTAATGAAGCCAGTTTGGTTGGGGGAAATAATTTTAGGCAGCAGCGGACTAATTCTATTAGCAATCAATTTAGCAATGAGTTTTTGAAAGAAGGTGCAAAGGCTGATAGGTCCAAAATTTCTCCAAGTTTCTGGATTATTAGTTTTGGGAATGAGAACAATGGAAGTGCTAGAAAAGTATCTAGGTAAAGAGTTTCCATCAAAGAAATCAACATCAACAAGGTCAGACTTAATAATTGGCCAACAATGCAAAAAGAAATGAGTCTATCCATCGTGAGTCAGTGTTCATGCCGTTGAGAGTACTACTAATCTCAGTTTTCATAGGACGCAAAGTGAGTAAATGGTTTTCATCATTATAAATCATAGAGGAGATCAGGTGAGTGGTGGAGAGGGGTTCTAAATTAGGGTTGTTGTTTAATAAATTTTATAAATGTTGAATGACAGAATCTTTAATTTCATTCTTATCAGTGATCCAGCTACCGTTAATATTTTTGATTTTTTTGAATAGAGTTTAAGGCTTTCCTTTTTTGAAAAGAGTGTGGAAATATCTTGTATTTCTGTCACCATCAGCAATATGTTTGCTAGCGACCTTTTTCTGCCAATAGGTTTTCTCCATATTCTGATAATTAATCAAGTTATCTTTAGCAGTGTTCAACTCATCAAGCTTACTAGGGTAAGTTAACACAGCATCTTCAAGGGAGCAAATTAATTGTTTCATATTTTTTAGATTGGCAAAAAGATTTTTAAAACAGTGCTTGTTCCACCAATTTAGGTTTTGTTATAGTCTTTTAAGCTTAAGCCAAAGCCAAATCATGCCTTTAATGGAATTGTCTGGGTGAATAGGGGCCATCCAATTAGTGGAAACAACATTAAAGAAATCACTATGTTGGGTCCACATATTTTGGAATCTAAAATGAGTGGGGGAGGATATAGTACTGGAAGGAGTTTTGATGGAGATCAATAGTGGAGCATGGTCAGACAAAGTTCTTCTCAAATGCTCAACAGAAGTGAGGGGCCATTGATTGATCCAAAATGGATTAAAGAGGGTCCTATCAAGCCGCTACCAGAGTCTAGAGTTATGCCACGTATAGTCGAAGCTAGAAAAACTAATATCACTCAGATTGCAATCGATAATTATATTAGAAAAATCTTTCATTTAGTGGATGTTAGGAGAGCAACCTCCCCTTCTTTCTGAGGAAGCGATAATAGTGTTGAAATCACCCCCAACCAACTAGGGTTTATTGACTGAGGATGCAAAAGTTCTTAATTGATCCCAAAGGATGTTCCTACCAGCTCTATTACAAGATGCATAGATAAAGGAACCAAGAGTAGGAAATTCACCCAATGAGATTTGAACATTAACCAATTGTTGGAGATCATCAAGGATAGAAATGTTGATTAAATTATTCCAAAAATACCAAATTTTATTATTAATATTATAAAAGAAATTTTGAAAGCCTACTATTCTAGCAACATGGGTAATCTTAGAAAAGTGAATGAATGGCTCAATAACAATAAGTAAGGTTATATTATGAGTACGACAAAGGCTTCTAATATGATTACGGATAGTGAGAGTCCCAATACCCTGAACATTCCAAATAAGAAAATTAATCATAATAAGTTGAAAGAAAAGAGAAGAGATAACTGAAAAAATGAAAAATAAGAAGAAGAAAAACATGAAATAATTATTTATGGGAAGTTAGAGAAGATCAAGTGGTTCTATTGGAGCTATTAATAAACATTCTAGCTTTAAGGGATTTTTTTAATAATAGTTTGAAAAGGCTTATATATGTCCAAAGTATCTCCATCTGAAAGAGAGTGATTTGTGATATTCAGAATATGACCAGTATCTGTCAAAACATTCCTAATGGTGATTTCCCCTTCTTCAGTATCAGAGTTAGGTTGAGAAATAGGGTTAGCATGTGTATCACTCTTTAAGGTAGTAGAAGGAGAGGTTGTGGCACCATTAAAAGCACAAAATTCATTTTCATTTCCATGAGTACTATTCAAATTTTGTTTTATCACCAAATTATCAAATTTTTTCAGAACAATTCCAGAATTAGTTTTGAGATTTTTGATCCAACTTGAGGTTCCCATTTAAATCAGCATTATGATTTATATGAGTCAAGGGATTGTCTTGAGATGCTAAGTTATTACAAGTAGAAGCAATGTTAGGTAAGTTCACAAACCTCAATATCATTATTTTTATCAAGCTCAGATTATTCTCTAATAGGCAAATCTGTAGGTAATAAAGAAGAGGGGGTAGGAGGGTGAGTTCCATTTTGAGTAACTTTAAGCACATAAGCAAACTTATTATTTTTTTCATTTGTTAGAGAGAGATTAGGATCAGGAATTTTTTTTCTTTTTGAGATTATGGCGTAACACAAAGCATTCGGAGTGATCATGACCATGGATCTTACAATGTGTGCAAAAAATAGGAAAATTTTCAAATTCCACTTTTTGATTATACCCAAATTTTTTTTTTACGATCCAAACTTCTTTAGGGTACTTTTTGGTAATATCAATCTCAACCAAAATACAAGCAACTGATGGTCGTGATCTCGCGGCGGTGGCTTGATCTATTTGAAGGGGCCTACCAAAGAGAGCCCCAACCGTAAATAAGACTTGATGGGTAACATAATGTATCTTCATGTTTGGAAAAGCTAGCCATAAAGGAACAATTGGGGATTCCTCTTTGACATCAAATAGAGGAGACCATTTCTAAAGCCTCATTTGATAATTGTACACAAAGTAAGAGCGACGAGCAAAGACTCTTGAGTAGCCTAAATCATTAGATAGCTGAATAAGGATATGTCTAGGATCAATCAATCTGATAGTAAATACACTCGAGAGCTTTAGGCTATGAAAGAAGGATTGGATGCTTTCAAGAGTCGAGCAACGCAATGAAAATTTACCAACTAATAAAAATTCAAAGGGCTTCGCCGGCTTTTCCACATCAAGATCAAGCACATTATTGACATTCCACGAAAGAAGTTGAGATTAAATTGACATTTAGAGCAAGTGTTCTTACCATATAAAGCATCCTTGAAGGACTTAACAGCAGGCACAGTAACGGCTGGAGTTTGATCGATATTACCTTGAAAATCGGTAGCCTTAGCCGACGCCTCCAAGTTTGAAGAGCTCTACTGTGCAGAAAGCAGCGTTTCCTTCATTATAAGATCAAGGGAAACTCACATAAGCGACCAGAGCGATAGATGGAGAATCGAAACGGTGGCTACAGGAAGAGGAAAGGGAACACGGAATCGCCAGAGAGCACCGCGGCCGAGAGCAGGGGAGCGAGAGGATTGAGTTTAGGTTTAGGTCAGTTTAGGGTTTAGGGTTTAGGGTTCAGGGTTATAGGTTTAAGGTTTAGGGTTTATGGTTTAGGGTTTAGGATTTTAGGGTTTAGGGTTTATGGATTGGGTTTTTTTTTTAAATTAAGTAAACCTATAGGTTTATGTTTATTTATTTTATTTTTTATTTATTTTAGTAAATTTTATTTTTTATTTTTATTTAAGTTAATTTTTTATTTTTATTTTTATTTAGTTTAGTTCATTTATTTTAAGTTTATTTATTTTATTTTAGGTTTTTTATTTTAGTTTATTTTTTAAGCTTAAGTTTAGGTTTATGTTTACTTTTCAGTTTAGTTTTATTTTTAATTTATTTTTTAGGTTTAGGTTTTATTTTTTATTTTTTGGTTGAGGTTTAGGTTTCTATTTTTTTTAGGTTTAGGTTTTAGGTTTTAATTTTAGGTTTATTTTTAGGTTTTATTTTTAGTATAGGTTTAGGTTTTTTTTAGTTTATTTTTTTAATTTAGTTTAAGTTTAGGTTTAGGTTTAGTTTTTTTAGGTTTAGGTTTAGGTTTTATTTATTTTAGTTTAGTTCATTTTATTTACTTTTAGGTTTAGGTCTAATTTATTTATTTTAGGTTTAGTTTTTTTTGTAGTTTAGGATTTAGGTTTTTATTTTATTTAAGTTTAGGTTTTATTTATTTATTTATTTTTAGGTTTTCTTTAGTTCAAGTTTAAGTTTTTAGGCTTTTAGGGTTTAAGGTTTAGGGTTTAGGGTATAGGGTCAGTTTAGGGTTTAGGGTTTTTTATGGTTTAGGGTTAAGGGTTTAGGGTTGAAGGTTAGTTTTAGGGTTTAGGATTTAGGATTTACAGTTTAGAGTTTAGAGTTTAGCTTTTTTTAAAAAAACAAAATTAAGTAAATCAGTATATTTAGGTTTTTTAGTTTATTTAATTTATTTTTTTTTATTTTAGATTATTTAATTTATTATTTGTATTTAAGTTTTTTATTTTTATTTAGTTGGGTTTATTTATTTTAGGTTAATTTATTTCAGTTTTAAGTTTTTTATTTCATTTTATTTTTCACGTTTTAGTTTTCATTTATGTTTATTTTTTAGTTTAGTTTTATTTTCATTTTATTTTTAGGTTTATGTTTTATTTTTTATTTTTTAGGTTTAGATTTTAGTTTAAGTTTTGGGTTTAGGGATTATGTTTAGGGTTAGTTTTAGGGTTTAGAGCTTAAGGTTAGGGTTTTTTTTATTTGTTTTTATTTTTAATTTTTATTTTTTTAAATTAAGTATACTCGTAGGTTTAGGTTTATTTAGTTTTTTTTTAGATTATTTTATTATTTTATTTTTATTTAGTTTAGTTTATTTATTTTAGGCTTATTTATTTTAGTTTAGGTTTTTTTTAATTTTTTTAGGTTTAGGTTTAGGTTTAGGTTTAGGTTTATTTTTATGTTTAGTTTTATTTTTATTTTTTTTTTAGGTTTAATTTTTATTTTATATTTATAGGATTAGGTTTAGGTTTATATTTTAGTTTTTCCAATTTAGGTTATAGGCTTTTATTTTAGGTTTAATTTTAGATTATAATTTTTAGTTTATTTTATTTTATTTTAGTTTATTTTAGTTTAGGTTTATGTTTATTTTATTTTTTTAAGTTTCAATTTTTTTTAGTTTATGGTTTAGGTTTTATTTTTTATTTTTCTTAGGTTTTATTTTTAGGTATGTTTTTAGCTTTAGGTTTTTATTTAGTTTATATTTTATTTTATTTTATTTTATTTTATTATAGGTTATATTTTTAATTTTTCTAAGGCTAGTTTGGGTTTTTGGGTTTAAAGTTTAAGGTTTAAGCTTTAGGGTTTAGGGTGTAAGGTTAGTTTAAGGTTTAGGTTTAGGTTTGGGGTTTAGGGTTTGGGGTTTAGGGTTTAGGGTTTAGGGTTTAGGGTTTAGGGTTTAAGGTTTTAAGGCTTAGGGTTTTGGTTTAGTGTTTAGGGTCTAGGGTTTTAGGGTTTAGGGTTTAGGGTTTAGGGTTAGGGTTTTTTTATTTTTTTTATTTTTTTAAAAGTAAACTCGTAGATTTAATTTTATTTAGTTTATTTATTTTATATTTTATTTATTTTTGTTTATTTTATTTTTTACTTTAGTTTATTTTTATTTTTATTAAGTTTAGCTTATTTATTCTAGTTTTAGTTTTTTTTTTTATTTTAGTTTATTTTTAGGGTTAAGTTTAGGTTTAGGTTTATTTTTTAGTTTAGTATTATTTTTATTTTATTTTTTAGGTTTAAGTTTAATTTTTTTTTAGGTTTAGTTTAGGTTTTAATTTTATTTTATTTTATTTGTTTAGGTTTTAGGTTTTTATTTTAGGTTTATTTTTAGGTTTTATATTTTAGTTTAGGTATAGATTTATTTTTAGTTTATTTTATTTTATTTTTTTTAGGTTTAGGTTTAGTTTACTTTAGGTTTAGATTTAGGTTCTATTTATTTTAGTTTAGGTTTAGTTTTATTTAATTTTTTTTAGGGGTTAGGTTTTTTTTAGTTAAGGCTTTAGGTTTTATTTTAAAATTATTTTTAGGTTTAGATTTTTATTTTATTTTACTTTATTTTTATTTTAGGTTTAGTTTTTATTTTATTTAGGTTTTTTATTTTTTTTAGTTTAGTTTAGGTTTTTATTTATTTTAGTTTTATTTTGTTTTTTTTTCTTTTTGGGTTTAGGTTTAGGTTTAAGTTTATGTTTTTATTTTATTTTATTTTTTTAATGTTATTTCCTTTTATCTTTTTTTATTTATTTAATTTTCAAGTTTTAGTTAGTTTAGGTTTACATTTTTAGCTTTTTAGGGTTTAGTGTTTAGAGTTAGTTTAGGGTTTAGAGTTTAGGATTTTGGGTGTGGAGTTTGGGAGTTTGGGTTTAGGGTTTAGGGTTTTGGGGGTTTAGGGTTTTGGGGGTTTAGGGCTTAGAGTTTAGGGTTGAGGTTTTAGTTTTAATGTTCAAGTGTTAGCTTAGGGTTTAGAGTTTTTGGTTTTTTTTTAAACAAAGAATAACTTCAAATTCAACATTTCTTCTTTCTGATTTCATCAACCAAGTAACACACCAAGTTTTCTAAGACACAAGTGATGACATAGATCAAAAATGAGAACACATAGAGGAAATCAAAAACCCTAGATAGCTAGAACTATTTCTATTATAAACACACAGTTTCATAAGCAGCAAATTGAATCAGTCATTCTTCAATTTCTCTAGTTTCGATCAGAACCACCCCGACCTCTCAAGTAGCGAGATCCATCATCATATCCCATATCTCTTCTTCTGCCACCACCACGGCTATAAACTCCATTGCTCCTCCCGCCTCCATAACCACCACTACTCCAACCACCACCTCCATATCCACCAGCACCTCCAGATCCCCCACCACCACTATGACAACCACCCCTCCTTCACCTCCCAGGATCTAGACTAAGCTGAATTGATGTTGGTTAGGTTTTAGGTTTATTAAGTTTTAGGGTTTAGGTTTATTTTTAAATTTATTTAGTTACTTTATGTTTAGGTTTAGGGTTTGGGGTTTAAGGTTAGGTTTTATTTTTTACAATTTATGGTTTAGGGTTTTAGGGTTTAAGGTTTAAGGTTTAGGGTTTAGGGTTTAAGGTTTTTTTAAAAAATTAAATAAATCGATAGGTTTTCATTTATTTAGTATATTTATTTATTTATTATATATTTTAGTTTACTTTATTTTAATTTTTATGAAAGTTTATTTTTTATTTTTATTTATTTTAGTTTATTTATTTTAGGTTTATTTATTTTAGTTTAGGTTTTTTATTTTAGTTCATTTTTTATATTTATGTTTAGCTTTAAGCTTATTTTTTAGCTGAGTTTTATTTTTAATTTATTTTTTAGGATTAGGTTTTAATTTTTATTTTATTTTCTTAGGTTTTTATTTTATTTTCTTAGGTTTAGGTTTTAAGTTTTTATTTTAGGTATATTTTGAGGTATTATTTTTTAGTTTAGGTTTAGGTTTATTTTTAGTTTAGTTTATTTTATTTAGTTTAGATTTTGGTTTAAGTTTAGTTTATTTTAGGTTTGGGTTTAGGTTTTATTTATTTTAGTTTAGTTTATTTTAATTTCAGTTTATATTTATTTTATTTTTATTTTAAGTTAAGATTTTTTTAGTTTAGGGTTTAGGTTTTATTTTTTATTTATTTTTAGATTTTATTTTTAGTTTTATTTTTTAGGTTTAGGTTTTTTTATGTTTTATTTTATTTTTTTTTATTTTTATTTTATGTTTAGTTTCTATTTTATTTAGGTTTTTTATTCTTAAGTTTATTTTATTTTATTTAGTTTAGTTTATGTTTTTATTTATTTTATTTTAATTTTATTTTTTATTTTATTTTAGTTTTAGTTTTATGTTTAGGTTTAAGTTTAAGTTTTTTTTATTTTATTATTTTATTTTTTTAGGTTTAGGTTTTTTTATTTATTTTATTTTTAGGATTTATTTAGTTTAGGTTTAGGTATTTAGTTTTTTAAATTTAGGATTTAGGGTTTCAGGTTTAGGGTTTAGGGTTAGGGTTTAGGCTTTAGGGTTTAGGCTTTAGGGTTTAGGGTTTTTAAGGTTTAGGGTTTAGGGTTTAGGGTTTAGGGATAGCTTAGGGTTTATGGTTAGTTTTTAGTTTAGGGTTTAGGGTTTAGGATTTTTTAAGGTTTAGGGTTTGTTTATGGTTTAGGGCATATAGTTTAAGGGTTAATTTAGAGTTTAGGGTTTTAGGGTTTAAGGTTTAGGGTTTAAGGTTCAGGGTTAGGGTTAGGGTTTAGGGTTTAGGGTTAGTTTAGGGTTTACATTAGAGATATTACATAAAATTATTTAGAGTTTTACATGCTAAAGCAAAAAACCAAAATTATAAATGAGTACATAAACAAATTTGAATTATTCTTGTTGTCTTCTAAATTAGAGAAAGATTAAGCTAATGTTGTTTAGGTTTAGATCAACTTGAGCCCTAATATTAAAAGAGACATTACATAAAATTAATTTGCATGTGGCTTTTCATCAAACTTTAGATTTCAAATAACATCAAAAATTCTTCCACTTAAAATAATGTCAAATATATGAATTATTATTTCCACCATTAAAGCAAATTTAAATGAATACATCTAAATAAAGTAACACTACTACCAATAAAAGAAAAATAGAAAAGATGATAGATACTATGTTGGGATCCAAAATCTCTCTTAAATCATATTTTAGATGTCGGAAAACTCGTGAGTGTCTAAATCTCTCACAACACTATGTAAGCCTCTTTAAGCATTGACTTAGGAGCTTAAGAGCTTTCTTTCTTTTTATTTTGAAGCAAATTATTTATTACATTATGTTGCGCATTGAGTCTCAAGTAGGAGAGCTATAGTTTTGGAAATCTCATGCGAGAGATATTGAGTTTGAATTATTCTAGTTATGCACTACTTATAAATAGATTTTGTCAGATACAATCACTATTATAAAAATCTCATTCAGCAAAACTTCGCATAAAGCATTGAAATCCTACTAAAGAGAGCTTTCTAAAGCACAGAGTTAGCTCCTTGACATATCTACAAAATTGAAAGAACTGCAATTGAGAAGATGATATCGATTAGAGATGAGTTCTATTATTAGATAGGATATCTCAGCTATAGAAGAGGATTGCTCACAGATGGACACTTAGGTGTCTGAACTTAAGTAGATTCATTCTTCATTTGTCCACGAATAGAAAGCTACCCTTTAGCATCTCTATGAAACTTGAGACAGGGAGTTTACTGTGCATATAAAGCTCATACAATTTTTATCTATATTAGAGATATTCAGGCTAACCATTTCTAGCTGAAATCTCTTTTATTTTGCTTAGGTTTAGGTTTTTAGGTTTTTAGGGTTTAGGGATTAGGGTTTTGGGTTTAGGGTTTAGGCTTTGGGGTTTAGGGCTTAGGGGTTAGGGTCTCGGGTTGTAGGTTTTACGAATTAGGGTTTTAGGATTAAGGGTTTAGGTTTAAGGTTTAGGGTTTTAGGGTTTAGGGTTTACTATTTAGGGTTATAAGTTTAGGGTTTAGGGTTCAAGGTTTAGGGTTTAGCATAAAGGTTTTTTATTATTTTTATTATTTTATTTTTTTAAATTAAGTAAACTGGTAGTTTTTGATTTATTTAGTTTTTTTTTCCTATTTTTATTTATGTTTATTTTTTATTTAGTTTATTTTATTTATTTTAGGTTTATTTATTTTAGTTTAGGTATTTTATTTTAAGTTATTTTTTAGGTTTAGGTTTAGTTTCAGGTTTATTTTTTAGTTTAGTTTTGTTTTTATTTAATTTTTTAGGTTTAGGCTTTATTTCTTATTTTTAGGTTTAGGTTTCGATTTTTATTTTATTTTTTTTTAGGTTTAGGTTTTAGGTTTTTATTTTAGGTTTATTTTTAGCTTTTATTCTTTAGTTTAGGTTTATGTTTAATTTTATTTTAGTTTATTTTATTTAGTTTAGGTTTAGGTTTATGTTTAATTTATTTTAGGTTTAGGTTATATTTATTTTAGTTTAGTTTATTTAAGTTTAGGTTTAGTTTTATTTTATTTTTATTTTAGGTTTATGTTTTTTTAGTTTAGGGTTTAGGTATTATTTTTTATTTATTTTTAGGTTTATATTTTAGCTTTAGGTTTTAATTTAGTTTTTATTTTATTTTATTTTTATTTTAGGTATAATTTTTATCTTATTTAGGATTTTATTTAATTTAGTTAAGGTTTTTATTTATTTTATTTTAGTTTTGTTTTTATTTTTTATATTATTTTCTTTTTAGGTTTAGGTTTAGGTTTAGGTTTTAGTTTATGTTTTTATTTTATTTTATTTTATATTAGTTTAGGTTGTTTTATTTATTTTATTTTTAGGTTTTATTTAGTTTAGGCATAGGTTTTTAGCTTTTTAGGGTTTAGGGTTTTGGGCTTAGGGTTAATTTAGGGTTTAAGGTTTAGGGTTTAGGGTTTAGGGTTTAGGGTTTAGGATTTGGGGTTTATATTTTAGGGTTTAGTATTTATGGTTGAGGATTTAGGATTTAGGTTTCAAGATTTAGGGTTTGGGTTTTAGGTTTTTAGGGTTTAGGGTTTAGGGTTTAGGGTTTAGGGCTTCGGGTTTAGGGTTTTTAGGGTTTAGGGGAGAGGGTTTAGGGTTTAGGTTTTAAGTTTAGGGTTCATGTTTTTATTTAGGGTTTAGGGTTTTTTTTTAATAGAGAATAAATAAATATTCAACATTTCTTCTTTTCGATTTCATCAACCAAGTAACACACCAAGTTTTCTATGACATAGCGGCGACATAGATAAAATTGAGCAGAGCAAATCAAAACCTTAGATAACTAGAACCATCTCTATAAAGACATAGTTCCATAGCGACAAATCGATGTTGTTCTTTAGGGTTCGGTTCAATTTATTGTAGGTTTTATTTATTTTAGTTTAGGTTTAAGTTTATTTTAGTTTCTTTATTTCATTTTTATTTTAAGTTTAGGTTTCTTGTTTTAGTTTAGGGTTTAGGTTTTTATTTAGTTTTTATTTTGTTTTATTTTTATTTTATGTTTAGGTTTTTTATTTTTAGGTTTATTTTATTTTTTTTAATTTAGTTTAGATATTTATTTATTTTATTTTATTTTAGTTTTTATTTATTTTATTTTATTTTATTTTAGTTTCAGGTTTAGGTTTAGGTTTAGGTTTAGGTTTATGTTTATGGTTAGGTTTAGGTTTTGGTTTTGAATTAGGTTTTATTTTATTTTATTTTATTTAGGTTTAGGTTTTTTAATATATTTTAATTTTAGGTTTATTTAGGTTTACATTTTAGGTTTTAGGGTTTAGGGTTTAGGGTTTATGATTTAGTTTAGGTTTAGGTTTGGGAGTTTAGGTTTAGGGTTTAGGTTTAGGAGTTTAGTTTAGGGTTTTTTAGGATTGTTTAGGTTTTAGGAGTTAGGTTTATAGGTTTAGGTTTAGGTTTAGTTATTAGGTTTAGGTTGTAGGTTTGAGGTTTAGGTTTAGGTTAGTTTTAGGTTTTAAGGTTTAGTTTAGGGTTTAGGGGTTTAAGGTTTGGGTTAGTTTAGGGTTTAGTTTAAAACTAAGTTTAGAGTTTAGGTTTATTTAGATTATTTTTATTTATTTTAGTTTATTTAGGTTTTTATTTTTATTTAGGTTTATTTTTATTTTTTAGTTTAGAATTTTTATTTTAGGTTTATTTATTTAGTTTAGGTTCTTTAATTTAGTTCATTTTTTAGGTTTAAATTTAGGTTTTAGGTTTTAATTTTAGGTTTAATTTTAGGTTTTATTTTTAGTATGGGTTTAGGTTTTAGGTTTTATTTTAAAGCAAATTATTTGTTACATTATGTTACCGCATTGAGTCTCAAAGTAGGAGAGCAATAGTTTTGGAAATCTCTATGCAGAGATATTGAGTTTGAATTATTCTAGTTATGCACTACTTATAAATAGATTTTGTCAGATACAATCACTATTATAAAAATCTCATTCAGCAAAACTTCACATAAAGCATTGAAATCCTACTAAAGAGAGCTTTTTAAAGCACAGATTTAGCTCCTTGACATATCTGCAAAATTGAAAGAGCTGCAGTTGAGAAGACAATATCGATTAGAGATGAGTTCTATTATTAGATAGGATATCTCAGCTATAGAAGAGGATTGCTCACAGATGAACACTTAGGTGTCTGAACTTAAGTAGATTCATTCTTCATTTGTCCACAAACAGAAAGCTACCCTTTAGCATCTCTATAAAACTTGAGATAGGGAGTTTACTATGCATATAAAGCTCATACAATTTTTATCTATATTAGAGATATTCAGGCTAATCATTTGTAGCTGAAATCTCTTTTATTTTGCTTAGGTTTAGTTTTTTAGGTTTTTAGGGTTTAGGGATTAGGGTTTTTGGTTTAGGGTTTAGGGTTTGGGGTTTAGGGCTTAGGGGTTAGGGGTTGTAGGTTTTACAATTTAGGGTTTAGGGTTAAGGGTTTCAGGATTAAGGGTTTAGGCTTAAGGTTTACGGTTTTAGGGTTTAGGGTTTAGTGTTTAGGGTTGTAGGTTTAGGGTTTAGGTTTCAGGGTTTAGGGTTTAGCGTAAAGGTTTTTTATTATTTCTATTATTTTATTTTTTAAAATTAAGTAAACTGGTAGGTTTCGATTGATTTAGTTTATTCTTTCCTATTTTTATTTAGGTTTATTTTTTATTTAGTTTATTTTATTTATTTTAGGTTTATTTATTTTAGTTTAGGTATTTTATTTTAGTTTATTTTTTAGGTTTAGGTTTAATTTTAGGTTTATTTTTTAGTTTAGTTTTATTTTTATTTAATTTTTTAGGTTTAGGCTTTATTTCTTATTTTAAAGTTTAGGTTTAGATTTTTATTTTATTTTTTTTAGGTTTAGGTTTTAGGTTTATTTTTAGCTTTTATTTTTTAGTTTAGGTTTATGTTTAATTTTATTTTAGTTTATTTTATTTAGTTTATGTTTAGGTTTATGTTTAATTTATTTTAGGTTTAGGTTATATTTATTTTGGTTTAGTTTATTCAAGTTTAGGTTTAGTTTTATTTTATTTTTATTTTAGGTTTAGGTTTTTTTTAGTTTAGGGTTTAGGTATTATTTTTTATTTATTTTTAGGTTTATTTTTTAGCATTAGGTTTTAATTTAGTTTTTATTTTATCTTATTTTAGGTTTATTTTATTTTTATTTTAGGTATAGTTTTATCTTATTTAGGATTTTATTTAATTTAGTTGGTTTTTTATTTATTTTTTTTTATTTTTTATTTTATTATCTTTTTTTAGGTTTAGTTTTAGCTTTAGGTTTTAGTTTATGTTTTTATTTTATTTTATTTTATTTTGGTTTAGGTTTTTTTATTTATTTTATTTTTAGGTTTTATTTAGTTTAGGCTTAGGTTTTTAGCTTTTATGGTTTAGGATTTTGGGCTTAGGGTTAGTTTATGGTTTAGGATTTAAGGTTTAGGGTTTAGGATTTAGGGTTTAGGGTTTAGGGTTTAGGATTTGGGGTTTATGGTTTAGGGTTTAGTATTTATGGTTGAGTGTTTAGGATTTAGAATTTGGGTTTGAGGTTTTTAGGGTTTAGGGTTTCGGGTTTAGAATTTAGGGCTTCGGGTTTAGGGTTTTTAGGGTTTAGGGGTGAGGGTTTAGGGTTAAGTTTTAAGTTTAGGGTTCAGGTTTTTGTTTAGAGTTTAGGGTTTTTATTTTTTTAATAGAGAATAAATAAATATTCAACATTTCTTATTTTCGATTTCATCAACCAAGTAACACACCAAGTTTTCTATGACATAAGTGATGACATAGATAAAAATTGAGCACGCATAGAGCAAATCAAAAACCTAAGATAAATAGAACCATCTCTATTATAAAGACATAGTTCCATAAGCAGCAGATCGGATCGGTCGTTCTTTAGGGTTCGGTTCAGTTTATTGTAGGTTTTATTTATTTTAGTTTAGGTTTAAGTTTAATTTAGTTTCTTTATTTCAATTTTATTTTAAGTTTAGGTTTCTTGTTTTAGTTTAGGGTTTAGGTTTTTATTTAGTTTTTATTTTATTTTATTTTTATTTTATGTTTAGGTTTTTTATTTTTAGGTTTATTTTGTTTTTTAATTTAGTTTAGATATTTATTTATTTTATTTTATTTTATTTTATTTTTATTTATTTTATTTTATTTTATTTTAGTTTCAGGTTTAGGTTTAGGTTTAGGTTTAGGTTTTGGTTTTGGATTAGGTTTTTATTTTATTTTATTTTATTTAGGTTTAGGTTTTTTAATATTTTTAATTTTAGGTTTTTTATTTGAGTTTAGGTTCGTTTTAGGTTTTAGGGTTTAGGGTTTAGGGTTTAGAGTTTAGGGTTTATGATTTAGGGTTTGGGGTTTAAGGTTGTAAATTTTAGGGTTTAGGGTTTAGGGTTTAGGGTTTGGGATTTAGGGTTTAGGTTTTAGGTTTTTCGGGTTTGGGGATTAGGGTTTAGGGTTTAGGGTTATAGGGTTTAGGGTTTTGGCTTTTGGGTTCAGGGTTGTAGGTTTAGGGCTGTATGTTTAGGATTTGTTTAGGGTTTAGGGTTATAGGTTTAGGATTTGTTTTAGGTTTTAAGGTTACAATTTTTTTATTTTTTTATTTAGGGTTTATGGTTTAGGGTTTAAGGTTTGCGATTAGTTTAGGGTTTAGGGTTGTAGGTTTAAGTTTAGGTTTAGGGTTAGTTTTAGGTTTTAGGGTTTAGAGTTTAGGGTTTAGGGCTAAAGGTTAAGGTTTATGGTTTAGGGTTTACTTTAAAAAAATTAAGAAAACTGATAGGTTTAGGTTTATTTAGATTATTTTTTATTTATTTTAGTTTTTTTTTTTATTTAAGTTTATTTTTTATTTTTATTTAGTTTAGAATTTTTATTTTAGGTTTATTTATTTTAGTTTAGGTTCTTTAATTTAGTTCATTTTTTAGGTTTAAGTTTAGGTTTTAGGTTTTAATTTTAGGTTTATTTTTAGGTTTTATTTTTAGTATAGGTTTAGGTTTTAGGTTTTATTTTAAATCGAATTATTTGTTACATTATGTTGCCGCATTGAGTCTCAAAGTAGGAGAGCTATAGTTTTGGAAATCTCTATGTAGAGATATTGAGTTTGAATTATTCTAGTTATGCACTACTTATAAATAGATTTTGTCAGATACAATCACTATTGTAAAAATCTCATTTAGCAAAACTTCGCATAAAGCATTGAAATCCTACTAAAGAGAGCTTTTTAAAGCACAGATTTAGCTCCTTGACATATCTGCAAAATTGAAAGAGCTGCAACTGAGAAGATAATATCGATTAGAGATGAGTTCTATTATTAGATAGGATATCTCAGCTATAGAAGAGGATTGCTCACAGATGGACACTTAGGTGTCTAAACTTAAGTAGATTCATTCTTCATTTATCCACGAACAGAAAGCTACCCTTTAGCATCTCTATGAAACTTTAGACAGGGAGTTTACTATGCATATAAAGCTCATACAATTTTTATCTATATTAGAGATATTTGAGATAATCATTTGTAGCTGAAATCTCTTTTATTTTGCTTAGGTTTAAGTTTTTAGGTTTTTAGGGTTTAGGGATTAGGGTTTTGGGTTTAGGGTTTAGGGTTTGGGGTTTAGGGCTTAGGGGTTAGGGGTTGTAGGTTTTACGATTTAGGGTTTAGGGTTTAGGGTTTTAGGATTAAGGGTTTAAGTTTAAGGTTTAGAGTTTTAGGGTTTAGGGTTTAGTGTTTAGGGTTGTAGGTTTAGGGTTTAGGGTTCAGGGTTTAGGGTTTAGCGTAAAGGTTTTTTATTATTTCTATTATTTTATTTTTTAAAATTAAGTTAGGTATTTAGTTTATTCTTACCTATTTTTATTTAGGTTTATTTTTTATTTAGTTTATTTTATTTATTTTAGGTTTATTTATTTTCGTTTAGGTATTTTATTTTAGTTTATTTTTTAGGTTTAGGTTTAGTATCAGGTTTATTTTTTAGTTTAGTTTTATTTTTATTTATTTTTTCAGGTTTAGGCTTTATTTCTTATTTTAAAGTTTAGGTTTAGATTTTTATTTTATTTTTTTTAGGTTTAGGTTTTAGGTTTTTATTTTAGGTTTATTTTTAGATTTTATTTTTTAGTTTAGGTTTATGTTTAATTTTATATTAGTTTATTTTATTTAGTTTATGTTTAGGTTTATGTTTAATTTATTTTAGGTTTAGGTTAAATTTATTTTAGTTTAGTTTATTTAAGTTTAGGTTTAGTTTTATTTTATTTTTTTATTTTAGGTAGGTTTTCTTAGTTTAGGGTTTAGGTATTATTTTTTATTTATTTTTAGGTTTATTTTTTAGCATTAGGTTTTAATTTAGTTTTTATTTTATCTTATTTTAGGTTTATTTTATTTTTATTTTAGGTATAGTTTTATCTTATTTAGGATTTTATTTAATTTAGTTAAGGTTTTTATTTATTTTATTTTTATTTTGTTTTAATTTTGTATTTTATTTTCTTTTTTAGGTTTAGGTTTAGCTTTAGGTTTTAGTTTATGTTTTTATTTTATTTTATTTTATTTTGGTTTAGGTTTTTTTATTTATTTTATTTTTAAGTTTTATTTAGTTTAGGCTTAGGTTTTTAGCATTTTATGGTTTAGGATTTGGGGCTTAGGGTTAGTTTACAGTTTAGGATTTAAGGTTTAGGGTTTAGGGTTTAGGGTTTAGGGTTTAGGGTTTAGGATTTGGGGTTTATGGTTTAGGGTTTAGTATTTATGGTTCAGGGTTTAGGATTTAGGGTTTGGGTTTTAGGTTTTTAGGGTTTAGGGTTTAGGGCTTCAGGTTTAGGATTTTTAGGATATAGGGGTGAGGGTTTAGGGTTAAGTTTTAAGTTTAGGGTTCAGGTTTTTGTTTAGGGTTTAGGGTTTTTATTTTTTTTTAATAGAGAATAAATAAATATTCAACATTTCTTCTTTTCGATTTCATCAACCAAGTAACACACAAAGTTTTCTATGACATAAGCGATGACATAGATAAAAATTGAGCACGCATAGAGCAAATCAAAAACCTTAGATAAATAGAACCATCTCTACTATAAAGACATAGTTCCATAAGCAGCAGATCGGATCAGTCATTCTTTAGGGTCGGTTCAGTTTATTGTAGGTTTTATTTATTTTAGTTTAGGTTTAAGTTTATTTTAGTTTCTTTATTTCATTTTTATTTAAAGTTTAGGTTTCTTGTTTTAGTTTAGGGTTTAGGTTTTTATTTAGTTTTTATTTTATTTTATTTTTATTTTATGTTTAGGTTTTTTATTTTTAGGTTTATTTTGTTTTTTAGTTTCATTTAGATATTTATTTATTTTATTTTATTTTAGTTTTTATTTATTTTATTTTATTTTAATTTTAGGTTTAGGTTTAGGTTTAGGTTTATGTTTATGGTTAGGTTTAGGTTTTGGTTTTGGATTAGGTTTTTATTTTATTTTATTTTATTTAGGTTTAGGTTTTTTTAATATATTTTAATTTTAGGTTTTGTTCAGTTTAAGTTTATATTTTTAGGTTTTTAGGGTTTAGGGTTTATGGGTTTAGAGTTTAGGGTTTAGGATTTAGGGTTTGGGGTTTAAGGTTGTAAGTTTTAGGGTTTAGGGCTTAGGGTTTAGGGTTTGGGATTTAGGATTTAGGTTTTAGGGTTTTAGGGTTTGGGGATTAGGGTTTAGCGTTTAGGGTTATACGGTTTAGGGTTTAGACTTTTGGGTTTAGGGTTGTAGTTCAGGGTTGTATGTTTAGGATTTGTTTTAGGGTTTAGGGTAATAGGTTTAGGATTTTTTAAAGTTTTAAGGTTACAATTTTTTTATTTTTTTATTTAGGGTTTATGGTTTAGAGTTTAAGGTTTGCGGTTAATTTAGGGTTTAGGGTTGTAGGTTTAAGGTTTAGGTTTGGGGTCAGTTTTAGGGTTTAGGGTTTAAGGTTAAGGTTTGATTTATTTAAAAATAGGTTTAGGTTTAGATTATTTTTTATTTATTTTAGTTTATTTTATTTTTTTATTTTTATTTAGGTTTATTTTTTATTTTTATTTAGTTTAGGTTTTTTATTTTAGGTTTATTTATTCTAGTTTAGGTTCTTTAATTTAGTTCATTTTTTAGGTTTAGGTTTAGATTTTTTTTAGTTTAGTTTTATTTTTATTTTATTTTTTAGGTTTAGGTTATATATTTAGGTTTAGGTTTAGATTTTTATTTTATTTTTTTATGTTTAGGTTTTAGGTTTCTTATTTCAGACTTATTTTTAGCTTTTATTTTTTAGTTTAGGTTTAGGTTTATATTTAGTTTTCTTATTTTATATAGTTTAGAGTTTTGGTTTAGTTTATTTTAAGTATAGGTATAGGTTTTATTTATTTTAGTTTAGTTTATTTTAGTGTAGGGTTAGGTTTATTTTATTTTATTTATTTAGTTTTTTTTTAGTTTATGGTTTAAGTTTTATTTTTTATTTATTTTAGGTTTAGTTTTTATGTTTATTTTTATTTTTTATTTTATTTTGGTTTTTTATTTTTAGGTTTATTTTATTTTTTAGTTTGGCATAGGATTTTATTTATTTTATTTTAGTTTAGTTTTTATTTTTTATGTTATTTTATTTTTAAGTTTAGGTTTAGGTTTTAGTTTTGGTTTTTATTTATTTTATTATTTTATTTTATTTAAGTTTAGGTTTTTTATTTATCTTATTTTTAGGTTTTATTTAGTTTTGGTTTTGGTTTTTAGGTTTTAGTGTTTAGGGTTTATGGTTTAGGCTTTAGGGTTTAGGGATTAGGGTTTAGGGTTTAGGGTTATAGGTTTTAGGATTTGGGTTTAGTGTTAAGGGTTTAGGTTTTAGGGTTTAGAGTGTTAGGATTTAGAGTCTAGGGTTTAGGGTTTATGCTTTAGGGTTTAACATTTTAGGGCTTAGGTTTTAAGATTTAGGGTTGTAGGTTTCGGGTTTAGGGTTTAGGTTTTAAGGTTAGTTTTAGGGTCAAGGGTTTAGGGTTAGGTTTCCTTATTATTTTTATTATTTTTATTTTTAAAAAAAATTAAGCAAATTGGAAGGTTTAGGTTTATTAAGTATATTTTTTATTTATTTTACTTTATTTTATTTTATTTTATTTATTTATTTTATTTAGGTTTTAATTTAGTTTTTATTTTAGGTTTATTTTATTTTTATTTTAGGTTTAGTTTTTATTTTATTTAGGTTTGTTATTTTTTAGTTTATTTTATTTTAGTTTTTATTTTTTAAATTTATTCTCATTTTAGGTTTAGGTTTAGGTTTAGGTTTAGGGTTAGGTTTAGGTTTTAGTTTAAGTTTTCATTTTATTTTATTTTATTTATATTATTTTGGTTTACGTATTTTTATTTATTTTATTTTTAGGTTTTATTTATTTTAGGTTTAGGGTTTTAGCTTTCTAGGGTTTAGAGGTGTAGGTTTAGGGTTTAGGATTTAGGATTTACGGTTTAGGGTTTAGGGACTTTTTAAAAAAAAAAAAACTTAAGAAAACTTGTAGGTTTAGGTTTATTTTTTATTTATTTATGGTTTTTATTTATTTTTATTTAGTTTACTTTATTTATTTTAGGTTTTTTATTTTAATTTATTTTTTAGGTTTAGGTTTATGTTTAATTTTCAATTTAGTTTTATTTTTATTTTATTTTTAAGTCTAGGTTTTATTTTTTATTTTTAGGTTAGGTTTAGGTTTTCATTTTATTTTTTTAGGTTTAGGTTTTAGGTTTTTATTTTAGGATTACTATTAGGATTTATTTTTTAGTTTAGGTTTAGGTTTATTTTTAGTTTTTTTTTTTTTAGTTCAAGGTTTAGGTTTAGTTTATTTTAAGTTTAGATTTAGTTTATTTTAGGTTTAGATTTAATTTTTATTTATTTTAGTTTAGCTTATTTTCGTTAAGGTTTAGGCATATTTTATTTTATTTATTTTTGGTTTTGGTTTTTTTTTTAGTTTAAGGTTTAGGTTTTAATTTTTTTTATTTATTTTTTGTTTTATTTTTTAGGTTTTCATTTTTAGTTAGTATTTATTTTATTTTATTTTAAGTTTATTTTAAATTAATTATATTTTTATTATAAGTTTAGTTTTTATTTTATTTAGATTTTTATTTTTAGGTTTATTTTAGTTTTTAGTTTAGTTTAGGTTTTTATTTATTTTATTTTAGTTTAGTTTTCATTTTTTACTTTATTTTATTTTTAAGTTTAGGTTTATCTACAAGTTTATGTTTAGGTTTAGGTTTAGTTTAGATTTTTATTTTAGTTTTTATTTTATTTTATTTAGGTTCAGGGTTTTTTATTTATTTTATTTTTAGGATTTATCTAGTTTAGGTTTAAGTTTTTAAGCTTTTAGGGTTTAAGGTTTATGGTTTAGGGTTTAGGTTTACAGTTTGGGGTTTGGGTTTAGGGTTTAGGGTTGTAGGGTTTAGGGTTTAAGGTTTAAGGTATAGGGCATAGCGTTTAGGGATTTACAGTTTAGGGTTCAGTGTTTAGGAATTTTAGGGTTTAGGGTTTAGGGTTAAGGATTTTTTAAATTTTTTATTTATTTATTTTATTTAGGGTTTAGGATTTAAGGTTAGTTTTAAGGTTTAGGGTTTAGTGTTTAGGATTTAAGGTTTAGGGTTTAGGGTTTAGGGCTTAGGGTTTAGGGCTTAGGGTTTAGGATTAGTTTAGGGTTTAGGGTTTAAAGTTTAGAGTTTTTTAGGGTTTAGTGTTTAGGGTTTAGGGTTTTTCTTAAAATTAAGTAAATTGATAGGTTTTAATTTACTTAGTTTATTTTATATTTTATTTAGGTTTATTTTTTTATTTAGCTTAGTTTACTTATTTTAAGTTTATTTATATTAGTTTATGTTTTTTATTTTAATTTATTTTTTAGGTTTACGTATAAGTTTATGTTTATTTTTTAGTTTGGTTTTATTTTTATTTTATTTTTTAGTTTTAAGTTTTATGTTTTATTTTTAGGTTTAGGTTTAGATTTTTATTTTATTTTTATAGGTTCATGTTTTAGGTTTTTATCTTAGCTTTTATATTTTAGTTTAGGTTTAGCTTTGTTTTTAGTTTATTTTATTTTATTTAGTTTAGGTTTAAGTTTAAGTTTAGTTTATTTCAGGTTTAAATTTAGGTTTAGGTTTAATTTATTTTAGTTTAGTATATTTTAGTTTAGGTTTAGGTTTATTTTATTTTTATTTTAGGTTTAGGTTTTTTTTTAGTTTGTGGTTTAAGTTTTATTTTCTATTTATTTTTAGGTTTATTATTAGGCTTATTATTTAAGTTTATGTCTTTATTTAGTTTATATTTTATTTTTTAAAAGTTTATTTTTATTTATTTTACTTTTTAGTTTTATTTTATTTAGGCTTTCTTATTTCTAAGTTCATTTTATTTTTTTAGTTTACTTTTGGTATTTATTAATTTTATTTTTGTTTAGTTTTTATTATCTATTTTATTTTATTTTTAGGCCTAGGTTTAGGTTAATGTAAATTTAGGTTTATGTAAATTTAGGTTCAAATTTTAGTTTAGGTTATTATTTTATTTTATTTTTATTTTATTTTATTTATGTTTAGGTTTCTTTATTTATTTATTTTTAGGTTTATTTAGTTTAGGTTTAGGTTTTTAGGTTTTTAGGGTTTTGGGTTTTGGGTTTAGAGTTTAGGGTTTAGGATTTAGTGTTTAGGTTTTAGGGTTTTAGGTTTTAGGGCTTAGGATTTAGGATTTAGGGTTTGGGTTAAGGGTTTTTGGGTTTAGGGTTTATGGATTTTTTTTTAATTTTTTTTTTATTTTTTTTTTATTTTTTTTTATTTTTCTTTTTTTTTTGGGTTTAGGGTTTAATTACTTTTTTAGTTTTAGGGTTTAGGTTAGGGTTTAGGTTTAGTTTAGTGTTTAGAGTTTAGGTTTAGGTTTATTTAGGATTTAAGTTATTGAATTTAAGTTTAGAATTTTAGTTTAAGTTTAGGTTTAGGTTAGTTTAGATTTAAGTAGTTTAGGTTTAAGTTTATTTAGTTTATTTTATATTTATATTTAGGTTTATTTTTTTATTTAGCTTAGTTTATTTATTTTTGGTTTATCTATTTTAGTTTAGATTTTTTATTTTAGTTTATTTTTTAGGCTCAAGTTTAGGTTTATGTTTATTTCTTAATTTAGTATTATTTTTATTTTATTTTTTACTTTTAGGTTTAAGTCTAAGTTTTTATTTTATTTTTTTAGATTTAGGTTTTAGGTTTTTCTTTTAGGTTTTATTTTTTAGTTTAGGTTTAGCTTTATTTTTAGTTAGTATTATTTTATTTAGTTTAGGTTTAGGTTTAGGTTTAGGCTTTATTTATTTTAGTTTAATTTATTTTGGTTCACAATTAGGTTTATTTTATTTTTATTTTATTAGGTTTTATTTTTAGTTTAGGATTTAGGTTTTCTTTTTCTTTTTGGTTTATTTTTAGGTTTATTATTTAAGTTTAGGTTTTTAGTTAGTTTATATTTTTTTAGGTTTATTATATTTTTATTTTATGTTTAGATTTTATTGTATTTAGGTTTTTTCTTTTTAAGTTCATTTTATTTTTTATCTTAGTTTAGCTTTTATTTCTTTTATTTTAGTTTGGATTTAATTTTTTATTTTATTTTATTTGTAGGCTTAGGTTTAGGTTTATATTTAAGTTTAGGTTTCAATTTAGGTTTTTTTATATTTTTTTAATTTTATTTTAGTTTAAGTTTCTTTATTTATTTTATTTTTAGGTTTTATTTAGCTTAGGTTTAGGTTTTTAGGTTTTTAGGGTTTAGGGTTTAGCCTTTAGGGTTTCAATTTTATGGTTTAGGTATAGGGTTTGGGGTTTAATGTTTATGGTTTACGGTTGTAGGTTTTAGGGTTTAGG
The DNA here is from genome assembly GCA_021442155.1 of Cymbidium sinense. Lineage (NCBI taxonomy): Eukaryota > Viridiplantae > Streptophyta > Magnoliopsida > Asparagales > Orchidaceae > Cymbidium > Cymbidium sinense. Next base: position 375,272 of record JAKCPB010000096.1, read on the forward strand.
ATTTAGGGTTTAGGTTTTACGATTTAGGGTTTTAGGGTTTAAGGTTTAGAGTTGTAGTGTTTTAGGGTTTATGGCTTAGGGTTTAGGGTTTAGGCTTTAGGGTTTAGGGTTTAGGGTTATGAGTTTTGGGTTTATGGCAACATTTCTTCTTTTTGATTTCATCAACCAAGTAGCACACCATGTTTTTTAAGGGACAAGCGACAACATAGAAAAAATGAGCATGCATAGAGAAAATCAAAAACCCAAGATAACTAGAAATGTCTCAACTATAAAGACATAATTCCATAAGCGATGTCGGTCGGTTGTTCTTGATTTCTGGTTCCAATCGAACCACCGGTGGTGGCATCCACCATCATATCACATCTCTCCCTCGCCACCACTCTGCTTAACCTCCGTCGTTCCTCCCCTCCATAACCCACTCACACCACCACCTTACCCACCAGCACCTCCAGACCCCCCACCACCATTACAATAACTGGTGCATCCGCCTTCACCTCCACCGCCAGATCCAGACTAAGCTTGGTTGACGGTGATGTTCTTATCGTCAAAGTTCTGCCCATTCTTAGGGTTTAGGTTTAGGTTTAGGTTTAGGTTTATTAGGTTTTATGGTTTAGGTTAATTTTTTAATTTATTTAGCTACTTTAGGTTTAGGATTAGGGTTTGTGGTTTAGGATTTAGGGTTTAGGGTTTGGGTTTAAGGTTTAAGATTTACGGTTTAGGGTTTAGGGTTTATGCTTTTAGGGTTTAGGGTTTAGGTTAGGGTTTAGGGTTTTTTAGGGTTTAGGGTTTAGTGTTTAGGGTTAAGGGTTGTAAGTTTAGGGTTTAGAGTTTAGGGTTCAGGGTTAAGGATTTGGGGTTTATTGTTTTTTTTTTTAAATTAAGTAAACCGATAGGTTTATGTTTATTTATTTTATTAAGTTTATTTTTAATTTATTTTAGTTTATTTTTATTTTTATTTAGGTTTATTTTGTATTTTTATTTAGTTTAGTTTATTTATTTTAGATTTATTTATTTTAGTTTAGGTTTTTTATTTTAGTTTATTTTCTAGGTTTAGGTTTAGGTTTAGGTTTATTTTTTATTTTAGTTTTATTTTTATTTTATTTTTTAAGTTTAGGTTTTATTTTTTACTTTTAGGTTTAGGTTTAGGTTTTTATTTTATTTTCTTAGTTTTTGGTTTTAGGTTTTTATTTTAGGTTATTTTTAGGTTTTACTTTTTAGTTTAGGTTTTCGTTTATTTTCAGTTTTTTTTTTTATTTTAGGTTTAGTTTATTTTAGGTTAAGGTTTTGGTTGTAAATATTTTGGTTCAGTTTATTTTAAATCTAGTTCATAGGATGAGTCTTATAAGACTCTTGGTAACTGGGACATATCTTCTATTAGGTGGCCAACAAGGAGGTTTTCAACCCTGGGACTACCTCTGAACTAGCCTCTTCCATTGTCTGGGGGAGGTGTGGAGGTCAGGTCGACCTACCCATATTTTTAAATGGAATAACGAACTATGGGTGGAATCTAATGTCAGGCTCCACTTCCTTCTCCAAGTCTATTTCTGCTCCCTTTTTATCTTCTTTTTCATTTTCTCTTTTCTTTTCTTTTTTTCCTTTTTTTTTTCTTTTTTTTTTAATTTTAAAACTTTGGCCAAGTTCACGAGAATAGACTTGTTATTTTTGAGGAAGGTAGTAAGCTACATCCTCATATATGCTGATCTCGTCAATTGTAAATGACTTGATATCTCCTTTGACATAGTAGACAATCCCACCTTTCACAAACTTCATACACTGATGTAGAGAGGATGGAGCTATGTTGTTCTCATGCATTCATGGTCTCCCAAGCAAAGTGTTGAAAGATGTATCCAAGTTTATAATGTGAACTTAGATTCGGTCTTGCAATCATCTATAACCAAAGTTCATTCCAAATTGATTGTTGAACTTGACCAAAGCCATGATGGGACCCAATTGAACCCAATTAAACCCAATTGACCTACTTAGCCCAAATTGACCTGAAAGTTCAAGTTGACCTAAATCAAAACTAAATCCAAATTAATTGAAACTAAAGCCTACAATCATCTTCAATTGGTCAACTAAACCCAAACCAACACCCAACCCAATCAAATTTGGCCAATTTGGTCAAATTGGTTAACTTAACTCATTTGACCCAAATGAATTCAAATGAGCCAAAATCAAATCTAAGCCAAACTAAACCTAACCAATTGAACCAAAATATCCCAAATTATCATATGAACTTGATCCAACCCTTGGTTTGACCTAATTTGACCAATTGGTCAACTTGACCCAACCTAACCCAATTCGACCTAAATGAGTTAAATTAAGCCAAACCTAACAAAATCAACTTCAATTGACTTGAAATTTGAGCTAACCCGCTTTTGGCTAATTTTAAATCTGCTCAAATCAAATCTAATGCCAAATGATCATTCTACTCCTAGGTTAAGGGCATCACATGAGACAAATCACTCATGTAAGAAGTCATTTCCATTCCTTAGCCACTTGGTTAATGGTCCACTTAGGCACCTAGGACACTGCCCAACCTAACCTAAGGGGTGGTTGGGTCGGCTATGACCCATGGGAGGTGAAATCACATCACCTTCCCCATTAGAGCATTTGAAATCCATAAGACACCAATGATTCCTCCTTGGTAGCCACCTTCACACATTCAACCAATCAAGCAGAGCCAACTCGCCTCCTCCCTGCCACCCATGACTCCCTGAGATGGTCAGACAGCCGCTAGATGCCAAACTTGATCCCACCATCCAATCAAGATGAATGTGGGAATACACCCCCATGTTTCTATTCAAACACACATAAAAATTATTACTCATAACTCTAGCTACCCAAGAGGAGCCACTGGATCCATTTCCTAAGCTCCTAAGCTTATTCCTCAATTTGAAAATGCCATTCTCGTCCGTCCTGAAATAGGACACTCCCATTTTTGACCTAACTTCCCCATTTATCCATCAAACTCAAATTAACTTTGCATGCACCTTCCCTAGGCCTTGTCAACCAAGAACGAATAATCTCCCAAGCTTCTTGAGCATCAGAGGTGGGACTTCGATTAAAGTTGAGCTCTGAATCATCGATTCATGGCCTTTTGAGTGAACATCAAGGAATTGATCCAATTGCTAGTCAATAGGACTTCATCTCCATTAGATGAAACTTCCTCAATCATTGAAGCTGTCGGTCTTGAGCTTCGGTGAGGTATGCTTCCAAAATTGATCCTTAAGAAAAATTGGGTTGGAGCTTTTTGAAGAAAACTTCCATCTCATGTGATCTTGACATTGGATCCCCTCCGATCAATGTCATGAAGGTGTGGGATCCTTTTGGAGTTGATCCAAGCTCGGGTAAGCTCGGATCAAGTGAGCAATGGCAGAAATACTCCATTCTCCCTCAGTTGCATGATGTTAGATCACGCATCGTCTATTCCACGTGATAAAAATTGACAATCGTGATTACATCGGCTAGATCGATCTGATTTATTCCTCTTAGGTTATGGGATTAATCATAGATGTCTGATCTTAGATCAGATGGTGGACGAGAAAGCACATCCACCGCCATAACATAAGCGCTAAGTCGGATAAGTTTTAAGTTGCCAATCCCACGGTGCCACGTGGAAAGCATGTCGCGTTAGTGCGCTACATGGCACCAACAGGATTGGGCAAAAGTTATCATTTTTAATGGCTCAAACTTCTAAAAATCATAAAAAATCATAGAGAAATAAAAAAAATGCAAATAAATACTCATTTTAAAGGTATTTCACAAGAAAATGAATTAAAAATAATTTTAACTAATTTTGAATATTAATTAAGATTCAATTAAGGTTTAAATACAAAAATTTTTAGCTTAATTACTCCTAAATTACTTGAGCAATTAATCCCAAATTTTATGGGTTAATTTAATGGGATGACCTCTACCTCCCATGCTTTTCTTGGGTTTGACTGCTCACTTAATTAGGAAAATTGACTAATTAAATCTTAACTACTCTTTTAAGTTAAATAATGATTAATTAATCCCATTAAGAGTAACAAATTGGTTAATTAAGTTTATTAATCATTATTTAATAGTAAATGAACTAAGGAATAGGGTTAGGACCCCTTTCCCTAAGTTCATTTCACCCTTTTTTAAAATGAAATTAATTAAGACTTAACTAATTAATTAAATCAGTTAATCAACTTGAAATTGTAATTACATCAAACTTTAATTAATTTAATAATAGGGAAGATCTTTAGGTGTTTAATAACCTAAAGAAGTTTAATGAAATTATGGTTAGTCCACATGTGTGGGAAAACCATAAGAATAATTAATTAAGTCTCATAATCTAATTAACTATTAATCTTGAGCCAATTGCATTAGGCCATTTTTATTTCATAGGATCATTGCAAGTTTATTTTCCATGCATATCATGTTGGCTCATAATTATTTAGTTAATTACTTTAAGGTGGCATAGGTAAGGGTCATTAATTCATCTAATTAAGGGTTCAACTTAATTAATAAAGAAGCTTTAGTTTGCTTTAAATAATCATATTTGGTTTGATTATCCTTAAGAACTAATTTAGTTAAATGAATCATATGCTTATATTTGATTGTCCTCTTTCCAATCATGTAAATTTGGACATGCATCCATCTTTTCAAATCAAGTAAAATAAAATGAATTTCCTTTTTGTAAGTTTGCATGTGTTCACTTAATTTAATATATGCATGGCTATTATCACTATTAAATCTATATCTATTTTTCAAAAGCTTATAAATGAATAATAATATGTGTTATGATGCTAGTTATAAATACATAAGAAATGCATGTGCTTATAGTTTTAGTGTATGAATGTTGGGTTCTCTTTCCTCTGTTCATGTGTTGATTTATATAAGATTGAATGGTAATGGGTATATAGTCTTGACATCCCGTGAACACGAGGCTTTAGCTAGCCCCAAGGAGATCATTTGATTACCTCACTTCCCTGGTTTGTTACTTGGTTGATAAAATAGAAAAGAAGAAATGTTGAATATGAATTTGTTCTATATTTAAAAAAAAAAACTAAAAACCAAAAACCCAAAACTAAAACTTGAATCCTAACCTACAACCCTAAACCCTAAACCCTAAATCCCAAAACCTAAACCCTAAACACTATGCCCCAAACCCTAAACCCTAAACCATAAACCTAAAAAAACTTAAAACTTAAACTAAAAACTTAAAAACTTAAAAATAAATAAAAAACCTAAACCTAAAAAAAATAAAAACCTAAACTGAAACCTAAATCTTAACTAAAAATAAAATAAAATAAAAAATAAAAACTAAACTAAAATAAAATAAATAAAAATCTAAACTAAACTAAGAAATAAAATAAACCTAAATAAAATAAAACTAAATGTAAAATAAAAATAAAATAAAATAAAAACTAAATAAACTCTTAAACCTAAAAAATAAACCTAAAAATAAATAAAAAAATAAAACCTAAACCTAAAATAAACAAACTAAACTAAAATAAATAAATAAAACCTAAACCTAAGCCTAAATTAAATGAAACATAAACCCTAAACTAAATAAAATAATGTACACTAAAATAAAGCATGTAAACTTAAAGAAACCAAAATTAAACCCAAGATAAAACCTAAAAAAAAAAACCTAGGCCTAAAAAAAAGAAATAAAGCTTCCTAAAATAAAATCAAGATAAAGATAAACAAAATAAATATAAACCTAAAGCTAAACCTAAAATGGCTAAAGATAAAAACACTAAAATAAATAAACGAGAATAAATAAACTAAACTAAAGAAAATAAAAATAAACCTAAATAAAATAAAGATAAACTAAATAAACCTAAACCTCTTGGTTTGCTCAGTTTTGCTAAATAAAAGGCCTTAAATCCCACAAAATAAAAGCTAGGCCACTGGGCCTAAACTTACCTAGGCCATGCTTCCTAAAGGCATACTGAAATCTGAACCACAAAACCCAGGCAACTGAGTCCTAAGCCACAAACTCTGACCTCGTGGGATCATAAAGATCCTAAAGGCCACTGGCTTTTAAACTGATCATGGGCCAGGCCATAAACCCTAGACCCTACCTGACCACCCACAAACTGCACTGGCACAACCACAGTCCTGGGCTACTTGGAACCTTAAATCTTACCCTGGGCCTAGCCACACTGAGGCCACTGAGCCCTAGGCACCAGCACAGGCTGAAACACAGGCCAAGACCATGGGCTGGCTAAAGCCTAAACCATGACCCCTAGCTCACACCCTAAAGGCCCTAGACCCTGGGCCCAGGACCACAGATCTAGCCATGAGCCACTGGGCCAGAGGCTTAAGATCTGACAAAACTAAAATAAAAAAGATAAAGATTAAGAGGCACACCTAAATAAAATGATAAGATAAAGATAAACCTAAATTGACCTAAACTGACCTAAAAATAAATTAAAATAAACTAAGATAAAATAAAACTAAACTAAACTAAAAAAAATATAAACCTATGGATAAAAAAATAAAATAAAACTAAACATAAAATAAAAATAAAATAAACTTAAAATAAAATAAAATAAAACTAAATAAAACCTAAACCTAAAATAAAAAAATAAACAAAATAAAATAAACTAAACCTAAAGTAAAATAAACTAAACTAGAATTAAACCTAAAAAGCTAAACTAAAAAATAAAACCTAAAAAGAAACCTAAAATAAAACTTAAACCTAAACCTAAAACATCATTAAAAAATAAAACCTAAACCTAAAAAATAAAATAAAAATAAAACTCAACTAAAAAATAAACATAAACCTAAAAATAAACTAAAATAAAAAACCTAAATAAAAATAAAAAATAAATTAAATTAAAATAAATAAAAAGAAACTAAATAAACCTAAACCTACTAATTTACTTAATATTTAAAAAAAAAACATAAACCCTTAATCCTAAACCCTAAACCCTAAACCATAAACCTAAAACTATACCACTGGCTACAACCCTAAAACCTAAACTCTAAAAGCATAATCCTAAAAACTTAAACCCTAAATCAAAACCACGGACACAAAACCCCACCAAATCATAAACCCCAAACCCTAAACCTAAACCTAAAGTAACTAAATAAATTAAATAGTAAACCTAAACCTCAAAACCTAATAAACCCAAACATAAACCTAAACCCTAGGAATGGGCGATGGCACATTATCACCATCACGTGGGCTCGTCTAGATCTGGCGGTGGAGGAGGGATATCAGCATGGTGATGGGGATCTGAGAGGTAATTTTTTAAAAAAATAAATAAATAAATAAAAATATAAAAAACCCTAAACACTAAAACTAACCCTAAACCGTAAACTTTAAACCCTAAACCTGTAACCCAAACCTTAAAAACCTCAGAACCTAAAACTCTGCACAAACCCTAAATCGCTCAAACCCTAAATCAGTAAACTCTAAAACTACCCTAAACCCTAGTAACCTAAACTCTAAACCCAACCCTAAACCACAAAAAAACCCTAAACCCAAAACTCTAAACCTAAACCCTAAACCATATGACATTAAGCTCAAACCACAAAGCTAAAAACCCTAAATCCTAAAGCAGGCCTAAACTCTAAACTCTAAAATGCAAACCACAAACCCTAAACCACAACCCTAAACCAAACCCTAAAATACAAAAACTTAAAAATCTAAACCTAAACTAAATAAAATAAAATAAAATAAAATTCTAAACTAAAATCTAAACCTAAACAAAAAATAAGATAAAATAAACTAAAATAAAATGAATAAAAACATAAACTAAACTAAAAATATAAAATAAACCTAAGAATAAAAAACATAAATAAAATAAAACTAAATGTAAAATAAAAAAAAATAAAATAAAATAAAATAAATATAAAACTAAATAAAATTGAAACTTAATAATCCTAACAATAAAACCAAAATAAATAAAGTGTAAAATACTAAACCCAAACTAAAGTAGAAATAAAAAAAAAAATAAACCTAAACTAAACCTAAACTAAATTAAACTAAATAAAATAAAATAAAATAAACCTAAACCAAAACTAAAAATAAAATTACATAAAATTAAACCCTAAAACTTAAACCTAAAATAATAAAATAAAAACCTAGACTTGAACATAAAAATAAAAAATAAAACCTAAACATAAAAAATAAAATAAAAATAAATATAAATGTAGACTTAAACTAAAAAATAAACTAAAATTAAAAGAAACCTAGGCCCACTAGCCAAAAATCTAAACCCTAAAATCTGAGGCATCAACCTAAAACCTAACACTAAACCAAAACAAACCACTAGGCTGATCTGAGCCAAGGCCTTAAACTCTAGGCCACCATGACCTAGGCCCTGGGCCTAAAATCCTAAACCCAAGAGGCCACAAGCCCTAAAGCCTAGACCCTACTAAATCCTTTAAAAGGCACGGACTGGTAAATAAAGATCCTGAGCCCTCAAACCCAGACCCTAAAGCCAAGAAACAAACAAAGACCTGACCCTAAACCCTAAACCATAAACCCTAAACCCTAAAAATAAACTTAATCCTAAACTAAATAAACCAAAAAAAATAAGAAAACCTAAACAAAATAAATGAAAAATAAAATAATGAAAACATGGGTAAACCTAAACTTAAACCTAAACCTAAACCTTAAGAGATAAGATAAAATAAAAAACTAAATTAGATAAAATAAATAAAACCTAAACAAAACTAAAAATAAAACCTAAATAAAAAAAAATAAAATAAACCTAAAATAAAATAATATAAGATAAAACCAAAACCAAAATAATAATTAACCTAAAATTAAACCTAAATTAAATAAAAAATAAAACCTAAACCCTAAACTAAAAAAGTCTAAACATAAAATAAAAATAAAATAAACCTAAACCAAAACTAAAATAAATTAAACTAAAATAAATAAACTTAAACCTACCAGTTTACTTAATTTAAAAAAATAAAAATAAATAAATAAAACCCTAACTCTGAACCCTAAACCCTAAAACAAACCTTAAACCCTAAAGTCTAAACCATAAAGCCTGATCCTACCATAAACCCAAAACCTAAAACCCTCTTAAACCCTAAACCCTACCACTGACCCTGAGCCATAAACCAAATACTAGGCCCCAGACACAAACCCTAAACCCTAAACTCTAAAACCTGACCCTAAACCCCAGACCATAAACCACCATAAACCCTAAAAAAAAAAAACCTAAACCTAAATTAAATAAACCTAAAACTAAAATAAGTAAAAAACTAAACCTAAATAAAAGGAACCTAAACCTAAACCTAAACATAAAATAAAATAAAAATAAAATCAAATAAATTAAATAAAACCTAAACTAAACTTAAAATAAAATAAACCTAAATAAAAAAAACTTAAATAAAATTAAAACTAAATATAAAATAAAAATAAAATAAATTTAAAATAAAATAAAATAAAAACTAAATAAAAACCTAAACCTAAAAAATAAATTTTAAAATTAAATTTAAAAATACCTAAACCCTAAACTAAAAAAACCAAAACATAAAATAAAAATAAAATAAACTTAAACCTAAACTAAGATAAACTAAACTAAAATAAATTAATCCTAAACTTAAACCTAAAATAAACTAAGCCTAAACCCTAAACTATATAAAAATAAAATAAACTAAAAAAATAACCTATACCTAAACTAAAAAAAACCTAAAAATAAACCTAAAATGAAAACCTAAAACCTAAACCTAAAATAATAAAATAAAAATGTAAACCTAAAAATAATAAATAAAACCTAAACCTAAAAAAATAAAATAAAAATAAAATAAATTAAACAAATAAACATAAACGTAAATCTAAAGAAAAAAATAAACTAAAATAAAAAACCTAAATAAAAATAAATGAACCTAAAATAAATAAACTAAATTAAATAAAAATAAAAAATAAACCAAAATAAAAATAAAAATTAATATAAATAAAATAATTTAAAAATAAACTTAGTAAACCTAAACCTACCAGTTTACTTAATTTAAAAAAAAACCTAAACACTAAACTATAAACCCTAAAACTAACCCTAAACCCTAAACCTAAAACCCTAAGCCCTAAACCCTAAAAACCCTAAACCCAAAACTAACCTTAAACCAAAAACCCTAAATCCCTAACTATAAACCATAAAATGTTAAATCTTAAACCATAAACTAACCCTAAATCCTAAACCATAAACCCTAAACCCTAAATAAACCCTAAACCCTAAGCTAACCCTAAACCCTAAACCTGAAACCCTAAAAATCCTAAATTCTAAAGCCAAATAGTAAACCTAAAACCATAAACTCTAAACCCTATCCATAAACCCTAAACCCTAGAACCCTAAACCCTAAAACCCCAAACCCTAAACCCTAAACCCTAAAAACTTAGAAACCTAAACCTAAATTAAATAAAACCTAAAAATAAAATAAATAAAAAAACTTCAACCTAAATAAATTAAAAAAATTTAAATTAAATTAAAACCTAAACTTAAACCTAAAAATAAAAGAAAATAAACTAATAAAATTAAACCAAATCAAAAAAATAAAAACCAATTTAAACTAAAAAAAATAAAATAAACCTAAAAATGAAATACCTACATAAAATAAAAACTAAATGTAAAATAAAATTAAAATAAACCTAAAAAAATAAAATAAAAACTAAATAGAATCCTAAACCTAAAAAATAAATCTAAAAGTAAATAAAAATTAAAACCTAAACCCTAAACTAAAAAAACTCTAAACCTAAAATAGAAATAAAATAAACAAAATAAAATAAATTAAACCTAAAATAAAATAAACTAAACTAAAATGGTTTTTATGCTTAGCAGGATTTTAGCAGGCTACCTCTTTTGCTATTTTCTTGTGGATGATTTTTATGCTGGCCTATTTCATATGTATAAGTATCCTCATGTCAGGGTGACTATATTGATGATAATTTTCTTGCATGGGACCCCTTATCTTTCTGCCCTTTGCAATTTCCTCTCTATATTATATATAGTTTTGTTTAGGATTGCAGGTAATAAAGCCCATAAGACTTTCAACAACCTGGTTTATCTTCTCACGTGTTTGTTGGCTATAATGGTGGATGATTTCACCTCTTTTGGTTTGGTAGTAGCTCTTGTGATGTAACCCTTCAAGCGCATATTTGCATCTGCCCCAACTTGGTGTGACTGAGCCTGAGCCTTCTCTATCACAATTCTTTACTATCATTCTCAGATTATGCTATTTTTAGTTATCATTATGTTTGTATTACCTTAACTGCTCTAATTTCTTTCCATTTACATTTTTGTAGGTGCTTCTCTCTTGTCCTCTTCCAGGCTTGCTTCATAGTGTCATGCATTCTCACGTCCTGCAGAGCATTGGCCCTAATCTTCCTTTGGCTTTTTATGTTAATCTAATTGTATATTTTGATTGCTTTAATGCCTTCTTTTCCTTTTGGATGTACTTAGATAGGGGATTTACTCCTTAGGCTAATTGTAGCTCTTTGAGCAGTAGTTCTGGAGTTTATCCCTTTTAAGGACCTTGTAACCCTCTTTTTGTGGCAATAAAATACTCATACATGGGGTTTCCCCCAAAAAAAAAAATCCTAAAATCTACAACCCTAAACCCTAAACTCAAAACCCTAAACCCTAACCCCTAAACCCTAAACCCCAATAATTTTAAAATTAAACCTAAACTAAATAAAAACCTAAAAATAAAATAAATAAATAAACATAAAACTAAATAAAATAAATAATCAAACTAAAATAAAAACCTAAGCTAAAACCTAAAGTTAAAATAAAAAACTAAAATAAACATAAAAATAAAAAATCTAAATAAAAGAAAACCTAAACATAAAATAGAAATTAATTAAACTTAAAATAAAATAAAAATTAAATAAGAACATAACCTAAGAAATAAACCAAAAAATTAATAAAAAGTTAACATAAACCCTAAACTAAAAAAAAATTAACCTGAAATAAACAAAATAAAATAAGTCTAAACCTAAACTAAAATAAACTAATCTCAAATAAAAAAATCTAAACCTAAACCTAAAATAACCTAAACCCAAAACTAAATAAAATAAAATAAACTAAAAATAAACCTAAACCGAAAGTAAAAAAATAAAACCTAAAAATAAACCTAAAATAAAAACCTAAAACCTAAACCTAAAAAAATAAAATAAAAACCTAAACCTAAACCTAAAAATAAAAAATAAAAATAAACCTAAACTAAAAAATAAAAATAAACTTAAACCTAAACCTAAAAAATAAACTAAAATAAAAAACCTAAACTAAGATAAATAAACATAAAATTAATTAATTAAACTAAATAAAAATTAAAAAAATCTAAATAAATATATAAAATAATCTAAATAAACTTAAACTTAGTGGTTTACTAAATTGTTTTATAAAAAAATCCTAAACCCAAAACCCTAAACCTTAAAACTAACCCTAAACCCTAAACACTCACCCACTGACCCTGGCGGACCACACCCAAACACAAAACAGGCCCTACACTAATCCTGATTCTAAACCCCAAACCTCCCACTCCCTCCCTAAACCACCCAGGCCTTACTAACCTCCCTCCTCGGCCCTAAACCTAACCACCCTGGGCCCACACAAACACCTTTTCCCTAACCCTACTGAGCACTTAAACCTAAACTCGAGTTCTAAAGCTCACAACCCTGGGCCTAAAGCTAAACACTAAACCCAGGCCCAAAATCCTGACCCTGACCTGGGCCCTAAACCCTAAAACTGACACAGAATGAGCCACTAAACCATAAACCCTAAAAACCTAACAACCTAAACTTAAACTTAATATTACCTAAAAATAAATAAATAAATATAACAAAACCTAAATAAAATAAAAGCCTAAACTAAAACCTAAACATAAACATAAAAATAAAATAAAATAAAAAAAGTTAAATTAATTAAATAAAAACTTGAACTAAACTAAAAAATAAAATAAACCTTAGAATAAAAAACCTAAATAAGATAAAAAAACTAAATGTAAAATAAGACTATAATAAAATAAAAACTAATTAAAAACCTAAACCTAAAAAATAAACTTAAAAATAAAATTTTAAAATAAATAAAAAAAACCTAAATCGTAAACTAAAAAAACATAAACATAAAATAAAAATAAAATAAACAAAATAAAATAAACATTAACCTAAACTAAAATAAATAAATCCTAAACCTAAACCTAAAGCTAAACTAAATAAAATAAACTAAACTAAAAATAAACCTAAACTTAAACTAAAAAATACAACCTAAAATAAAAACCTAAAACCTAAACCTAAAAAATAAAATAAAAACTTAAACCTAAACCTAAAAATAAAAAATCAAACCTTAACATAAAAAATAAAAAAAATAAAACTCAACTAAAAAATAAACCTAAACCTAAACCAAAACGTAAAAAATAAACTAAAATAAAAAACCTAAACTAAAATAAATAAACCTAAATTATATAAGCTAAACAAAATAAAAATGAAAAATAAACCTAAATAAAACTAAAATTAAAGGTAAAATAAATAAATATATAAAAAAATGATACATCGGTTTAATTTAAAAAAAAACTTTAAACCCTAAACTGTAAACCTACAACCCTAAATCCTAAACCCTAAATCATAAACCCTAAAACTCCCTAAACCATAAACACTAAACCCTAACCCTAAACCATAAACCCTAAACCCTAGGAGCATAAATCCTAAAACCCTAAACATTAAACCCTAACCCTAAATCTTTAAACCTAAATCCCAAAACCTAAACTTTAAACCCTAAATCCCAAACCCTAAACCTAAACCTAATGTAATTGAATAAATTAAAAAATAAAACTAAACCTAACCCTAAACTCTAAGAATGAGAAGAACCTTGATGATAGGAACGTCACTGTCAACTAGGCTCAATCTAGATCTGGCAATGGAGGCGAAGGCGGAGGTATTGTAGTGGTGGTCAGAGTAGTTGTGGTTCTGAATGCAGTGGAGCGGTGGAGGTTACAACAGTGGTGGTGGTGGAGGGAGAGATCAGGGATATGATGGTGGATCCTGCTACTCGAGAGGCCAAGGTGGTTGTGCAGGAATAAGAGAACGATTTGGGATATGATGGTGGATCTGCTGCTTATAGAGAAGTGTCCTAATAATAGAGATGATTCTAGTTATCTAGGGTTTTTGATTTGCTCTATGCGTACTCATTTTTTATCTATGTCGCCACTTGTGTCTTAGAAAATTTGGTGTGTTACATGGTTGATGAAATCAAAAATAAGAAATGTTGAATCTGAATTTTTTGCTTTGTTAAAAAAAATAAAAAAAATAAAAAACCCTAAATCCTAAACAAAAACCAAAGCCCTAAACTTAAACGCTAAATCCTAAACCCTAAACCCTGAACCCTAAAGCCTAACCCTAAACCCTAAACCTTAAAACTTAATCTATAAACCCTAAACCCTAAACCCTAAACCATAAACCCTAAAGCCTAAACCCCAAACCCTAAACCCTAAATTGTAAACAAGAGGGTTGATAGCAAGGCACCTTAGCCTAGTGGTTGATAGCTTTGGCTTTCAACCAAGAGATCTTGGGTTCAAGTCCTTGCACATATGTTGTGTGTGTGAGTTTGCGATTAAATTCGCTCAAATGTCCCAAAAAAACCCTAAATCATAAACAAACCCTAAAAAGCTAAAAACCTAAACCTAAACTAAATAAAACCTAAAAATAAATAAATAAATAAACCTAAACCAAAATAAAATAAAAAATAAAATAAATAAAATATAAACTAAAACCCAAACCTAAAAATAAAAATAAAATCAACCTAAACCTAAACTAAAATAAACTAAACTAAAGTAAATAAAAATAAAACCTAAACCTAAAATAAACTAAACCTAAACCATAACCTAAACAAAATAAAATAAAATAAACTAAAAATAAAACTAAACCTAAACTAAAAAATAAAACCTAAAAATAAACCTAAAATAAAAACCTAAAACCTAAACCTAAAAAAATAAAATAAAAACCTAAGCCTAAAACTAAAAATAAAAAATAAACCCTTAACCTAAAAATAAAATAAAAATAAAACTAAACTATAAAATAAAATAAAATAAATAAACTAAACTAAATAAAAATAAAAATAAACCTGATTCAAATTAAAAAATAAAATAAACTAAATTAAATAAAAAAATAAATTAAATAAACCTAAACCTGCTAGTTTACTTAATTTAAAAAAAATTAAAAAATTAAAATGCCCTAACCCTAAACCCTAAACCCTATACCCTAAATCCTAAACCCTAAATCCTAAACTCTAAATCCTAACCCTAAAACTAACCCTAAACCCTAAACCTATAACCCTAAAACTAACCCTAAATCATAAACCTTAAACCTACAACCCTAAACATACAACCCTAAACTCTAAACCTTAAACCCTAAACCCTATACTTAAAAAAACCCTTAACCCTAAATCTTAAACCCTAAATCCTAAACTAACCATAAACCTTAAACCCTGAACCCTAAACCCTAAACGCTAAACCCTAACCCTAAACCCTAAACCATAAACCCTAAAACTATAATCCATAAACTCTAAACTAACCCTAAACCCTAAAACATAATCAAATATAATAAACCTAAACATAAACCTAAACCCTAAGAATGAGCAGATCATTGATGGTAGGAACATTACCCTCAACCAGGCTTAGTCTAGATCTAGCAGTAGAGGTGAAGGTGGAGGCAGCAGTTATCACAGTGGTGGTGGGAGATCTGGAGGTGCTAGCGGATGTGGAAGTGGTAGTCAGAGTAGTGGTGGTTATGGCAGAGTGAGAGATCGAGGATATGATGGTGGATCCCACTACTCGAGAGGTCGGTGTGGTTTTGATGGAAACTATATAAACTAAAGAACAATCGATCCGAGCTGCTGCTTAGGGAACATTGTCTTTATAGTAGAGACGATTCTAGTTATCTAAGGTTTTTGATTTGCTCTATGCGTGCTCATTTTTTATCTAGGTCGTCACTTGTGTGTTAGAAAATGTGGTGTGTTACTTGGTTAATGGAATCGAAAAGAAGAAATGTTGAATATGATTTGTTCACTATTAAAAAAAACTAAACTTAAACATAAAAATAAACCTAAAATAAAAACCTAAAACCTAAACCTAAAAATAAAATAAAATAAGAACCTAAACGTAAACATAGAAATAAAAAATAAAAACTAAACTTAAAAAAATAAAATAAATATAAAACTAAACAAAAAAATAAACCTAAACCTAAACTTAAACCTAAAAAATAAACTAAAATAAAAAACCTAAACTTAAATAAATAAACTAAACTAAATAAAAATAAAAATAAACTAAATAATCCAAAACCTTCTAGTTTGCTTAACTTTAAATATATATATATATATATATATATATATATATATATATATATATATATATATATATATATATATATATATATATATATATATATATATATCATAAAACTAACCCTAAACCCTAAACCCTAAACACTAA
Source organism: Cymbidium sinense (assembly GCA_021442155.1). NCBI lineage: Eukaryota > Viridiplantae > Streptophyta > Magnoliopsida > Asparagales > Orchidaceae > Cymbidium > Cymbidium sinense. The sequence goes on from JAKCPB010000096.1 coordinate 391,700, forward strand.
AACCTACAACCCTAAACCCTAAACCCTAAACCCCAAACCTTAAACCCTAAACCCTAAAAGCTTAAAAACCTAAACATAAAGTAAATGAAACCTAAAAATAAATTAAATAAAAAAACATAAACAAAAATAAAATAAAATAAAAACATAAACTAAAACCTAAACCTAATCCTAAACCAAAAAAGAAAATAAAATAATTAATAAAAACTAAACTAAAATAAAATAAATAAAAACTTAAACTAAACATAAAAATAAAAAACCTAAATAAAATAAAAACTAAACCTAAAATAAATAAATAAAAATTAAATAAAAACCTAAACGTAAAAAAATAAATCTAAAAAAAACCTTAAATAAATAAAACCTAAGCCTAAACCAAAACCTAAACCTAAACTAAATAATATAAAATAAACTAAAATTAAGCATAAACCTAAACTAAAAAATAAAACCAAAAAATAAACCTAAATTATAAAACCTAAAACATAAACCAAAAAAAATAAAATAAAAACCTAAACCTAAACCTAAAATAAAAAATAAAACCTAATCCTAAAAAATAAAATAAAATTAAAAATAAAGCTAAACATAAACTTAAAATTGAAAAATAAAATAAAATAAAGCAACCTAAAATAATAAAACTAAACTAAATAAACATGAAAATAAAACCAAATAAAAATAAAAATAAAATAAACTAAAAAAAAGAAATAAAACCCTAAACCCTAAATCCCAAAACTAATCCTAAACCTGAATCCCTAAACCCTAATCCCTAAAAAACCCAAAACACTAAACTAACCCTAAACCCTAAACCAAAAATCATAAAACCTAAACTCTAAACCCTATCCCTAATCGTAAACCCTGAAACCCTAAACCCTAAACTCTAAACAAACCCTAGACCAAAGCTTAAAACCTATACCTAAACTAAATAAAACCTAAAAATAAAATAATAAAAAAAAAACCTAAACCTTAAACTAAAAAAAAAAAACCTAAGCCTAAAATAAAAATAAAATAAACCTAAACCTAAATTAAAATAAACTAAACTAAAATAACTAAAATTTAAACCTAAACCCAAAATAAAATTAAATAAATGAAAAATAAACTTAAACCTAAACTAAAAAAAATCAAACCTAAAATAAAAACCTAAAACCTAAACCTAAAAAAATAAAATAAAAACCTAAACCTAAACCTAAAAATAAAAAATAAATCTTAAGCCTAAAAAATAAACCTCAACTAAAAAATAAACATAAATCTAAACCTAAGCCTAAAAAAATAAACTAAAATAAAAAACCTAAACTAAAATGAATAAACTAAAATAAATAAACTAAACTAAATAAAAAGAAAAAATAAACCTAAATAAAAATTAAAATAAAATAAATAAAAAATAAACTAAATAAACGGTCGGCTCCAAAGTTTTATCTGCTTTCTTAACACTGTCGTTGTTGGATCCAAAGTCTTGGATGCGAATAGTCGAGGGTTATGTTAGGTAATCGACAACTAGTGTAAAACTTATCGAATAACTATGTCATGAATCATTTAATACATTGTGTAAATGCTATGACATTTCTTGGAAGCAATGTATTGTATGATTTGAATACAGTGAAAAGTGTGTAAGATAAAGATTTGTAATATTAATAACAAAACATCTTAAGCATAAACTATTATATATAATCCTCGGATTTCTGATTTTAGTTCGCGAAGAGAGCTGAAGCTCTCAAACACGGAGCTGGGCTGTTAACAGCTTGAATTAAGATTTTTTTTTTTTTCATTCAAAAGTAATTCTTTAATAATGATTGAGATTTATACATATGAGTGAATAAATTGTGATGGATAAAACTTCATTTATATTAAACTCTGATATATTCGTAGGTGAAATTAAATCTTATTTGAATGAGATAGAAAAAGAGATGAAAATGTTGAATGCTACGGCTAGTAGAGTAAACAGAGAGAAATTTAATAGAGGTTTGCATTGGTAATCACTTAGCGCAAAGAAGAGAGATCCAAGTCTAAAAACTTAAAAGGTTTGAAAAGCCAATAAGAGTTAGAAGTCCAAAAATTCTCAAATAGGCCTTATGATCTCTTATTTATAGGATTAGTGAATTAGGGCTGCAAACAAACTGAATCAATCCGAGTATATGCTTGTTTATGAATACCAAGCTAGAGCGGCTCGAGCCCGATTCGAGCTTTTAGAATTGTGTTCGAGCTTGAGCTCATTCAAAATAGAATTATTTGAGTTCAACTCGAATTTGTTCACAAGCTCGATTCAAATTAAACTTATTGAGCCTATTATAAGCAGCTCATTTAATGAAATAAATGAGATTTAATAAAACATGAATCAAGCTTGCTCACGGGCAGCTTATTTATAAATATATGCAAGTTGTATCAATTAAAGCTTATTAAGCCTAAAAAATAAAACTGTAATGATACTAAAGTCTTGATTGAGCTGCAAACGAGTCATAATCTAGCCTTATTGGAGCTCCTCAATGAGTTTGTTCATGCATTTTATATGATACTGTTCATGAACATACATGAAATGAACAAGAAGATATTTAAGCTTGTTCATTTAGCAATCAAGTATTCAAGAAAGTGTTCAAGCTCGTTCGACTAATTAATCAAACAATCATGAATGAGCTCTAATCAAGTCAAGTCACGAATAGCTTATTGAACACTCGGTTCATTTGCGTCTCTATAGAGAAACATATTAAAAATCACATGAGAAATATAAAATCGCAAAAAAAAAGTACATATATGATGGACTCTTATGATATGTGCATGACGGTGATAATCTTATGCTAACATAACCTTCCATATAAGATAACTTGCTAAGACTCTAGATATAGGGCATATTTGAAAACAGTATTTGACGAGCTCTCTAATCGAGTATAATTGACGAGCAAATTTGATTAATGAGTTATGATGAGCTTTTTTTAGCGAGGTGGTGAGTTTTCTACTATAAATTATATCTAATTTGGTTTGATTACTCAAACATCAAGCAAGTGAGGATTTGATTCTAATTGAGCTCCATGATAAGCTAAATGTTCTAATTGGTAGTTTTTTTTATATATCAATGCTTCTCCTAAGGGAATTAAAATCGATGTTGGAATTGAGGTAAAGTCCATATCCATCAAATTGTTCGCCTAAGCTTGTGAATTTTGAGAATGATCACACAAGGAGGAAAAAAATCACAATAATGAAAGGAAGGTCCTTCAACCTATATTTCTCTAGATTTAGAGGATATTGTTTTAAATGTTTGCTAATTAACATATCAATATAATAAAACATGTAAATTTTTATTTTTTTTAAGATAATGAATTTAATATTAAAATTTTATGATTTATTTATTATTTATCATTTCAAATAAAAAGTATTAATAAATTAAAGAAGAAATACTAATAAATTATAATGTGTTTCATTAGTCCCCTCTCTCTCCCTCCTATGACTATTTAGCCCAAGTCAATGTTATCATTACGTTCCACATTGGGTCATTTAAAAGTCATCCGGGTCACCTAAACCGGGCCCGTCCTTTCACCCGGCACGAGAAAGCAAGCGCTCCAGCGCATGCCTGGCTGCCCGCATCCCAGAATCCCAAACGGAACTGCAGGCCCTTTCCCGCCATAGGAACAAATAGCCTCTCCTCTTCCATATCTCTTTACCTCCCCTGCTTTCCTTCTCTTCCGACCAAAAAAGCTAAAACTAACAAAGACAGATCATAACCATGCCAATGCCAGCGATAGCCATCGGCGTACTGGCCGTCACCCTAGCTCTCGCGTTCCTTCTCCTCCTCCTCATCCACCTGTCCTTCTCTCTCTTCCGTCGCCGTACCCACCCGCCATACCCACTTGAAACGCCTTCCCTGTCCCTGGCCAACCTTTCGCCTGCCAAGCTTTCCCCTCTCTACGCCCACGGCGTCCTCAGCGCTCCGAAAAGGTTCCTCCTTTCCTCCCCAAAGCTCGATGCCATGCTCCAGCCGCCGTCTCCCAGCGCGAACGCGACGGAGAGCTTTGTTTGCATATCAAACCCTGTTTTCGATTTGGCAATCAACGGAAGCAAGACGATGTTGGAGGAGGATGCCAGCCGATCGCCAGAGCTTCAGCGGATGAAGAAGCTGCCTGTGAAGGCTAAGCCGGCGCCGAGGGGGTGTATGGTTGATGGTCGGAGGTCGCTGGCAACGTCGGTGAGTGCTACGGAGACGAACATAGCTTCGTTCTCCTCTGAGTACCTCTGTTCTTCTCCTTCTTGGTGAGTGCTGCGGATGGGTGGTACAGGTTAAATTTGAAACAAATTTTTTTTTCTTCTCATATCTATGGTGATAAGAGTGGCTGAAGAAGGAGGTAATGGAAGGAAGGGGAAGTGAGTTATGGTTATGGCGTGGTGGAAAGACTTGAGAGTTAGAAAAGTGAAAGCAGGAAGTTGAATTTCACTGTGTAATTTTCTAGTGTAGATGTTTTTTCTCTCTTTACTACCTAGCACTCTACTGTTGTGTGCGTTCTTGTGGTGTTCGAATAGAAAAAAAAAAATTGAAAAATAAAGGATAAAATTTATATGTACTATTAATAGTAGTTTAGATTATTAATCTTTTTATTAATTTTAATATGTTTTAATATTGTTTCACTATAAATACATACTATTTATATATATAAAAAAATATGATTGTTTTTAAACTCATAATTAAATACGTATAGCACTAAGTTAAGATAAAAACTAAGCTCTATAATTTAATATAGTGTGGAAGTAAAAATCATAAAAACTTTAAAAAATGATTTAGAAGAGGCTTCTTCTCTCAATCCAACATAAAATAGTTATAAAATTTCATTATTAAGAAAATAGTAAAATCACTGAAAAATAATAGTGGATAATTGTTTCATGCTCACTCTTAAAAGAATAAATCTTATTTATGTTATTATGCCATCAAGAATAATATCTATACAAGATATTCATACAATTAAATTCAAACTGTACATTGGCTCTGAAACCTATAGGCGATTTTTTTTTGTTAAGCAGAGTAAGAACAACTTAGTTCTATATCCTCAAATTTCAAGGGAAACAAAATGCTTCTCCACGTAAGAACACTCACCTCTTGACTAACAAAGATGTATAGACGAGCTCATAGACTATCTTCTTGACTAACAAAAATATCTCATGAGAGACTATAAGCTTGAGTTGAAAATAGGGCTGCAAATGAACCGAGCATTCAACAAATTACTCGTGAATCGGCTCGATTAGAGTTCGTTTATATTCTTTCATTTAACTAATGGAACAAGCTTGAACACTTTTGTAAAAACTAGATTGTTAAATGAACAAGTTTGAACAAGTTGTTGTTAAGTTCATTTATCTTCATGAACGGTATCATTTAAAGCTCGTTAAGGATCTCGATTATGGCTCGATCAAGGCTCAATTAAAACATGTTCATAAATAGTATTTTTTTATATTTCTCAATATGCTGCTCGCGAATAAGCTCAATTAAGGTTCGTTTATTTCTTTAAACAAGCTGCTTCTTAACAGGCTCGATAAGCCTAATTTGAACCGAGCTAGAATAAAAAATTTTTAAATAAGCTCAAGCTTTAATATCATCTTAAAAGCTTGAATTGAGCTCGAGGTGAACTTGAGCTCAAGAATGATAAACGAGCTTGAACTCGAATAAGCATGGGCTCCGCTCGTTTGTAGCCCTAGTTGAAAATTACACAGCTGTGAAGGTAGGAGAAAACATTGGCTAAAGCTCGCAACTGCTTTATTACAGTCCTCTTTTTTTTAGCTTTGCTCAGTGAGATGCTTTATATCTTTTATAAACTTTTTTCTAGTCTTTTCAGAAGCAGTTCTGCAGCAAGACGCAGGTACTTGAGGGGAAGAGGACAGAGATGATAGAAAGGAGAAGGCGAAAGCTCCAAGAAGAGAGAGAGCAACAAAAGAGGCCATGACCTTGGCTTGAGTGAAGAAGACAAAGTTCACCCTTTGAAATCTCGGGGAAAGTGGCCATTGACATCCATTTTTTTTTAATATGAGATTGATTTTTTTTTTTTTATTCAATGGTTATTCACCCAATATCTCACCCATTTTATGAGTGAAGATATTATTGTCCTGGCCGTCAATATCGGTTCTCCACTTACTTTCAGGTATAAGCGTCTCCACCAAAGAGAATTGAGCGGTCAGGAGGTTCGGCACTGGCCAGAGAAGGTGGGTAGATTGATTCTTTTCATGTAAAGGTTTTCAACGATCAAAAGTGGACTCTCTCTCTCTCTCTCTCTCTCTCTCTCGGCTCTACCTCACTACTTCCCAGCTAGCTTTAACGTTCAAAAATGTTTTAAAATGAAGAGATCAACCAATTTGCTTAAGAGTGAATGATTGTTTTGGGTTGAGTGAAGTGCTGTGTTTGTTAGAGGCAATTGTAAGGAAAGAGGCTTCGATTTTCTTGTTTATTATAAGGTTTTCAAACACAATACGTTAGTCCACTAATCGAAGGGACTTATGTTTTCAATTACAATTTTTATCATGAGCTATGGGGCCCCCTGCAGGGATTCAAACAGCCGGTAACAGAGTGGAAAGTGTGATTGTAAGCCGACATTAGGATAAGGAGCGACTTTAGTATCAATTTCTAGGAAAAAAATGATGAAGAATTTAACTAACTCCTAAACTTATGGAGAATATATATATATATATATATATATATATATATATATATATATATATATATATATATATATATATATATATATATATATATATGATTCGTACATAATATCAACTAGATCATTGTACTTTATGCCAATTTTTTGAAGATGCAGAGGAAAGAATACCTTCAAAATTTCTCATAGGGTCAATTTTTTTGAACGACCAAAGATTTGTGAGAATCTTTATTATTATTTATTTATTTATTTTTGTGAATATGTGACTTAAAATATTCTTAAACTAAAAATTCACTAATTCCTGGGCCGCAAACTATTTACTTATTGGGGGACACTATGCATCTTTAATTGAAGGCAGTCTCCAATGACAATCCAGCAACTAATATATAATATCTAAGGATAGATCAAAATTAGGCTCCAAATACAAATGAGTGGATTTTCATAAAGACACAACATGAATATCAAAAGAAAATCAAGCCTCCATAAGAATCACCGACAAAAGCAAAACATGCAGTGAAGAATAACCAACAATATAATGTACCAGAAATAAAGCTAATAATTACGCATACAAGAGAATTTATAAATCCAAGCATCCAATAGACAAACCTAAACTAAAACCCAAAGTAGTATGCAGCTTGGTTTTGAACTTGAGTAGACCATACTATCTTCCCTTTTCCATCTTTAACTTAAAAAACTACTTGAGATTAAGACAACAGTAGCAATATGAAAATACAATGATGAAATTATTGTATAAAAAATTATTGTCTAAAAAGCTACATGAATAATATAATTTTTTTATTTAAAAAAAATTAGATCATAATTTTCTGATAGCAACTACACTTTACCAAATTAAATTGAAAAATATAATTTTCTAGATGCAATTTCTTTAAAGCGTAGGTTGCCAAAATCCTCTACGATGTAATTCGGATCATACCGCAATACTACCACCACCCCAAACAGAGCCTTAATATTGAAATAATAAGGAGATAGAGACATTTAACCACATAATCAGTCACCATATTATAGTCCTCCAAAAGTTGAATTAACGAGACAAAAAAAGATGAGAAATGCATATCAGAAACAGCTTTATGAATCAGCTCCATCAAATTGGGACGATCAAATAACAAGTGGTTATGTGAAACCAAATTCGCTTTGCAAAATACATAATGCCATACTGATGAATCCAACGAGGTAAAAAATTTACCAGAAAATATTAATCTACTCAGACAACCCATGTATAAATAGTAAAGCAGGAATCACATTCTGACTTGTTAAACTTGCATTTAAAAAGTGCGGATCGCTAACTTTCTATGGGCTGATGAGAGGGTGGGTGCTGACTGAAAGCTAAGCCCAAAAAAAAAAGGATTCCGTTATCAACCTTGTTGGTACTTTGCTCATTTTCTTGGGTTTTTAAGCATATGACATCTATTTAAAATAATTTTGGGCTGATGAGAGGGTGGGTGCTGACTGAAAGCTAAGCCAAAAAAAAAGGATTCCGTTATCAACCTTGTTGGTACTTTGCTCATTTTCTTGGGTTTTTAAGCATATGACATCTATTTAAAATAATTTTGGAGGTTTTTTCCCAAAAAAAAAAAAAATGGCGCTGAGGGATGGGAATGGATTCATAATGCACAAAAAGAAGCCCACTTTCTTCCCGACAAGGTAGAGAAAAATCTAAGTTCATGAGTAAGACTAGAACCTCGTCAGAACTGTAACCATAGCACACAACAAAGTTCTGCTATTGAAGAATTATTAGCCTTCTTGAGGTCCACATATTTTACAATTCAGAAGTAATTATTCTCTTGCATACATTATGAATGAAAATACTATAACAAAAAAATTAGCAAATTCTCACAATTTACTGAATTTATCAAAAATTATCTCCAAACCAAAAAATTCCACTACAAAAAATTACAAAAGGTATATATGTCTGCAGTAAAAAAATTACATGGATGTTTTCCAAACCTGTAAGTAGTACCCTTCAAAATCTGCATAAGAGTTTCACAAATCAGGTAAAGATGAATGAAGGTTAATAATGAAAAGAAAAGCATAAAACATTTAACACAACTTTCTTGAGCTCCTATGATACAAGGCCACTATTCATGAGAAGCAATGATTCGTTCAACAATTCTTAAAAGGGCTGGAGCGCTTGTGCTGCACTTCTGATCTTCAAAGCATGATCGCCCCTCCTCTGCCGCCTTGCCGAGCTGAGGATCCATCGGCACCTTGCCAAGGAAGGGGACACCCATATCAACGCACATCTTTGCTGCACCACCTCGACTACTATCAAACACCTCACTGCAAGCCAAAAGAGACAATAGTTCCGGGGCATTCTCTTTCATGTACTTGTGAACCCACTCAGTGACATCCTCCACTGCCGTTCCTTTCTCGCCTGCAACCAATCTTTCAAATTTGAGATCCAACACTAGCTGCCTCAGCCCGCTCATGTTCTCCACAACGCCAAGGACTCTGATCCCAACTTTCTTGCAAAAGCTTATTTCCTTGCGTACATCGATTAGAGAAACCTGCTGTGGGGTGGTGACTATGACTGCACCATCGATCCCAGAAGCCTGAAGAAATTGGACGATTGATATGTGCTCATCAGAGGTCCCTGGCGGGGCGTCCACCACGAGATAGTCGATCTCACCCCAGTGCACGTCCTTCAGGAACTGTTTGATGAGACCATTCTTGCGAGGACCTCGCCAGATAACAGCCTCATCAGGATCAGGAAGCATGAAGCCTATAGACATGACACCTAGATTGGAGTCAAGATAAACGGGAGACCAGCCAAGGTTGCTCTGATGGATGTCCTGCCCCTCTAGGCCAAGCATCTTGGGGATGCTAGGGCCACATATGTCAATGTCGAGCAGGCCGACCTGGTAGTCCTTGCTTGCAAGGGCAAATGACAGTTGGGCAGAAAATGTACTCTTTCCAACACCGCCCTTGCCAGACAAAACGAGTATTTTGTGCTTGACAGTAGCCAGCCTCTCAGCTATAGCAACCAAATCTGATCCAAAAAAAGATGAATTTAAGAAGTCGCTTCTAAAAGTGGTCCATGGTAGTACAGAGTGTGAACAACTGCACAATCAGCAAGCAGGATACAGCAATATTTTGGAAGACACGTTTCAATCATGAAATGTGTTTTTTCAAGCTCTTTAACTGCAAAAAGGCTAAAGAAAAAAACATAATTGTTAACAAAATGATCCACCGAGGTATAAAACTTGCACCTAGTGGTAGGGTGAAAAAAATCAAACATGATAAACTGCATCAGGAAAGAAGAAGACGAAGCAACCGTTAATGTAAATTGTTATATAAGTATTAAAAATGCAGTTCATTCTGGGAAATCCCCAATTCCCTTCTTGTTCCTCTTTTTTATGGCTTCATGAGTTTCTTCTACTGATTTGTAGTTTTCAGGAGCTGCTGGTGTGCTGTTGCATTGCGTTCTCCTTTTCTGGTCTTCAGCTTGGGTATTTTTGGAGTTGGACTTTCCACAATGATGATCTGTTTGACTACGGTCAGCTCTCTTGTTTGTGGTTTTTGGTGGGGGATTTGGCATTAAGGAGCACTCAACTCAGGGGATTTCGGTCACTTGGATACTGTACTAAAGATTTTACACTTGATCTGTAGAGCTGGGGACAGAATTAGTGCCTGCATTTTGATAATATTTATTATTTAGAGTTCCACACACACGCACGTATTAGTTTGATTGAGGTTGAAGAACTGATATAACATGGTACACAAAGTGGACAAAATAAGTTATAACAGTAGATAAGACCTCACCATCGATTAAAATTACACGCATTGAGGCGTGCCTCTGCGCCTTTCGGTGCTCAGGTGCCATGAGGCCAACGCCTCACCACTGTTGAGGCATGCATTAAGGGCACACTACTGATCTCCCTCAACGCCTTGTGCCCGATATCCCTCACAGCTACGCCATTTGCCATCACGTCACCTGCAGTGCCTCTCGCCGCCAGCATTGGTACTCTCCACCACCGTCATCACTGTCATTGCTGCTCCCTGCCTCCGATTCGCCGATTGCTTCTCTTCACCTCCTTGTTTAGAGTTCCATTAGGGTTTTGTTTCAACTTTTTTCTTTTTGCTTTATTAGGGGTTTTTTTTTTCCAATTTTGATCTCATTAATGTAGAAATATTTTTAGGGCTTCATAAAATGATTAGAGAAAAAGAGAACAGCACAAGTAGGAATAGGAAGGATCAAGCGTGAAAGTATAGTGTGCAAGTTGACATTAATGACGGTAAGAAGAGCTATGTATATTTGAAATGCAATTATTGTGATAAGATTATTAAGGGGGGTGTGACTAGAATTAAAAAACATTTATCAAGATCTCACAAACATGTTTTGGACACATGTGCAACACATTGTATTGATGTTATACTTGAGAGACTTGGTGACTTGCCTTAACATATAAATGTTTTGATCAAGGCAAAGAAGATTAATAAATTTATCTATAATCACAGTTGGATGCTTACGTTGATGACAAAGTTCACAAAGAATGAGCTCGTACGACCTGCTATCACTAGATTTGTCACTGGCTATTCGACTTTGCCTAGCATTTTAAATGCAAGGCAACCTTTAGAGGCTTTGTTCACTGTTGTTCGGTGGTTAAACAATGATTGGGCCAATAAGGCTAAATGAAAAGATATAAAAAAATTTGTATTGAATGAAAGGTATTGAACAAGTGTGCATTATGCTATCATGACAGCCAAACTTTTAGTCTAAGTACTAAGGCTAGTAAATGCAGAAAATAAGCCGGCCATAGGATTTATTTATAATGCTATGAATGAGGCTAAGGAGATGATTGCAAAAAATTTGGAAGGAGAGGAATGCTTATAAAGAAATTTGGAAGATCATTGATGAGAAGTGGAAGCTTCAATTGCATCACTATTTACATGTTGGTTCTTATTTGAATCTCCAATTTCAATATGCAGATAATAAGTCAACTAATCCTGAGATCAAATTGAGTTTATAGCACTGCATGGATAGGTTGATAGAAAATACAACTGAGAGAACTAGAATAGACCTTCAGCTTGTTTCTTTTAAGAATAAAAAAGGTTTTTTTAGATTGCAATAAGCCAAAGATACTATTACAAAACAGTCTCTAGGTGATTATTATAATTTCTTCAATTAAAATTGTAAACTATAATGAAATTTTTTGTTATTACATATTACCTAACACCTAATTTTATGTCTTTTAAATAATAGTTGAATGGTGGATTCGATTTGGTGATGCAGCAGATTTACAGTGATTCGTTGTGAGAGTCCTTGGGCTAACTTGTTCATCATTTGGCTGTGAATAGAATAGAAATACATGAAATCAAGTCCATACCAAAAGATAAATAAACTAACAACATTAAGAATGAATTCCTTGGTATACATTATGTATAATAAGAAGTTAAAGAAAAAATATTTGAAGAAAGGGTTTCTGGGCACCAATGAAGACCCTTTGTTTGCAATGACATGCCATTAGATGATGAATGGCTATTTGATGATGCATATGAAGATAGTTCAATTGATTTGCAAGAAGATCTCAATATTGACTATTTTGATGGGGAGAAAGAGAAGGTTTATACTAGTAGGCCTAATACATCTCGACAAAAAATTAATAGAAAATCTATTCAAAAGTAGTGATTGTAGCTTTCAATAATTTTTTTTATTTCAAAATACAACTGGTATTGATATTATTATTTTTTCAACAGGGAAACCAAAGATGATAGAAGTTGAAGATGAGGAGAAAGATTAGGAGAACATTGATACTACCGAGAATGAGACAGGTGAAAAGGCGATTCATTATAATGATGATTTAAAAAAACATCCATTGAGTGATGGAGATTTCTAAATTCACATATATTTGAATTATTGGTTTAATATGTTCTTTGTTTTAGATGATTTGAGGAGAATATTGTTGCAAACTATGTTATTTTGAGTTGTTATGTGTTGAACTTTTATTTTTCTGATATTATATGCTTGATGATTTCATATTATCATATTATGATATTAAAGTTTGACTTTCATATGACTTTTTTTGTTTTATATGATCTTTTACAATTTACGCAATTTTTTAATTGTAAGGCTTACATCTCAATACCCAAAAGCACAGTTTTAAACATTAGATCTCGCAAAGACCTAATTATTATATTCAACAATGTCATAAGCTAATTAAGAAGAGATAAAAAAAATCACTTAGAAATTACAATAATTAAGACCATCTGATAGAAAAAAAAGTATCATATGAAGAAAACCTAATCAATACAACTCAAAAATCTAAAGAAATAAAAAATTATTAAAATAAATAAATAAATAATCCAAATTCAAAAGCACAAGAATTCTAATATACCAGGATCAGGCCCTTTTGGAGCAGTGGCACATATTTGCTGATTAGGGCAACTTCACAGACTGACTGGACTCGGTCTGGACAATCACAAGGCCAAAAGAAAATACAAGCCCTTAAAAAATCACACATGCAACTCAATGAAACAAAATAGACAAAAAAATAACAAAACATAATTAATGAAGAGGAGCATACGTTCATTGGCATTCTCTGGGATTTCATTTGTTCCATTCTCCATCTCAAACTCTTTTTTTACCTTCTCTCTTGTAACCTCTCAGATTCTTTTCTAGGGACTTATCGCAAACTGAAAATTTCACCAAAAGAGTCTCATTCAGTGAGGGTATGGTTGAACTCACTATGGCCAACCCAAACCAGCCATACACAGCCTAACAATGTATACTGTGGCAAAAGATTTCTTAAATATTAACTTATTGGTAAGGGGTGCCATTTGACATTAATTTTTAATGTTTTAAGGGTTAGAAAAGTAAACTTTGCCCCATTATAAAAGAAATAAAGAAATATAGAAAAACTAACATACCATCATAAAGTAAAAACGAGAGAAAAAAATGGAAACCTAACCATCAGCAAGACATCACCCAATCTAGTTTTATATTTATCATTCTCCTCTCATTAATCTCATGATCTTTCTCCTTGTTGTATCACCCTGAAGCTAATAGCATCTATTTCTCACTCAGCTGCAATATCCATCTCTGCTTTTAATTAAGGCTCAAAAGCAGTACCATCCCTGTCAAGCTGCTGGATTTCACCCTTTGTTTTCACGCAAATCTTCTAATATTTTCTTTAATACTTTAGATTGAAGGAGATAGCCTCTGTACAAGTTACATCATTTTAAAAATTAAAATAAAAAGATAGAGCAGGGTTGACAAGCGTTCAATTTCTAACTGGTTATTTGAGCAGTTGTTTTTCTTATCTTCTCCCTCAGAAAATGTGCTCAGCACACAATAAATGAATAGATATGATATACTACTTATATGAACAAAGTTACCTTATTTTAGGTTGGAAAGAATGTTTATCTGAGCCTATATTTAAAATAATTCAAAATATAAAAAAGGTAATTATAAGCTGCTAAGAGAATAAACATGTAAGGGCGATGAATTCAGGTAAAACAAACAAAGAACAGTGTGATTATTATTTCAAACAGATTATGATGAACACATGGTCAAGTACCTTTAGAGGATACAAACACAATAGGACGAAGACATGTTAAAACCATTCATCTTTTACTCACTAATGTTTCAAGACAAACATCAAGGCAAAACATAGAAATGAATCCGCAAAATATTTTTGTTGAGCTGTTGCCAATGTAATTCATGGACCTTTGGGCTAAGGCGTGACTAAACAAAGAGCCTAAATGCATATACTCTGGTGCATGGTACTTACAAAGCATTGGTTTTAGAGAATATCAAAAAAAGCTGGCCACAATTCTGTTATTTTCCAAAATTAAGAAGGGTTTTTAAACCATTTAAGAGAAGTTATACTCTAAAAATCCTCAATATATCTAAAGACTCATCTCTATTATCTTCTCTTACTTGCAAGTCATTTCCTTTCTTTTTATCTCCTCTTGATTATCTGCTCTCAATCTCTGTGTGCCTCCCTCACTCTTATGCCTATCTTGGCTCTTACTTCTCTCTTTCACCTCAACTTCTCTCATCATATTTGTTGACCTTTAGCACAGACCCTATTAGCCCCTAACACAAGCTTACAACATTCACGCTCTCCCCTCACTCTTATCTCATTTATCATTCCTCTCTCTCTCTCTCTCTCTCTCTCTTTCTCACATCCATCTATCATCATAGTCATCATCCGTTAGTGTAAGCACTCTTAGCTTATGACACAAGCTTACAACATCCCATCTATTGGGCTACCTACAATAAAAAGTGAAAAGTGGAAGGTGGGGCAAGTAGAGTCACTTCCACTATTTTGTTGGGGGCAAAGGAGAAGGGGCAGAGGAAGTGAAAAGCGGATCACTTTTCAATCCTATTATTCTCTTGCATATGCCACATGATCAATTACTCTCTATTATTGAACCTTTATTCTCTTGTGAAAAGATATAAATCAAAAGGTTAAAGTTTTCCAAGTAGCAAGCTTGTCTCGATTATCCATCATAGCATTTATAATTTTTTTTAATGCAAACAATGCTCCAACTACATGTCTAAAGATTACTTAATATTTTAATCTCCTCGATGCAACTTTTCAACATTCTTCAATCTTCATCTCAATGGTTTTCTTTTGAATAATTTCATGCCTATACTGTTATTTATTGGTACCTTTTAAACAACATGATTGAGTTATGCTATTCTTAGAAAATGTTATGTTGATTATCTAATTCAAAATTACTTCTGATGATGCTTTGATCTCACCATGTCTTGAGTATATGATGTTGCAGTTGCTGTTATGATTATTGTTCGGTTAATTAGAAAACATCATTTTGGAAGGAATGTGATGACGGAACCATCCATTTCTATTAATCAAAATTGTCAAAACAAAAAAAAAATATTATTTCTTTGAGGCATGAAATGCAAACAAAGCCTGCACTTCAATTAATTGACTCACATATATCACAAGGAACATTACATCGAATAATATTATTCAATGACCTTCATACAAATCATAACTAATCAATGAAATTTTTTTAAGTCAAATGTTACTATGAAAAACTATTATCAACTAATAATGACTACTTTGTGCTGCACATTGGGGATAAAAAAATGTAGTGCAAATGTAATTTCTTCCATGGAAAATGACTTCAAGAAAAATAGAAGCATAAAAATCCGTACGTAATAAGAAACAACATGAGATTTGGGCTATACATCATCCCAAATCTCAAGATCAAAACCCTAGCATCATCTCAAGCATAAAATAAAGTAGATTTACCAAAACCCTAATTTCCAAAAGAACTCAAATGCGTGAAAATAAGCTTAGGGTTAGAGAGAGACGAACTGGAGGTTTCGATTGCAAGGAAGAAAGAAGGAAAGGGGTTTCGGTTTGCTTGGGAAGAGTAGTCGGGTTCGGCTAGGGCTCACGAGAAGGACGGACGGCTTGATGAGGAGCAAGAGAGGGACGGACGGCGTGGAGACGAGCCTCGATTCTGAGCTTCCTGCGCCGATCGGAATAGATGGGAGACGAAAAACGAGAGAGAGGAGGAACCGAAGGAAGGGAGCCGCACGAGAGAGGGAAGACCGAGAGAGAAAGTACAGATCGGGCGTAAATAGCGTCAAAATGCGGATAGCCTCGTTCGGTGAATCATCACATAAAAATGTATTGTTAATTTTAGATATTTTTATTGTGCTGGACATACGATCAGAGATCATTTAGATATCTTTGAGACTTTCCGACGTATAATTTTATTAAAAATTGATTTTGATTATTTAATTAGTTATTGATTGATTCAATATTTTTTATTTAATTAATTTTAATATTTTCGATGTATTACAAAACTGAATTTTTGAATCGAAGCAAGTTTGATCGACCCGATCGTGATTAGGGGGCTTTAAATCAAATTTATATGATATTTTATCTCGTCAATCTTTTTTTTTTAAATCATATGATTCATTTGACTTGTGAACCATATGTGGAGGTCAACAGAATATTATAAGCTTATGTTAAGGGCTAATAGGGTATATGCTAAAGGTCAACAAATATGATGAGAGAAGTCGAGGTAAAACAGAGAAGTAAGAGCCAAGATAAATATAAGAGTGAGGGAGGCACACAGAGATTGAGAGCAGATAATCAAGAGGAGATAAAAAAGAAAGGAAATGGCTTGCAAATAAGAGAAGATAATAGAGATGAGTCTTTAGATATATTTAGGATTTTTAGAGTATAACTTCTCTTAAATGGTTTAAAAACCCTTCTTAATTTTAGAAAATAACAGAATTGTGGCCGGCTTTTTTTGATATTCTCTAAAGCCAATGCTTTGTAAGTACCATGCACCAGAGTATATGCATTTAGGCTCTTTGTTTAGTCACGCCTTAGCCCAAAGGTCCATGACTTACATTGGCAACAACTCAACAAAAATATTTTGAGGATTCACTTCTATGTTTTGCGTCGGTGAGTAAAAGATGAATGGTTTTAACATGTCTCCGTCCTATTGTGTTTGTATCCTCTAAAGGTTCTTGACCATGTGTTCATCATAATCTGTTTGAAATAATAATCACACTGTTCTTTGTTTGTTTTACCTGAATTCATCGCCCTTACATGTTTATTCTCTTAGCAGCTTATAATTACCGTTTTTATATTTTGAATTATTTTAAATATCGGCTCAGAAAAACATTCTTTCCAACCTAAAATAAGGTAACTTTGATCATATAAGTAGTACATCATATCTATTCATTTATTGTGTGCTGAGCACATTTTTCTGAGGGAGAAGATATGAAAAACAACTGCTCAAATGACCAGCTAGAAATTGAACGCTTGTCAACCCTGCTGCATCTCCTTCATTCTAAAGTATTAAAGAAAATATTAGAAGATGTGGGTGAAAACGAAGGGTGAAATCAAGCAGCTTGACAGGGATATTACTGCTTTTGAGCCTTAATTAAAAGCAGAGATGGATACTGCAGCTGAGCAAGAAATAGATGCTATTAGCTTCAGGGTGATACAACAAGAAGAAAGACCATCAGATTAATGAGAGGAGAATGATAAATATAAAACTAGATTGGGTGATGTCTTGCTGATGGTTTGGTTTCCATTTTTTTCTCTCGTTTTTTACTTTATGATGGTATGTTAGTTTTTCTATATTTCTTTCTTTCTTTTATAATGGGGCAAAGTTTACTTTTCTAACACTTAAAACATTAAAAATTAATGTCAAATGGCACCCCTTACCAATAAGTTAATATTTAAGAAATCTTTTGCCACGGTATACATTGTTAGGCCCAGGTATGGCCTGGTTTGGGTTTGCCATAGTGAGTTCAACCATACCCCTGCTGAATGAGACACTTTTGGTGAAATTTTCAGTTTGCGATAAGTCCCTAGAAAAGAATCTGAGAGGTTGCAAGAGAGAAGGTAAAAAAAGAGTTTGAAATGGAGAATGGAACTCATGAAATCCCAGAGAATGCCAATGAGCATATGCTCCTCTTCATTAATTATGTTTTGTTATTTTTTTTGTCTATTTTGTTTCATTGAGTTGCATGTGTGATTTTTTAAGGGCTTGTATTTTCTTTTGGCCTTGCAGATTGTCCAGGACCTCAGTCAGAGTCCGCTGGGAAGTCTGATGCTTGTGAAGGTTGCCCTAATCAGCAAATATGTGCCACTGCTCCAAAAGGGCCTGATCCTGGTATATTAGAATTCTTCATTCTTGTGCTTTTGAATTTGGATTTTTTTTATTTATTTATTTTAATAATTTTTTATTTCTTTAGATTTCTGAGTTGTATTGATTAGGTTTTCTTCATATGATACTTTTTTTTTCTATCAGATGGTCTTAATTGTTGTAATTTGTAAATGATTTTCTATCTCTTCTTAATTAGCTTATGAGATTGTTGAATATAATGATTAGGTCTTTGCGAGATCTAATGTTTAAAACTGTGCTTTTGGGTATTGAGATATTTTTTGTTAGAGAGACGAGATGTAAGCCTTACAATTAAAAAATTGCGTAAATTGTAAAAGATCATATAAAGCAAAAAAAGTCATATGAAAGTCAAACTTTAATATCATAATATGATAAAATGAAATCATCAGAAAAATAAAAGTTCAACTCATAACAACTCAAAATAATATAGTTTGCAACAATATTCTCCTTAAATCATCTAAAACAAAGAACATATTAAACCAATAATTCAAATATATGTTAATTTAGAAATCTCCATCATCAATGGATATTTTTTTAAATCATCATTATAATGAATCGCCTTTTCGCCTGTCTCATTCTCGGTAGTATCAATGTTCTCCTAATCTTTCTCCTCATCTTCAACTTCTATTATCTTTCGTTTCCCTGTTGAAGAAAAAATAATAACAATAACAATTGTGTTTTGAAATAAAAAAAATTATTGAAAGCTACAATCACTACTTTTGAATATATTTTCTATTAATTTTTTGTTGAGATGTATTAGGCCTACTAGTATAAATCTTCTCTTTCTCCCCATCAAAATAGTCAATATTGAGATCTTCTTGCAAATCAATTGAACTATCTTCATATGCATCATCAAATAGCCATTCATCATTTGATGGCATGTCATTGCAAACAAAGGGTCTTCATTGGTGCCTAGAAGCCCTTTCTTCAAATATTTTTTCTCTAACTTCTTATTATACATAATGCATACCAAGGAATTCATTCTTAATGTTGTCAGTTTATTTATCTTTTGGCAAGCACTTGGTTTTACGTATTTCAATTCTATTCACAGCCAAATGATGAACAAGTTAGCCCAAGGACTCTCACAATGAATCACTATAAATCTGTAGCATCACCAAATTGAATCCACCATTCAACTATTATTTAAAAGACATAAAATTAGGTGTTAAGTAATATATAATAACAAAAAATTTCATTATAGTTTACAATTTCAATTGAAGAAACTATAATAATCACCTAGAGACTATTTTGTAATAGTATCCTTAGCTTATTGCAATTTAAAACAACTTTTTTTATTCTTAAAAGAAACAAGCCGAAGGTCTGTTCTAGTTCTCCCAGTTGTATTTTCTATCAACCTATCCATGCAGTGCTATAAACTCAATTTGATCTCAGGGTTAGTTGACTTATTATCTGCATATTGAAATTGGAGATTTAAATAAGAACCAACATGTAAATAGTGATGAAATTGAAGCTTTCACTTCTCATCAATGATCTTCCAAATTTCTTTATAACCATTCCTCTCCTTCCAAATTTTTTGCAATCATCTCCTTAGCCTCATTCATAGCATTATAAATAAATCCTATGGCTGGCTTATTTTCTACATTTATCAGCCTTAGTACTCAGACTAAAAGTTTGGCTGTCATGATAGCATAATGCACACTTGTTCAAAACCTTTCATTCAATACAAAAATTTTTATATCTTTTCATTTAGCCTTATTGGCCCAATCACTGTTCAACCACCACGTGGCAGTGAACAAAGCCTCTAAAGGTTGCCTTGCATTTAAAATGCTCAGCAAAGTCGAATAGGCGGTGACAAATCTAGTGGTAGCAGGTCGTACAAGCCCATTCTTTGTGAACTTTGTCATCAACGTAAGCATCCAACTGTAATTATAGATAAATTTACTAATCTTCTTTGCCTTGATCAAAACATTTATATGTTAAGGCAAGTCACCAAGCCTCTCAAGTATAACATCAATACAATGCGTTGCACATGTGTCCAAAACATGTTTGTGAGATCTTGATAAATGTTCTTTAATTCTAGTCATACCCCTCTTAATAATCTTATCACAATAATTGCATTTCAAATATATATAGCTCTTCTTACCGTCTTTAATGTCAACTTGCGCACTATACTTTCACGCCTGATCCTTCCTATGCCTACTTGTGCTGTTCTCTTTTTCTCTAATTATTTTATGAAGCCCTAGAAATATTTCTACATTACTGAGATCAAAATTGGGAAAAAAAAACCCTAATAAAGCAACAAGAAAAAAGTTGAAAGAAATCCCTAATGGAACTCTAAACAAGGAGGTGAAGAGAAGCAACCGGCGAATCGGAGGCAGGGAGCAGCTATGACAGTGGTGACGGTGGTGGAGAGTACCAATGCTGGCGGCGAGAGGCACTCCCGGTGACGATGATGGCAAATGGCATAGCTGTGAGGGATATTGGGCACAAGGCGTTGAGGGAGATAGTGGAGGTTGCTGCTCAGTTTGATTAGGCCATGCGGGTAGGGTTTAGGTTTTGAATAAGTGGGGTTGGCTGGGTGAATGTGCTTTAATGCATGCTTCAACACTGGTGAGCACCGAAAGGCGCAGAGGCACGCCTCAATGCGTGTAATTTTAATCGATGGTGAGGTCTTATCTACTGTTATAACTTATTTTGTCCACTTTGTGTACCATGTTTTATCTGTTCTTCAATCTCAATCAAACTAATGCGTCCATGCGTGTGCGTACGAACTCTAAATAATAAATATTATCAAAATGCAGGCACTAATTCTGTCCCCAGCTCTACAGATCAAGTGTAAAATCTTTAGTACAGTATCCAAGTGACCGAAATCCCCTGAGTTGAGTGCTCCTTAATGCCAAATCCCCACCAAAAATCACAAACAAGAGAGATGACCGTAGTCAAACAGATCATCATCGTGGAAAGTCCAACTCCAAAAATACCCAAGCTGAAGACCAGAAAAAGGAGAACGCAATGCAACAACAACACACCAACAGCTCCTGAAAACTACAAAGCAGTAGAAGAAACTCATGAAGCCATAAAAAAGAGGAACAAGAAGGGAATTGGGGATTTCCCAGAATAAACTGCACTTTTAATACTTATATAACAATTTACATTAACGGTTGCTTCGTCTTCTTCTTTCCTGATGCAGTTTATCATGTTTGATTTTTTTCACCCTACCACTAAGTGCAAGTTTTATACCTCGGTGGATCATTTTGTTAACAATTATGTGTTTTTCTTTAGTCTTTTTGCAGTTGAAGAGCTTGAAAAAAGACATTTCATGATTGAAACGTGTCTTCCAAAATACTGATGTATCCTGCTTGCTGATTGTGCAGTTGTTCACACTCTGTACTACCATGGACCACTTTTAGAAGCAACTTATTAAATTCATCTTTTTTTGGATCAGATTTGGTTGCTATAGCTGAGAGGCTGGCTACTGTCAAGCACAAAATACTCGTTTTGTCTGGCAAGGGCGGTATTGGAAAGAGTACATTTTCCGGCCAACTGTCATTTGCCCTTGCAAACAAGGACTACCAGGTCGGCCTGTTCGACATTGACATATGTGGCCCTAGCATCCCCAAGATGCTTGGCCTAGCGGGGCAGGACATCCATCAGAGCAACCTTGGTTGGTCTCCCATTTATGTTGAACGTAATAAAATTATTAGTCTTCTTAATGAAAAGAAGGCTGACAAATTCTCTTTCAAACCTCCTATATATTCTATGTCAGAAGCATATAAGAGAAGAACTGAATCAACTTCGTCATCGACAGTTTCTTTGACAAATTTAAAATCCGAGTTAAAGCAACTGCAACAAGAAGTTCAACAGTTGAAAGTTGAACAAGATCATATGAATGGACGTCTTATGGATTTAAAATTAAACCAGAAGACGACCTATTCAAATGAAGATCCTGAAGCCTCTTTTAATCAAGAACAAAGTTTCTTACAAAGTATATAAAAGTCAATATACCAAAAATGATATATCTCCATTAACTTAATCATAAATAAAGAATTTATTTTGTCTAATTTAACTGCTCTTGTTGATAGTGGAGCGGATTTAAATTGCATACAAGAATGACTCATTCCTTTAAAATATTTTGAAAAAATCACTTAAAGGCTTAAAACTATCGATGATGAATTTTTGCAAACTAATTATAAATCATCATGTGTTGCTATTTGTCAAGATGATGTTTTTCCTTCAATGAATTTTTGCTTCCAGTGAAGGTTATTAGCGTCAAAGAGAGTCATAACTCTAGCAAGAAAAATGTCTTTATACCATTTGAAATGGGTTAAGGAGGGACATCGTAATTTCTGGAGTAAAGAGCGAGTCTTTTCTCCTTGATCTCCCACAGATCCAGCAAAATGATCTATGATAGCTTGAAGAAGATTATAAACACATTTATCATTATATTTGCTGGTTTTGAGGTAAATTCTTAGTGCTAAGGTCAATTTCACTAAGAAGATCCTCGCGTTGAGGTATGGTGAGGAAATTGTCCCACCAACCTTGAAGAACTCCATAAAATCTTGCAGCAATTGCTCTAGCGGAATCAAAAGATTTAGCTGTCCTATGACGGGACTGAACAACAATGATAAACATGAGCACGTGGTGGAGTATGTGATGGATATGATGTTCCGAAAGACCATCAATATTTCATTCATAAAGAGAATCGCAATCATAAGAATTTTTTTAAAAAATTAGTGTTTTCTTCAAATAGTAAATCTTGAGGCGTAGGTCTTTTATAGTAGTGTTTATCCAAGTTTTTCTTTGGATAAGTTAATTTCTGTATACCAAGAGGATACGGGTTTTGCAATTCCTGAAAAAGTCATTGGATTTTTTCAATATTATCCTCATCCTCAGATTCAGTTGCAGAGAAATCTCTAGAATCAACATCCGATGTGCTAGGGATAGTATCCTCTAGCGTGCTTATGGATTGGTCCTTTAATTCAGTATTGATGACAAATTCAAGCAAATCAGATCTATTATTAAATCATCGATTATCAAAAAATATAGATTTTGGTATCATTGATGAAGTTCGATAATATCGAGAGAAGATATTAATGAAGCTCGGCGTAGAATCATATTCGAAAAATCTACGAGGATCAACTCATAAAGGTGTTGAAACACCCAATTTATATTTGTGACAGTGGCGAATCGTCGGACGACGTCGACATTGAATCAACTGGTAAAAATTAGAGAAGAGGGAAAAACAGAGAGCACATATAATTCACTGAGTTGTGGGAAAAATATAGCACACCTAAAATAATAGACAGAGCCTCCTTATATAGAAGAGGCAGACGAAAATAGTAAGATATTAAAATCTATTTCAAACTTTAAGAAAATCAAGAGAAACTTTATTTAAAAAATCTTTTAAAAATAATGATCTTTTATTTATTCTAAACAAGCTAAAACTATAAATAATACTTTTCAAATATACATTTTTTATCTAAAAAAAAAAATCAAACAAGCCATTAATAAACTGATATGCTATCGATTAATTAATGTTTTACCAATTCAAAAGTTTTTTGTTCTTAACAAACATAAAAAAATGTATATATAAATATTATATTTACTTGATTGCAAGTTAATTCAAGATGAAAATATTGATTTTAAGATTATTTAGTAAAAAAGATTAATTAAACCTTAATGAGAGCTATAAAATAAATCACAATGATGAGTTAAATAGATTTGCCCAAACATAAAGTCTATTCATGCATTTCTTGAATACCCAATTTGGTCTAGAAAATAACTTTAATAATTCTATATAAGTGGGTTCATGCACTCATTCTATCTATAAAAAAAAATGTAAATGTGATGATATTTTGTATTGCTAGTTATTAGAACAAACTTTATGTTTGTAAATTTGAAAACTAATATTCCTAAGGGACATTTACATACATAGCACATAATTCTTATATATTTACATATCTAACACACAAGCATAAATATTTACATATATAACACCTAAATCTTTCTTATTATAACAAAAATAGCATTTTTTTTACTTTTTTGAAATAAAATTCACCATTTGAATCATATAAAAGATGTTATGTTTGTAAATATCAACCTTTAGATGTTAGATATGTAAATGCAAAAGAATTACGTGCTATGTATGTAAATTTCACTATTTCTAATTTGTGCCTTTACTATTGATTATTGAGGACTAATCCTTCACAAATAATTAGGATTGATTGAGGCTCTTGGATCTATGATAAATAATAATAAAATTAAAAGTTTAAATATGTGTAGCAAAAAGTTTAATCATTTGAAAAGATAAAATTTGACATAATTATTAAATAATTTAGAATAAATTTTTTTAATATATATATATTATTTATCAATTTTCTCAAAATTAGAGGATGAGATTTACATTTATTCTTTATTTGATTCCCAACTACTGCTTTAATAATAATATATATTAAGCCAACTGCCACGCTGTCATCGGGACCTACAAAACTCAATAATTAATTAACAATAGAATGTCTCCAAGAGGGAAATCTATCAAAAGATCACACTGTCTCAATGGATAATATCAATGCAGCTTTTAAAAGCTTTATTCTTATTATTTATTAGTCATATTAATTGAAATTAACCAAAGTTTCTTAAATGATTTAAAACTTAAATTTTAAATTAATTTATTTATATAATATTTAGTGTCATAATATATTATAATATAGATATAAATGGGCATATTTCATTTCAAAATTATTAATATAAATATTATTTTTATACTATTAAATATTTAATATTATAAGTATATTAGAATTATAATATGCATATATAATTTAAAATTGCCGGCTATCAGATTAAAAAAATAAATTTATATTATCAAATTCTAAATTTGGAGAGATGCCCATCACAAGAATTCGGATCAATTTGAGCCCACTCATTTCACAATCTTAATAGGATGTCAATATTGAGAGTGATTGTGATTGAAAGGATTCACATTTTGCTCATAAATTTTTTTTTTTTTTTTGAAAAACCACAATTAAATCTCTTTTAATGTTATTAAAAATGTGAATATTTTGATATATTTAAAAAAATAAATAATATTTTTTTAATTACAAAAAGGGCATGAAGTTACTCATTAATAACAACTCAATAACGTTGTAAAATAAGATATTTTCATAATTGTATAGACATGAATTTAAGGAGTAATAATGCCCTTAAAAGTTATTTTCATAGTAAATAATAGGGGAAAACAAATATTTAAAGGCTCCAAACAATTTTTAATGTTTGTTTGTTCTTTTCCCACTATCCATAAGGCGATTGAAAGCTCTAAAAAATATTTAAGTACTCCAAAACAAAATTCCTTCATGTATTTGTGACCAAAAACCTTAACCAAAAATCAGTTTTTGTTTCATGATTTTATGAAGTTGGTGTTTGGTGTGCCATAAAGGGGCTTGGATTCCTAATTAAAATTGTATTATCTATCTATTAAGTATAATTTAATTTTTTTAATAATATCAATATACAACAATAATTTGAAAGAAAATATAAATTTAGAGTTCATTCGGGATAATTGCAACTTTTTATAAAAATGATTATAAATTTTTCATAAATTTTTTTATAACTTCTTATAGATATTATAAATATTTTTTCTAAAAATATTCTTAGAATTACCACACTCTAATATATGTGATATTTAAAAGCACATTCTCACTATAAAATTTCTAAAAAAACAGTGACAAAATAGTAGCCAAAAGAATGCGAGACAATAATTTAGAAAACAAAGTAATGAAAAAACTATCATTAACAATCTTTTGAAGCATATTTGTCAACCAATAAATTTTCTATCAATCTTTTTTTTAAGAAACTTTATATAACTAAAAGAAAAAAAATACATATTTTTTCCACAAACTTATTGTCTTTGTTCTTTTGTAGATAAGGGCATGAAAATTGCATTTGAGTTCCCAATTGACACATAAAGTCAGCTGTCAGACTTATCAATGGTTTTAGGCTTCTCTACATTTTTGGCGTCAAAATAATTGAGATTCCATTTATATGGGGGGTAAGGTGTTTCTAAATTCAACAAATTCTATTCTTCTAGATTTAGAAACCATTTCAAGTCTATTAATATCTTTGTCAATTTTTATTTTTTTACCTAATTATATATATTAATAATTGATTGTCAACTTTATTTTGAACAATTTCTTTAAGAAAGATTTACATATATAGGACACAATTTCTATGTATTAGGCTATTAGCAGTCTGTGGTCTAAGATTTAAAATTTATATTTGATATGGCTCTCAAAATACCACTAGTCAAAGCACAAATCTTGACGTCGAAAGCGATATGATTTTGAGTCAAAACCGATCGAGATCAAGCACTTAAAATATCATTGGAATCTTTGACATCAATTAAATCCCAAAACAGTTCTCAAATATGTGTTTATAGTCAAATCGAGCGTCTCGACGAGTCGGATCTAACGAGCCTAAGATCTCATAATTCTTCATTTGGGCATCCAAATACTCAAAATACATCAAATGATCGAATCATCAGGCCGTCTGATCGAGGGTACGCCTTACATGAATTCGAATGCCTCCTCTCCCATCTATACATGATCCCTCCTGAGGAGAAAGGAGAAGAAGTGAAAGGGGCAAATAAAAGAAGGCAGAAAGAGTGAAGGGAAAACAAAAAAGAAGAGGCTGAAAGTGAAGAAGAAGAGGAAGCAGAAGTGAAGAAGAAGAGGCTGAAAGTGAAGAAGGAAGAAATAAGGAAAAGAAAAGGAAAAAGAGTCAAGGAAGAAAGAAGGTCCCAAGGAAGAAGAAAAGTCTATGAGGAAGAAGAAAGGAAAAAGGAAGAGTCAGAGCGAGGAAGAAGAGGAAAAGCTCAAGTGAGGAGAGAGCTCTGAAGCAGATCCTCAAGCAAGATGCACCCCAAGCAAGATCGCACTCCCTCGTCGACCATCAACCGCCACCTACCGTCGTCACTAATGCACATTCTACCGGTTACCCGCATCTCCACCATCGTGAATTACTCGATCATTGTTACAGTTGTTATTCTCTCTTATATCTGGCACGTAATCCGTTATCGAAAACTTTGTACTCAAACGAGACATAGTGGAAGCTTTCTTGAGGCCGTGATTTTTCCCTCTTTTCGAGGTTTTCACGTTAAAGTTTGGTGTCTCTTGTTTGCTCTTTAATTACTGTGTGTCTTTGGACTCCATGATAAAATAAGGAAACTTTCACTCTATGGTTTTTTAACGCAAATATTTATAATGCTTAATCTATGCATGAAAAAGTGTATTCACTTTTAAAACGGTATCAACAATGATTATTTTTATGTGATGCTAATTAAATATACGAGAGTTATGCATGTAAATAGTTATATAAAGATATAAGAGTTATGTGTTATGTATGTAAATGCCTCTTTTTTAATTACATTTATGATATTAAAAATAACTAGTAAAAATATTATCTATTTGGATGAAAAAATAATTTATTTTTTAAATTATATTTTGAAAGATATGTTTTGAGAAATCAAAATAAATAAAAGCCCTAATTAAGTAATATGTTTCAAAAAAAATTATGAAATTAAATATGAGAAAAATATAAACACATCAAGTGAAGCCAACTTGTAATCTAGAACTATTGATGTAAATATCATCTTTTTTAGATTATGTACTAATTGATTTATAGTTGAGAAAGAAGTCATTATTTCATAGTCTAATATATGTTTGATTAGGCATTGATTATAAATGTTAAAATATTTTTTATTAAATTAAAAATATCATTATTAATTGACTTTTTAGAGGCATTTATAACATAGCACACAATTCTTATTTATTTAGATATAAATAATACTGTAATCTTTGATATTATATAAAAAATAGCATTATCGTTGGTTTTTTAAAATGAAATACAACTTTTCATGTATAGAAAAGCGTTATATTTGTAAATATCAAATTTTAGATGTTGATATGTAAATGCATAAGAATTATGTCCTACGTATGTAAATTTTTCAACTTTTTTATGCTAATGTTGCTAACTTGTTTGGCTAAAAACATTTGTCTCATCTTTTAATAAAAGTATACTTATCTTAGTACTTATCTTAATTTTATCAATCACATAAATATTAGTTGCTTTTATTCTTAAAAAAATGTAGCTAAACTTAAAAGATATTCAATGACAATTTTATTTAAAAATAAAAGTAGTTTTTAATGTATTAAATTAATTTATAATACACACTAATAAGGTCATTAAATAATAATATTGATGTCTATCATTGCTAATAAAGTCAATCCATTTTGTCAACACCAACCTTGATGAATGACATTGTTAAAAAATTTGACATCCATTATCATAAATAAAGTTGATGACTAACAAAAACACCAATATAAACACAAATCTTATGCTTGAATTCTTGGTCTTTGATTTCCATTGCTCTAAAGAGAATGACTAAGCAAGTTATCAATGATCTCTTGAAGATAACTCCACCATTTTAGGATTCCAACTTCTACCCTTAGAACTATTCTTTATGGATCATTATTATGATTGTGAAAAAACTTTGAGAAAAAAAAAATAAATGATGATCTTAAACACAAAGATCTTAAGCACAATACACACAAATTTATGTGATTAAATAAAATTCATCTACATTAATGTTTGCAAAAAGATCAAATATTTTACTAAACTTAAGAAAATGTATATAAAGAGATATTACACTTCATATGTATAATGATAAAGATAACAGTTTGTCAGTGTTAGTAATTGAGAAGGGACGCAACTTCTTATTATGAAGATGAG
This sequence comes from Cymbidium sinense, assembly GCA_021442155.1. Taxonomy (NCBI): domain Eukaryota; kingdom Viridiplantae; phylum Streptophyta; class Magnoliopsida; order Asparagales; family Orchidaceae; genus Cymbidium; species Cymbidium sinense. The sequence goes on from JAKCPB010000096.1 coordinate 420,697, forward strand.
GGCTAGACTACTATTCCTTCACTTAGCTTTTCTCTACAACAACATACTTCTTCTCTCTTCCCTTCTCTCTTCCTCTCCTCTCCTTTATATTTGTTCATAAATATGAAATATTTACAAGTGAGGATTATATGGTCTATATAGTAAATAATTCACATGTAAACTTTAATGATTAACCACCATCAAATATTATTATAAGCTTATATTTTAGATTTTAATGGTAGCTTCCATTTAATATTTTATGGTAGTCTTCATTTAGAAGTTTATGATAACCTCTACTTAAACTTTGTGTTAGCCACCATCAAGATTTTGTGGAAGCCACCATTAAACGTTTGAGTTCACTATATTTTGAACAATTAAAAAGAAAGATTCTTTGTAACTCAAGACACACTCCTTTGGTGTCATTTCAATTGAGTTAAGCCTTATGATTTTTCTCTTTTTTTAAGTTTACAAATAAAAACACCTCATATCTCTTATGAACAATTCTCAATTAATTTTATTTATAAGTGTGTGTAATCTTAGTATAATCTTAATATGATTAACTCACACTTTATATTTACTTAATCAGGGGAAGAGTTCAATATGAGGGTTGAGAGGGAAGAAAGACTCCCATCTTCTCTCCTTCAGACTAGAGGCACCATTTTTCCTCTGGTTTGTAGTATGAGGCTTGTGGGTGTGAGAACTCTTGCTTCTCCATATTCCTATCCCTTGCAGTTGTTCTCATGCCACCTAAAACTAGTAGATTAACTCTTAAACTAAAAAAGAACTAATGAACTCATATAAATCATCAAAGAAATTAATTCATTGACAATTTAATAAAAATAAAATTAAAAATAAGAGTTAAGATTTTGTTGTGATCTTAATGTGCTACATAATAAAGTGCCTCGTATATATAATCATTATAATCTCGCATTATCTGTCTATATGATTGCACCATTGAATTTGTATATCAAGTCTTATTTTAATTATTAAAGTAACACTAATTAATTAATATAAGCAACCAATTTAATAAACACTTTTTAGTTTTTAAAAGTGTTTACAAATAAAAACACTCCTTTGGTGTCATTTCAATTGAGTTAAGCCTTATGATTTTTCTCTTTTTTTAAGTTTACAAATAAAAACACCTCATATCTCTTATGAACAATTCTCAATTAATTTTATTTATAAGTGTGTGTAATCTTAGTATAATCTTAATATGATTAACTCACACTTTATATTTACTTAATGGTGGTGCATTTAAAGGATGAGAAATTTATTTTTAACTTTTTACTATATATTTAGTTGTTATGTTGATTGGCTATCAAACCAATTAATGGACTAATTATGCAAAATTTGTCAAAATTTAAGTGATGTATTTGTTAAGTTTGCAAGTATTTTAATTTCTTCTTGTATCAATAATTTTGTACTAAATTAAAAAAAAAGAAAATAAATACACATCTAAAAATGATCTATTTATAAGACCCAAAAATAGTTTTTTTTTTTTTACTATTTTATAGTTATAATAGTTAAAACCGATGTAAAAAAGTTAGCTGCACTTTTAGCCAATAACAATTACTATAAATTGCCAAAACAAATGGCATAAATATAGAGATCTAATAGTGCTTTTAACCACTGATAAATTTTTTTTTGCTCACTAAACTCTGTAAAGTTAGACTTGATTCAAATCAAAGAATTTGACAATAACTTTTAGAAAGATTTACATACATACCACACAATTTTTGTATATTTACATATCTAATACTTAAATTTAGATATTTACTTATCTAGTTATCTAACACTTTCCTGTGCTTAAAAATGTGCATTTATCTTTAAAAAGTGAGTGATGATGATATTTTTGATGTAATATTGAAGATTATGATATTATATATTTAAAAAAAAATTAAACTTTAGGTGTTAGATATGTAAATACATAATAATTGTGTGGAATGTATGTTAATCCCCCTAACTTTTAAAGTACTTATTAATCACATTAATTAACATCCACTTTTAACATTGATAAATTTAAAGCAATTAAGATGACTAATAATGTTGATACTTCCAATTGGTTAAATTTGCTGCTAACTAGCAATTCCACTTGTCAATTTTAAAAATGTTGCAAAACCTTTAGTGGCCAATGAATTTGGTTCTACTATTGTAGTGGTTATTAAATCACAAGCATTTTTTTATTGTTTAATTCATTGGAAAAATCACTTATTCTTTAATCAATGGTGCTATGATAAATGAAAAGAACAAATCTCAAAGTTTTTATAGAAAACTTGGAAAGAAAAAAACAATGAGATCTTGCCCAATTAAAATAATATATTATTTACATTAAATTACAAAGCTTGCTCTTTCTCATAATTATATAAGATGGGATCACAGTACTTGCCATTCTTATTTAATATTCTATGACTGTGATAGAAATAGTAGAAGGTGATGATGGTCAGGGGATGACAGTTGAATGACATCTGTCGAATAATGACAATTGGGCAATAATAGTTAGACGATGGCTGTTGGGAGAGAAAATTGGAGCAAAGAAAGATCGAAATAAAATAATACAAAAACTGAAGAGTAAAAAGAATATCAGAATTTACATGAAAAACCCAGAATAAAAAAAATGCGGAGCTATACTATACCAAGTAATCCACTATGAAGAAAAATGAGAATTTTTTTTATAAATTTCTCTTCACTCAAGCCTCTTTAGTAGATTCCACACCTCTAGCACTTTAGGACATACTTACACTAGTTAAGAACTGAAAAATAATCTCTTGAAATTGTTTTTAAACTATTTGAAAAATGATTGTCGCTTCATAGAGCCGCATGTAGGCATTGGTCTTTCTATCATTAAATCCCGCTTCATGGATTCAAGCACTGCGGCACAATGAAAGATAGCATCGAGATGTTGGCTTCTCTGTTGTTGAGCATAAAATCTACATTTCTTAACGTCAAGGCACTACAAATGCAACGTTTAAGCGTTATACACCAAAATTATTGAGGATTGAGTTGTCGTACAATACTTTCCTAACTGATCGACACTACGAGATAACAATGGAAATTAGCTGATAGTGGTCGAATGACATTGATTACTGACAATGTCCTTTTAGGTGAATAATGAGAGTTTATTTATAATTTTTTAGAGTAATATTTTACTTAGTTTAGTCAAAATCACAAAACACTTCATTGGATGTTCATGTTGAATATTTTGATCATATACATTAAATTCATTATTTAGGCATTTTAGAGACTTTAGATTAAGTAATTGTAGTCTCACTAGATAACTCTTTTCAAAATGCTCAATTTGATTATATGTATGTAAGATTTAAAAATTATTTGATCTTTTAATTAATGTCATGAATTTTCTAACGATATTTCTATTGCTTGATTTAGATTTATTTGAACTTGAATCAGATCATTTTTAGTGCCTTAGATTTCTCTATTTGAGATGATTAGTTATAAGGTTGTAAATGGGATGCGAGATGCTCTTAAAACAGAAGGTCAAATTTTACATCATAAATGCAACTACTTAACTAAAATCATGTATGTTAATAACTTGCTCTGAAGAAGCAAAAGTTGCATTATTTTAAGAAATTTTTGAAGTTTACAATTAATATTAATGTGAAACTACATATACGAAATGATAACAGACTATCATAACAACTACCTATGTTTAATGACAAAAAGTATGAAAATCTTTTGAACCTTGATGATTGTTGTTGCGGGCCTAAAAATTTATAGCGGTAGAATAAATCTTAGCTTTTATATGGACACATGACGCTGATAGTTAAAAGAGAATAAAACTCAGAATTTTTATGTGAAAAATCCTGAAAAGGGAAAAATTACGGTCTTCGGTAAAATATTTCACTATATATTTATTTTGGAGTACAGAGTTTAAGTCTTCCCGACAGCGGAATTATAAAGTTGTATGTGAGAAATCTTGATAATGAGATTCCAAAATCAGGTTACATTAACTATGCAGTGGTAGTTGGGGTGTAACAGTTGTTAGTGATAGTTGGCATGACGATAGCGACACAATGGTGGTGGTGATGACATTTCCTCCTCTTTCTTCCAAGTTCACTTCTAGCTCCTTCTTCCCTTCATGACAAGAATGGGTTCCTATTTATAAGATTATGAGAGAGACATTTTGGTCATTGTAGTCAAAAATCCTAAAACACTTTATCGGATGGTGTATATTGATTCATTTGATCATAAATAGTTTTTTTTTGATGATTTGACCATCCAAATGATCTTTGATTTGAGTGATCTTAGGCTCGTTGGATTCGTCTCGTCGAGCTGCTCGATTCAACTATAAGTATGTCAAATTTAGAAGCCATTTAATCATCTAGTCAGTATCTCGAAATTTTATATATAACTTTTGAGCTTGATTTTGAGCTCATTTGGCTCTATTTAACCCGAATTTAGTGTTGTTGGACTCATCTTACTGAGTCTTTTAATTTGATTGAATATATGTTTTAACTTGAAATCCATGCTTAATTTATAAATTTTAGAGAGATATATCATATGCCCTCCTATTTTTAGATGAAAAAATTTATTCCCCTCTCTTTCAAATCAAATAGCCACCCAAAAATATATATAATAATATAAAATGATAAAATAATTTATAAATTATTACTTTATACATATAAAATAAAATAAATAAATATTAATAACTAATCCTAATAATTTTTAGTTAAAGTGATTTTATTTTTGGATGAAATAAGTTTTATCATCCAAAAATAGAGGAACAAATGATATATCCCTCTAAAATTTATAAATGAAACATAAATCTCAAATTAAAGCATGTATATAATCAAATTAAGCTTATGAAGCAGTTCAACAATCTTTAGAACAAAGTCAAAAAATCAAAAAAATGAGCTCAAATCATGAAACTCAAAACAACGATTGAATGTTCAAATGACTTACAAATTTGACGTGCTTATAGTCGAATCGAGCAGCTCGACGAGACGAATCCAACAAGCCTAAGATCACTCAGATCGAAGGTCATTAGAATGGTCAAATTGCTAAAAAACTCTCTATAATCAAATGAATTAATACGGACCGTCCAATGAAATATTTTGAGATTCTGACTACAATGACCAAAATGCCCTTTCGGAATCCTATAAATAAGACCACATTTTTGCCATGAAGGAAGGAAAGAAGGAGCTAGAGGCGAACTTGGGAGAAAGGGAGAGTCTTTAGAAGTTCTTAGTTCATTTGTTATTTGTGTCGTCGATTAGTCATTGTATCAATATTATCAACAACCTTTACAACCCAACTATCACTGCATAGCTATTGTAACCTGATTTTGGAATTTCCATTATCAGAATTTCTCTTGTAATCCCGCTGTCAGAAATACTTAAGCTATGTACTCCAAAGCAGATATATAGTGAAGCATTTTTATTGGGCTAGATCCTGTGATTTTTTCCTCCTCTTTCTGGGATTTTTCCATGTAAAAATTCTGAAGTTTCTTATTCTCTTTTAGACTATCTGTGTGCATGTTGGATTTTCATACAAAGCTAAGACGTGAAGTTTTAATCTACTGCTACAAGTTTTCTAGCACGCAACAATTTGGCGTCGTATGTGGAAAATAGATTCTCATTACTTCATCATGTTAGAAAACCAAGTTTCCCAATAAGATTGAAACTATCGGCCAGGTGGAGCACTTCATACTTTTGAGGAGTGCATGCGAAGAATGAAAAATCATCAAACTCTAATTCTTCAAACTTTTGTTAGAAATTGGAGGGTAACTCTTAATTTCAGAAGATCACCCGTGTTAATATACTAAACATCTAATTGATTACCTGCCCAAGAAACAAATCAAAGTTTGAGGATATTTTAACACTGAGAAGAAGATAGCTTGGCAAACTGTTATCTTTATATTATAATGCAAAGATCAAGGAGAAATCTTGGCTACAACCTAAAGTGAGTGTTTTGATTTGACCTCTTTTACACAGGTTAACGTCATCGAGTAATACTCTGACAAATAATCTTGGAAGAATCAAAATGTTTAATCTCTTCCACACAGGTTAACACCATACTTTGATAAAATAACCTTAGATGGGAGTTAAAACTATTGACTTCTTTCATATAGGTTAAATGTCACCGAGTAACACTTTGACAAACAACCTCAGATAGGTCATAACTTTGTACCTACTCCACACAGGTTAACGACATTGAGTAATACTCTGACAAATAATCTTAGAAGAATCAAAATATTTAACCTCTTCCACACAGGTTAACGTCATACTTTGATAAAATAATCTCGAATGAGAGTTAAAACTATTGACTTCTTCCATACAGGTTAAATATCACCGAGTAACACTATGACAAATAACCTCGGATAGGTCATAACTTTGTACATACTCTACACAAGTTAACGTCATCGAGTAATGCTCTGACTAATAATCTCAAAAAAATCAAAATGTTTAACATCTTTCACACAGGTTAACATCATCTTTGACAAAATAACCTCATATAAGAGTTAAAACTATTTACTTCTTCCACACAGGCTAAAAGTCACCGGCTAACACTCTGACAAACAACCTCGGATAAGTCAAAACTTTGCACCTACTCCACACATGTTAACATCATCGAACAAAAACTCTGACAAACGACCTAGAATAGGTGAAAATTTCGCACCTACTCCACGCAGGTTAACATCTTCGAGCAAAAACTCTGACAAACAATCTTAGATAGGTCAAAACTTTACACCTACTCTACACAGGTTAACGTCTTTGAACAAAAACTATGATAAACAACCTCGGATAGATCAAAACTTCGCACATACTCCACACAGGTTAACGTCATCGAGTGAAGACTTTGACAAACAATCTTGGATAGGTCAAAACTTTGCACCTACTCTACACAGGTTAACGTCATCGAGCGAAGACTCTGACAAATAACCTCGGATGAGTCAAAAATTCTCAGCGGATTCGATTCGACTACTTCCATACAGGTTAATATCATTAAGTAATACTTTGACAAACAACCTCAGATGGGTCAAAAATCTCCAGAGGATTCGATTTAACCTCTTCCATACAAGTTAATGTTATCAAATAACACTTTGACAAATAATCTCAGATGGATTAAAAATTCTCAGCGGATTCGATTCAATCTCTTCCATACATGTTAATGTCATTAAGTGACACTTTGATAAACAACCTCGGATAAGTAAAAAATATTTCACAGATTCTTTCAACTTCTTCCATATAAGTTAACGACATCAACTAACACTATGAAAAATGACACTCTTAAATTATTTGCCATAATATCTGAATTTTTTGAGGAATGGTTTCTAATCAATGCTCCTCCACCACCTTGGCAGTTGTCAACTGTTGAACCATCTATTGGAGTTTCAAGAAAATCAAGTTTCTATAAACTACGGGCCTTGATCGCCTCTAAACCTGGTTGGGCCGACGAGGATAGTTGTCGTCTCTCTCAGAAACTATATGAACTATTGGCCAAACCTCTGGTGATTGAGGATAGTTGATGCTTCTTTCGAGGGAAAACTAGAGCCTCACCATATGAACTACGGGCCTTGAATGCCTCCAAACCCGATCGGTCTGACAAGGATAGTTGACGCCTCTCTTGAGAAAAAATCGGAGCCTCGTCGTATGAACTATGAGTCTAGATCGCCTCCAAACCAGGTCAGTACGATGAGGACAGTTGATGCCACTATCGAGGGAAAATCGGAGTCTAACCATATGAACTACGAGCCTTGATCGCCTCCAAACACTGTCGGACTGACAAGGATAGTTGACACCTCTTTCGAGGAAAAATTAGAGCCTCGCCCTTGATCGCCTCCAAACCCAGTCTATCCGAACAGGACAGTTGATGCTTCTCTTGAGAGAAAATTGGAGTCTCGCCATATGAACTATGGGCCTTGATCGCCTCCAAACACGGTCGGTCCGACGAGGATAGTTGGCACCTCTCTCGAGGGAAAATCGGAGTCTCACTATATGAAGTATAAGCCTTGATGACCTCCAAACCCGGTTGGTCCGACGAGGATAGTGATGCCTCTCTCGAGGGAAAACCAGAGCTTTGTTGTATAAACTATGAGCCTTGATCGCCTCCAAACCCGGTCGTTCCAACGAGGACAGTTGAGGCCTCTCTCGAGGGAAAATCGGATCCTCGCCATATGAACTACGTGTCTTGATCGCCTCCAAACCCGGTCAATCCAACGAGGGCAGGTGACGCCTCTCCTGAGGGAAAACTGGAGCTTCACTGTATGAACTACGGGCCTTGATCGCCTCCAAAATTGGTCAGAGCGAGGGCAGTTGGCCCTCTTTTAGAAAGCTGGAGCCTCTGTATGAGCTACGTCTTAATGCAACCCAGTCGGTCAAATGAGGAAAGTTGACGCCTCTCCCGAAAGAAAACCAGAGCCTCACTGTATGAACTACGAGCTTTGATCGCCTCCAAACCCGATCGGTCCGATGAGATCAGTTGAAAACCCCGAGATCAGGGAGAATTGAAGCTTGAGAGAGGCGTCGGCACAATTATATAGGTTAGTGGAGTCTACCAAAGAGAAGAAAGTGAAAGTACACTAAAGCCTAAATTTGGGATGTGTCGCTAACCGCCACGAAAACCCCGAGATCTAAGAACTAGAGCTCACGAAGAGGGGTCGCACCATTATATGTGTTAGGAGGTTATCAAAGAGGAGAAAGAAGCACACTAGAGCTCTGACCGGATTCACGCCTAACCGATCGGAAATCAGATCGGGGAGAACCTGTTCAGAGAGGTTGGCACCAAGTATAGGAGAGTACATAAGAAACAAACATTGGATCTTGAATTTGATGCACCGCAACCAAAGGTTGAAACCCCGAGATCGGGAGAACCTGAGCCGCGAGAGAGCAAGACCTACAGGTCAAGGAGGCTACCAAAGAGAAGAAAGACATAAGAGCTCAATTGAGATGCAAGTCGCCTAACCAACTGAAAATCAGATCGAAAACTCAAGCTCGCGATAAGGCTCAAGATCGTTATACGGTCAATGACGGCCAAAGAAAAAATGCTAGTTTTCCTTATCCTTTTGGGGGTATTTATACACAAAAAATGACTCTTTAAATTCTTAAAAAATAATAATAATAAAATGAAGAAAACTCTTAATATACCTCATTTAAAAAAAAAATTTCATCTTCATAAAAAAAGGAGAAGAGAAAATTATTGATATTTTAAATTAAAAAAATTTTCTTTATATTCCTAATTAAAAAAAAAATTTCTTCATATACCTCATTAAAAAAAATCTTCATATTACTAATAATAAAAAAAAAGAAAGAAGAGAAAAACTCTTCACATTCCTCATTTAAAAACTCTTTATACTCTTCATAAAATAAAAAGAAAAAATCTTTAGGTCTTCTCTCTCTCTCTCTCTCTCTCTCTCTCTCTCCCACTCTCACATGATAAGATGAGAATAAAAAAAATATCGGGCTCGCTACCTCCCCTCTTTTGATCTCTCTCTCTCTTTTTCTCATCCAAAAAAATAAATAAATAAAAATAATATGGAGGGTCCCGTGACCCCTCTCTTTCAAATCAAATAGCCACCCAAATATATATATATAATAATATAAAATGATAAAATTATATATATATATATATATATATATATATATATATATATATATATATATATATATATATATATATATATATATATATATATATATATATATATATATATATATATATATTATTACTTTATACATATAAAATAAAATAAATAAATAATAATAATTAATCCTAATAATTTTTAGTTTAAGTGATTTTATTTTTTGATGAAATAAGTTTTATCATCTAAAAATAGAGGGGCAAATGATATATCTCTCTAAAATTTGTAAATGAAGCATAAATCTCAAATTAAAGCATGTATACGATCAAATTAAACAACTCAGTAAGACGAGTTCAACAATGCTAGAACCAAGTCAAATCAAGTCTAAATGAGCTCAAATCAAGCTCAAATGCTATATGTGAAACTTCAAAATACTAATTGAATAATCAAATGACTTCCAAATTTGATATGCTTACAGTCGAATCGAGTGGCTTGATGAGATGAATCGAACGAGCCTAAGATCACTCCGATCGAAGATCATTTGAATGGTCAAATCACCAAAAAAACTATCTATGATCAATGAATCAATACGGACCATCCGATGGAGTGTTTTGAGATTTTGACTAGAATGACCAAAATGCCCTCTCAGAATCCCATAAATAGGACCACATTCTTATCATGAAGGAAGGAAAGAGCTAGAGGCGAGCTTGGGAGAAAGTTGGGAGAGAACTAAAAGTTCTAAGTTCGTCATTACCATTATCAATCGACGTCCAATCGTCGCCGTGATCGTCACCAACAACCGTTATACCATTATCACGCATAACCGTTGTAACCGACATTATCATTATCGATTTCTCACATACAATCTTGTAATCCTTAAAGACTTAAACTGTACAAAGAGCATATATAGTGGAGCATTTTGATTAAGCTAGGCCCTGTGTTTTTTTCCCCCTCTTACTGGAATTTTTTCACGTAAAAATATCGGAGTTTCTTATTCTCTTTTCAACTATCTGTGTATGTGCTGGATTTTCATACAAAGCTAAGATGTGAAGTTTTATTCTATTGCTACAAGTTTTCTGGCATGCAATAGTTTAGAATACTCTTACAAATACTGTTTGGCATTACATCATTGGATCTCATTATCTCCTGATACTTCAGCAACCCATCATCTTGTGCAAGATTTACTCGATAATCTTTAGACATTAAGATATTTGTGGAAGATTCTCACCCATGATGATACTATATATTTTTCAAGTTTAGAATCACACTGGAAATCGAATTCGGGATGCGCGTCGCCTAACCAGGTCAGTTGAAAACCCCGAGATGGGGGAGAACTGGAGCTTGCAAAAGGGGTCCGCACCATTATAAGAATCAATGGGAGAAACCAAGACTTGAAAAGAAAATGGAAGCACACTGAAGCCTGAATTCGGGATGCATGCCTCCTAACCAAGTCAGTTGGAAATCCCGAGATCGAGAAAAAGCCAAACTGTAAGGGTACAGATTAGTGGAGGCATACAGAACTGGAATTCGGGATGCGTCCTATCGTCTGAAATCCAGATCGAGGAGAACTGGAATCGAGGGTCGGCCGTTATCTGAGTTAGTAGAGGCTACCAAAAAGAAGAAAATGGAAGCATACTAGAGCCTGAATTTAGGATGCGTGCCACTTAACCAGGTCAGTTGGAAACCCTGAGATTGGGGAGAGCTGTAGCATGTGAGAGGGATCGACATCGTTATACAGGTTAGTGGAGACAACCAAAGAGAAGAAAACGAAATCACATTGGAGCCGAATTGGGATGGCAACAACAAGTCGGATAAAACCAGATCGAGAGAATTGGAACTGCGATAGGTCACGTTATCTGGTCGGTGGAGGCATTCAAGAAGAAAGAAATGTGCGAGTTTTTTCTTATCCTTTTGGGGTATTTATACTAGAAAAAATGATTCTTCAAATTCTTAAATAATAATAATAATAAAAATGAAGAAAACTCTTCATATTTCTCTTTAAAAAAAATTTATAAAAAAAAACTCTTCATATACCTCATTAAAAAAAACTTTTTAATTTCTTAAAAAAAAGAGAGAAGAGAAAATTATTCATATTTATAAAAAAAGAGAGAACAAATTCTTCATATTCCTCATTTAAAAAAAATTATTTATATTCTTAAAAAAAAATTATTTATCTTCTTAAAAAAACTATTCATATTCATCATTTAAAAAAAAATTATTTATATTTATAAAAAACTCTTCGCATTACTAATAATAAAAAAAAAAGAAAAACTCTTCACATTCCTCATTGAAAAATTTCTTTATATTATTCATAAAAGAAAAAAAAAAATCTTTACGTCTCTCTCTCTCTCTCTCTCTCTCTCTCTCTCTCACGACAACATGAAAAAAAAATTGGGCCCATGGTCCCCCTCTTTTCAAAGTGAAATCAATACATATATAAAATAAAATAATTTATGTAAATGATCACTTTATATATATATATAATATAATAAATAAATATTAATAACTAATCTTAATAATTTTTAGTTGAAGTGATTTTATATTTGGATGAAATAAGTTTTATCATCCAAATATAGAGGGAGGGGTGCAAATGATATATCCCTTTAAAATTTATAAATGAAGCACAAATCTCAAATTAAAGCATGTATCTGATCAATTAAATAACCGGTGAGCAGTTTAGCTTAACAAAGCGGGTTAGATCGAGCTCAAATGGGCTCAAATCAACTCCAAAATCTACATATGAGAACTTAGAAACACTACTGGATGACCAAATAACTTCCAAATTTGACGTGCTTATAGTCGAATCAAGCGGTGCGACGAGACAAATCCATCGAGCCTAAGACCACTCAAATCAAAGATCATTTAGATGGTCAAATCACCAAAATACTATCTATAATCAAATGAAGCAATATACATCATCCGATGTAGTGTTTTGAGATTTTTGCTATAATGACCAAAATGCCCCTCTCAGAATCTTATAAATAGGACCTCATTCTTGTCATGAAGGGAGAAGAGCTAGAGGCGAACTTGGGAGAAAGCTCGGAGAGAGCTAGAAGTTCGAAGTTCGTCATTACCATTATTGTCGTTGATCGCCGTCAATTATCATCGTCGACTGCCGCCAACAACTATTACATTCTAACTACCGCTGCATAGTTGTTGTAACCTAATTCTGAAATTTTTATTATCAGGATTTCTCACATACAATCTCGTAATCCAGTTGTCGGGAAGGCTTTAACTATGTACTCTAAAGTTGATATATAGTGAAGCATCTTTACTAGGCTAGGCCCCGTGATTTTTTACCCTATTCTTGGGGTTTTCTTACATAAAAGTTTTGTAGTTCCTTATTCTCTTTTTAACTATCTGCATGCATGCTGGATTTTTCAACGAAGCTAAGACGTAAAGTTTTATTTTACTGCAATAAGTTTTCTGACATGCAACAGTTTGACGCCGTCTGTAGGAAAAATATTCACATTACTTCATCACGTCAGACAACCAAGTTTTCAAACAAGATCGAAACTACCAGCCAAGTGGAGCATTTCATCCTTTTAAGGGGCACATGCGAAGAATGAAGATTCATCAAACTCTGATCATTTAGCTTTTGCTGAAAATTGGGAGGCAACTCTTAATCTTAGAAGATCGCCCATTGTTAATATTCTAAGCATCTAATTGATTACCATCCCAAGAAACAAGTCAAAATTAGAGGATATTTCAATAAAAAGAAAACAGAGAGATAGCTTTGCAAATTATGATTCTCCAGTCACACTCATGGAAAATAAGGCAAAGGTCAAGGAGCAACTTTGGCTATAACCTTAAATAGATATTTTGATTTGACCTCTTTCACACAGGTTAACGTCATCGAGTAATACTCTGATAAATAATCTCAAAAAAATCAAAATGTTTAAGCTCTTCCATATAGATTAACATTATACTTTGACAAAATAACCTCGGATGAGAGTTAAAACTATTGACTTCTTCCACACATGTTAAATGTCACCGAGTAACACTCAGACAAATAACTTCATATATGTCATAACTTTGCACCTACTCCACATAAGTTAACGTCATCGAGCGAAGACTCTGATAAACAATCTCAAATAGGTCAAAACTTCGTACCTACTCCACACAGGTTAACGTCATAGAGCGAAGACTCTAACAAACAACATCGGATAGGTCAAAACTTCACACATACTGCACACATGTTAATGTCATCAAGCGAGGACTCTGACAAACAACCTCGGATAAATAAAAAATCTTCAGCATGTTCGATTCGACCTCTTCCATACAGGTTAATGTTATCAAGTAATACTTTGACAAATAACCTCGGATGGGTCAAAAATCTCCAGCGGATTCGATTTGATCTCTTCCAGACAGGTTAATGTCATCAATTAACACTTTGACAAACAACCTCGAATTGGTCAAAAATCTTCAACAAATTTGATTCAATATCATTAGTACGGGTTGATGTCATCAAGTAATACTTTGACAAATAACTTCAGATGGGTCAAAATTCTCAGTGGATTCGATTCTACCCCATCCATACAGGTTAATGTCATCAAGTGACATTTTGACAAATAACCTCGGATAAGTAAAAAATATTTCACATATTCTTTCAACTTCTTCCATACAAGTCAATGACATTAAGTAACACTATGAAAAATAACACTCTAAAATTATCTGCCAGAATTTCTAAGTTTTTTGAGGAATGGTTCCTAATCAATACTCCTCCACCACCTTAGCAGCTATCAACTGTTGAACTATCATTGAAGTTTCAAGAAAATCAATTTTCTATAAACTATGGACCCACGATTCTCCAAACCGGTCGGTCGAGGGGCGATTGATGCTCTCCAGAACTGAGCCTCGTAGTATCAACTATATGCCTTGATTACCTCCAAACCTGGTTGGTCTGGCGATGACAGTTGACGCCTCTCTCAAGGGAAAATCAGAGGCTCACCATGAGATGCAGGGCCTTGATCGCCTCAAACCCGGTGTCTGAGGTTGACGCCTCTCCCGAGGGAAAACTAGAGCCTCGCCATATGAACTACGGGCCTAGATCGCCTCCAAACCCAGTCGGTCCGGTGAGGACAGTTTACACCTCTCTCGAGGAAAAATCGGAGCCTCGTCGTATGAATTACGGGCCCTGATCACCTCCAAACCTCGGTTCAAAGGACAGCCACTCGAGGAAAATCGAGCATGTGTATGAACTACGCCTTGATCGCCTCCAAACCGGATCGACGAGGTTCGCCTCTCAGAAAAATAGAGCATTGTGGTATGAACTACGGGCTTGATTGCCTCGACGTCGATCAAGGAGGGCGATTGATACTCTCTTGGGAAAACTGTAGCATCGCCATATAAACCACAGGCCTTGATCACCTCCAAGCCCGATCGGTCCGATGAGAATGTTTGATGCCTCTTTCGAGGGAAAATCGGAGACCGTATAAACTACGGGCCTTGATCGCCTCCAAACCCGATCAGTCCAATGAGGATAGTTGACACCTCTTTCGGGGGAAAACTGGAGCCTCACCATATGAACTACGAGTCTTGATCATCTCTAATCCCGATCAATCCGATGGAGACAGTTGGTGCCTCTTTCAAGGGAAAAACGGAGCCTCGCCGTATGAACTACGAGCCTTGATCGCCTCCAAACTCGGTCAGTCTGATGAGGTCAGTTGGAAACCCCAAGATCGGGGAGAACTAGAGCTTGCGAGAGGATCAAGCATTATCTGATTAAGTGGAAGCTGCCAAGAGAAAAGAAAGGATGCAGTTTTTTCTTATCCTTTTGGGGCTATTTATACTAGAAAAAATGACTCTTCCAATTCTTTTAAAAAATAAAATTAAAATTAAAAAATGAAAAAAAAACTCTTCATATTTTTCATTAAAAAAAGAAAGAGAAGAAAAAGTTATTTTAAATAAAAAAATTTCTTGACATTCCTCATTAAAAAAAAAAAAATCTTTTCATCTTCTAAAAAAGAGAGAGAAGAGAAAATTATTGATATTTTAAATTAAGGAAAAAAAATTCTTCATATTTCACATTTAAATAAAAAAAATCTCTACGTCTTCTCTCTCTCACTCTCACACGATAAAATGAGAACAAAAAAAATGTGGAGACCACTACCTCTTCTCTTTCAATCTCTCTCTCTTTTTATCACGCCAAAATAAAAAATAAAAAAATAAAAAATAATATGGAGGGGCCCGCGACCCCTCTCTTTCAAATCAAACAACCACCCAAAATATATATATAATTGTTGCGTACTAGAAAAGCAGTTGCGGTAGAGTAAAAGTTTACGTCTTAGCTTTGTTGTGGAATCCAGCACACACACAGATGTTCGAAGAATTAATGATAAAAATCCAAAAATTTTATGTGAAAAAATCTCGAAAAGAAAAACCACTGGCCTAAAATCTTCCACTATGTATCTGTTTTGAGTACAAAATTTTCTCGATAAGGATTACAAAATTTTATATGAGAAAAGCTCAGAATCGAATCAACAATGCAGTATAATAATTTAGAGTGTGATTCTTAGTGGTAGATGATGGTGAATAGGGGCCGGCCCAGCGATGGCAGTGAGTGGTGGTAACCAGCGAGATGGCCGGCAATGATGGCCAGCGGTAGTTGGCGTTAATGTTGCGGTGGTCGGCAATAATACGGCGGCAGTGGCCGGATGCGGCGGAAACCGGCAACAGCGATAGTGGCGATAAGCGTGCGGTGGTCAGAGATAGCGCGAGATGGTTAGCGATGGTGAGAGGTGGCCGAGGGGCAGTGATAATAGGGGAAGTACGGTGATGGTGGTTGTGGTGGGGCGATGGTTAGCCGAGAGGTGGTCAACGGCAGAATGGAGAAAATAGTTAGCGGTGATAGGCTAGTCGGCGGCGATGATCGAGTGGTATACGATTATGCTTGGAGGATTTTCAATCTTTGAGCTCTCTTCTCTTTAGCAGCCTCCACCTCATGAAGAATGGCTATTTATAGATTGGGTGAATTTATATAATCAAACCCACTCCATCGGATGGCTCATGATGATTCATTTGATCATATAATATATTTTGTGTATTTGAGTGCCCAAATGAAGTCGGAATTATGAGATCTTAGTCTTTAGATGATCGGCTCGTGACACTCAATTTGACTCTATGTTTAAGAGCTATTTAGGGATTTAACGATATCCTAAAGTTTCAAATGATATTTTAAGTGCTTGATCTAGTTTCAACTAAGGATCAACTTGCTTTTGATCGTATTCATTAGTAGGATTTAAGTGTCATATCAGTTTCCCCTTTATTTTTGGATAACATTATCTCAATCATCCAAAAATATATATGTCAAATACTTGAAAATATCAAATTCTTCAATGAAATTTAGTCCATTCATTTTGAAAACAGTCTTCATGAGCACAAGATTATAATCAGAGAAGAGGGCGGATGTATTATGCGGTGCCAGGTTTTAGGGTTATGGACTATCCTTTATTTCAGGCGCTGCGGTGCACCCGGCTACGCATGCCACTGTCCGGCTTCGCCTGCGCGTCACATTATGATGTGGCCGCTGGCACGCCATAGCCAGTCGAATAAAGCGGTAGCAGTCGGCCGGAATGAGAACTATCGCGGACCGAGTGGGCGGTGGGTGATGTAGTGCGCGTCTGGCGGCGGCGAGATGGCTTCTTGTAAGCGGGAGGCGAGGCAAGCGGTGGTGAAGCCAGACCTGAGTCTTGGTTCAACGTGCCGGTCTGGTCCGTTTTGCCGTTTTTTAGGCGATTTTTCTTTGATTTTACCTTTTGCCCCTATAGGTCTATGAAAACCCCAGGCGAGGAGATGGCACACACCTCATATGCTATGGTGTTCCTCTTCTTCTTAGGAGAAGGTCGTTCGGAGGTGATCAAGTCCCGCGGTACATACTTCGTGGTTCCGGTTTTCCCTCGAAAGAGGCGTCAACTGGCCTCGTCGGGCTGACCGGGTTTGGAGGCGATCGAGGCCCACTGTACATATGTCGTGACTTTGATTTTCCCTCGAAAGAGGCGTCAACCGGCCTCGTCAAACCGACCGAATTTGGAGGCGATCAAGGCCCGCGGTACATACGTCATGGCTCCGATTTTCTCTCGAAAGAGGCGTCAACTATCCTCGTAGGACCGACCGAGTTCGGAGGCGATCAAGGCCCATAGTTTATACAGTGACTTCGATGATCGGCAATAGCGGTCGGTGATGATGACTGACGATGGCGGTTAATAATGACAACGGTCGATGGTGGTGACTGGCGAAGATTGCCGACGATGGTCAGTGGCGGTGACCGGCGACGGTAGTCGGCGACGGTGATGGCTGACGGTAATGACCGACGGCGGCCAACGGCAGCGGCAGCGGCGTTGGAGGCCGGCGAGGTGGTCGGTATACAACAGCGGCATGTAGTTGGCGCTGCCGTGATAGTGATGACCGGCGGAGCGACCGACGCGTGTATCTACTTCTTCTTGTAGGAAATTGGATTTCTTGAAACTTCAATGGATGGTTCAATAGTTGATAACTGCCAAGATGGCGGGGAAGCGTTAATTAGGAACCGTCATTCGAGCAACTAAAAAAGTCTGATAGATAATTTCAAAGTATTATTCTCCATGATGTTACTTAATGCCGTTAACTTGCATGTGAGGGGTAGAATCGAATCCGCTGAGGATTTTTGACCCATTCGAGGTTGTTTGTCAAAGTGTTACTTGATGACATTAACCTGCACATAAGAGATCGAATTGAATCCGCTGAGGATTTTTGACCCATCCGAGGTTGTTTATCAGAGTGTTACCCGATGATGTTAACTTATATGGAAGGGGTCGAATTGAATCCGCTGAGGATTTTTGACCTATCCGAGGTTGTTTGTCAGAGTGTTACTCGATGACGTTAACCTATATAGAAGAGGTCGAATTGGATCTGCTGAGGATTTTTGACATATCCGAGGTAGTTTGTCAGAGTGTTACCCGATGACGTTAACATGTATGGAAGAGGTCGAATTGGATCCGTTGAGAATTTTTGACCTATCCGAGGTTGTTTGTCAGTGTGTTACTCGATGATGTTATCCTGTATGGAAGAGTTCGAATTGGATCCTCTGAGGATTTTTGATCTATTTGAGGTTGTTTGTCAAAGTGTTACTCGATGACGTTAACCTGTATGGAAGAGGTCGAATTGAATCCGCTGATGATTTTTGATCTTTCTGAGATTGCTTGTCAGAGTGTTACCCGATGACGTTAGCCTGTGTAGAGTAGGTGCAAAGTTTTGATCTATCCGAGGTTGTTTGTAAGATTCTTTGCTCGATGACGTTAACCTGTATGAAAGAGATCGAATTGAATCCGCTGAGAATTTTTGACCTATCCGAGGTTGTTTGTCAAAGTATTACTTGATGACATTAACATGTGTGGAGTAGGTGCGAAGTTTTGATCTATCCGAGGTTGTTTGTCAGAGTCTTTGCTCGATGATGTTAACCTGTATGGAAGAGATCGAATTGAATCCGCTGAGGAGTTTTGACCTATCCGAGGTTGTTTGTTTGAGTGTTACTCGATGACGTTAACCTGTATGGAAGAGGTCGAATCAAAACATCTGTTTGTAGTTGTAGCCAAAGTTGCTCCTTAACCTTGGTCTTATTTTTCCATGAGTATGATTGAAAAGTCATAATTTACAAAGATATATCTCTTCTTAATGCTGAAATATCCTCCAACTTTGACTTGTTTCTTGGGATTGTAATCGATTAGATGCTTAACATATTAACATGAGCGATCTTATGAGATTAAGAGTTGTCCCCTAGTTTTTGATAAAATCTGAAGGAACGAAGTTTGATGAATCTTCATTTTTCGTTTGTGCTCCTTAAAAGCTTGAAATGCTCCACCTCGATGGTGGTTTTGATCTTGTTGGGAAACTTGGTTGTCATACAAGATGAAATGATGGGAATCAGCTTCCCGCAGACGACGCCAAAACTGTTGTGTGCTAGAAAACCAGTTGACTGGCGACGGTGGTTGACGGCGGCAGCCGGCAGGAGTGGTTGGCGGCCGACGGGGGTGGTTGGCGGGTAGTCGACGATGGCGACTGGCGTCAGTAGTCTGCGGCAATGACCGTCGAGTGGTGGCACGATTATGCTTGGAGGATTTTCAAGCTTTAGTGCTATCTCCTCTCTTTAGCTTGGCTTCCCCCTCATGTGAAGAATGATGAGCTATTTATAGATTAGAGGGGTGGCGTTTCTATAAATACATGCAAAATCTGAACCACTCCTCCATCGGACAACTCATGATGATTCTCTTGATCATATGATGTATTTTGTATATTTGAATGCTCAAATGAAGTCAGAATTATGAGATCTTGGGCTTGTTAGATCTGGCTCGTCAAGACGCTCAATTTGATTATAAACACTCCATATTTAAGAGCTATTTAGGGATTTAACTAATATCCCAAAATTTCAAATAATATTTTAAGTGCTTGATCTCGACTAGTTTCAACTGAGGATCAACTTGATTTTGACATTAAGATTCGTGCTTCGACTAGTAGGATTTAAGTGTCATATCAATAATAATTTAAAATGATAAAATAATTTATATATTTATAAAAGATATTACCTTATACATATAAAATAAAATAAAATAAATAATTATAATAACTAAGATAAATAAATGAATTTGATACACATCATAAGTTTTATTTTTAGCTAAAGTGATTTTATATTATAAATATTTATATTAATATTTAAATATATATTATAAATTCTAATAATTTTTAGCATAAGTGATTTTATTTTTAAAAAATTAATATATTTTTGGATGAAATGAGTTTTATCATCCAAAAATAGGGAGGCAAATGATATATCACACATAACATTTTAAAATAATGTATATATATTATTTTATATAAAAATTAAATATCTAAATAAGACAAGTTCAACGGAATCAAAATTGGGTGAAATATGACCTAAATGAGCATGAATTAAGCTTAAATACTGCACTTGAAAACTTTGATACACCAATTGGACGATCAAATGACTTTCAAATTTGACGTGCTTATAGTCGAATTGAGCGGCTCGACGATACGAATCTTACGAGCCTAAAATCATTCAAATCAAAAGTTATTTAAATAATCAAATCACCAAAAAAATTATTTATGATCAAATGAATCAATATGCACTGTCCGATAGAGTGTTTTGTGATTTTTGACTATAATGACCAAAATGCCCTCCCAGAATCCTATAAATAGGACCCCATTCTTGTCATGAAGGGGGAAGAAGCTAGAGATGAACTTGTGCGAAAGTTCGGAGAGAGCTAGAAGTTCGAAGTTCATCATCGCCATCATTGATCGTTTGTCAATTGTAAACCGTCATTGCCTTGAAATACCATTCTGATCCCAACTTCTTGTGTATAAATTTGTAACTTGATTATGGAATTCTCATTATCAGGATTTCTCAGATACAATATTGTAATCCCGTTATCGAGAAAACGAGAGAAAGGAGATAGAGACGAACTTGGCAGAAAGCTAGGAGAGAGCTACAAGTTTGAAGTTCGTCATCACCATTGTTATCGTCGATCATTGTCAATTGTTATCGCTGACTACCGCTGCATAGTTGTTGTAACGTGATTTTGGAATTCCTATTATCAGGATTTCTCACATACAATATTGTAATCCCATTATCGAGAAAACGAGAGGGAGGAGTTAGAAGCGAACTTTGGAGAAAACTGAGAGAGAGTTAAAAGTTTGAAGTTAGTCATCATTGGTATCATGTCATTTGTTAAGCCACCCTGATTCATTAATTCATCATTTTGTAACGATTTTGGAATTCGTTATCGAATTTCTCACATCTGATCTTTATAATCGTTATCGGAAGATTCAAACTTTATACTCCAAAGCAGATGTATAGTGGAGTATTTTACCCGTCCGTAATTTTTTCCCTATTTGGATTTTCCGTAAGTGCAATTCTCTAACTATCTCTGCGTCATCTTGGATTTCTCAAGCAGTAGGTAATTTTATTCTATTTTTTCATTTCAACAATTAAAAATAACAAAAAAGAAGAAAACTCTTCATATTTCTCATTAACAAAAGAAAGAGAAGAGAAAGTTATATTAAATAAAAAAATTCTTGATATTTCTCATTAAAAATAAAAAACTTTTCATCTTCTAAAGAGAGAGAAGAGAAAATTATTGATATTTTAAATTAAAGAAAAAAGTCTTTATATTTTTCATTTAAAAAAAAAATCTTTACATCTTCTCTCTCTCTCTCCCACTCTCATATCAGAACAAAAAAAAAATGTGGGGACCACTAACTCCCATCTTTCAATTTCTTTGTTTATTTTCACGCTAAAATAAATAATAAATAATAAATAATAATATGAAGGGGCCCGCGACCCCTCTTTCAAATCAAACAACGACCCAAAAATATATATAATAATTTAAAATGATAAAATAATTTATATATTTATAAAAAATATTATTTTATACATATAAAATAAAATAAAATAAATAATTATAATAACTAAGATAAATAAATGAATTTGATACACATAATAAGTTTTATTTTTAGCTAAAGTGGTTTTATTTTTAAGTCATTAATATATTTTTAGTTAAAGTGATTTTATATTATAAATATTTATATTAATATTTAAATATATATATATTATAAATTCTAATAATTTTTAGCATAAGTGATTTTATTTTTAAAAAATAAATATATTTTTGAATGAAATGAGTTTTAGCATCTAAAAATAGGGGGAGGGGCAAATGATATATCACATATAATATTTTAATATATATATATATATATATATAATTTTGTATAAAAATTAAATATCTAAATAAGATAAATTCAACGTCACCAAAATTGGGTGAAGTATGACCTAAATGAGCTTGAATTAAGCTTAAAAACTGCACCTAAAAACTTCGATACACCAATTAGACGATCAAATGACTTCCAAATTTGACGTGCTTATAGTCGAATTGAGCAGCTCGACGAGATGAATCCTACGAGCCTAAGATCATTCAAATCAAAAGTTATTTGAATAATAAAATCACCAAAAAACTATTTATGATCAAATGAATCGATATGCACTGTACGTGGAATGTTTTGGGATTTTTGACTACAATGACCAAAATGCCCTCTTAGAATCTTATAAATAGGACCTCATTCTTGTCATGGGGGGGAGGAGCTAATGGTGAAGTTGGGAGAGAGTTAGAAGTTTGAAGTTCATCATAACCATTTTTGTCGTCATCGATTGCCGCCAGCAACCGTTATAGTTTAACTACTATTGCATAGTTGTTGTAACTTGATTCTGGAATTCCCATTATAAGGATTTCTCACATACAATATTGTAATCCCGTTATCGAGAAAATGGGGGAAGGAGATATGTGAACTTGGGAGAAAGCTGTAAGAGAGCTAGAAGTTTGAAGTTCGTCATCACCATTGTTGTCATCGATCGTCGTCAATTGTTGTCACTACGCCAACAACCGATTCTGATTCAACTAGCATAGTTATAACCTTATTCAAATTCCATTATCGAGTTTCACATATAATATTATAATCTCGTTATTGAGAAAATGAGAGGGAGGAGCGAGAAGCAAAATTTGAAGAAAGCGAGAGAGAAATTTGAAGTTCGGTTAATCATGTCCGCATGTCGGAGTATTATCGTCGATTACCAACAACTATTATAGTCAATCAGATTCATAATTGTTGTAACCTGATTCTAGTATTCCCATTATCACGATTTCTCACATACAATTTTGTAATACAGTTATTAGAAAGATTCAAACTTTGTACTCCAAAGCAGATATATAGTGGAACATTTTTACCTAGGCCAGTGATTCCCTATTTTTGGATTTTTCACGTATAAATTCTAGAGTTCCTTATTCTCTTTTTATTATCTGCGTATCTTTGGATTTCCCAACTAAAGGCGTGAAGTTTTATTC
Source organism: Cymbidium sinense (assembly GCA_021442155.1). Lineage (NCBI taxonomy): Eukaryota > Viridiplantae > Streptophyta > Magnoliopsida > Asparagales > Orchidaceae > Cymbidium > Cymbidium sinense. The sequence goes on from JAKCPB010000096.1 coordinate 444,097, forward strand.
TACCGAAATTAGTTTTCTGGCACACAACAATTGTTATGATGATGGTCAAATCGATGAATATGGTTGCCAAATAAGTTATATCGAATGTCATCCATTTCAAACGCTTGATTTCATCGATAGTCACCATTTATAAATTGACATATTCTTAATATGGCTTGAGCTTGGCTTCTTGATTAAGGTATAAGAATATGTGTTTATGAGCATTTGGTCAACTTAAAGTTATTCCAAGGCAGATAGGAATGTAGAAGGCATTGGTAATAGGCTATGGAGAAAACATGCATTATAGAGCTCATGGAAGGCTAGAAAAAGGCCTAGTGCCACATGGTGAGCATTAAATGATTAGTTGATTGGTAGGAAGCTAATGATGAAAATTATTATGGTGTAATGATAACAATAACAACAACAACAACAACAACAACAAAGCAACAATAATAACAACAATGATGACAACAATGATAAAGATCTTTTGGAATTCAAAGAAATAATGTTGTCGGGGTGGCAAAATTGTGGGAAACACAACTAAGATTAGAGCTTATCAGTGTTATCTAGATGAGCCAATAGATCTAAGTTATGTGGGAAAATCATATAACACCGTTTTAAAAAAAATATTATATAGTATTTTTTTAACTCATCCATCCCTCACAGAAAGATGAATCAAATAACAATCAATTAATTAGATTGCACAATCATGTTCATTTAATATTTAAATGTATTATATTTATATATTAATGACTACGGTGAGAGTTAAGAAAACTAGGTTGAATCAGTCTGATTGGTTCAACCGTGAATCAGTCAAAAGGCCAGTCCGACACACCCCTTAATCACAATTTTATATTATTTAATCAAATAATTAAAAATTTTAATTAAATTTATATTAAGTTTTAATTGTAATTTTTAACTATTTAAATTTAATTATTTTTATAAGCATTTTAGTATATTTTAAAAATCTTATTTTATTAATATAAATATAACTAAATTAATTTATAATATAACAATCATGCAATCACTCAAGTAGTTTACAACATTACTTTTTTGAAGCTCTTTTTTTGTATATAAAGAGTGTAGCACCTATTCCTCTATATGTGTGGGGCTAAAGAGTACAACTATATTTTAATTTTGAGAATAGTAAAAGACATTGAGATATAAGAACATAAGAATAATATTTAAAATTTTAAATTTATATTTTTATTACAAATTATATTTTATAATAAAAAAGTTAATTAAAAAATATATTTTTATAATAATATTTACATATTATATTTTTACGTTAGGTATATTTTATAAAATTTTTAAAACAATTTTTATATTTTAAATTATATATTTCTAATACAAACTATAATTTTTTATAAATTATATATTTGTTATATTTTATACTAATTTTCATGAACTTATATAATAAATTTTTTGATATATTTAATACACTCATCTAAATTTATAATATAGAAATAAATATATCTTAATGAGCTTTATATCAATCTTTAATTTTATAATTCTTCGAAATATTATTTATATATTTATATTTATTTTTTATTATGCATTTATTATATATTTAAATTATTTTATCATTTAATTAGATTTATATTTAATCATTTTAATATTTATTATGTCATTTGATTTAGCTTCAATTAATCATCGAATTTTGAATCTCTCTTTATTTCTGTTCTATGTCTAGTCTAGTTTTTACAATCTTAGACGAGGCACACAAATAAAGCTATACCAATTGTCAAATTTCAATATGAGCAATATTCACCTATACAGTATTAGAGAAAATACATATAACTAATAAAAATATCAAAAATTCAATTGACACGGTTAATCCCAATATAATATTTTTATTGTACTTATAACAAAAGATCATAAGTTTCATTAAAAATACAAATTTTTTAATAAATATGAACATTTATTTATGAAATCGTGAGAGGTGCCTAAAGAGATAAGGAGAGAATTGGCGCCGGTACGTTGCTTTAGAATATTCCTGAAAATAAAAAATAAATAAAACTACCTTATAAAGTAAGTAGCCCATATGGACATTCCTTTTCCTAATACACCACTTAAGCATTACAGACAGAACAAAGTGGGCTTAGGCGTAGCGATGGCCACCCCATCTTCTTCCCAACCACCCAAGAAGCCGACTCCGGTGGCGCCGCCGTCACCTAAGGCCACCGTAGGAGGCGGCCAGTGTCTCTGCTCGCCAACGACGCATCCGGGTTCGTTCCGCTGCCGCTACCACCGCTCGATGTCGTCCGCGTGGCTGCGAAGGTCCAACTCGATGCCCTCCGCCGCCTCCAAGTCCTCCTCTAGCGCTGCCACCACCGCCGTCGATGCTCGGCCGATTGAAGCTCCATGATCGCATATATCCCTATGTATCTCTACTGTTATCTATGCTCTTTAATTTCCCTTTTTTTGGCTTTTTTTTTGGGTGGCCCTTTCCTTCTTCATGTACGTATAGATGGAAGAAAGTAAAGCGGGTTTTATGTATTCATCCAAAGCTTTTTCCTGCAATTGGGATAAGGTGTGAGCGCCTGCTTACTCCTTGATAGATAAAAATAATTGAAATATATTATTAAAAATTTGATTTTGAATTTTTTATAAATTATATTTATTTGTTAAAATTCATATTTTTAATGAAAAACATTTCGCTATTAAAAGCATGGTTTTTAAATTTTTCTATTTGAAACAACTGGAATTGTTTGGTTTCAATTGAGATGTAATTCATTAAATAAAATAAAATAAAAAACTAATGAAACTCAATTAAAAAATCATAAGAAAATATTGTATTTAAAACTAAAAAAATTATCGACAAATTATATTTAAAAATAGTTTCTCTACTATTTTAAATATTTAAAAATAATTTTCAAACTTAATCATTAAAAATAAATGCCGAAATCATTAAAATCAAAACTCTTTGAAAATAAAAAATGAAGCCAAATTTGAAATTTTTGGCTTAAAGTTTTTTTAGACTCATTCTGTTCACTTTTTGCTCAGCTGACCCAATTTTCTTAACAAAATTTGTTCTTTGCTACCTTTTTATTTTTCTTATTCAAATTTTCGTTTTAAACATTCCCTACCCTCAATTTAAAGATAAAACATTTATAATATGATATGATAAAAAGCAAAGTCTACTCTGTCCACAAATCCCATTATTTGAACAATTTATAATTTTTGTTTAGTCAAAAAATTGTTTGTTAAATAAGGTTTATAAACAAAATAAAAATATGAGGAAGGCTTCTAAAGCCAATTTAAAACCAAAAAAAAAAAAAATTCTGGTGATTTAGTAGCCAAAAGAAGAGTAGCCACTGGATTCTTTGCAATTTAATTAGTTCCAATTATACGGATGAATTTATTTAATTGGTGAAATAATTATTATAGTTAGTATAGAAGTGTATAACCTTTAAAAATTAGGGTTTTTTTTAGACAATATGAAAAAGAAGTTATATAGATGCTACAAAAAAATTTATTATTTAAAAAAGTTGTCGTAGGTATATATATATATATATATTTATTTTATAAAAATGTGGATTTCAAAAATTCACCACCGACCACTCGATAATTTATTGAATTTGAATTGAAGAGAGTATGATTTGAAATGTAGGTGTAATTTACAGAAGGCAAATGAAATAGTAGATAAGACACTACCCAGAGATTTCATCCTCATTTGATGAGGGACTTTAGTTCTAGGTTTATAGCAGCTTATAATTAATTACTCTCAATCTTTGAGAGAACTTTCGATTAAGACTAGTCGTTAGGTTGTTTAATGCGTAGCGTATAGTAGCAGTATATGGAGTTTCAGAATTTAGATTATGAAATTAATCATTTCAGCTTAAACCTGATGGTTAGGTGAATGATGATGTCTTGCGTCTAAATCCATTAGTCATGGTGTCCCTGTCACCAGCCTCTTTAGTAGAGGAGGTAGTGGCACGGCTGCGAATGATCATTCGCCACAGGATTCGTCGTCGAAATTCTAAAAGGTGATGTTTGTCTAAGGAGACAAGCTTAAAAAAACTGTCGTAGGTATATATATATATATTATAAAAATCAAATCGTAACTTTCTAATCACCATCATAAATAGTCAAGTCGGGATGAAAAATATAATTTTCTTACTTGAGATTCTCAAAACTCAATTAAAATATAGCCCAAAAGTAGTACCCAAAATGACAATGTGATGGGGCACTGCATCACAACTCCAACGTCACCCCAAATGGCCCCATAGAGAAATTATTATGTGCTTAGTTTTGATCATCCGAATTATTATGTATTAGTTATATATTACTGTATATATAGCATATGTTATTTATTATACATAGTAATACACAGATAATACATAATAATCTCTTTAAACGTTAAGGCATATGTTGAATTATACTTTAATTTATTTATTTTCGCCTGAAAATGCTGAATACGCTATTTCTTCTCTTCATAGAGATGAAATTAAAGTGACGGCGCTAATGGAGGCTGATGATTAATGTTGATAACCATGTGATAGCTATTACGCAGAGAAGATAGAGTACAATTTAATTTTAACATTAATTTGTGCATTTTTATTAATTAAAATGCAATTAAGGCCTCAATTAATAATTCTGTTCCAAGATTTGCTTAAACTATAAGCTTCAATTAGTCTGCCTCGAATGAAAATTGGGTTATGATATTCTGAAATTTATTTTTAATTTATTGAATTTCTTTACGATGGATATAATTTAAGAGCAATTAATTAAATTCATAATTTATGTACCTTAATGTAAGTTATTAATTTTAAACAATTATTTATTTATTTATTTCCCACTGAAAATGACCCGATTGGCTTAACCGACCCAATTTACTTTTTAATATTTTCCCAATCATATATTATGCTGTAAGAAACGTTATTTTTTTTTATAACAATGTTGATTATATATATATATATATATATATATATATATATATATATATATATATATATATATATGAATATATGTATATATATGTGTATATATTTATGATAATTTTATTTTGCCTACAAGATTTCAGGTAAAATTTCAAATGAGTTTTAAATTTTTTTTTTTTTTTTTTTTGGGAGATTTACATACATATCATACAATTCTTATATATTTACATATCTAATATTTAAAGTTAGATATTTAAGTATCTAATATTTTTTTATGATTAAAAATGTATTGTACTTTTAAAAAGTGAATAAAGTGTTATTTTTGACGTGATAGTGAAGATTAAAATATTATATATATATATATATATATATATATATATATATATATATATATATATATATATATATATATATATATATATATATATATATATATATATATATATAAATTAAAATTTAGATATTAGATATATAAATATATATAAATTATATGATATGTATATAAATCCTCCTTATTTTTAATCACTTCTTAAACTATTTGCTTGGATTAGGTTGCTGAAAAAGACACCGACTTAAATGAAATGCATTAAATCCGTTCTGGAATGAGAATATTTTCCGGAATGATTGCAAGCGGGAGTGTAATGACAGCGAGATAGAGCATAAGTCCATCAGTGACTTGCATTATAAGTTAACTAATGCTTGTCCTTTTAATAATTATATATATATATATATATATATATATATATATATATATATATATATATATAACTTAAAAAATAATAATAGTAATATTTTTGATGTGATATTAATTATTTATATATAAATATTAAAATTAAAAATTATTTGTTTATATAACATATAATTTTTTTTTGTATTTATATATCTAATATTTAAAGTTTGATATTTATAAATATATAATAATTTTTATTCATATAAATGAGTATTTTATTTAAAAAAATTATAGAACTATTTTTATGTAATATTAAAAAATTGAAGATATATATATATATATATATATATATATATATATATATATATATATATATATATATATATATATATATATATATAATAAATGTATCCTATGTGTATAAATTTCTTATAATTTAGATGTAAGATATATAAATATATAAGAATTATATGATATATATAATGTAAATATTTTAAAAATTTTAATTTATAAAATTAATATTTAGAATTTAAAACAATTATGAAATTCATCTTATATAAGTTAATTTTTGTTCTGTTAGTAGCAATATGAGATGCTAATAGATTTATTTCGATCAGAGTAGTTCGTTCGGTTGATTAAATAACTTTTTGAACTCTAGGATTTAAAGTATTTAAAACTTGAAAATGGATTAGAAAATTAGGCAATGTTTGAACTGGGAGATAATATAAACTTTAAATGTAATTTTAAAGAAAAAGGTTATATCGAAAGAGATAAACTTAAATTGGGAAAGGGTATTTACAGAATGTACCATCATTGGTGATAAAGACATCTCGACATTGATAATCTATATGGAGATGTTGAAGTGGATTCAAATTCATTATTACATTTCTAATTTCAATTCCTTTTGAAACCTCAGGTTTGTCTAGATCTGATTAAACTCCACAACCATCTTTATAGCAGAAATCATATTATCATCAGGTGAGAGAAAATCAATCTCCTCATGAAATGAATTTTAGTCTTGAAATTTCTGAAATGGTTAAGACTGAATTTGTTCAAAGAATACTTAACCAAAATGATAACTTTTTGTACTTGGTATAGAAGTTTTACGAAAATCACGTCTCAAATAAATGATTTATATTTGAAAAAATGAGAAAAGAAATAAAAAGAAAACAACTATTCTTTTAGGTGTTTTACATTCTATGCTAATTCAAATTCTACTTTGTCTACCAAAAAATGGAAAAGGGAAAATTATTGAAGCATCTTATCCTCCATGGTTGCAAAAATAATGGATGATAAAACTAATTGGCGGCTTTCGAAAAAATAAGTTATCCAAATTGAAGAATTTATTACTATAATTAAACAATTATAGTAATAATACTTCAAATAATTGATCATCTTTTTTGAAATTAAAAAATTGATCTTTCATGCAAAAGAGCCCGAAACTAGTAAAGCGGAGAAAGCTTCTACTTGGTTCAAATCTTTTAAAACCTTTTATTTAACATTTAAATTATCTCTAAAGTTGACCCTCTTAGACATTGATTTGATTCTAAATTTAAAGAAAAAATATGTGGGAGCTCGGAAGATATTAGAATGATGAAGATTGACGAATCCTCCTTCAAAATAGCGATCTAGTAATGTGGAAAGTTCAAGCTCTTTTCCGAATTACAAGATTCACATTCTCCTTTTGATATCCAAAAACATTCTTATCCCAAGAAAATTTAGAAAAAATTATTATAAAACCAACCATCACGATTTATTATTTGAGGAAGATACTCATTTCAGAAATTACTATGATGGAGATTATTGTATGAATGGAATATTGATGGATTTTCAACATCAAATCATTCATACTCTTCATATGCTTATGTTCTTCTTGTTATTCAATCCGGACATCAAGAAACCTCATATTGTCACTTTTGCCATCATTTTAGATTCTGGAATTAAGGATGGTGGGATAATTTTGTTCTCAGGAAGACCTCTTAGATTGACTTATTGGATCTTCGAACGACAAAAAACTAATAAAATTGGTATAATCTTGATAATTATAGATCATTTCTTTTGGAGATCAGGAGAAAAACTCAATCACTCCAAAAATTAAGATGTCCATAAATTCATTTTCGATAATTATAAGGATATTTTCAATGCCAATGATGCGATAGCCTTCATTAAAACAAAAATTCATTTAAGGTCTTGACCTTTTTTTCTTTGAAAGGTTAAACTCTGTCTTTACGATGGAATAATTCCATATGAAACACTTACATATAAATCTTTATTTTATATTAAAACATGATTAGTTATTTGCTGATCTTAAATTAAAAGATCAAATGAAAAGAAACGGCTAGCAAAAAGCACTTGGAGAATTCGATCTTATTTGTGATCCTCAAGTATGTCGTTACCTTCAAACATAAGGAAAAACAAAAGGTTGTTTTCTGCGGAAAAATCTCATAGCAATGTAGAAATTCACGAATCTAAATATCCTTGGTTCAGACCAAAGAGACGAGAAATAAGATCTTATAAATGTGGGTGTGGAATTATCTTTGAATGCGGTCAAAAGTTAAGTGAACAGTTGACGAGGGTTAAAGCAAACCAATGAAGATTCTTACATCCTGGATTAGAAAAGAATGGAAGAAGAAAATCATCCTCATCTTCATCGGATAGATACTTTGCAATCCATCGCCGGTAGATTATTACAAAAAATATTATTAATATGTGGTCTTTATACACTCACTCATGAGCAAAAGATCAATTAATTAAACTTTAGCACAAGTTGAAGATGATTCTCGTGATAAAATCATTAATCTTCTTAATGATAAGAAAAGATTTGAAAATTTGAGTTAAAGCCTCCTATATACTCCATGACTGAAGTATTTCGTAGGAGAGCTGAGACTAGTTCATTTTCTTCTTCAATTTCTTTAACAGAATTAAAATCTTAATTAAAGAAACTAAAAATAAAAGTTCACCAAATGAAAGCTGAGCAAGATCTGATGAATGGACATCTTATGGTTCTTGAATTAAATCAAAAGACGCCCAATTCATTTGAAAACATTCTTCGAAATAGGGTTTCTTTAAAATATTCAAAGGCAATATAGAAATGGTATATTTTCATTAAATTAATTATAAATAAAATTTACTAAATCTGCTTTCTGATGATGGTGATTTAAATTCATACTAGAAGGGAAAATTCTTAAATATTTTGAAAAACTATGCTAAAGCGTGAAAGGTGAGTCTTCACTGATTAAGTATAAATTATCATCTTCATGTGTCAAAATGATGTTTGTATTAAAATGCTTTTTTTATTTTAGTCAATTGACAAACATTATTGGGAACTTCTTTTCTTCTTAAAATAATGTGCATCCGAATTGATGATCTTAGAATTGAGATTTTCTTTGGAATAAAAAATCACATTCTCTTTATCACCAATCCTAAAGAAATTATCATAAATGAAATGAATAGACTTAATAATAAGTTTATGCATATCAATTATTTACAAGAAGAAATTACTACTTTAATAATTAAATAATGAATTTCTTCCCCTCAAATTCAAGAGAAAATTAATCATTGTCTCCAAGATTTTCAGAAAGAAGTTTGTGGGAACAACTCGATTGCTTTGTGGGAAAGAAAGGTTCATTTAGTGAAACTCCGCATTGATAATTTGATGAAAGGGACATCACCAAAGCTTCGTCTTGTCGGATGACGAGCATTATCTTTTATGTAAAGCTGAAATTGTCGATTTATTAAAAAAAGGGAATAATTCAATCTTACTTCCATGGTATCGCATTAATGTTGGGATCATTTGAAAAGAAAAAGAGGGACTTGTAATTATAAATAAAGTATTAAAATGGATTAGATATCCTATTCTACTAAAGAGATTTATTAAACCGTTTTTAATGCAAAAATATTTTCAAAATTAGATTTAAAATCTAGTTATTGCATCCAATTAAAGATTGATCTATAAAAAATCTTGACATTACGAATGGAATGTGCCATTAGACTAAAATATGTCGATTTCAATATTATGAATAATATATTTAAAGATTATTTTAAATATATTCTTGTTTATATTGATGATGTTTATCTTTTAAATACCATTGAAGAACATTTTAATCATTTAAAATATTTAAATGGTAATCAAAAATGGTTTACTTATTTACGAATATTAAATTATTTCAAACTGAAGTAAAGTTTTGGGTCATATAATTTCAAATCTTTATTATTTGATTAATGAAGTATTGAATTTAAAAAATTGGAAAATATTGGTTTATGTGTATATATTTATGATAATTTTATTTTGCCTACAAGATTTCAGGTAAAATTTCAATGAGTTTTAAATTTATTATTTTTTTTTAGGAGATTTATTTACATATCATATAATTCTTATGTATTTACATATCTAATACTTAAAGTTAGATATTTAGGTATCTAACACTTTTCTATGATTAAAAGTGCATTTCAATTTTAAAAAGTGAATAAAGTGATATTTTTGATGTGATATTGAAGATTAAGATGTTATGTATATATATATAGGGATTATTTTTAAAATAGGCTTAGTGGTAATGATAATTAGTTATTTAAAAAAATATATTAAAAAAACAGTCGTTGTTTGCATAGTTTCGTCAAACGGACGACTGCCACTTTTTTTTTTGGTGGTTTTGCAGGCGGGGAGAGACAGAGAGAGAGAGAGAGAGAGAGAAGAGAGAGAGAGAGAGAGAGGGAGATTTTATTTTATTATTTTTTTTAAATAATATAATTATTTAAAGTATATAATTTAAAAATATTTTTATAAAATATTTAATAACTAAATATTTAGTTATTAATTTTATTATATATATAATTAAATATATAATTTAAAATATTTTTAATTATATATATAAATTATAAATTTATTTAATATTTTTTTATTAATTAATATAATTATGTATAATATATAATTTTTTATTAATTTTTATTAATATAATATAAAAATATTTAAAATATATAAATAAATAAATAAAGAAAAGAATAAATTATATAAATATTTTATAAACTATATAAATAAAGTAATTATATATATATATATATATATATTTATAAATTTATTTAGTTATTTATATGTTTAAATTATATAAATATTTTTAAGTTATATAAATAATTTATATATAATTAAAAATATTCTATAAAATTATTTTTAAATTATTTATATAACTTAAAAATATTTATATAATTTAAATATATAAATAACTAAATAAATTTATAAATAAATATATATATATATATATTTATACATTTATATAGTTTATAAAATATATATTTTCTTTCTTTATTTATTTATTTTATATTTTAAATATTTTATATTATATATAAAATTAATAAAATTATATTATACATAATATAATTAATAAAAAAATATTATTTTAAATTTATATATATAATTAAATATTTTTTAAATTATATATTTAATTATATATATATAAATAAAAAATTAAATAAATATATAAATATTTGTTATTAAATATTTCTTAAAAAAAATATTTTTATATAAATAATTATTATTTAAAAAATAATAAAATAAAATCTCTCTCTCTCTCTATCTCCCTTGTTTTACCAAAATGGTGGAGTCATTTCAGGCAACGACTTTTCATAATTATATTTTTTTTCTAAATATTGTATTATATTTTTTAAAATAATATATGTATATATATATATATGTATATATATATATATATATATATATATATATATATATATATATATGTATATGTATATATATATATATATATATATATATATATATATAAATTGACATTTAGATATTAGATATATAAATACATAAAAATTATATGTGTTGCATGCTAGAAAACCAGTTGTAGAGTAAAGTTTTTAGCGAAATTAACCGTATAAAAGTGTATAAAGCTAAAATTTTACATGAAAAACCTCAAAGGAGGGAAAAACCAGACTGCTTCAGTAAAAAGCTTCCACTATGTATATTTTAGAGTAGAAGATCTTCCGATACGGGATTACAAATTGTATATGAAACAACAATTCTTGTAATGAACGATGTTGGACGATGTTGGCACGATATTGACGATGATGTTGGACGATGTTGGCGATGATGAACGATGATGATCGGTGATGATATGGCAAACAGCGATTAATTCACGGCGGAGATCAGGTGTGGCCGGCGGTGTTTTGGCGTCAGTGGCGACGATTATGCTTGGAGGATCTTTAGAGCTCTCTCTCTCTTGCTTGGCTCCTCATATGAAATGAGTATTTATAGATGGAGAGTGGCGTCTGTAAATACATGCAACGTACCACTCCACTTCATGGACGACTCAATGATCCTTTGATCATTTGATGTATTTTATATTTGAATGCTCAAATGAAATTCGATTGAGATCTTTGGCTTGTTGGAACGATTCGAGGCTCGATTTGACTTTTATATTTGAGAGCTTTTAAGAATTTAGCGATGTCTCAAAGTTTCTAATGATATTTTAAGTGCTTGATCTCGACCAGTTTCAATTTCTGATCAACTTGCTTTTTGCATCAAGATTAGGTCTTGTAGAAATTTTAAGTCATATCGTTTTATTTTGGATATTATCTCAATCATCAAAAATATATGCCAAATACTTAATAGTAAATTCTTAACGAAATTTGCAGATCCATTAACACATTTTGAGAGAGCAGATCTTCATGTAAGCACAAGATTCGACTACATAGATGCGACAATATGTATGGGTATGTAAGAAACGAATTCTGAGGAGCCCGGTGAGCAGGCGCTTCCTTGGCCCATGCTTATGTGCGCCGGAGCTTTTCATGCGGCTGAGCTCAGCGCCATGGCGCCAGCGTCATCTGCTGAACGCGGTTATGGCCATGGCGCATGAAGCGGCGTCTGAGCGGGCTGGCAGGTCTGAGCATGGCGGATGGGCCGGCGGTCCTTGGCGGCGATGGCAATCTCGAGCGTCGCGCATGTTGGTGGCGAACGGCGCTAGGCATCTGGGATGCGCCATGAGCGTCTAAGATAAACGGTTTTGATGATTTTACCCTTTTGCCTGAGTCTATAAAACTCCCGGCGAGGAGAAGGCACTTCTTGATACTCTAGTGCTTCTCTTCTTCTTGAGTGAGGTTCGTTTGGGTCGATCAGGCGTGATACGTCGTCGTTCAGTTTCCTCGAAGAGGCGTCGGCGACCGTGGATCGTCCGGGTTTGGGCGATCAAGGCCCAGATTCGTTGTTCGGTTTTCCCTCGAAGAGGCATCAATCGACCTCGTCGGACCGTCGGTTTGGAGCGATCAAGGCCTGCTTCGTGTTCTTTTCTCTCAAAGGCGTCGGCCTCTCGGACCGTCGGTTTGAAGGCGATCAAAGGCATGGTACCATTCGTTGTTCCGATTTTCCCTCGAAAGAGGCATCAGACCTCGTCGGACCGTCCGGGTTTGGAGGCGATCAAGGCGCATGTACTACGTCGTTGTTAGGTTTTCCTCGAAGAGAGGCATCAGCACCTCGTCGGTGTCGGGTTTGGAAGCGATCAAGTCCGCGGTTCCAATTTTTACGGGTGGATTTCTCGACTTTAATGGATGATTTGTTGATAAGAAGATGGCGAGGAGCGTTAGCAGGAACTATTGTTCAAGCGATTTCGAAAGTTTGGCGGTGTAATTTATGAGCATCATCGAGGAATATCTTCTCTCTCTTTTTTTTGTCTTTTTCTCATATGTATGTGTATCCTTTTTGGATGGTGGCGAAAATTTTTATAAGCTATCCGTGGCGAGAGAGTCAGGAGGTGCCAAGTGGGTGAGTGAGTTGCTTTTACAAAATTATCAGATTTTTGCCATTTCTCCCTCTTTATTTATTATGTATTTTCACAGGGTGATGGCTAGAAGAAAACCCATAGTGTGACAGACGATATACCATCCGTCACATCGATAGTTTAATGGTGTTCCAGAAAGTTTTTCTTCCCTAATGAGTTGGTGGCCATTGTTGCCAAAAGTCGATCGCATTCACCTCTCCGGGTACTTTCGTTTACGAGATGATTCTTAGTCGGGGCGATTCCTTTGGCTCTTGAGTTGATTGAGATATTCAAAATATGTGGTGTAGCTTTGTCACAGTTTTCATTTCGAGCTTTAATGGTCATCGTCGGTTTGACTGTCTACTTCAGAGAGCGTGGTGTTACTTTGAACATCAAATACTTGTGTCGAATGTGCGATTTACATGTGATACCGAGGGCGTGTTTCTTATCGGACTATAAAGTATTGGATAGAATTTTCAGCACGGGATCAATCTAGAAATTGGTTTAATGGATTCTTTTTTGTGAAAAATGAATGGGGCCTTCCTGAGAGATGGTGAAGATTGAATGACCTTCCAGATTCATTACTGATGTCGTAGAATGAGATCTTGGCAACTCTTAATATCCCTGATGTAGGAAGCTTGCAACATGAGTTACGTCACATTGACAAATATATAGTTGAAGATAGAATGTTCAAGGTTGGCCTTTCTATCAGTGGGAGATCTCATTCTTTTCCATTAAAGAGGTCAAGTAAAGGTGATGAAAGGTCTCCTCATATTCATAGGGTTCTTTCAAGAAGCTCATCGAAATCAGGTGGTGGCAATATTTCTTCCTAAAGAAAAAGAAGACATCAGTGACGTCGGATATCGTGAAGAAGATGTTAGCCCCAGGTTGACCTCGAGTTTATTTGTTTCAACTCATGATGGGGGAGTTCGTTTCTTGAAGCCGCACATTCCTGAAGAGGTGTTAAATCACATATGTACTGGGCATCAACGAGTAGATGAATTGGTACATTGTCTTCCCTTCTTTATTCTTTTCTTCTTCTTTTCTTTTGTGTAATATTTGTGATGGTTTTTTTTCTTTATAGGTAACTCAAACATTAGGGCAGATGGCTCATTTGAGTGTCGCTTTAGAGTGGAATTGAATTTGTGAAGATAAAATATCTGCAGTATGAGCGAAAGATGAGTATTAAAGCCAAAGAAGTGGCGACTTTGGAGGATCGGTGCAGGCTAGAACATGTCGACTTCTCTTTCTCTCCGGTGTCGAGGTGGAGCACACTCGTGATGAGGTGATTGAGGTGAGGCAGACTCATGAGAGAAAGAGAAAAGACTAGGCACTTGTGGAGAAGAGAGCTCTCGGAGAAAGCATTACATGATCGTCTTTTTGAGAAGGAGCATATAATGTCGAAGCAAATGAAATCTCCTTGAAGATGGTGGAAGACTTTAAGAACTCACAGCTTATCTGCACTCGAAGACCATGTTGGGAAGCTCATATCTTGATGTTGAAGTGAAGGACTTGGAGCACCAATGTTTAGAGGAGGGCTTCATCAGGGTTCTAAAGGAATCCGCTTATTACATCGCAAGACCAGAGCTAGTATTGAGATTGTCTCCCGACCAAGTATCAAGACTCTTCGTCGATTCGGAGATGAAGGAGTTGGGAGTGAGTCCAAGGAGTATCTCTAGTGGTGAGGGCGTTGATATCACCTCGATATGATGTAGCATCACTTGAGGATGCATTTTTTTTATGTATTGTTATTAGTGTGTATTAGAATCTTGATTCTTTCTTATATCACCATGTTAATGCTATCAAATTTTTTTTAGATGATCTTTTTTATTTTATTTTTACTATCAGGGATAATTGGTGAATATTATTGACGGTACTTTATGCGGATGAGGTTGAATCTCGATTTTTGACCTATCAGGGTTGTTTGTCGAGTCTCACGATGATGTTAAACTATATGGAAGAGGTCGTGAGGAGTCACCAAGGACCTTTTGACCTATCTAGTTGTTTGTCGTCTTCGATGATGTTAACTGTATGGAAGAGGTCATGAGAGTCCACCAAGGTCCTTTTGACTATCTAGTTGTTTGTTAGAGTCTTCGATGACATTAACCTTGAAAGAGGATGGAAAGTCCCAGGATTGATCATGCTCAGATTGAGATATAGCGTGAGTTGTATATTTCTCAAGTGGGAGGATTAAATGAAGAAAAACAAGTTGTAAGAAAGCTATAAATTCATTACTCGATAAGTTGTGATACAATCATAAGATGATTTTAACACGGATATGAGTTTTAAGAGAAAATGATAATAACAACAACAACAACAACAACAAGTCTTTATCCCACTAAGTGGGGTTGGCTACACGAAGAGAAAATGATGAGCAGAGACAAAATAAAAGTGTGATAATTATGCGGTAATCGATAATATTTTGATTCTCGGTGTTCCAGTTGAGGAAGTTTTTCCCTGAATCCTTGAGCTTGAAAGTTCACTTCACCATAGCTATAACCACATATGGGTCATCCCAAGAGGTGAGAGTTTATTGCGTTGAGGGCCTTTACTGAGACTTCATAGGACCAAGTCACCGGATATGGGATGAGGTTTTGCTCTTCTGTTGAAGTGATAAGCTACCCTTTGGTGATAGGAAGCAGTTCGAAGTAGGGCCATGTCATGAGTTTGAGAGTAGGTGTGAGTTTTTCTTCACATCATAATTGAATAATTGAACTCTTGGACTTGGAACCCGATCTCTTGGTATAATAGCTTACGTCACAAGTTATGGTGTCTCACCGTCGAGTCGATGTAGTGGTAAGCCAAAGAACATTAGAAAGCTCATCAACCCATTGCCCCAGACCTTCTCGAGATGTGTTTTTAGTCCTTTGAGTATAGTCTGGTAGTCACCCTTAGTTTGAGGATGTCTTCTAGTATCGGCGGTGAATGTGAAGATCTTTGCAAGGATGTAAAGACTTTTCGATATTGGGTTCCGTTGTCGGTGATGATCTTTGAAGACCGAATCGACATCTTATATTTTTCAAACAAATTGTTTAGCATTTGCCTCCTAATTTTAGCGAGTGGTTCAACTTCCACCCATTTAGTGAAGTAGTCGGCTAAAATGATGAACTTTGTTGACGATCTTGAAAAGGTCCCATGATATCAATCTCCCACAGCAAAGGCCGGGCTTTGAATGGATGAGAGCTTTGTATGCGGCATGTGAGGGAGGTTAGAGTGCAACTGACAACTTGCACATTTTTTTGTGAACTCCAAGGCGTCTTGTTTCATCGTAGGCCAATAGAACCCTTGCCTTATAATTTTAAGGGCTAGCGCCCTTCCTCCTAGGTGTTCTCCACATATCACGAGTGGACTCTCTTAATGCATAATCGACCTCGAAGGTGAGAGACATTTGAGATTACGGTCAGAAAGCTTCGTTTGTATAGTTCACCTCAGATAATAGTAAAGTTTGAAGCTTGTCTTGAGGCGAATTAAGTTGGGTCTTGGGAAGAGTTCCTTCTTGTAGAAAAGGATGGGGTCCATCCACGAATGTTCTTTATCTCATCAATTGCTTGAATTACCCATGACCCTTGATACCGAAAAAAATGTATTTCTTCAACATGCTTCTCTTAAGATCTAGTAGCAGATGAAGCAAGCTTAGCGAGGCGTCGTCAGTATTCTTCTCTCATGGTATGTGAATGATTTGATGTGTCTTGAAATGGGCAAGAGACTTCACCAAGTGGAGGTATTGCGGTAGGGATTATGAGCATTAAAGTTTTCCCTTGGGAGGCAACAAGTTGAGAGTCGTGTCACTAAGTCTTGAGCTTCATCAATGGCTCAACTGCTATAAGAGCCTCATATTGACCATATTATTAGTTGCAAAATTTTAGAAGTCCATACTAGGTATTCTGGGGAAATAAGTAAGATTCCCTTTTGACACCGATTCTGAAGCTCCATCAACATGAGGGTCCATTGAGGGAGGCAGGCATGTAGGAGATAGCTCCTCGGGTTGGGGGGTGCATTCCTATAAAGTCTGGACTTTATAGTAGCAAAAGAAAAAATATCAAACTCTCCCAATTCTGACCATTAACCTCCCGGATGCTTGGTTTACGTAGGATGACCTTAATGGTAAATGAGTGTAAGCAGATATGAGCTTGGAAGTATGGATGCAATTTTTTTGAGAAAAAAATTAAAGCGAGCCACCTTATGGAAGTGGATAACTTTCTAATCGAGAGAATTTTGCGACATAATATTGGTCGTTGTATCCCACTTTCTTCTCGCACTAAAGCGAGCTTATCATTGGGAAGAGGCTGCGATATAAGTATAACATCTCTCCTTGAATAGGCTTGGATAGTAGGGGTGGAGATGCTAAATACTCCAAAAAGTAGGTGACATTCATGATTGAAAAAATTATTTTTTCCTTTAATATTTTAAAGAATGGCAAGTCATCTAGAGCGGGCTAGAAGCGGGATAACGCGCAATTCGTCCATTCAAATGTTGAACTTCTTAATATTCTTGGAGGAGTCATATTTTTTGAGAGCTTTGATTTTCTCGGGGTTGGCCTCCCATCCGGGTTACCATAAATCAGAAATTTTCCGGTAACAAGCATTTGGTTGGGTTGAGTCGCATGTTATAACGTCGAAGAAGGTTAAAGTATATTTCTAAGTCGAAATATGTTGTGATTCTTCAATTAACATGTCATCCACATATACCTCCATTATGCGGCCTAGTAGGTCTTTTGACCTTATTCATAGTGATAGGTAGCGGCATTTTTTAATCCAAGCATAACTTGGTAGCGGTATAAACCTTTATATGTTTGAAATGTTGCTTCTTCTTCATTGGGTTCATTTTATTTGGTTGTAACAAAGCATCAAAAAGCATTTGATGTCGGACGTAGCATCAATCAATTGCGAGGAAAGGAAAACTATCTTCGGGCAAGCCTTGTTAAGTTGTGTAATCACACATTCTCCATGTTCCGTTTGTTTTCTTAACCATGACAACATTAACCATGTAGGGTAATGTACCTCTCAGTATGAATCCACCAGAAGCTTGTTAACTTCTTGCTCAATAGCTTGGAAGCGTCGGTGCAAAACTTTTCTTTGGATGATCGGTTTGAATGTGGATCGATCTTGAGGAGTGCATGATCACATTGGGGACTCGGCATGTCCGAAGCGAAGATGTCTTGATTTTTTTGCAAGAAGTTTATGTATTTTCCCTTTGTTCGAGCGAGATCCAACTTACCTTGTTGTTGTAATGGTTGGTCATCGATAATGCAACAAAAGCAAGTCTTCTGAGAAGCTTTACGGGGTACTTCTTCATCTCGAAAATTAAAATCTTGATCTTTGAAGGTCCGAAGGCGTGGTTGAGCTTTCGAGATAACATGATTGTCTTTATGTTGATTTTCATGACCACTCCAACTCAGCGGGGTTGGAAATTTCATCTTAAGATGAGATCTTTGAAGTGGCGCAGAAAATTGATTGGAGGGCCTTCCAAAGATAGCGTTATATCTTTGAATCGAGACCACCATGAATTGGATTAAATGAGTCACTTGTCGAGAAATTCAGGACAACAGGAAGGGTGATTGTCCCTCTACTCGCCGGCGATTATCAAACTAATGGTCTGCGGCGGGTTGGAGCTTTTCTAACAGGCCCATGTTAAGAAATGTAGTAAAATAAGACATCAAAAGAACTCTCATTGTCAATCAAAATTCTCTTAACATTATAGCATGGGTCACCGTCCCTGTCTGATGACAAGTGGATCTTGATGAGGAACATGTACTCCTTCTAAGTCTGAGTCATTAAAAGTGATGGAATGATCGGTACGAGACTTCTTTAACTCCGGCTCTTCAGAGATGGTAATGAGAACTTGATTAGATAGTATTGGTCCTCCTGCGATTGTTTCAATTTCTCAGTTTGATGATTGTTTTGTTGTTTACGTGATGATTGTCTGGTTGCCCCAGTTGGAGGTATGTTTGTTTGAGTCGATTGATTCTTCACAAATCGGCGTAGATATCCTTGAATGAGCCTCTCAATTTCTTCTTTGAGTTGTTTGCATGCCGATAGTATGTCCCGACTTGATGGAAGTGACAATATTACTCCTGATTTCCTGAATTTGGTTTTAGTGGATGCGGTCACTTGATATTTTCTTCATCTCGAATAGCCATTAGGAGGTTAACACGAGATGTGTTCGTGCATGTATTCCTTTTGGTGTGGTTCCGCTCGTTGATATATAGGGTCATGGAGGAGATCACATTTTGTTGCTTCTTTTGATAGAAGTCGGTCCGCATTCCAGTGCTTTTACATTTTCGTAGATTGCTCAAATTATTTCGATGGGCGGTAATAGCCTCATTAGAGATTTGTGCTTCCACGATGAACCAAGTCGGCATATGAAGCGGACCGTGTCTCATTAGTGGTAGTAAAAGGCCACGATGGAGTCCTCAAGGAAAACTCCTCTTAATAGTTGTCTACACTCAGGTATTTGGCGAGCTTAAGGAGAACCTCGGAAGTATTCCTTAAGTGATTCACCCTCGTTTGAATCTTGGGAGAGATGGGAGGAATCTTTAATGATCCTCGGTTTTGCAATGAAGCATTCTACAAAATCTTGGCGAGTTAGGTCGGTATGGATGGATTCCCTTGGAAGGGAGTAGAACCAAGTCGAGCTTGTCCGCGAGGGTGCTTGGAAAGACGACAAAGCGGTGTTAGAGCTCGTTGGATATGCATGATAGTGCTTGATATGTAATGATGATATGTTCATGTGGGTCAGTCGCCCCATCATAGGAATCAATGTTCGGAAGCTTGAAACCCACGGGAATAGGATGTTGAAGAATATATTCAGCTAAAGGTGAGGATTTCTCATAGCCGCGGTGAGGGGGAATATGATTTCTATCTTGGAGGTGAAATTTGTCTTGCATTAAGCGTCGTAATTCGCATTATAACATGGAGTGTGGCGGGGCGAGAATGTGTCAAGCTACCGGCAATAATTGGTGGATTAGCGGTCGGTTGAACGCGTGATGGATGAGTAGAACTTGATGTCGAGGAGATCGACATCCACGGTCTGCGGAGGAACTTCATCGTCAAGGAATTAGCATTTTGACCTCCCATTCGATCTTGGGGAGATGTGTTTTCCGAGTAGTAGTTGTGTTCCTCAAAAGTCGGATCATCTCATTTTGAGACTCTTCCATTCGCACATGACCTTCTAAGAGATTTCTTCAGCGCCTTCACGAGTCCTATAAGGGGAAGTGAGCGAGAAGGTTGGCGTCCTTGGTTCAAGGATTGGTTTGAGTGAGAGTTGGGCGGGAGGCTCGTTATTCTGTTGCTTTAGCCATAACGAGGTGTTCTGAATTGTGATTGAAGGGTTTCATCCCATGACGGCGTTGTGTGCTAAAACCGATTCGGTAGAGTAAAGTTTTAGCTTAGCGTTGTGAAATCCAAAGCACACAGGTATAAAAGTGAACAACTCAAAATTTTAAAAAAAAGAGGGAAAAACGAGCTAGCCCGTAAAAACCACTATGTATCTTTTGAGTATAAGATCTTCCGTCTGAGGATTACAAAATTGTATATGAGAAAGGGGCAATGATTCTAGTAATAGGCGATGTTGGCGATGATGTTGACGATGTTGATGATGATATGACGATAGTGGTCGGTGATGATAAACAATGATTAACGGCAACAGCGAGGATCGATGGTGGCGGTATGGCGGTGGTTGCGCGTCAGTGGCGGCATGATTGTCTTGGAGGATCTTTAGAGCTCTCTCTCTCTCTCTTGCTTGGCCTCCTCGTATGAGGAATGAGTATTTATAGGTGGAGGAGTGGCGTCTCGTAAATATATGCAAAACGTCACTCTTATTGGACGCTCATAATCCCTTTGATCATTTGATGTATTTTAAATATTTGAATGTTCAAATGAAGTAGTGTAAGATCTTTGGCTTGGAAGCTTTCGTCGAGACTTCGATTTATTATAAACTCCATATTTGAGAGCTTTTAGGAATTTAAGCGATGTCAAAGTTTCCGATGATATTTTAAGTGTTTGATCTTGAGTTTGTTTCGATCGCTGCTTTCTTCAAGATTTGTGCTTCGATTAGAGGAATTTTTAGGATCATATCAATATGATATGTATGTAAATACTCCTTATTTTTTTCACTTCTTATAACTATTTGCTTGGATTAGGTTGCTGAAAAAGACACCGACTTAAATGAAATGCATTAAATCCGTTCTGGAATGAGAATATTTTCCGGAATGATTGCAAGCGGGAGTGTAATGACAGCGAGATAGAGAATAATTCATCAGTGACTTGCATTATAAGTTAACTAATGCTTGTTCTTTTAATAATTATATATATATATATATATATATATATATATATATATATATATATATATATATATATATATATATATATATATAATTTAAAAATAATAATAATAATATTTTTTGATGTGATATTAATTATTTATATATAAATATTAAAATTAAAAAAAAATTATTTATATAACATATAATTCTTTTGTATTTATATATCTAATATTTAAAATTTGATATTTATAAATATATAATAATTTTTATTCATATAAATGAGTATTTTATTTAAAAAAATTATAGTACTATTTTTTATATAATAAATGTATCCTATGTGTATAAATTTCTTATAATTTAGATGTAAGATATATAAATATATAAGAATGATATGATATATATAATGTAATTATTTTAAAAAAATTTATTTATAAAATTAATATTTAGAATTTAAAAGAATTATGAAATTCATTCATCTTATACAAGTTAATTTTTAATATAATTTAATCGAAGCAAAAAAAAAAAAAAAATTGATATGAGCTTTTATAATATTTCATAAGATTTTAAAAAGATTATTAGAAATAAAAATTATTTAGCCTGCTGAACCAGAGTTATACCCTTCGGAGGCCATGGGAGGACCGAGTGGAAGAAATAAAGCAGGAATCTATCTTGGCATAAATTTTGGCTGACATGGCATTTGTTGACCATCCCATCCACTAAGGAATAGATTTAGGGAGACTGTTCCATGGCATCTTACAAAATATTTAGGACTTGTTTTTGGGATCAATTTTTTTTAATTATATGTTATTTTTAAAATATATTTATTTGATATATATTTTTGAGTGATTTAAAAATAATAATAAATCACATTATTTTTAAAAACATTCAAAATAATTCCAAATATTTTAAGTATTTTTAAAAATAATTATTACAATCAAATATATTTTATTTTAAATTAAAATATAAATAAAATAAAAAGTAAAAATGATCTTAGGTCCAATCTTCAACTTCTAAGACAATTTTGTTAAGGTTTTGGTATGAAGGATAAGAGCATAGCAAGAGGGGGAGATAGTTTGGTATTTTGAAGAAGAAAGAAGATGAATAATGTCTAAATTATGTACATAAATTAGAAATTTTGGTATTATATTTTATTTTAAGATTTGAAAAAAAAAATCCTGAAATTTATGATGTTATTATGATATAATTTAGTTTGAGTATAGGATGATTTACATATATATCACACAATTCTTATGTATTTACATCTTTAATATTTAAAATTAAATATTTACTTATATAATACTTTTCTATTCTTAAAAAGCTGCACTTCACTTTTAAAATATGAGCGATGATGATATTTTTATTGTGAAATTAAAGATTGCAATGTTATATGTATAAAATTTAGATATTAGATATGTAAATATATAAGAATTATGTGATATGTATGTAAATCCCCATATATTTATTTAATGACTTTCTAGATTTTAAGATTTAATTAATATAACAATTTGAAACCCAAAATTTTTTTGAAGTTAGCATAAGTTAGTAAACTAAAATTAAAGAGAAAAATTTTATATTTAAATTTATTCAAAGCTTTATGTGTTATAATATAAAATTAAATTGGAAGCATTGAAGTTGAAATTTAAAAGAGTAAATATTATGTTATATGTATAAGTGGAATAAATCAAAAAAAATAGAAGTTTAATTAGTCATTAAGACTTGGATTGTAAATAATAAATATGATTTATATATGTACTTGAATAAAAGTAAAATTAACTAATTATATGTCTATACTTGAATGAATGAAAATATTATTATGTGATAAAAACATATTATAAAAAGAATATATATATATATATATATATATAATATATATATATATATATATATATATATATATATATATATATATATATATATATATATATATATATATATAATGTAGCTTATTTATCTTATTAGGATTAAGCTAAAACATTTGACAATAAAAGATTAAGTGGCTAATATCCTTTTATGATTAAGATGGGAAATTATATATTTATTTATAATAGTAATAAATATTCTTTTAAATCTAATACATTGATTGTTTTGTACGAGATTCCAACACACACATACACAGATCATAGAGAAAAGATTAAAAGTTATTACGATTTTTATGTGAAAAATCTCAAGAAAAGGAGAGGGAAAGTCATGGGGCCTAGTCCAATCAAAATATTATACTATATACATTTTGTGCTACAAAATTTCAATTTTTTTGACGATGAGATTATAAGAATGTATTTGAGAAATCAAGATAGTGGAAGTTCCAGAATCAGGTTACAACAACTACGTGATGATAATTGGGCTATAATAATTTTCAATAGCAGTCAATAATGCTTGTGATGATAGACTTCAAGCTTTTAGCTTCTCTTTTGCTCTCTCCAAGCTTAATTAGAAGTTATTTCAAGCTCCTTCCCCCACCCTCATGATATAATGAGATCCTATTTATAGGATTCCAAGAGGGAAGATATTTTTATAATCATAGTCAAAATCTCAAAACACTTCACTGGACGGTTCATATTAATTCTCTTGATCGTATATCTTTTTTTAATAATTTAACCATCTAAATGATCTCTAATTTGACTGATATAGGCTCGTTAAGTTCGTCTCGTCGAGCCACTTGATTCAACTATAAATATGTCATAATTGAAGGTCATTTGTCCATCCAATTAATTTCTTAAAGTCTTTATATATATTTTTTGAGCTTGATTTCAGCTCATTTGGACCTGGATTGACGTATTTTTAGTGCCGATAAACTCGTCACTGAGTCGTTCAATTCGATTGCATATACGGATTGTCATGTGATTCATGCTAAATTTGATGAATTATAGTATGATATATCTGCCCTCTTATTTGTATTTGATAATGTTATTATTGCCAAATTGCTTAACTTGATTTCCTCCTTTCTGCATACACATAATTTTTATATTTTAAAGATGTTGTTTATAATTTATCATGTTTCAATTGACAATGATTGCCACATGTAATGCTATAAAGAATTTATTAATATTAGTAAATATAAGATGAAATTAATGCAAATAATGTCATTTAAGAACAATTACATGTATATATTTAAAGATAAAGTATATCCTCTTATGACAGTAGTCATAGATGCTCCTACTCAAGCATAAAGCATAAAAGTTATTGCATTATTGTAGAGATGAATTTTAAAAAATATATTAATATTGATGTGCCTTAATTGATATAAATAAGGGATATTTATAAATCAACCACTTAAAATATATGCATTTATAATTTGATCATCTTCATCATTTTTTTGAACTATGAGACTCATATATTTACGCATATCACTGATCAAATCATTATGAATTTTACGAAAATGAAAAAAAATAAGTTGACTTTTTGTTATGAATTTTAATATTTGAATGTCAATTTAAAATTTTGATGTCAAAAAGTGGTTAATTTGTAAATATGTAAGAATAGGGTGATAATAAATAAATGATATTTATGTGACAATTACATTATAGGTTAAGAAATAATGTGTTATGATATGTTCCTTCTCATGCTCATATCATTCATGTCCAATTGAAAGATATAATTTTTTTTTATATACATATTATTCTATTTTTTGAATTACTACATCTTACAACTGTAATTAATCTATTATATATGTAAATAACATTAACTTTTTAATCAATAATTTTTTTTACAATAACTCTAATCAAAGTTCTTAACATATCATCTTGCAAATCATAATACAATGATTCTAACAAAGCAATGGATTAAAATTTTGATAGTTGTATTTATGAAAATAATTTTGAGAAATTTCATCATTCTAGTTTCGGATCACCAAAAAGTATGATGATTTTATCACTTTAGATGTCTTATTTGAGGAGCGTTCTTATTGTAAATTAAACAATTTATGAAATGAAAATTTTAAGAACTTTCAAAAGTCAAAGTCAAGGTCCACTTTGACTGTTGTAGCTATTGGCTCACCTGAGGAGGGAGGAAAAGATAGTCTATCCCTTGCTAGTTAGCTTTTGGTTTGTTCGATTTAGGCCTAATCATATTCGAGTCTAGACATTTTATTAGCATTAGAATCATCACAATTAAATAATCATTATGATAATATTTTCGTATAATTTGAGATCATTTATCCTTCAAATCAAGGTGCCACTTTGACTGTTGTAGCTATTGCCGCACCCGAGGAGGGAGGAAAAGATCGTCTATCCCCTACTAGTTAGCTTTTGGTTTGTTCGATTCAGGCCTAATCATATTCGAGTCTAGACATTTTATTAGCATTAGAATCATCACAATTAAATAATCATTATGACAATATTTTCGTATAATTTGAGATCATTTATCCTTCAAATCAAGGTGCCACTTTGACTATTGTAGCTATTGCCGCACCTGAGGAGGGAGTAAAAGATCTTCTATCCCCTGCTAGGTAGGCTTTGGTTTGTCCGATTCAGGCCTAATCATATTCGACTCTAGACATTTTATTAGCATTAGAATCATCACAATTAAATAATCATTATGACAATATTTTGTATAATTTGAGATCATTTATCCTTCAAATCAAGGTGCCACTTTTATTGCTATTGCCGCTGAGGAGGGAGTAAAAGATCGTCTATCCCCTGCTAGGTAGGCTTTGGTTTGTCCGATTCAGGCCTAATCATATTCGACTCTAGACATTTTATTAGCATTAGAATCATCACAATTAAATAATCATTATGACAATATTTTCGTATAATTTGAGATCATTTATCCTTCAAATCAAGGTGCCACTTTGACTGTTGTAGCTATTGCACTTTGAGGAGGGAGTAAAAGATCGTCTATCCCCTGCTAGTTAGCCTTTGATTTGTTCGATTCACTAATCATATTGATCTAGACATTTTATTAGTATTAGAATCATCACAATTAAATAATCATTATGGCAATATTTTCGTATAATTTGGGATCATTTATCCTTCAAATCAAGCCCCCAAACCTAAAACTTTTTTTGGCCCATTATTTTTATCATAACATATAAATTTGCCCATCCTAAAAATTGATACTGATTTCGCCCCTATCATATATGTCAACAGCTAGAAATTAATTTGACAGCATTGCAGAATATTGATTGTATTATAATATTAAAAATTGATTATATCATTATGAAATATAAACTTTAAAAATAAACATAAAAATAAACTTTAGAAATCTAATATAATCTAAATCATCTTATCTTTTAGCGAAAACAAATCATTGTGATCTCTCATGGGGTATATGTTTTGTGAATAAAAAAATCTTATTTTGTTTCACCATAGTAAGAAATTTGTGTCTGAATCAGTATATTATATGATAAGCGTATACCTAATAATCAGATTTGAATTGTTCTTTAAATAGTTTATTCTATTACTTGACAAAAATATCAATGTAATGTTATCTTAAAGATGCTAATTTTATAATTCATTTGTCTTTTCTTTTCATTGAAGTTACCCACGGCATTGTTTTACTTCGGATGCAAACTTAATATTTTAAATTGCTTATTGTGTTGATTGTGTTTGGATAAATGGATGCTTTCAGACTAAATAGATTGCTTCTTTCTCATAAATAATAAAATCAATTTTATCTTAAGTATTAATTTTCAATTTAATATCAGCGATATATTATTAAATTTTTTTTTTATAATTAGTGGAATACCACTCTTATCAACATACCGTGCACCTCAGTTAATGTTCTATTCTATGAAAATATTTCATTATAATTAAATAATATTATTTAATGTTTTTAAATAATACACATAAAAAATCATATGAAAATAGGTTAATTAATCGTGACATTTTATAGAAAATAATGATTAAAAAATATATATTATTTATTAAAAATATTTAAAATGTATTCACTTTACAAGTTGGCGTAATTTAAGGTTGTCTTTCATAATTTTTTTTTTTTTTGGATGGGTATCCACCCAACACCCCACCTATCTTGTGAGTGGGGATGTCGTTGTGATTAATCCCGCGGGGGCCATAAGCTTGTTTGTTTGGTGTGTTTAGATCTTTAGGTTTCGTTTGGCTAAGTTTGTTTGGTGCATTTAGATATTGAGACCGTAAAAATCAATTTTTTTAATTGTTTGAATAGGGTGCTTTACTAAATGGTGTTTAAATAAAACTTCGTTTATGGTCTGTTTCAGAAAGCGAAACAAGGACTCCGTTCTCACTGCGCTCCGAATTGAAAGAACGGAAGATTTGCAAAAATCACTTTTAAACCAAATTTTTTCTAAACAAAAATCTAAGCCAAACGAAGTCTCAATCTTTAATATACAAGATTGTGAAAATAAGATTGGATAAGAAATTGTAAAACTGAGATGTTTAAGATTAAATAATTCGATCTAGGATGAACCGATGACTATGATCCGGTATATGAAACACATCAAAATATGACCTTGCCTTAGGATCACATTTCCCATGTAAGCTTCCAAGAATTTTATGGGCAAGCTCTTGATTCAAAAAAATGACTCAAAAAAATGACTCTGTGTGAGAGCTATAAGTAATTATAAGAATCCATAAGAATTGTGTGGTATGTATGTAAATCTTCTTAAATTAAATATTCTAAAGCCTTCAACATGAAATCGTCAGCCTTGACATGAACTCATCCAAAGTATTATGAACCTGGTCAGCTCAACATGACTCGCCATTTGTTGCTTGGTCCAATAGCCTTGTAGGAATATTCACACACATGCGCGCGCACACACAACAAGGAAATCTACTCACTAAGGCTTCGTTTGGGTAGACTTTTTAGGTGCGTTTAGATTCTCAGGCCGTGAAAAGGAGTTTAATTTTACTGTTTGAATAGAGAGCTTTATTAAACTGCGTTTTCCCAAAACTCAGTTTTAGTGCCAACTGAAAAAGCGAAACTAAAACACCTTTTGCACTGCGCTCTGCGGTTTAGGAAAAGGAATGTCGTAAATAATCCTCCCTTTAGTGAACGTTATGCTGTATTTGCATTATTAGAGAGTGGGCAATTTGGTCATTTATAATATTATTTTTAAATACAGTCAAAAGAAGCTTGGATTACTATTGAAAAGCAATTTATATCCAAACAGTAAACTTCAGCTTTTCAGCTCGTAAAGAAGAACAGAAGTTTTCCTAAAAACACTTATTAGCTAATTTTTTTGGGAAGCCAACATCTAAGCCAAACGAAGCCTAAATATTCATCCACGCTTAAAGCTATTTTCCAATTAAAAAACTTCATCAAGTTGAATATGCGACTTTGCCTTATCAAGGTATTGACTACATCCAAGACTTAAGCCATATGTAATTAGACTACACATATCAAACTCATTAAAAAAATAGGGAAATTTAATAATTAATCATCTAATATATGTGTATTTAGAATTTAACTACTCTCTCTCTATATTTTTCTTTTTTGAACTATTGAATTCATGTATTTACATGTGTCGCGATCAAATCTTTGAGAATTTTACAAAAATAAAAAATATGAGTTGAGCTTTTGTTATAAATTTTAATATTTTAAAGTCAATTTTGAAAAATTAAGATTGACGGTTGTTAATTTGTAAATATAAAATAATAGGGTGACTCCTAAAAAATAATCTCTTCCTCACTCCTCTTAATTTTTCTCTCATTTAGTGTATGTTAATATAATTTTGATATAATTTATAGATAATTTAGGATCCAACATTCTATACTCTTTTAATATACAAAAATCCTCCCCATTGTAAGAAGCTTTGAGTGTAAGAAACTGCCAAAATGTTGGCTTACCTAAAATGCCAATAGTTCATATAAAAGTGCAATTATTAAAAAAAATTGATTAGCTATTATTGGCCTATTATAGCTTAATAGTTATGGATACATGCTTTGTGAACTATTTATTTTCATCATATACATCGCTCAGCAAAGACAAATTCAAAAATATTAAAGTAATTATATATATATATATTGCTTGCACAGTAACATAATTACTTCAAGATTTTCTTATAAAAAAAAAGCCAAAGCGTAGACTGTGTATTTAGAGATAGAGTATAGGATTAGCACCACAAGTTTGATAATTATCTAAAGAAATTAAGGACATCTTAATCAAAAAATTTAATTAAGATAGATTTTAAAATTCTAGACTTATTTTGAAATGGTATTATAAACAACTTGATTCATTATCTATTCTATAAATCTTAAAATAAATTTTAAAAATTTAAAATTAATCTTTGACCTAATTTTTCTCCAATTGTTTATCTAAATTTTTAGTAGGTGAGGTCAAGTTTAGTCAAACATAAAGGGTTCTCTTCCTTTAGTATAAGAGATAAGAAAAAGAAGCGTAGAGACATAATCAACGGATTTGTTTATAGTAGCTCTCATAATGTCCAGCTCATTCTTTTATGGTGGACAAAATTTTAAATAATTAAATAATAATTATAATTAAATGAATAAAAATATATAATATTTATATTATTAGAAAAAAAATATAAATAATTAGTAAGATAATATCACTAAATTTATAAAGTAAATTATAAATATATAAGAATGTAAAAATTATAACATATAATTTATACTTTGTTCACCTTCTTAGGATTAAATATATAAATTAGTATTGTCAAAGATTTATAGATTAAATTATTACATGACTACAAAAATTAATAAAATTTCAGAATCTTCTTTATACATTCTCGAAATACTAAGCATAAAATAATTTTCTTAAAAAACTTATAAGAAATAGATCCATCAAATAATTTATGAATTGAATTAACATTAATATTAATTGATATGTGCATCTTAAATATTTTTAAAAATATTAATAATTTTGTAAAATTAATATATAAATATAAATATAGTTTATAAGAGAAATATAACTAATAATATAAAAAAAACAAAAAAAATTATGATGTAAAATTATTATAAAATTAAAAAATATAGTTTAGAATAAGATTAATTACATAAGTTTAAAATATTGATTACATGAGATTATAATAAATTAA
Organism: Cymbidium sinense; assembly: GCA_021442155.1. Lineage (NCBI taxonomy): Eukaryota > Viridiplantae > Streptophyta > Magnoliopsida > Asparagales > Orchidaceae > Cymbidium > Cymbidium sinense. The sequence continues at coordinate 474,617 of JAKCPB010000096.1, forward strand.
AACTTAAATTCATTTTAACATGTGTATATAATATAATTTATTTATATTCATCTGAAAATAATTCTTAATGTGGGAATTATTTTTTAATAATAGGTAATAAATTATTTTGAGGATGGGAAAAATTATAAAATTCTCCATCTAATTAAATAAAGTAAATATTATTATTATTATTTTTATCAAACCACAATCATGCTAGTCTAAGAGTGGGATCATCTTTTTTTTTTTTTTTTTTAATCTAGGAAGAAAGCAATTTGATGAATTTATTGTTGATAAAATTAAAAAAATATTATGATATTATTCAGAATGAGGGCTAGATTATCACCCTCAAAGTATGTAGCATTGACTTTTTTTTACTCATATTTTATATTTTGAAATCTCAAGTTATAGGGCTTCCTTCTTATGTTAGGTCTTCACATCATATTGATGCATTATAAATTTAATGCATTTTGCCTTTCTTTTTAAAATCATAAAATTTAATGTTTGGATTGATATATTAATTTATGTGTGTCTATGTTAGAGAATAAGTCAAAATTAATGAATCAAATATAAAAAAAAATACTAAATATTAATTAATATAAACAAGAAATATAATTAATAAATGAAATTTAAATAAAGCACCATTCATTTATGTTAAACCTTTGTGCCTCTATCCAAAGTTATCTCAATCACAAATGTTCCATAATTACTATTGTTCCCTAATAATATATTTAAATTGATAATTCTCGCTTGTGGATATGCCAACCATTTGATATTTTCAAATCAATAAATTAATATTAAAATGCTTCGTGGAAAAATTCCATTAAATCATGAATAAGAGAGATGCTGTCGTGTTGACTTCGACATTTTTGTTTCGGATAAAGCCTTTAGAATTTCTCAATAATTAAACTCGTTGTATTTTGTGAGCCATTTTTTTGTTTTTCATATAATTTAATATAAAAAAATTATTACAAGTGGAGTCTGTAGCTTCTATATTTATGCACAATTATTATATAATAGTTATAAAATATTATATGTTGCTATGAATATGAATATTATATATTATCATACAGTTAAATATTATATCTTTCGCGTGCTAGAAAACTAATTATGATAGAGTAAAAGTTTACGCCTTAGCCTTGTTGTGAAATCCAAAAGTATTTAAAAGTGAAACAAAAAATTCCAAAATTTTACGTGAAAATATCGAAAGAGGGAAAAAACCAGGCTATCCCAGGTAAAAGCTTTCACTATATATTTATTTTAGTAATTTTCGATAAGGATTACAGAATTGTATATGAGAATGACTCACAATGAGAATCCCAAATCAGAACAATGTCGTATAGTCAGCGTCAGGTTGTATGCGATTGCTAGTGGTAGCGAGATGATGGTGAAAAGCGAAGCAACGACGATGAAAGTCATCATGATGGAAAACGGAGATTAACGGCGGCGAGGATCGGTGGCCGTAAGATGGCAGCGGCCGGCTTGGTAACACGGGATGGTCGACGGCCGTCAGTGGTGGCGATTATGCCGGAGGATTTTCAAGCTTTAGAGCTCTCTCTCTCTCCCTCATATGAGGGAGGTATTATAGATTGGAGGAGTGACGTTTCTGTAAATACATGCAAAATCCGAACCACTCCACTCCATCGAACGGCTCATGATGATTCACTTGATCATATGATTATTTTGTGTATTTGAATGCTCAAATGAAGTCAGAATTATGAGATATTGGGCTCGTTAAATCTGCCTCGTCGAGATGCTCGATTTGACTATAAACACTTCATGTTTGAGAGTTATTTAGGGATTTAACTGACCTCCCAGAGTTTCTAAGGATATTTTAAGTGCTTGATCTCGACCAGTTTCAACTTGGATCGACTTGCTCAAGATTCGTCTTGGTAGAATTTTAAGTGTCATATCGTTGTTCCTATTTTTAGATGACATTATCTAAATCATCCAAAAATATATATATCTTGAAAATAGCAAATTCTTGATGAAATTTGAGAATTATTAACCACATATTTTGAGAGAAACAGTCTTCATATGAGCACAAGATTATGACTACGAAAGCAGTCTGAGAGCGGATGTGAGTAGGTATCGTGAGTCGCGAATTTGAGGTTCTGGATCCATCCGGGCGCTTCCATGAGTGCTCACGGCACCGAAAATACGTAAAGCCTCGATGCCATGGCCGGCCATGAAGCGCGCGCGAACTGTGGCTCAGTGCGTAGCGGGTGGCGTAAGGTGAATGGTCGGGCTGATCCATGAACCCGGCCAGCAAGTCGTCTGTTGGGCTCGAGCGGGTCACCTCATAGACTGGCCAGAAGCAACGACGAGTGGGAGCTGGGTAAACCTGAATGAGGTGAGCAGCTGGGCGGAGGAGGCGAACCCATCTGTATGGCATCTGACGAGCATGCAGAAAACGCATTTTGGCCCGTTTCCACCCATTTTGAGCGATTTTGGACGGTTTTTGATGATTTTTGATATTTTTACCTCTACAATGGGTCTATAAAAACCCCCCTAAGGCCAAGGGAGAAGGCACACTCCTCATATGCTGGAGTGTTCCTCTTCTTCTCAAGAGTCGTTCGGAGGTGGTCGAGCCATGATACATCGTCGTGTCTGATTTTCCCTCGAAAGCGTTCGCTCGTCGGACCGTCCGGGTTCGGAGGATCAATGCTACACGTCGTCTGATTTCTCTCGAAGAGCGGCACTCGTGGTTGTCGAGTTTAAGTCGAGGAAACGATAAAGATGGGTGGCAGCGATGCTCGACGATGGTGGCGACGGCGATGGTCGGCCGGTGATCTACGCAGTGGTGGCGAGATAACCGCGGCAGTGGTGGTGTCGGTGGAATTGCGGTGATGGTCGGCAGCGATGTCGGCAACCGGTAGTGGCAGCGGTGGCTACTGATGGTTGGTGGCCGGGGGTGGTCAGCGGCTACCGCGAGTAGTTAGCGATGGTAATGCGCGTCACAATGGCGCGGATAGCCGGCTCGATAGTAATTATAGCGAAATGCTGGCGATAATTGATGTGTGGCAAACGATGGTGGTTTGGCGAGGTAATCAACAGCAATGGCAGCAATGAAATGGCTGCGCTACGCATCAGTATCAGCGAGATAAGCACGATGATAGTGGTGCCGGCGATGCCGGCGATGGTCGACAACGGTGTCAGCGGCAGTAGCCGGCTATAGTTAAGGCCCGGTGGTCAGCGGCAGCAGCGACAGTAGTCGATAATGAATAGCGTCAGTAGTCAGCGGGGATAACCGGCAACGATAATTAAATGGTCGAAATTACGATGGTTGGCCAGACCATTCTGGCGGTTAGCGGCAAACGGGGTGGCCGCAATAATAAACAAATAATCGATAGTGGATTTAAGCGTCGGTAATCAGCGAGATAATAGCGACGATAATTGACCGCGAAATTACCAATGATAATTCAGCGGTAGCCTAGCGGTGGTTAGCGGTCAGCAGTGGTCAGCAATGATAGCAGCGGTAATCGGCGCAATTAGCGGCAACGTCGAATCAGCGGGATGAAGCGATGATGGTGGTAACCGGTGAAGATGCCGGCGAGTCGGCAGCGATGGCTACAACAGTAGTCAGCGACTCTTCTGATGGTTGCGGCCACAGGGTTCAGCAGCGCAATATGAATGTAATCAGCAGTGGCGGCCAGCGTCGATAGTCAGCGGATAATGGCAACGATAGTCAGCAGCGATGGCCGTGGCAGTGTCTACTGGCGGTGGCAAACGGCGATGAGATTTTAACTCGAGATTTTTTGTCGAGTGTGACTCGATTAACACATGGAAGAGATTGAATTGAATCCTGAGGATTTTGACCCATCCGGGTTGTTTATCGAGTGTTACAGATGGCGTTAACACGTGGAAGAAGTGAAGTCCACCGAGGACCTTTTGACTATCTAGGTTGTTTGTTAGAGTCTTTGCTGACGCGTTAACTATGTGGAAGAGGTTGAATTGAATCGGGAATTTTGACCTATCCAGGTTGTTTGTCGAGGATGTTACGATGGCGTTAACACAATGGAAGAGGTTGAATTGAATCAAATTAAGGATTTTGACCTATCCAGGTTGTTTGTCGAGTGTTACGATAACATGCTATGGAAGAATCGAATTGAATGGATTTTAACTATCGAGGTTATTTGTCGAGTGTTACCGATGGCGTTAACTATGGAAGAGGTCGAATTAAATCTGAGGATTTTGACCTATTCGAGGTTATTTGTCGAGTGTTACCCATGCGTATTGAAAGGTCAGTTGGCCGAGAATTTTGACCTACCAGTTGTTTATGGTACTTGATGGCGTTAAAAGAAGTCGTGGAGATGGCGGAAAACGATGATAGTGGTAACCGGCGAAGATTGCCGGCGATAGTGGACCGGATCAGCCGGTGGCCATTATAGTGGTTTGGCCACGAGGTGCAGCGGCAGCAATGGCAGTGTCGATAATTAGTGGCAGCGTCGGTAATCAGCGGGATAGCCGCATGATAACGTGAATGGATCTAAGCAATGGTTAGAATGTAATGGCGGTTAGCGGCGGCGAAATTAGTGCAGCAATATACCAACATCGATAATTGGATTTAAGCGTCAGTAGTCAGCGGGGATAGCCGGCAACGATAGTGGTAATAAAACGAAATTACAGCGATAGTGTAGCGGTAGCCGTAGCAGTGGTTAGCGCAGTGGTAACAGCGATACTTAGCGGCAAATAGTCAACGTGTGGCAGCCAGCGTCGATAGTGGCGAGATGAGCGATGATGGTGGTAGCCGGTGATGCCGGCGAATTCGGCGATGCTGCAGTAGTGTGGCGGACTCTTCATGGTTGGCGGCCGACGGGGGTGGTCGGCAGCGGCAACTAGCGAATATAGTCGACGGTGGCGACTAGCGTCGATAGTCGGCGGGATGACCGGCGACGATGGTGGCAGCGATGGCCGGATGATAGTCTAGCGGTGGCAAACGGCTGAGGATTTTGAACTATCCGAGATTTTTTGAGTGTGACTTCGATGGCGTTAACATGGAAGAGAATTGAATTAATCCGGAGGATTTTGACCATCCAGGTTGTTTATCGAGTGTTACCGATGGCGTTAACCTGTGTGGAAGAGGCCGTGAGAAGTCCACCGAGGACCTTTTGACCTATCATAGGTTGTTTGTTAGAGTCTTTGCTCGATGACGTTAACCTATGTGGAAGAGGTTGAATTATCGAATTTTTTGACTATCCAGGTTGTTTGTCAGGATGTTTGCGATGGCGTATGGAAGAGGTTGAATTGAATCGCTAGGATTTTTTACCTATCAGGGTTGTTTGTCGAGTGTTACCCAGACATTAACGTATGGAAGAGGTCGAATTGAATCAGGATTTTAACCTATCGAGGTTATTTGTCAGTGTTAGATGGCGTTAACTGTATGGAAGAGGAATTAATTCATCTCGAGGATTTTGACCTATTCGAGGTTATTTGTCAGGGTGTTACCCGATGACGTTAACCTGTATTGAAGAGGTCGAATTGAATTCGCTGAGAATTTTTGACCTATTCGAGGTTGTTTGTCAAGGTGTTACTTGATGACGTTAACCTATGTGGAAGAGGTCGTGGGAAGTCCACCAAGGACCTTTTGACCTATCTTAGGTTGTTTGTCATAGTCTTTGCTCGATGATGTTAACCTGTATGGAAGAGGTCGAATCAAAACATTCGTTTGTGGTTGTAGCAAAGTTGCTCTTTAACGGTCTTGTTTTTCCATGAGTATGATTGGAAAATCATAATTTACAAAGTATATCTCTTCTCAATGTTGAAATATCCTCCAACTTTGACTTGTTTCTTGGGATGGTAATCGATTAGATGCTTAACATGGGTGATCTTACGAGATTAAGAGTTGCTCGGTTTTCGATAAAATCGAAGGAGCGAAGTTTGATGAATCTTCATTCTTCTGCGCTCCTTAAAAGCTTGAAATGCTCCACCTCATGGTGGTTTTGATCTTGTTGGAAAACTTGGTCGTCATACAAAATGAAATAATGGGAATCAGTTTCCATGACATAAGCATGCGTCTAGAAAACCATTCGGTAGAGAAAAAGTTTACGCCTTAGCCTTGTTGTGAAATCTAGCACACATGCAGGTATTTAAAGATTGAACAAGAAATTTCCAGAATTTTTACATGAAAAATCTCAAAAAGAGGGAAAAAACCACGGGGCCTAGTCCAGTAAAAAACTTTCACTATATATTTATTTTGTAGTACAAGTTTTCCCGATAACGGGATTACATAATTGTATATGAGAAGAGTACAATGAGAATAAAATCGACAACAATGATATATACATCCATGTTATGATTTGATGGTAGCAGATGATGGTGAATAGCGGGGGACAACCACTGACGATGAAGGTCGTCATGATGGAGTCCGATGGAGATTGATGACTGCGAGGATCAGCGGTGGCGGTGCGGGTTGGTTGGTAGCAACGGGATGTCGGCTCAGTGGTGACACGATTATGCACGGAGGATTTTCAAGCTTTAGAGCTCTTCTCTCATGCTTGGCCTCCCTATGAGGGCGAGGTATTTATAGATTGGAGGTACATCTCGTAAATACATGCAAAATCGAACCACTCCTCTCCATGGATGCCATGATGATTCCATTGATCATATGATGTATTTTGTGTATTGAATGCTCAAATGAAGTCGATTATGAGATCTTGGGCTCGTTAGATCGACTTGTCGAGATGCTCGATTTTATAAACACTTTATGTTTGAGAGTTATTTAGGGATTTAACGACATCCGGTGTTGCGATGATATTTTAAGTCTTGATCACCGCCGGTTTCTTGGATCGCTTGCTTTTGGCATCAAGATTCGTGCTTCGACTAGTAGTATTTTAAGGGTCATATCAATATTAATACACAATAGTTTATAATCAATACATAATAATTATATATTAACTGAACGCCACATGATACTATATTATTGAGGTCTATAAGTAAAACTATAGCAGAACTCCACACATAATAATCTCTCTTTAATATAAAATATTTAAGAAAAGAAATAAATATTTTTACCTAAATTATTTACTACAAATAAATAATTATGAAAAAAAAGTTATTATTAAGCGAATTAATTAATTTAAATTAAAAATTACGTAAAATCTCTTACAAAATACAGTATTATCTACGAGAGTCAACCATGACACCCTAGTCGAAAAAAATTATTTATTAAAAAAATTACATCAGTTATCATTATTTAATTTTAATTAATGTGACAATTAGTTTTGAGATTAATGCAATTTTCTAACATAAAAATTTAAGATATTTCATCGTTGGGCTAGAGGCAAGTCAATGTATCATTAGTTGAAAGTTTAAACGAGTCGTCTCACTAATCATGATTAACGACAATTACCTAATTAAATATAATAATACATTAATTGTTTCTGGGCCCCACTTGGCCATCGTGTCCCTAGCGCGTGGTTTCCACCTCAGGCCAAAGCGGGTCCCACCAATAACAACAGTAGGTGTCGGTGTGGGTTCTTGTCAAATTGGTGACGTAATTTTTCCCTTGAACAGTGTAGAAAGCGACGCGTAAGCTTTTGTTCCTGCGGAATTCAATTTTATCTTATATTTTGTATGCTTTATTAAACCTGAAAATTATTGGGGAATATTATAGGTGCAACGTTGATTGGATATGGCCACACCAACTATTTTTCTTTAAAAAATATTTATTTATTTATTTTAACTCTAAGATTGTTGAGCTCTTGATAAGCTTCTTCAATATTTTTTTTAACGGGGTGTCAATCAGAGTCTCACCTATTTTATGACATGTTACTCTTAATATGATTAATTTCAAAAGACCTAGCAGCAATTTAATCATATATTTTGGTCCTACTTATTTTCTCCTCATCCATTTACAATGAGAAATCGAGCAATTTGGAAAGTTCTTTAAATGCTTGCCAACTGAGCTAAGGGCAATTGGTGATTCTTCAACATTTGGGATAACCTTCTGCTTGCAATATAATCGCAGTTGTATAATATGTAGCATTTGATAAATTATATATATAATCATTGTTATCTATTGTTTAATCAAAAGCTTATCAAGAGCATAAAAATAAATTGTTATTTAATAATAATATAATTATTTTATATTAATATGTAGTTTTTTTTCACTTCAAAAATTAATTATAATAATAAAAATATAAGTATATTGAAAATATTATGTAAATAGGTAGATGAATATATAAAGAATATATTTTTTGATATGCCATTATAAAATTTATTTGATTAAATATGAATCTCAATATAATATTTGAAGAAGAAATTTTTAAAATTTAAATTCAATAGCATCCAAATTCTAATTTCATTAACCTTATAATCGACGAGATGAATTCAATAATACAAAAAAAAGTGTTAGACTAACAATAAGTCGGACCAAATGATCTCAAAATCTCATGTATTTAAAGTCGAAACAAGTATTTCGACGAGTGGAATTTAACGAATTTAAAAATACTCAATTTTGAGGTTATTAAATCACTTAAATATTGAAAAAAAATAACTTATGATTAAAGGATTTAATATGAGTTGCTCAATTGAGTGTTTTGAAAATTTTGGCCATAAGTTTCAAAATGCCACCCAAGAAAACTATAAATAAACTATCACCCAATTTTTATTGCTAGATTGTCATAGTCCGGATTCAACATTTGATTACTACTTCTTAAACATTCTTCACTATAGTCATAGGAGATCAAGCTAGATTCAATTAAATGTTGATTATCGCCTAAAATCAATAAGAAACTTCATAATTACATTAGAAAAAAAAAATACAAAAAAAAATTGAATTTAAATAATAGAATAGTTACCTTAATTTAATTAATTCATCACCAAATTAAATGCTAGAAAATTTTTTTCTCAGGATGTTCTAATAAGAAAATGATCATGATAGATTTCAAAATCTTTACATTTATTTTAAAATAAACATGATATTAATTACTTATATATTATTCTTATTTTTAAATATTTTAAAAAAATGTTAAAGTTTATTTTACTTAAAATTCTAATGAAAATATTCGAATTATTTTTTAAAAGAATTTTTTCTCTCTCTATCTGTCTGTCTATCGATCTGTCTATTTTCTTTTCAATCTTCTCCTCTAGATTTGGTTTCATCTGAATGAAATTCTCTAAACAAATTCTTCCTGTACCTTACTTCTCCTTTCATACCCTGTCAACAATTAAAAACTTTTTTTATTAAGTATAAAATAGTGTTCGGTGGAAGAGGATTGTGCCTGATTTAGAGAGGCATTATTAACTAAAACCAATAGTTGAATGGCAGTTGTCCGGTTGAGTCATAAAAGCATTTATATCATAAGTTTAGTTTTGGGTGTCTCTATTATTGGTCGTTGAAACGTGATTTATTTATTTATTTATTTTGGTTGTCGTTTTTGAAATTTAGGAGCTTTCCCCATTTCAATGGAATATTTCCATCGTTGTGGTGAGGCTTCAAGTATTTGTTCATGAAGCCTTATAACATTTCTTTCAAGTATGTTAATTACTTCTTGTCTAAAGAACTGTTTGATTGTCCGCATTTATAATATAAAGTAAATTAAATACAGTGTATTTGAATTATTTTAATCTATTTGGCAAAATAAATATAATGTAAAGTATTTTCTGAGATTATCGGAGGCAGTGACGTTCGAAGACCGGCGGCGATAGCAGCTGGCGGTGATCGGCGATCTTCATTTAAACGATTATATTGTACTTTAAACAGCATTTTTCCTTAATATGAATATCCCATACATAGAAATTCGTTTGCTTAATTCAACCATTTTGTCCATTCATTTAAACGATTTTCAAGATTAATTCATGGTACTGTAGAACTGAGCTTTAAGGACTATTGATCCTCTAATTAAGTGATTTTTATCCTTTTAATATCAATAAGTATAATAAATAAAATAATTTATAGTTCAGACTTATCAACCTTTTAATATTTTTGATACATATTATGAGCGTATTCCTCACATACTCATAATATTTAGTTCATTTATTTTCTTATTATTAATGTAGCTTTTTTTATCCCACCAAAAAAAGATCATCTGTCAGCTTTCAAAGTAATTTAATTAATTTATTTTAAATATTATAGTCTTTTAAGCAAACAAAATAAAATATTTCATTGGATTTAAATTATATATAAATAAATGTTGAAAAATATAATTCAAAAAATTTATATTATATTATATTATATTATTAAAGAGCATATTTTTGAATACAAGCAATAAAAAAATACAAATAAATTTGATGTACATAACAGATTGTCACTTGGGCAAGCTATTGCATTGAGCCAAAATTAGAGGTACTCGTAATTTTAACGCCGGCGAGACGGAAGCGGAGGACCAGGGTATCAATGCACCTGCAGCACACCGCACCGCGGTCGGGAGCCGTCATCGAAACACGCGGGTTCGTATGCAAAGCAGAAGTCCATTTTTTCGCCTTCAGGCTTTTTTGCTCTACTTTTTCTCCCACTTCCTTGTCCTCTCTCTCTCTCTCTCTCTCTCTCTCTCTCTGAGATTAGCTCGCCGTAATGTTTGAAGGGAGCTGACGTGTGGGTTGCGTTTCCCAGCTAGGTTTGGGCACCGGAGCTAGGGACTGATGTCTGTATTATCTTTCCTCTGCTGCGGAGACTCTTCCGACCGGTGGGTTTTGGGGTTCTTCTTTTGATATTTTTTGACTCTGGTTGTTATTGGTGATTGGAATGGTGATGAGAGCGAGGGCTTTTGTCGCAGGAGAGAGGGGAGGAAGTCGAACACATGGAGGATTTTTTCCCTCAAGGAGCTGCATGCGGCCACGAACAACTTCAATTACGACAACAAACTAGGTGAAGGGGGATTTGGGAGCGTTTACTGGGGTCAACTCTGGGATGGATCTCAGGTAAATGCCTTTCTCTGAATTTTCGCTCTGGGAATTTCTTATTAGGTTTTAATCTAAGCTTCATTTAAAATGGGTTTTAAACTTCGAATCATTGATTTGGTTTTCTTTCTTTGAGTTTTGAGAAAGCAACCCAAAGGAAGGGAATGATTAGGTTTAGTTATGCTGTAGATCGCTGGTTTGATTGATCAATGGGCATCGCTTGCTTTGTGCATTAATTCCAAAGTTAACCTGCTTGTTAACTTCTAGGTTGAATTATCAAGGGAATATTCACCTTTAGAACAATTATGAGCTTGTTATCAGTCAACATGCTTATTAGTTATGAAATACTGTTTTCGGCCGTCCTCTCTTACTTTCTTACTGCTGATCTGCATTGGCCTGAATTTTTTCTTCTGCGAAGGATTTCATAAATTTAAAATAATAATAACAAGGATTACTAACATAAGAACAGAATGTATTGTTAGGGCAGCGATACGGTGCAGGAGTGCATGAGACTAAATTACTTCAACATGGCATCGACCTTTAGCCTTCTTTACCTATTTAGATTATTTTGTTAGAATTATTTGTGGGGGGGTGGGGGGGCAGGGAGCCTCCTTCCTAGGGATTTTTTAGTAATGTATTAAGGAAGAGTGCTACGGTCATAATTCTTAATTTTTGCAGTTGAATGTCTGGTTAAGTGTGTTCTTAGGTAGTGAAAGATAATTTATCAATATTTTCTGTTTAGGTACCGAAAGATCATTTATCAATACCCTTGGATTAACAGTTGTGTTTTAGCCTGTTCTTGGGCTCCTAAACCAATATGTTACTATTATTTTTCTATATTTGTTGATGTTGAAACTATGAATCAGGCATGAAGGAATTTGGGCAAACATTTGGCACTTATTTGGGGATGTGGATGGCTAGATGCTTGAGAAATGAAATGATATGGAATGATTTTTATTTTCCTTACTGGTTACTTTTTTCTGAGTGTCATTCAAAAGGGCCAACCTCTTAACAAATTGTTATTGGGTAAAGTACCAAAGCATCTCTCTACATACTTTTGTGGTGGAATTATGCTGAGAGCGGATTGACTTCCTCTAAATTAGAAAGCTACTATTGCTATTTTGCTTTTAAATAGTTGTATTTTTTTCATTTTAGGAAATTATATGATAAACACTAATACGCTACATTTTGTGAATTAATGAGTGATTCACAATGAGATATCACTAAAGATTGAATAGAAGTATAATTAAATGACACCTATGTGTTTGTGATATATGCGCATATTATATGCATAGTTTAATACATATAGTGATACATGCATTTGCCAATATATGCATTTCATACCTGCATAATAAATGCATTATATATATATATATATATATGTTGCGCAAGGAATATTCCTCGAGTAAGAGAATTGATGTCTGCAGAGGTCATACACAAGAAAAGAGTTTGAGAAATACTAGGATTTTTATGTGGAAAATTCAAGAAGAGAAAAATCACGGTGTCTAGCCCATTTAAAAATAATTTTACTATATCAGTATTTGCTACAATTATTATCCTGTCTTTAAGTTGGAGAATGATAGCTTACAAGAGTAAGTTTTGAGAGAAGCTTATGATCAAGAATGGCTTTGGATAGACTGACAACAATCGATGATGCGGCGGCCGATCCGACGATGGTGATTGGTGTGGTGGTCCGTCGCGGCGAGCGACGACGACCGATGTGACCATGTGTGATACAGTCCGAGCTCAAAATCCAAATTTGTGATACGTGATAAATGCGAACGGAGTTGAGATGCACCAAATATCGCCGAAATCAGTCGAAATAATCTCCGATTGACGAACGGACTTCGCTATCATCGTAATGCCGAAATTGACAATATAAATATCGCACACCCAACGATCAATCGATCGATCGAATGATTATCGGCCACACATATATCGGATCGACTTTGCGATGCCCAAACGACTTCGCTCGTAAAATAATTAATGCCGTTCAAACGCCGAAATCATCAAATGAGATCGTTTCGCTTTCAGACAGTATGTGCAAATGAAATGACGGAAGTGACAACATACAAATCGGGTGAAATACACGCCGCCAAAATCCTTGAAATGATGACACGAACGACGCGCTTATGTCGTAACGAAACTCCGGTAATATAAATATACAACCTGATGATCAATCGATCGATCGAAGCGCCAACGCCGCATCATGGCGTCGAGGCCGGTTTAAACCAAACGACCTCCGGTTTCGCGAGATTGATCGGCCAAAACGAAATTTATCAGAAAACTGCTCGCACTCAATTCGTGCTGCGAAAATCGAATGGTCGGAAATGATAATCGCGATTTTGGTAAATTTATTGATTGACGACTAACCAAAATAACCGATCAAGCTGCGTTCGAAATATTGGAATAACATTGAATCAATATATATATCAACCCTATATTGAGGTCGGCGTAAAGTTCATATTAAAATTGATTAAGCAAAAAAGAAATATTATTAAAAATCCTAATTTAATCCTAACTAACCTAAATCCCTAAAACCGACCCATAGGGATAAATAACCTAAAACCGACCGGCTCTAATCCCTCACTCGACCCGATTCACGCTCCCTTCTACCGCTCGGCCTCCCCTTTGTTCGATCTCCCCCATCACGCAAGCCCTCTTCCGTTCGTTTGGCTTCGATCTCCCCTTCACAGAAGCTCCTCAACTGCACGCCGACCCCTCCTCTTCAACCGTTCTCGCTCGATCTCCTCCTCCAACTGTTCCTCCTTTCTTTCACGACTATTTCTTCCCTCAACCGAAAGGAGGGCGTCTTCTTCTTCCATTTCTCTTGTCCACAAAGCTGTTTTCTTCTCGTCTAAACCTCACGCAAGATAATCCTTTTTCTCTTATTCTTCTCCATTTCTCCTAAACTGAAAATCATTTTCCTCATCTTTCCTAAACTGAAAATCCCCTTCTACTTCCCCCATTTCTTCTAAACCAAAAATCTTTTTCCATTTCCCTTATTCCTCCCTAACTGAAAATCCCTTTCCATTTCCCTTATTCCTTTCAATCCGAAAATCTTTTTTTTTATTTTTCTTATTCCTCCCAATCCGAAAATAATTTTTTTTTATTTCCCTTGTTCCTCTTAAATCGAAAATCCCTTTCTATTTCCCTTATTTCCTCCAAAACCGAAAATCCCTCTTCTCCCCTTTCCCTCATTCCCTTTTACTGAATCCTCCCTTAGCCGACCTCCTTTCTTTCTACAAGCGAGGGTAGCCGAGAGGCAACTCTGTCATTAGGTGGGTTCCTCTCGGTATACCTCCTCGCTTCCTCATCCAATCAAGCGCATAGTCGCTGAATTACTCTTCCAATTTCTTTTGTCGTAGTTGGAGAGAAACACCGTCATCAGACGTGTTCTTCTCTTGGTTTCCGGCATCTCCCTCCCCGTCTCCCTTAGCTTTGGTGAATGTGCAATATATTTGAGTTTGAATGTGTAAAAAAGGAAATATTATGTGTATGGATTGTATAATATGTGTTTCTTTACAGGTTTGAAGGTCTCATCTTGCTCATCAGGGCGTGACGAGATGAAAATCGATCGAGGTGTTGCAAAACACCAACCGTCATACTCATCAGGGCGTGACGGGAAGACCTCCAAAATTATTTGATGTCGTTACTTTAGTCGAAATGTTACCGAAATTTCGTCGAATTTTTGGACTTAGAAAATAAAAAAAAGGAGATAATCAAAGAATTTAAATGGAATTAAATAAAAGACCTAAATTGAAATTTTGATCATAACAGATGTGAGGTTATAAAGGCATAAAATAAATACAAGTGCACATGTTAAATTTGAAAGGAGGACTTATAAGAATGAAATTGAATGAACATTTGAAACAATTTGGAAGCTCAATTTTCTTCATGGACAATTAGAGTTTTGAAAGGTTTTGAAAAATTCAAATGACAATAAGAGTCATTATAGCCTCTAACTTGTGGAAATGAAAAAAGGAATATAAAGTTCACATCCGATACTCACAATGATTTTAAAGTTCAATGATTTCATTGACTATTTTATTTGTAAGAAAATTAATTCTTGGAGGCTTGTTAATCCTTTTTCGAGCGATCTTTTAAGTGAGCTCTTAATTTTTCTAAGTTGTGCTTTTAGTTCTAAGAGTTGCAAAGTATCATTTTTTTTAGAAGGCCTTTTAAACCTTATATAAAGCTTTTTCCTCTATGAACTAAACACTGGTAATCATACACTTGACATGATAAACAAGAACGTCTATACTGAAGCTTAAATATCTAATTTTCTAGTTTCAACAAAAGAGAACATCAAGCAACTAAAAGTGAATTCATTCATTTAGTTTACTACCAAATGAATGTTTGAGCCTATTGCTTTATAGGTTGGAATAAATGAAGATATTCAAATTAAATGCAAGTGAAGCTTGAAGAGTCTAATAATAAAATCACGAGAGACTAATGATAAATCTGAAGTTAGCTTCTTTTAAATAAACATGAAACTTGATGTGGAATCGGGGAATAATCTATATTGGATTCGAAGTCTTTTTGTATGAACAAAACTTCTCTTTGGATATTCAAAGTGTTAAATTTATGAACAAGTAATCAATGTGAATAATACAATTGAATAATCGCATTTGATGTCAAAAGAAAATAAGGATTTCAATTGAATACCAAAGGACAAATGATTGGTGATAAATTCAAATGTTTAATTTCAGATTGAAAATAAAAGTGTGTAAGTAATTTGGTAGCTTTCTTACAAGCACAAATTCAATTAGATAACTCATGAGCAATCATGAATGTGACCTTTAAAATGATCATTTGGATCTTGTATTTGAAGTCAAAATTAACGGTAATCAAATAAAATTCACAAAGAACAAGTAAGAGTGCTATATTAAATTCATGTATGCGAAATGTCTATTAGATGAAATTATCTAGTAAATACCATGCGCCCTGAATCTTAAGTGTTTAAGGATCTTTGGCGGGTTCTTAGATTTGATCTTGGGATCGGTCGTTATAACACCTAAAAATTCAATAATATCTTATAAGAAATTCAATTTAGTGAAATATCGTAAAGTTAATTAAACGTATACGTAGATATATTATATTATTAAACTAATAGAGTGAGATCTTAAACATACACACGATGATGGCTGTTGAATGGTGATTTCCGAGGGAATACTTCCATCACAATGTGATTATAATTTCAAATTAAATTAATCAATCAAAAGCTTAAATGAAATTGATCATTAAAAGTTTAAAGCAAAACTCAATCTATCCACCTTATATTTATTTGAGGTGAGAAATTAAGAAAACTCTACCATGAAATGAGTCGATAATGAATCGTGTTTTCTTATGTTACTCTCAATCAATCTCACGCTAAAGGATGTGGCGTGTCCTCTCGAATGTGTGGCTTGGCAGGTTCTGAGATGATGTAGTTATGTGAGTCCTCGATCGGGTGGTTTGGCCAAGAAGACTCATTATATTACGATCGATCATCAGTATGCTCTCCGATGACTCATTTGAGTTAATCATGGGGTATATTTGATGGCAAAAGCTGTCACTAAGGTAGATTTAAGTCTCTTAGACAAACACCATGCGCTGAAATTTCTTGGGACGTAACTTCGTTGTTCTTGATAAGGATTCTTCGATCAGTTGGGTTGACCCTCGACTAAGTAGGACACGGCGGCGGGATGGAACATGAGATCTAGATCGGTCGTCATTCCCCAACCATCCGCTTTAAGCTAACAATGATGAATTTCATAAATTCCAAATTCTAAATTTTAAAACTCCATATGCTGCTACTATACGCTACGCATTTAACAATCTAACAGTAGCCTCGAAAGTTTTCTCGGCGTTGAGGGTATGCTTATAGAGCTGCTTTATAGGAAACCTAGAATCAGATCTAAAGTACTCGCAAAATGAGGGCGAAATCTCTGGGTAGTGTCTTATCTACTATTCCATCTGCTTTCTGAAAATTACACCGACGCTTAAAATCACACTCTCTTCAATTTGTCGAGAGGTCGGTGGCGAATTTTTGGAGCCCACACCGACGATGGTGGTCCAATGGTGACCCGATGATAGTGGCTAGACGATGGTCCGACGGTGGTGGCCAACGGTAATCCGACGATGGCGGTGGTGACTAGTCGCGGTAGTCGGTGTACGGGCGATGGCGGCAACCATCAATGATCGCGATGTGGCTAACGTGTCGGTGATTGCTGATGGTGACCAGTGATGACCAACAACAGTGGTCGGCGGTGGTCCAAAAAACGATCGGCGGTAACGCGGTGTGTCGTGGCGGCGACGTGGTGACCAACAATGGTGGTAGCGGTGATCCGGCAAAGCGGTGGTGATCGGTGGTAGCGGCAGCGGTGATCCGGCGTTCAGCAGCGCATGGCGATGAGTGATGGCCTCTGAATGGCTGGTGATCCGTGGCTTCAGGCGGTGGCGATTATATTTTGAGATTCTTCAAGTATTAGAGCTCTCTCTCCTCTTCAGCTTAGGTCTCCCCCATGTGAAGAATATTTATAAATTATGGAAGTGACATTTTTTGTAAATACAGACAAAATCTGAACCACGCCATCAGACAGCTCAAAATGATCCTCCTGATCATCTGATGAATTTTAAGTATTTGAATGCTCTAATAAAGTCAGAATTAAGGGATCTTAGGCTTGTTAGATTCGGCTCGTCAAGACGCTCGATTTGACTATAAACATTCCATATTTAGAAGTTATTTATGGATTCAAATGATATTCCAAAGTTTTCAATTATATTTTAAGTACTTGATCTGGGCTTTTTCTAGACTCAGGATTAGATTGCTTTTGATCTAATCGATGTATTTTATAGCAGCTCTATGATGATCAAAAGAGAATTTAAAAGATTAAGATTTTGATTTTAAGTGATGTTCAATAACACATACATCAAGATTCGTGCTTTTACTAGGAGATTTTTCAATGATATATCATAAGAGAGGGTAGTATGATATATGGTTCTTAAACTTCGTGGTGTACCAGTATCTACATTAGATGAAACAATTAGGCATACACTTAAATTGCAAAACTTGAATAGCACAACAATGCGAATGAGGATCCAAGGCAAAGGATGGTGGAAAGTAACAACATATAACTTGGTCATGTTCTAGCTTCTAATATTGTTATGATAAAAATACAATGTTGAAACTTTATGCTATTAAAATATATAAAAGCCCATGTTTGTCTGCTTGCTTCAACAATTATGGCTAAGAAGAATAATAGGGTGGCCCAATAGCAATGGTTCAGTTACCTCCGTTGTGACTTTGAGGCCATGTGTTCTTTATGGAAACAATTTCTCTGCAATGCATGCTTAAGACTATATATTAACAACCCTCTCCAAACCTTATATTTCGGTTATGCTTTTTGCACTATCATAGTTTAATAAGGTTCAAGGGCGGGTGATTTTCACGATGCCTCTAGGTGATTGAGTGGGTTCTAAATGCACGGTATTTGCTTTTCTTTATAAGTTTCTGTTTGAGTGAGAGTGATGGTCGATGTGGAGAGCATAAGAGAAATTGTTAAGACACATGAGATAGGTTTAGTTCCAAACAAGTTAGTTGAAAATTATATCGGTGCAAAAATTTTGATTGGTTCAGCATCACTTATAAGTTTAAGCTTTTTGGTTGAATTTGAGCTTGATGATATGTCGGGTACAATTCCCCCCACCTTCATAAACCTCTCTTAACATTTAACGATGAATTGTCTTGGGTTTT
The DNA here is from genome assembly GCA_021442155.1 of Cymbidium sinense. Classification (NCBI taxonomy): domain Eukaryota; kingdom Viridiplantae; phylum Streptophyta; class Magnoliopsida; order Asparagales; family Orchidaceae; genus Cymbidium; species Cymbidium sinense. The sequence continues at coordinate 493,173 of JAKCPB010000096.1, forward strand.
AACATTTATCAATGATTTGGCATTACTACAGGCTGGCTTCCACTTATGCGAGATAATTTGAGCAAAGCACAGATCAACATTTTGGCAGCTAGGCCACAACAGTTTATGATATATAGAATATTTGAATTTAATTGCTAATAAATTTTCCTCATTTTTTTGTTTTGAAGTTGCTCAATCCAAAATTGGCTGGACGCTGGAGAAATATATATACAAAACGGTTCCCTTCCTATTAAAAGTTTCAAAATCTACTTTCATGACATGATTACATGGTGTCTCCTTGGTTCAAAGACATGAGCATCCAATAGGAAGGAAAATGAGATAAGAACATAAGCAAGTAGTAGAAATAGAGAGCAGACGATGTAGAAACACTAGCCTTACGTTTTTTGCTTTAAGATAATAAAATGCACTATCACAGCCATCCAGCCTACTCATCACCACCCATGAAAACAATAGAATAAAGAATGGGACGCTATTGAAAATGACTTATGATCAGACTTATGTGTTCTTTCCTATGGTGATGCCATTCGGTGTTGCTGTGCTTTTTGATGTTTCTGTTGGTCTTATCATAGAATTCATCTGTGATAATACTGCTGTTTTTTTAAAAGAACGTTGAGTTGTAATGTTCTTAAATGTTTGAACCCTTTTGGAGCATTTTGACAGTACCAATGGAATATTGGTATAGTATGCGTTTATATGCAATATATCTATATGATACTCTCTCTCTCTCTCTCTCTCATCACACAAACAGTTATATGTAAGACGTGCAAATGAATCTTATTCAGCATGCCTGTGCTTTTATTTATACTTGATAGACTCATACTTGAAGATATATCTCTAGGGCAGGCATATCTTTTGTTTTTGCATGGAGCACTGACATATTTTTCTTTTAGGTTTTTGCTTTTTTATCCTTTTTATCTTTTGTTTTTGCATGGAGCACTGACATATTTTATTTATACTTGAAAGACTCATACTTGAAGATATATCTCTAGGGCAGGCATATCTTTTGTTTTTGCATGGAGCACTGACATATTTTTCTTTTAGGTTTTTGCTTTTTTATCCTTTTGATGCTTTCACTTCTCATATAAAGTCTTGCTCCTATTGATTGAATTTGGTGCTGCCTTTTATGTTTCACACAGATTGCTGTTAAGAGGTTAAAAGTATGGAGTAACAAGGCTGAATTGGAGTTTGCCGTTGAGGTGGAGGTCTTGGGAAGAGTGAGACACAAAAACCTTCTTAGCTTGCGCGGATATTGCGCCGAAGGACAAGAGCGCTTAATAGTCTATCACTTCATGCCTAATTTAAGTTTACTGTCACATCTTCACGGACAGCATTCAGCCGAATGTCTTCTTGACTGGAGCAGAAGAATGAATATTGCTATAGGATCAGCTGAGGGCATTGCGTAAGCCTTTGAACCATTTTAAAGTCCAAACTCTTCCCTTCTAACGTATCACTTTCTTCTTCCACCTGTGATCACTGATTTCCTCCTTGTTCCTGTTTTGCAGTTATCTTCACCACCATGGCACGCCTCATATCATCCACAGGGACATCAAAGCAAGCAATGTACTTCTAGATTCCAGTTTCCAGGCAAAGGTCGCAGATTTCGGATTTGCGAAGCTAATTCCCGATGGTGCAACTCATGTTACCACAAGAGTGAAGGGTACTCTTGGCTATCTTGCACCTGAATACGCCATGTTTGGTAAGGCTTCCGAGAGCTGTGATGTTTATAGTTTTGGAATACTACTACTTGAGCTCGCTAGTGGACGAAAACCACTGGAGAAGTTGAGCCCAACCGTGAAGAGATCTATCACTGACTGGGCACTCCCGCTAGTTAGAGAGAAGAGGTTCAATGAAATGGCAGACCCCAAGCTCAATGGCAACTTTGTGGAAGCTGAATTGAAGAGGATGGTACTGGTTGCACTAGTTTGTGCTCATGGCACGCCTGAGAAGAGGCCTACAATGCTGGAAGCGGTGGGCTTACTGAAAGGGGAATTGAAGGAGAAACTGGCAAATCTGGAGAGCGATGATATGTTCCAGCCAGAACTCATCAGAAAAAGTCGAGGTTTTTCGCTCGCAGCTGACCGTTCTGATAGTGTTTGTGAGGAGAAAGATTCAAAAGCAGATGTGAAACAAGATGCTGATCAAATTTCTGAAGTAGCAGAAACAAGGTGAGTTCTGCTTAGTACATATGTTTGGAGAAGAAATGTGCTTGTGGATAATTTCACATGGTTGTGTTTTTTCCTCAAGGGAAGCTTTTTTTTTTTTTTTGCGCTGTGGTGCTGATAGGAAGTAGTTTAATTTAAGGACTCTTTGGAGTTGTTTGTACATCTTTCTTTTAAGTTTCTCGGAATGGATGCTGTAATATCTCTGGAAATATATTGGCGAACTTATTTCTATTTATGCCTTTTTGTCAGCTACTATTCTGCAAGAACATAAAAATGTTTTTTTTTTTTATTTAATTCCTTTGGTTTTGGCTTTCTTGTGTTTGAATGAGGATGGCTGTTACTTTTGTGTGTATGATGTTGTTGACCTTCATATATATCACATGAGTCGAATCGAGTTTATAAGATGAATTCGATCGACTTCGGATGCTTCAGAGCACAAATCGGAATATACTAGACATCGTAGAAATAAGTTGAAACGATATTCGATCGACGAACGGACTTCACCTTTGCATTCAAAACGTCGAAATTGGTCAGAATATAAATATTGCATAATCTAATTATCAAGCGATTGAGCTGTCAATGTGTCGACACGTATATTGGGAAAGGGAAACTGCGATGGTGTTCAAACGACCTTTGTTCATAAAATTGGTTGCGTTGTTAATTTTGAAATGTCGAAACCTGCTAAATGAGATTGTCCACGCTCAATTCAGATGAGTCTACACGAATGTCGAATGTTCGAAAGTGATAGTGTGTAAATCGAGGTTGAAATATACTCAACGTGCAAAATCGGTAAACAATCTCGATCATACATATTTCGTTCGCGTTGAAACATGAAATTGATCGAATATAAAATATCCCAATGATCAATTGATCGCGTCGACGTCGTCGACGCGATATCGAGATCGTGAGTTACGGCGATGCAGACGCCATTCGTAAATTGATTGTGTCGTTGGTTGAAATGTCGAAATTTATCAGTGACTATTCACATTTAATTGAATCGTCATGCGAATGTCGGCGATTACGGCAAGCATTTTAAAGTTGAAATCGATTCGACCAAACCAAACGGCCTCGAAATGGCGCGTCGTTGCATCCGAAAGATCAGAATAACTTATATTTGATACATATATTAATTATGTGACTTTGTCGGTGTAAAATTTACATTAAGATTGATTAGACACTTAAAAAATTAATGAAAAAGCATTTTTATACCTAAATCCCTAACGGACCAATCTCACTACCCGTTCGGCCTAATCCGCTCCACCACGGGCTCGACCCCCTCCGCTCGGTTCTCCCCCTTCGCACGCACGCTCCACGCAAGACACGCGAGCCCTCTTCCTTTCGGGCGATCCGATCCCGAGAGCAACCCGCACGCGAAGCTCCTCCCCCTTTCGTTCGATTTCCCCACAACCATTCCTGCTCGGCTCTCCCCCTTCAACCGCACGAACTACTCCCGCTCTTGGCCAATCCTCCTTCAAAATCAAATGGTTCCCTCACCTTCTAGGGCTCTTCCTCTCGATTTCTCTCAACCCTAAGGATCGAACTGCAAGCAAGCCGTAAGTCCTCGCTTTCCTCATTTTCCCCTGGCCGAAAATCCTCCTCCTTCCCTCGTTGTTCCCTTGGCCAAAAATCTTCCTACTCCCCTCATTTCCCTTGGATGAAAATCCCTCTTCCTCCTCTTTCTCTCATTTTCCCTCATTTTCCCTTGGCCGAAAATCACTCTTCCTCCTCCTCCTCTCATTTTCCCTTGGCCGAAAATCCTTCCTCCTCTTTCTCTCATTCCCTTGGCTGAATTCCTCCTAGCCGAACTTCCCCATTGTCGAATTCATCCTTAGCCGACCTCCCATTTTTACAAGGGAGGGTAGCCGAGACACAACTCTATCATCAAGAAGGTTCCTCTCTGTATACCTCCTAGATTCCTCCTCTAATTGAGCCATGAATTACTCTTCCTTTTCCTTTTGCTTAGAAGAGAACATCGTTAAATGTTCTTCAGGTTTCGACATTTCCATCATTCCTTCCACTTTACATGTGCTTGTTGATCGCTGCGCTATTCGTTGTAAATAAAAAAAAAAAAAAGTTTGGATGTGTAAGAATAAATGTATGGAATGTGTATATGTATATATGTTTCTTTATCGCAGGGTTTGAAGGCCTTTATGTCATCGTTTGAGATGGAATTGAGGTGTTCAAACAACCGCAGCCTTCATTAGGGAGTGGCAAATCGTTAGATGTGACTATGTCGAAATATTGCTGAAATTTCGACTGAAATTCGGAACTTAAATAAATTCAAATTGAAATCGTCTAAACTTAAGTTAAATAAGAAAATACATGAGAAATATGAAAATGAACATAAAAAAAAAGGAAAAGAAAAGAACTTACAATGAATTGTAAAGATTTGAATGTATACTAGAACTCGGGGACAAGAATCCTTTTATCTCTTTTTCTTCCCAAGTGGTGAATGTGGATAAGTTACCATGACTTCTAATTTATAGAAGTGGATGAGTCTTGCATTCACTTGATATAACTTTTAATTTATAGAAGTGGGTGAGTCTTGCATTCACTTGATGCAACTTCTAATTTATCGAAGTGGATGAATCTTACATTCAATTGAAGTATTTAGAAAATATTTGTATGGTATGACATGCACAAACTTTATTTTTCATAACTTCAACATAATAGTAGATAAGAATGCCAACTTAGTAACGAATAGGCAATTACTATAGCAATTGTAAATTGAAATTAATGGAGGATGAATCTAGATAAGAAGAGTTAAAGGGTCTTGATTGAATATACATAAGATTTATAAGGGTTTTGATTTAATACCAAATGTCAAACAATTAATGGTGAATCTAAATGTCTAATTCCAAATTGAAAAATAAAAGTGTGTAAGTAATTTGATAACTTTCTTACAAGAATAAGTTTAATTAAGCAACTCATGAGCAACCATGAATGTAGCCTTTAAAAGATCGTTTGGAGCTTGCATTTAAAGTTGAATTTGAAGCACTTGTGATGTTTCTATTGCTTATCTTCAAAATTAATGAAATCCAAATGAAATCCACAAATTGACTTATAAAGTGACTTTCTAATTAACAAGTGAATTATGTTCTAATTCATATTGAATAAATTTGAAATCAAATTGGAGAAATATAAATAAGACTCACAACAAATTGGGTAGCTCGCCAATAAACTGTCTTATTGAATGCATATATTATAGTATCTCGATTCAAATGAATTGAAGAAGGCTTCAATTGAATTTTAGATTGTATCATATGGGATCTACGATATATTTGAATGCTTACTTTCAAGTAAGAGTAGAACCCAAATGCAATCTTCGCAACACCTAGTCACAAGATTAGGATGTGAATATAGTGGTGGATCGAGTTGCTCACACCTCACTTCATTTTAACTCGACTTCGCTTCCACCTTGCATAGGATTCACAATATTATACAAGTACAAGAGACACTAAATAAATCTAATGAAGGAACTTTCCTTCAATCCAAAAATAAAACAAATTTCATTTTAATTATGATTTTTAATGCCAGTGATTTCATTAATTAGACGAAATTATCTAAATTATAAATATCTGCATTTGCTCAAACATAGAAATTTAGAGTGTAAATTTTAATGTCTGAAAAGGCTGCGCAGGATAAGTTGGAATTAAAAATATAAAATTAATCTCATAATTTAGAAATAAAATTATCTGAATTAACAAATACTTGCATGGGCCCCAACACTATGCTGAATGTTTATGTTCAAGTGTTTGAGGATGCTGCGCGGGTTGCTTCCCTGTTTGGTCTTAGGATCGGGTTCGAGTTAATACAACCTAAAATTCAATAATAATATTATAAGAATATCAACTTATTAAAATATCTAAGAAGCTAATTCTATCATGTGATAGTAGATCTCATCTTCTGTTAAGAGCTGAACAGAGTTGACAGGATCTAAACTTCTCAAATATATTTGATTCAATCAATTAACTACCCAATGATGGCTGTGTTAAATGAAGATTTCAATCGGAGGGGATACTTCCATCAAAATATGATTCTAATTTCAAATCAAATTGACTCAAATTAAGTATTAATCTAAAACCTCAATCTCACGCCCGAAGGATGTGTCCTCTCGTAAGCTTGGCCAGTAGGCTCCACATATGATGTAGTTACGATTAGAGTCATCTGATCGGGCGGTTGCCATCAAATGGAACAATTATATTACGATCACCAGTAACTTTGTATGGCTCTCTTTGAGTTGTGAATCATAGAACTTGATAGCAAAAGCCCTCACGTGTAATGTGACTTAAGCCTATCTCTTGACAAACACCAGTCTACAAGGATTTCTTGGATGACATAACATAAGATAAGGATCCTTGAGTTGGTGTAGTGAAATATTCTGGTGAAATATTCTCATCTTCATCTTATCCCTTTTTTTGAAAGGATAGATGAAAATAAAAATATACGCCTTGTTGGAACACCACGTAGATCCGCAGATGTTCTTATTAGGGTGATCAGGTACGGCATTGAAGAATAGTGTACTATCTCGAGAGATAGAAGTCACTACCCTACGATAGACCTAATCACCTTAATAAGGACTCCTAAGAACTATGAGTCTTCGTATGTACTAGAGATTCTTCCCCTACTTTACATGAAAAAGTAAAACAGAGTTTATTTTAAACCAGGTTCGTTAAGTTCCCTATAGAGGCAAGCCCCTATAGTTAATTACATCCTAAGGAATAAGATTTCTTATGAATACTCTCGATTAAGGTAAATGATTGTTGTTTCCAAAAATTTTGAAGGTAGGACTATTAATCGATCGGGTTATTTTGAAAGATCAAATGAGATTGATCAAAAGGAAGGAGTTATAATTGAAGCAAAAGAAAGATAAGTAAGGGATGCTTACGATGCTAGAAAATCTAGCGAGCATCCCAAACTATTCTATGGTTGAGCTTTATATTTTTGAATTTTGGAGAGAATTTATTATTTGAGTTGAATTTTTATTAGAAATCTAGGACTTATGATTTCATGACACAAGATCATGGAAATGCCTAAGAGGTGAGGATTTATGTTTGTATCTCGCTAAGGGGAGAACCAACCTCGAAACTTAAATCTAGGAAGCTTTGGCGAGGGACAGAGCATGACCTAAATCTAAGGCAAAAATGAGTATTTGGTTTACCTCCACAAGAGAGGATAAATCACCCGATTGTTGGACTTACAACTGCCTAGGGGTGGCCGCCAACTAACTCTTCCAACGATTTTAAATACATGTAAGCAAGTCATATGCTTTTGCAAGATAGCCAAGCTATTATTTATTTGGAATGAGACTAAGTCCTTAAACACACTCCTTAAGAGACTAAATCATGTAGAACATGATTTAATGACTTAAATCTAATGCAAATTTTTGTTATATTTTATTTTCAATTTTGGACAATTGATTTGACACAGGCTTGTAGGATTCATATGCCTAATGCATGGGAAATTGGATTATGGGCCAAAATTAGCAAGCACTAAAGTGAGTTTTCACCATGGCTCTCAAAGGTCAAACTAAGGTTCTTGACACGGGTGGAAGCCCTGCAAATCAAGAGTGAAACAAGATACTTTTTATGCATGATGTGATAAATAAAATATAACATCCGGCTAAGGGGTTACAATTCTTTTATCTTGATTTATAACCTAGGCTTTAGGTGAGGTTATGAGTTGTTTACTTTTAGTTTTGAGTTATTTATGTTGGATAGAAAGTATATTTTTTTATGAGCCTAATCGCATCTAGGCCATTCAATAAAGCAAGAAAGAAATTAGAAAAATATGTCATCTTAATGCACAAGCTAAACAAACATCAATCAATTTATAAAGCTACCGAAAAAGAATAAAATGCCATTTATTCGCTCCACACAAACTAAAAGAAAATGTAGCTGAAGCTCTACCCTTATACAACCCGAATTACAAATGAATTAATTACAATCAAAATGAATTCATGTTATTCATTCTTCATTCTTCTTTCTTTTTTCTTCTTTTAGTTCTTTCTTCCTTTTGGCTTGGTTGGAATGTGGCTTGCTCCAAGGCTTCATATGGTACATAAGACATAATCTAATGATCAATGTTCATCCTAATCCCTCATAACATTCATTCCAAATCTTAATTACAAAATTACATGAAAAGGAAAAGTAAATCTAACTAAAATCTATAAAATAGAGATTAGCTAAATAAACCAAACAATCTTAAGAATGTATATGAGTAGATTAGACTTAGCACCCCACACATGGGTAACCAAGTCCACCTGGCCTAATTTGGATTATGCTTAAGGGTAAAAGCAACCTGCACAGTAAAAGTATTTATTATTTATTACAACTTTTAAGCACAATCCCCTAAGATAATGATTAGACTAAGATCATCCTATATTCACGACATACACCCTAACATCCGCACTAAAACATCACAAAATAAAAGCAAACATCAAACCATGCACCACGCCTAACCTAAAGGAAATGACTTTAATGTGTGCATTTAAGTGTGGTATGTCTTAGCTGTTGTTGAAATTTTCTAAGTGTGTGAAAATGTTCAACTTAGTGGTTTCATTTAAGTGATTTAGTTGATTTGGTGATTTTATTTGATGATTTATTTTGGTTTGAATGAATGAATTAATTACTAAGTAAAGAGAAAAGAGAAGAGAACTTCTCTTTCCTCCCCACCTTAAGTAATTTCTAAGATAGATTAATTAGTGATTTTTATTTAGTGAATGTTTTATTATGTGTTTTAATTAATCCTAAGTTTATATGGACTATGAACAAACCCATTCAACAAGAAAGATATTTTAAGATTAAGTAAAGTGAATTACTATCACAAAACACACAACACTTTATTTCTTCCTAACATGTATAACATGCATATGGATGATTCCTAAGCATATATATACATATAAATGTAAATATTTGGCACACCTTCATGATGAATGCTAAGAGTTATTGCTTAAGGAAATTTGGAATATTTCATGTATGCATATTTTTGTTAAGTAGAAAAGAGGAATTCTTCTATCCATTATTCATATGCACATTTACATGTGAAAGACATAAGTGAGTACACCATTGTTTTCTACACCAGTAAGGTACAAGACCTACTTAGGCTTTAAAGCCTCGCAACCCCGGATGTCCATTTATATACCACTTTTCTTAAATAAGTGCATGTACAAAAAAGAAATGATGAAGAGTTATGCAAAGAAATTTTACTTTTGTTTTATTATTTAATTTAATGTGAGATCCTTCTAATTCATAACATGGAAGTGGATAGGAAATGATATAAGCAAGTGTTATGTTCTTTTTAAAAGAACTATATACTTTGCAAATCCATCCAAATTCATGTTAAGAAAAGAGAAGGAAGCACATAATACACATTTTATATTATAACCACATGCAAGCTTATAAATATTTATAAGTAGCATACATTCATTTTGTAACTTTAATTTATAGATTTTGAAAATAATTTTGGATTTAATAGTGATAATAGCCATTCATATTCTTACTTTAGCCAAAACATGCAATTTGACATAAAGAAAATGTTGCATTTTACTTTGATTTTTCAAAAGACATGAATGCATATTTTTCATATGACATACACATTTAGCATGCTAGGAAAGAAATAAAATAATGTAAGCATGTAATTTCATTCACCTTAATTAATTCTTAAAGACAATCCTATGAAATAAGATTATTTAAAGTGAATCAAAGTTGGTTTAAGAAAATTTTGATTTTGTTTTGAGTTTGATTTGATTTTAGAAAATGTGAGAAGATTTATTGGTCCTAACCTATCTCCCATATGCGTGAGTTGATTTAGTTCATTTTTAGAACCATTTAGATTGATTTTATATTTTTTTTAGGTTAAGGTGTACATTAAGTCCATTAATTACCTCTTACCTACACCACTTTAACATATTTAACCAAATAATTATGAGCCAATGTATAATATAAAATCACAAGGAATTTAAATCAGCAATGCACCTAAGAAAAAAAAGGGGCTAATGTATTTGGCTCATAATTAATGATTAATTAAGCTATAGGGTTTAATTTAAGTACTTTCATAACCCTTCCCCCACATGAGGGTTATGTATGCTTTTCTTAAGCTAATTAGGTATTGAACACCTAAGCATCTACCCAAGAAGGAAGTGATTAAATTCAGATTGATTTGATTTTAAAAAAATTTGATTAATTAAGCCATTTAATAAAGTGATTAAACTATTTAATTAATTTGCACCTTAATTAGATTTTTACCCAAATGAAATAGACTTAGGGGAAAAGATTTGAGAGATGACTCCTAATCTCATTCCTTAAGTCCATTCACTATTTTAAGGTAATTAGAAAACTTAATTAATGTATTTATCACTGTTTAATAGGTTAATTAATTAAGAGAATAATTAGGAGTGAATCAAGAAATTACCCTAATTAAATCATTAATAAATTCCAAAAAAATTAGGGGAGGTAGAAGTCATCCACTAAACATATCTGAGAAGTCTAGAATTAATCAATAGAATAATTAGGAAGTAATTAACATAATTACATTACTAATAAAATCGCATGAAATTTACTATTCAAAATCAATTAAACTTAATTTTATATTATTCTTGAAATATCTTCAAAATACATTTGAGTTTGTATTTTTTTTTGATTTTTCTATATTAGATTATTTTTTTGTTAATTAAATCCTAATTATAACTAATCTGCTGCACCATGCGCGCTTTCCATGGGCGCGATGATTATTTAAGTTATTGTCACTAATGCCGCCGATAGTTTTCGCGCTTTGATCGTCCGATCAAATATCAGATGGTCAAGATCAAGCCCGCAGTATCAAAGGGATTAAACAGCGAATCTCAAATGTTTTAATCAGGATCGTCCATCCAAAACACGCGAATGATTCATCCCCTTCCCTCACCGGAAGATGCCCATCCTTGATCCGAGCGATTGAGCTCGATTGGGTGAGATCGACACACCATCAAGAAGGGATAAAGACATCCAACGGACAATTCAGGTCACACTTTCACAAGGACCAAAGAAAATCTAGCCTAAGCTCGATTTAGTCTCGCCGAGATCACGCACTTCCGCGAGGTAGTTTGCCAAGTGAAGGCTCCGGAAAGGTTGAGAGTGGATCTTCCTATTGGCCAAACTGTCTTCAAATGCTTGTGGTTTTGATCACCTCTTCGTTTGAACACTGGGAAGAGAGTCTCTATGAGCTTAAGATTGAAAGCCCTATTGGCTGAAAAATATGAAAATGGAGAATTCAAAGTAGTTGAAGAAGTTGCTTCAAAGCAGCTCAATCGAGTGTGAATCAAATTCAAGTGAAATGATATATCTCCCAAGGATCGAATGAACATACCATTTTGATCAAATTGATCCCATAAAGTGAGTTGGTTAGGTTGCTTTGGATGCCATGTGATTCAGTTTTGGCAGAGGGGAGTAGTGGAGGATTTTTCATGTGTTAAATGAGGTGTGAGAGCTGATCCAATGTGCTCATTTTTAGTGGGGTGATTGGTTTTGGCCTTGGGTTGGGTTTGGCTGACCCAAACTCATTTGGTCATGTGCACCATACTCATTAGTGTCTACTTTGTCCACTAAGAGTATGCCAAGTGGCCGTGAAAAGGATATGACCAAATTCCAAGTGGAATTGGCCATAAGTTACCACTTGACCTAGGGGTAAAATGATCATTTGGCTTTGATTTCACTTTAGGAAGATTTAGAATAGTTTGAAATTGGGTTGGTCCAAATTTCAAAGAATTTGGAGTTGATTTGATATCATTTGGCTCATGCTAACCCATTTAGGTCAAAATGGGTCAACTTGGGTCAAGTTGACAAATTGGTCAAATTGGATCAAACCAAGTGGTCATGCATTAATAAAATGTTTTATAATTGATTTAGTTCAATTTGATTTATATTTGATTTTGGTTCATTTGATTTCATTTTGGTCAAATGGGTCAAGTTGATCAATTTGACCCATTTGACCCAATTGAGCTAGGCCATGGTTGGTTTAGATTAGGTTTGTCATTTGAAATGTGTTGCAAGCTTTGGTTTCAATCAATTTTGGTTTGATTCTCAAATTTGACTTTAAAGTTGTTTGATCTTGTTAGGTCTAGTTAATGATTTTGGCCAAGTTCAATAAGTGGTTTAGAATGAATTTGACCCATTGCAAATCAATTTGGCTTAGATCAAGTTTTCACATTTTGACTTTTTTAGTCAAATTGGGTCAACTTGGGTTAAGTGACTATTAAGCTCAAATGATGACTTTAAAGTTCAAACATTGATCATGTGGTTTTGATCAATGGTTTCAATTTGGCCTGGTAGATTTTGTTTGGATTTCATTTTGCTGGTGTTAACTTGGTCAATTATTGTTGGTTTAATTGAGTGATTGATCATCTCATGATGATTGGCTCAAGTGAGGCTTAGTGCTTAGTTCAATCCAATTTGGGTAGGATTAATTTGTCTACTTTAAGTCACTTGTCAAGTGATTTAAATGGTCAAATGTTGATCTTGATTCAAGTTGAACTCACATATGGATGATTGAAATATAAATTCATTTACAGTGATTTGAGTCAAATGAGTTTTGATTCATTTGATAATTTCAAGTTCAAAGGTGAACATGGGTTTGATTTGGGTTTGAGTTTTGAATTTAGTTTTGGTTTGATGATTAAAGTTTGTTATATTGATTCATGATTGAAGGATTAATCATGAAGAAAATCAAGGGTTGATTGATTTGCATTTGATTTGGCTAAGTTCAAAAATTTGACTTGAAAGCTGGGATTTTAAGATTTGGTTTGAGCTTTGAATTTGATTTTGCTGATGATTGAAGTTTGTGTATATTTGGATTCATGATCAAAGATTGATTGAATAATGAAGAAAATGATTGGATTTGATTTGATTGATTTAAGAATCAGTTTCAAAAAAAGCAAAGTTAAATGATTAGATTTGGGTTTCAGTTTTGAATTTGGTTTTAGTTTTATGATTGAAATTTGTGTTTATATTTGGATTCATGATTGAAGGATTGATTGAATCATGAAAAAAATCCAAGGGTTTGGATTGATTTGCATTTGATTTGACTAAGTTCAAGAATTTGACTTGAAAAAGCATAGGTTGGATTTTGATTGATTTGGGTTTGAAATTTAGTTTTGGTTTGATGATTGAAATTTATGTTTATATTTGGATTCATGATTGAAGGATTGAGTGAATCATGCAGAAAATCCAAGGTTTTGGATTGATTTGCATTTGATTTGGCTAAGTTCAAGAATTTGACTTGAAAAAACATAGGTTGGATTTTGATTAGATTTGGGTTTGAGTTTTGAATTTGGTTTTGGATATTTGAATTTATATTTCATTTATATTTGTGAATATAAATGAAAATATAAATGGGTTATGAGAAAATTTCTTGAGTTTGAATTGATTTGGATTTGATTTGAGCTAAGTATATGAGGTGGAGTTAAAGGGACTTAGGAAAGAATTTTGAACTTTGAATTGAGTTTTGAATTTAGTTTTAGTTATTTGAATTTATATTTCATTTATATTTGTGAATATAAATGAGGATATAAATGGGTTATGAGAAAATTTCTTGAGTTTGAATTGAATTGGATTAGATTTGAGATAAGTCCATAAGATGGAATCAAAGTGACTTAGGAAAGATTTTTTGGATTTGGACTTCAATCATGGGTGTCAATCATTTGGAATTGATTCATGATTTGAGAAAATCCATTTGAAATGATTTAAGATTTGGTTTGGAATTGAAGTTGGTTATGATTTGAAGTTTGATTTGAATTTGGAGTTTGACTTGAAAGAAGGAAGTGAGGATTTGGTTTAAGCTATAGGGTAGACAAATTTTTCTAACACCCCAAAAGCATAGCATATTCATATGGCTAACTCTTTTAAGTCTCTAGGGTTAGGTTAAGTGTTCACCTAATCACTAGAAGTGTCTTACGACTAAGGAACTCTTAGTGTCTAAGAGAAGTCCTATGTCTAAGATGGAGAGGTTGAGAGCTCATTGTAAAAATGAGGTGAACAAAGGGCGCCCAATAGGTGTGGTGTGACTGATAAGGTACAATGCACGTATTGGTGTTGACTGAGGAGATCAACTACACCAAACGATCACAAGCACTAATAGAAATGGTCTACTCCTAACCTAAGGTGTAGAAGGAATAAAGAGATTAGTGCAATGTGTCTCTACTCATGTCAACAATATAAGAGAGCGAAGGGGGAATCCATTAGGGATTGAGTATATGAACCTTTCACTATGGAAAGAAGTTCAGGTCATCCACAGGGGGATGAAAAGTTTGATTTTATTTGAGTCTCGTTGAGGAGAAATTTGGTTTGATTGATTAGTGTTCTACTGGAGATGAAGATGTGAACTCTCCACTGAGGGAGCAAGTTCAAGTCATCCACTGAGGAAAATAGGTTGTGAAATTCGCCGAGGGATTAGAATTTGGGATCCGCTAGGGAACCAAAAATACTTGCATCTCACTAAGGAGAAGTAGGTTGATTTGATTTATTGAATATGTTTGACTCCACTAGGCAGGAAGATTGAATTTGATTGTTTCAAGTTTTACTCCACTGGGGAAGTTAGAAGGAATTCATTTTGTTTGTTTAGTTTGACCCCTACTAGAAAGGAGGGTGGAGTTTGTTTGTTTTTGATTTTAGATTTTTGTATTTTTGAATGGATCCTGTTGGTTTGCGATGGATTGCATTGAGTAGGGGTCATGTTGGCCTTGATCTACATCAGATTTATCGATCCAAAGGGGTAGTCTACCAACCACTTGGTAAAACTATCCAACCAAAATGGTTGCCTTTTGGTGTGCGGCAATTGTACTAAGAAGAAAGCATAGTAGACTTATCTTTCAAAGTGGGGATCAATTGCTGGGGTGATCAGTTGGTAACACAATGAATCAAACCCAACCTAAGGCTGACTACTGAGTGAATGTCGCTAGGGGACTTAGATCAGCTCAAAGATAGTCAAGATTAATTACTTTTAATTATTTTTGATGGATCCCATTAGTTTGTGATGGACTACACTGAGTAGGGGCCATGTTGGCCTTGGTATAACACAGATTTACCAATTCAAAGGGAGTAGTCTACCAGCCACATAGTAGGACTATCCAACCAAAATGGTCTCCTTTCAGTTTGCAACGGTTAATTCAGGGAAGAAAGTACGGAGACTCATATTTTCCTGAACAAGGGACCACTAGGGTGATCGGTTGCTTGTGCAACAAATTAAACTTGACCTAGGGCTGACTATTGAGTGAATGCTACTGGGGACTTAAAATCAACTCAAAGATAGTCAAAGATTAATTTCTTTTAATTATTTTTATGGATTCATTACATGATGGATCAAGACCATGATCCCTAGTATAACATTTATTACCAAAGGGAGCTGACCAGGGGAGAACTATCCAACCAAAGTGGTTCCTTTTGGTCAATGAAGGGAAGAAAGCTGGGTCTCTCACATCTTCCACTACAAAAGACCACCGAGTGACACATTAATGGTAACATGTCAACTCAACCTGTACTACTGCCCATTTACACCATGCTAGAAAGAATGAGTTAACTTACATAAAATTGAAATGACCGCCGGGTAACTGCTTGTGGCAAAATAGATTGAACCACCTAAGTAACTATGGAGAGAGTGCCAACTGGGACTTATCTCAACTCGTGTAGTCGCAATTCTATAGGGAGTTCTAACACTACCCTAAAGATATACCCGCTGGGACCATTGGGCTTGAATTCTAATTCATGTTTAAATTTTTTATTTGTTTTGTTTATTTATCGTTGGTTTGCAGAGATCATACCGAGAAGGAGCTTATATTAGACCTATCTCACATCAACCAAGGGAGAATCTGCATCCTGATGGATTCTCCAACCACAAGGGTGGCTACTAGGAAAGGGGAATCTAAGTAACCCGTGTAGTAGTCTAAATGAGTTATGGACTGATCCAAATAGAGTTCCCAGGGGAAGTACTAAGGGCTTTATCCAAAACCCTGAGAAGATAATTTGCATGTATTCTGGCAAACTCAAGAGAAAGCTTGGGGACTCACATCTACCAAGAGTGGTGTATCCACTGTGATTTAATCGCGATAGAACATCAACCAACCTAAGGTGCTCCGGTTTAAAGAAGAAAGCTCGGGACTCACATCCTCCTATTATGGAACCGATTGTCGGATAGTCTGCCTTCACTGACAAAATATCCGACCTGGTGGCTACCAAGAATGCCACTGGGACTTATATCAACTCAAAAGTAGTCAAGAGGAAAGAGCCTCTGGGGACTTATCCTAAACCTCAAATATACTACCTTGATGATGGCTAGTTCAAGAAAAAAGTGCAGGGACTCGCATCTTCTTAAACAAAGTCAACTTGAGGTAACTTATTGGCTGTGCAGTGAAGCTACCAAACTAACAAGGTTCTCGTCGATTTGCAATAATCAAGTTAGGAAGAAAGTGTGGGGACTCACATCCGCCTAATAAGTGACCACTAGGGTGATAGACTAGCAAGGTAGTATGTCAACCCGATCTAAAGAAGCTAATGAGTGAGTACCACAGGGGGCTTGCTCCCACATCAAAATAGCTCGAGACAAAAGATATGTGTTTATTTTTGTGCTTGTGTTAAAGGGAATAAGACACCTCTTGGGTTATCTCACACATATACTAAACACGTTTGGGGAATTTGATGAAATGGTGCCACGAGTGGTAGTTGAAATCCCACCAAGAAAAGATGTCGCTTGGGTTCTCTTACACCTAACTTAGTTGTGCTAATTGAAATAGGATGCCTCTTGGGTTCTCTCACACCTATTCTAGTAGCACCGAGAAATTGTGTTTGATTTGTGTTTGTGTTGTGGAAGAGGGATAGGATGCCTCTTGGGTTCTCTTACACCTATCCTAAACATGTCATGGCATATTTCCAAGACAAGCAAATAACACTCTGAATGAAGAGAAGATTTTGAAGAATTGAAATGAAATTTTGTTATTTTGATGATGATTATTTTCAAATATATTTTTATGGGTAATATTTCAAATAGAGCCCAATTAAAAGCAGTGTTCCCCTTTACAATCAATAAGTCGATAAGATCATTCATGGTAGCCTTATCTATGATATAGGGCCTTCCCAAGTGGGTTCAAACTTGCCTCCCATCTTCGGAATTGGTCTCCTGAACTAATGAGCTCTACTCTTGGAAAGTTCTAGGGAGGACTAGCTTGTTGTGAGCTTGAATCATTTTGGCTTTGTATAACTTGAGATTTTGGCACTCCCGTAAGTGTCTCTCCTTCAAACCTTTGAGCTCTTCTAACCACAACTTTGCATTCTTCTCTCTAGTGATTTTGCTACCCAATGCTATCCTTAGTAATGGGAGTTGAACTTCTAAAGGTATAATGACTTTAGACCCATACACTAAGGAGAACGAGATAGATTGAGTTGGAGTTCTATATGTGATGCGGTAGGTCCACAATGCTTCAACTAACTGCTCATGCCACTGTCGCTTGTTGTCATCGAGTGTCTTCTTTAGTATATGGTTGAATGCTTCTGCTAGGCCATTTTCCATGGGGTAGTAGATAATGGAGTATTTCCAATCTACACCGTGTCTTCTGGTGAAGTTGTTGATCTTGGTACTTTTAAATGTAGCACCATTATTAGATACAATTCATCGAGGCACCCCGAACCTATATATGATATGGTTCTTAAAAAATTGAAGCACATGTCGAGTGACCTCTCGAGTGGGATTACCCACTTGAAAAGTCGTAGCTAAGATGAATCGATGATCCTTGGAGGAAGGAGGATCGATAGGACCCACAATGTGGGTACCCTAACACTCAAATGACCATGAGGCCAATGTAGGGTGTAGAATGTTGGATGATTGATGTAGGACCACACTATGTACTTGACACTAATGGCATCTCCTAGCCACATAGTAATCATCAACCGAATATCCTAGCCTCTCTTTGCTTTCATCTTCATCTGAGAGATGCACTCTACAATTGAATGTACATCACATTTCTATGGGCTTCATGTTTGTCCAAACAACTTAAACCATCAAGACAAGGTGCCATCCATATAGGGAGAGAGCTCTTTCACCCGATGGACTCGAGATAGGTGTAATTCAATGGTTGCCTTCACCCAATCCTCATCCTTATGGGCAATGTCAACCTCTCATTTAAGAGAAAGCCTCTCGACAAGTTCAACATTAATAAGGGATAGGACTTATCTGTTTTGGACCCTTATTGGAATGGACTCATCTTCCAGACATGCCAATTCCTTGGCAAGTTTGGCCAAAGCATCCGCTACTGCATTCTCTCCTCGAGGGACCTTGTAGATGGTGACTTCAAGGATTTGGGCAAACAACTTCATGGTATACCTGGTAATGATAAGCTTGGTTTTAGAATCTTGAGGACCCAGTTGATGACCAATTGAGAATCCCATATGTTGATGCTTTGACACACATAATGATGGCTAACCTGCATCGACAATCAAAGCCTCATACTGCCTTCATTGTTGGTGCATGGATTGGAGAGATAGTATGAGAATCTCATCATCTCGAGTTAAGAGTATTCTACCGCCTTTCCCGAAGAGTAGATCGTGGTACTTTCCTTTATGAAAGGAAGCCATCAAAATACATCTCCCAATGGCGTTGTCAACCTCCCTAAGTTCATGATTTGTTATTGTGGGAGATCATCACTGAAGAATCAAAGTGGGTGTGCTATTAAGAAATGCTAGTGCCCTTTCACCACACGGAAGGGTACGAATGTGATATCAAGCTGTGAGAGAATCATGGAATAATGTGCCAATCGTCCGGATAACATCGACCGTATCATGAGATACTATAATGGATTGATTCTGGAAATTAAGTTCACATTATGAGAAAGTAGATAGTATCGTAGCTTTTATGATGCAAAGATTAAAGCTAGGCAATATTTTTCAATAGGTGAGTAGTTCACTTCAGTAGGGATTAGACGATGGCTGAGGCAGTAGAGAGCATTTTTCTTCCCTTCATCATTGGCTTAGGCCAATAAAGCACTAATGGAGTCATCCACTGCAGCTGTGTAGAGGATCAACGACTTGCCCAAGATAGAGGCTGCTAGAATCGCCGACATCACCAAATACTACTTGATATCTTCGAAGACATGCTGACACTTGTCATCCCACTTGAACTTGGCATCCTTTTTGACAAGCGCTAAAAATAATTTGCATCTCCCCGATAGGTTGGAAATAAGGCGTCTTAGATACACCAACTGCCCTTAGAACGATCTAAGTTGAGTTAGACTTTTAAGGAGTGGCATTTCTAGAATAGCTTTAATCTTTTATGGATCTATCTCTATTCCCCGATGTCGAACAACAACAAGAAGGAACTTCCCTGATGCTACTCCGAATGCACACTTCAGGGGGTTCATTTTGAGGTTGTATTGTCTTAACCGTTTGAAAATTACTCTCAAGTCAAAGAGATGATCTTTCTTTTCTTTTCTTTTGACTACTAAATCATCAACATAGCACTCAACCTGATGATGAATGAGTTCATTGAAGATCTGAGTCATGGCCCATTGGTATGTAGCACCAACATTTTTAAGGCCGAAAGGCATGACCTTATAACAATAAATTTCGATTGGGGTTCATAAAGCAGTGTTTCTTTCATCCTCTGTGGCCATCTTGATTTGGTTATAGCCAGATGACCCATCCATGAATGAGAATACTACATGAGATGAGATAATGTCCACCATTAATTCTGGTATAGGAAGAGGAAACTCATCCTTAGAGCATGCCTTGTTTAAGTCCCTGAAATTGGCTCATTTGCAAATTTGGCCATTCTTTTTCTTAACTAGTATGACACTAGCTAACTAAGTAGGGTATTTTTCTTCCCTGATGAAACCAACATGGATCAATTTTTTAACTTTAGAAATGACCTGTTGTTCGATTTCTAATCATATGCGTTTAGGAGCTTACTTGATAAGGTTGGTGTTAGGATCTATTACTAGTTTGTGAACTGCTATGTTAGGAGATAATCCGAGCATCTCTTCATAACTCCATGCAAAGTAGTCTTTAAACTCAATTAATAGACTAACTAAGTCATTGGTTTCTTCTTCATTCAAGAACGAACTAATGTATGGGGTGATTTTCTTATCCCGAGGTTGATTTCTTTAAGTTTGTCAATTATTGAATGGATCTCTTCTTCTGCATATCTTTGATTTGAGATCATCCGGATCATCAAGTTTCTAAACACACATCCTCATAAGAGTTAGTGTGGTTGAGAACCTATCATACTATATGGTTGAATAACTAAGAAATCATCAAACCGGACCCACTGCATCAATCAATCTTGATCTGATGCATCCCTACCTATTATTTCCTTTTTTTGAAGTACCGACTTTTGACCCATGAATAAGGAATCAAACCTTTCTTTACAAGATTAAGAACACAAGGTGAGTACCAATCAAAAGCCAATTCCATTAATTCTTTATATGAATCATCCTCAAGTTCTATATCAGCTTCAGGACTTGAGGATGATGATCCAAATAGGAATCTCTTCAGCTTCACATCAACGGAATACTTAGGGGCTTCCTTAACTACTAAACCTTCATCTTTTTAAGATGAAAGTGAGGTTAGAGCTAAGGTTCTCAATTATTGTCTGATAGTTCACATAAATCGATTTATATTATACTTTGCTTTTGTCTTCATCGGTTTCATTTGAGTGTCACCTCCAATGAAACCCACTAAGAGGGGTTGGGTATACTAATCACATGAGACTCATCCCTCTAGATTCCAAGTCTATGTGAATAAGTAGGGTACTCAGCGAATAACCTGGCTTATGGCCAACCAGGGGGGTCTTCCACATCTGGAACTGCCTCTACCTCTGCCTAGTAGAGATCGAGTCATCCTACCCATCTGTCCATATGATGGAATGAACTGTGAGTGGAATGTGATATGCGGCTCTACTTCTTCCTCAATGTCCTTTTCTTGTTCACCTGAATTTTTATTTTTCTTTTCTTTTTCTTTTTCCTTTTCTGTTTCTTTTTCTTCTTTTTCTTTTGCATTTGAATTTTGATCAAGTTCATGAGAAAAGGTGTTTTGAGGAAGATAGTAGGTCGTATCTTCATATATCTCAACCTCTTTGATTGAAAATGACTTTTCATCTCCTTTGATACAGTATTCAATTCCATCTTTTTTGAACTTGATGCACTGATGGAGGGAGGATGAAATCATCTTGTTCTGATGTATCCAAGGCCTACCAAGCAAAGTAGTGAATGAAGTATTCGAATCAATTATGTAGAACTTGGCTTCAGTCTTCTATTCACCTATTTCCAAAGGTAACACTATGGAACCTAAAGCCATCTTGCCTTGTTTATTGAATCCTCTCAACATCATCCGATCTCCTCAAAGTGTGGAGATGTCGATCCTCAAATATGAAAAGGTCTTTAGACTCATAATATTCACCGATAAACTTGGATCAATAAGAACCCTGGAAAGTTTGAATCTGCCCATGTCCACTGTAATGTAAAGGGGACGGTTGTGCTCCATGTCCCTAAGAAGAAAGTCTTCATCTATGAAAGTAACACCTTGGGCTTCTCTGGAATAATGTGCCTCCTCTCCAACAGCGATCAGCTGAGCTAAGCATATTTCAAGATCAAGAAGAGCCTTGATTAATGACTCCCTCATCTCTTTGGATAAGGTAAGGGCATCATATATGCTTAACTTAGATGACAATTTTCTTTGTTGAGAGAAGACATTATAATCTACTCTGGGCTGATCCTCCACAAGCATATCCAAGGGTGGAGCATCCTGTGGAGGGACTTCTCGATCATTAGAACTAATGACTTATTTTTCTCTATCTTGAGGTGCTGCCCTAGGAGGTAGAACCTTGCCACTACGGAGGTTGACTTCGGTGATCTCTTGTGGCAAACTAGTGGAAGATTTTACATGCTCATTAGGCTCACTTACAGCTTCTTCTATGACCCTCAAAATTGGATGATTTCAAGTCTATCTCAAGAGGTGAACCCGTATTATTCAGAGAAGGAAAGTCCAACTCTGAATTAGAAAGATGAAGATCAGAGTTGTTATAATTGTTGTTTAGACTTGAAGAGTTTTCTAAAAGAATAGAGTTAGACAACCCATCAGAAGTGACACAGATGCAATTCAAACTAGCTTTATTCCTTGATTTCTTAGATTTTGAAGGAGGTACATAGTAGAAATCTAATAAAGTAAGTGGGGTGAGCGATTTGATGCCCTCATCTGCTGATACAAGATGTCTGCTAAAGGAAGAGCTAGCTGAAGTAGTAGTGGCTGTGGACTAGATCTTTGTCGGTGGGTAGTGCTACTTGGCTATCCCAGAGTAGCATAAAACTCTGCGAGCTCTCCCTTTCCCTAAGTTGTCTTAGACAACTTGCAAACCTTCCTTGATGTTAGAGGTTCAAGCTGTCTCAAGCACCTGCAAGGAAAGTTTCTTGATTTTGGAAATGATTTTCTTAGAGGTTTGAGATAAGGAGATATCCCAACCTTCTTTAGTTTTGAGAGGATTGCAGGTATCCCCAAGGATTATCCTAATAGAATTGGATGGTTGTTCCATAAGGTATTCCTTCGGGATAACTATGGGGTCTTTCTTGAAGCTATGCTCAAGCCAGTCTTTGAATGTAAAGCAATCCTCCAAAACATGACCTAGCATGCTGTGGTAGGAGAAAAAGTTTGGATCATTGCTCTTGCCCACTTCCTCCAACCTTCTAGGCTCGGGTACCTGAAAATCAGGCTTCTTTAATAGATTCTTAAAGATTTTTTTTTATTACCTCCCTCTTAAATGTATAAGGCTTATTAAGTTTATCCAAAAGAGTAGGTGGACCGTAGCTACCGGCAGGTATGTGTACCATCTTGTGGATATGCACGAGGAGAGGCGGTGAAAGGATTGGTGATAGAGGATGGAAGTGATGGCGGAGGGGAAATCTTTCGACCGCTTTCCTTGTATACTGTTGTCACTACTTATGATTTCTTCTCATAAGCTTTCTGGACTTTGGCTTTGTTGACTGGTCCAGAAAAGGCAACTGTTTGGCTTCTCCTTGTAAGCTAGCCGCCTTGTTGATTAGCTTCTCAAATATTTTGATGGTGAAACCTTTGAGCATGAAGGCGACTGGGCCATGAATATTCTTAAGAAGAATTTCAATGGTATGCTGTTCAGACATCTGCGGTTTGCATTTCATACTCAAATTATGTCATTTGAGAAGATAATCAATGAGGGACTCACCATGGTGTTATTGAACCACAACGAGATCGCCTACAGTCACCCTTTGCTGAGCTCTAGAAAATTTCTTAATGAAGAGTTGCTTTAACTCATTAAAAGTCTTCACTGAACTGTTGGAGAGTTCAGCATACCAATCAAAAGCTATGCCCGCTAAGCTACTAATGGAAAGATAAAATAAAAGAGCATCACTGCCACCGGCATTGCAATAATTGGCACTGAGTGTGCTATGTGCTACCTTGGGTTCTCACTGCCATCGAAGCTCTTAAAAGAAGGTGGCACGAAACCCTTAAGATATCGGATGACATCGAATTCCTCTAGGTAGGGTCCACCCTTTGGAACCGATGATCCTCCTCGACTTGAGCCTACACTTCTCTCACTTGCTACTCAATCATGATTTTGATGTCTTTTTCCTGTACATATGTACTATCCACTATCTTTCTATACAAACTAGTGCTGCCATGCTCTACTAGAGGTAAAGTCTTGGGTGGATCCAAGACATGCAATAACTCTGGCTGACTAGTCTCTGCTATAGTAGGATGCACTACCGGGGGTTGGTTTTGAAGTGCCAAAACTGCTGCTAGCAAATCGTTAAGCCTCTTCCCCATCCTATCTATTTGTTCATCCTTTTGCTTAATTTGTTGTAGGACGTGTTGGGTCGAGTGGGTTGTATCTTCTTGCTTGGCCACATGACCTTCTAAAATCTGCTGATCATAAAGGAGGGAACCCCCGGTGTCTACCATGTGTATCTCCACTGAATCCTCTAACAGATCATCTTTGTTAGGATCAAAACTGACCTTCTCATCCTCTAAATCAGACCAGGAATATCCTAAGATCTCCAGCTTCTCCACTAGATATTATGCCATAATGTCATCTAGGGATTGGTCTAATTGAACATGGATAAAAGATTGAGCCATGATAAGGATCACTTTGAAATATGTACATCTAACCTCTTCAAGAGTTATGAGGGCTACGAAGAAAGATGTTCACCGCCACCGGATTTGGATGGAGAGTACTCTGAGGATCTATAGCCATGGGGATGATCAACTATCTCCTCCCTCCCCAAACCCAACTCGCAGATGAAATGATCACGTCAAGTCCATTCTTCTTCACCACAACTAGGCGTAAGGAAGGAGAGCTCGCCTCGCCACGAGGGTGGTGTATGGAATGGGATCTCTGTAGCCCATCTTTCTCCTCTTTTCATGGCCTTTGCTAGAATGGCGATGAAGAAGATGGTCTAGATGGGGTGAGCTGAGGAGGAACCATTGATTCTCTCGAGGTAGGAGCTCCTCTCCTGTGATGGGTAGTCCCCATCAATAAGATGTTGTCGTCAAGATGATCGCATTTAGGCATCAAAAAAGTCCATAAGGAAGTTGGTCGCCTACTATCCCACGCCTCCCAGAAATGATATGCAATGGAGCCTCCCTGGCCCTCTCTTACCTGATATATCTGCCCACACTATGGGGGATAGCTGATCTCAAATCAAATTGAGCCCCAGACTCCAATTATCCGTAGGCTCCTACAACTCGACGAAGAACTAATCTCGGCACACCTTCTCCTCACCTCACTGAGCAATGAATGACCAAGGTGAAATTGAAATCCTCTTAACATACTCTCTATTAGATCTAGAGAGGGGGTGAAACTTGTTCTCTGTAATGAGAGGAGGCACTACCCTAGGAGACTTCTCTACGACAGCCTGAGAAACTACCTCCAACTCCCTGGCTATGCGAGTATGATACCACTTGATCATGCGGTGCTTGTTTTTGCACTGAGTCATAGTAAGTCGAGCAGTATAGGAACTATACCCAATCTCGAAGGTAGAGGAGGCAATCCTTGAAATCAGGGGAGCCTTCTCCTTGAAGGTGCCAATGAGTAGGTGTTATCCTGCCCTGCAAGGGAATAATCACCTAGCGGACAACCGCTACTACTGGGAATTTCCACAACCTTCCCCTTCAGCAAGAGAATCTCTGAATCAAATGGTAACTCATTTTGGATGACCGGCTTCTGCCCGGTCACCAGGCAACTGCTGACTGTGGTGAGGGTGGTCCCCTCACATGTGATCCTAGGCCCCTCAAAGTCTCGGCCAAAGTGGATGAGGTGGGCAAAGTTAGACTGTGGGAGGTTGGCCTGATCCAAGGCCAAGTCCATCCCAAAAGGAAATGTAAAGACATACTTCTGTGCTTCCATTTGAAACTAAACTGATTGAAAGTCTGCAATGTTGAACAACAAGTTCGAATCAGATTTCTTCTTTGTTGATTTTTGAGTTTTGATTTAGAATTTGAACCCACACTCAACAACTTGAAAGTGTTAAGTGGGGCTCAAATGAATTTAGAAGAGAGATTTTTGAATTGATTGGAAAGGAGATTTTTGAATGTAGAATCCATTTTCAACAAATTTGTGTATGTTGAAAATAGGTTCAAATATTTTGAAGAGATTGATGCTTTCATTGGTTCATAGTTGAATTTGATTTTTGATTTTGAGGACACTTCATTTAACAAATTTGAGTATGTTAAAGTAAAGGGTCAATTTATTTTGTTTGGATTTGTGGTTTTAGAATTTACTCAGCAAATTTGAGTATGCTAGGTGAGGTGTTTGAAAGTAATTTTCTTCTTTTGTTTGTTTATTTATGAATCATGTGTGAATTTGAGAATGGAATCTTCACTTATCAAAAATTTGGGTATGCTAAATGAAGAATCCAAATATTTTGTTATTTTTGAAAAGAGGATCTTCACTTGGAAAATTTAGGTATGCTAAATAAAGGATCCATGTATTTTGTTTTGATGGTTTTTAAAAGAGGATTATTAGCAAATTTAGGTATGCTAAAGAAATCCAAATGTGTTTTGATTTTGTGATTTTTTAAAGGAGGATTATTTACTTAGCAAATTTAGGTATGCTAAATAAAGGATCCAAATGTATTTTGTTTTGATGATTTTGAAAAGATGATTCTTAGCAAATTTAGGTATGTTAAAGAAATCCAAATGTGTGTATTGATTTTGAAAAATGGATCTTTAGCAAATTTAGGTATGCTAAAGAGATCCAAATGTTTTGTTTAATTTTTGAAAAGAGGATCCTTAGCAAATTTAGGTATGTTAAAAAGATCTAAATGTGTTTCATGTTTTGATGTTTTGATTTTTTTGGAAAAGTGGATATTCACTTAGCAAATTTGGGTATGCTAAATGAAGAATCCAATTGTATTTCATGTTTTGATGTTTTGAATTTTTTTTTTTTTTTTTGAAAAGAGGATCTTCACTTAGCAAATTTGGGTATGTTAAATGAAGAATCCATGTGTTTTGTTTTGATGATTTTGAAAAGAGGATTCTTAGCAAATTTAGGTATGCTAAAGAAATCCAAATATGTTTTGATTTCATGATTTTTGAAAAGAGGATTTTTTACTTAGCAAATTTAGGTATGCTAAATAAAGGATCCAAATGTATTTTATTTTGATGATTTTGAAAAGATGATTCTTAGCAAATTTAGGCATGCTAAAGAAATCCAAATGTGTGTTTTGATTTTCTGATTTTGATTTTGAAAAATGCATCTTTAGCAAATTTAGGTATGCTAAAGAGATCCAAATATTTTATTTGATTTTTGAAAAGAAGATCCTTAGCAAATTTAGGTATGCTAAAGAGATTAAAATGTGTTTCATGTTTTGATGTTTTAATTTTTAATTTTGAAGAGAGGATCTTCACTTAGCAAATTTAGGTATGCTAAATGAAGAATCCAAAAGTGTTTTAATTTTGAAAAGATGATTGTCAATTTTGATTTTTGAAAAGATGATTGCTAATTTTGAAAAGATGATTATTGATTTTATTTTAAAAATAAAATATTCATTCAATAAATTGAATGTGGATATTCATTTGTGCTTTTTTTTTTTTGAAAAATATGAATTTAGATTTATTTTTGAAATTAAAATTTTCATCAAAATAACTTGAGTGAAGATGATCATTTGTGCTTTTTGAAAATATGATTGTGGATTTTTCTTTTGAAAAATGAAATCTTCATCAAAATGAATTGAGTGAAGATGTTCATTTGTGCTTTCGAAAATATGATTATTGGATTTTACTTTTGAAAAATGAAACCTTCATCAAAATGAATTGAGTGAAGAAGTTCATTTGTGCTTTTGGAAAATATGATTGTTGGATTTTAATTTTGAAAAATGAAACCTTCATCAAAATGAATTGAGTGAAGATGTTCATTTGTGCTTTTGGAAAATATGATTGTTAATTTTATTTTGAAAAGTGAAATCCTCATTCAATAAATTGAATGAGGAAGTTCACTTGCGCTTTTTGAAATATGATTGTTGATTTTATCTTTGAGAAGATCCTACATATAAAAATCATGGAGATTGTTAGATGAGGTTGATTTATGAAAATTTTTGTGTAAATATTTTATTATGTGCAGTTTAAAAAAGTGCTTTTTAGAAATTGATGTTTTTATAAAGGATTTATTTATTTTCTTTATTTTTGGAATGAACTTTATCTTACCATTTCTATGGTAAGAAGGAAGTCTTTAGTTATTTTTTTAATTTTTATTTTCACCTATTGGGGAATCTAAGAGGGGTCTTAAGACCTACACTAAGTGAGGTCCTAAAACCTAAAGGATGTTGGCTGGCTTAGCTTAAGAATGAAATAAACTAAGCGCTAACAAAAAAGAAAGATAGTCTCGGACTCGTATGAAATACAAATCCACTATCGATACTTGGAGACAACAATCATTTACCAATGATGAAGAGAGAAACCTTTCCCAGTGGAGTCGCTAGAAAATTCTGTGGTGAAATATTCTCATCTTCATCTTATCCATTTTTTTTAATGGATAGATGAAAACAAAAATATACGCCTTGTTGGGATACCACGTAGATTTGCAGATATTCTTATTAGGGTGATCAAGTACGACATTGAGAAATAGTGTATTATCTCGAGAGATAGAAGTCACTACCCTACAATGGACCTAATCACCTTAATAAGGACTCCTAAGGACTATGTGTCTTCGTATGTACCAGAGATTCTTCCCATACTTTACATAGAAAAGTAAAACAAGGTTTATTTTAAACTGAGTTCGTTAAGTTCTCTATAGAGGTAAGCCCCCATATTCAATTACATCCTAAGGAATGAGATTCTTTAAGAATACTCTCGATTAAGGTAAATGATCGTTATCTCTAAAGATTTTGAAGGTAAGACTATCAATCGATTGATTTATTTTGGAAGATAAAATGAGATTGATTAAAAGGAGGGAGTTATCATCGAAGCCAAAGGAAGATAAGTTGGGGATGCTCATGATGCTAGAAAACCTAGCGAGCATCCCAAACTATCCTATGATTGGGCTTTATATTTTTGAAATTTGGAGAGAATTTATTGTTTGAGTTGAATTTTTATTAGAAATCTAGGACTTATAATTCCATGACACAAGATCATGGAAATGCCTAAGAGGTGAGGATTTATGCTTGTAGCCCGCAAAAGGGGAGAAGCAACTTCGAAACCTAAATCTAGGGAGCTTTGGCGAGGGCCAAAACACGACCTAAATCTTAGGTGAAAATGTGTATTTGGTTTACCTCCATAAGAGAGGACAAACCACTCGACTATTTGAACTTGCAACTGCCTGGGGGTAGCTGCCAACTAACTCCTCCATTAATTTTAAATACATGTAGGCAAGTCATATGCTTTTGGAGGATAACTAAGCTGTTATTTATTTAGAAAGAGATTAAGTCCTTAAACACACTCCCTAAGAGACTAGATCATGTAGGGCATAATTTAATGACTTAAATCTAATGCAAATTTTTGTTATATTTTATTTTCATTTTTGGATAATTGATTTGACACAGGATTATAGGATTCATATGCCTAATGCATGAGAAATTAGATTATGGACCAAAATCAGCAAGAAAGGAGGTGAGTTTTCACCATGGCTCTCAAAAGTCAAGCCAAATTCCCTGGCACGGGTGGAGCCCTTTAGATCAAGAGTGAAATAAGATGCTTTTTATACATGGTGTGAGAAATAAAATATAACATCCAACTAAGGGGTTGCTAATTATTTTATCTTGATTTATAACCTAGGCTCTAGGTGGTTATGAGTTATTTATTATTAGTTTTAAGTTGTTTATGTTGGACAGAAAATTTATTTTTCTAAGAGTGTAATCGCTAGGCCATTTAGCAAAGCAAGGAAGGAACTAGGAAAACATGTCATCTTAATGCACAAGCTAAACAAACATCATTCAATTTATAAAACTAGTGCAAAAGAATAAAAGGCCTATTGTGGTCGAGCTCCATCACATAAACCCGAAAAGAAAAATATGGGTAGCCGAGCTCTACCCTTATACAACCTGGATTATAAATGAATTAATTACAATCAAAATGAATTCATATTATGGGGAGTCTTCATTCTTCATTCTTCTTTCTTCTTTTGGTTCTTTCTTCCTTTTAGCTTGGTTGGAATGTGACTTTCTCCAAAGCTTCACATGGTACATAAGACATGCTCTTATGACCAATATTCATCCTAATCTCCTATAACATTCATTCCAAATCTTAATTGCAAAATTACATGAAAAGGGAAAGTAAATCTAACTAAAATCTGTAAAACAGAGATCAGCTAAACAAATTAAACAATACCAAGCATGTATATGAATAGATTGGAGTTAGTACCCCACACATAGGTAACCAAGTCCACCTGGCCTAATTTGGATTATGCTTAGAGGTAAAAGCAACCTGCACAACAAAGGCATTTATTATTTTTATTATAGTGCCCCTTAAGCTCAATATCCTACAGAAGATAATGATTAGACTAAGATCGTCCTACCATTTAGTCTACACACATATACCCTAACATCCAGACTAAAATAAACAAATAAAATATTTGTTAGAATTCAAGCCCCCAAAGTGCCCCTTTTCCCAAGCAAACATCTTATCGAATTGCCTGACTACATGAGTTGAGATAAGTCCCCGGGTCGACACTCTCACTGTAGTTGCCCTTAGGTCGGGTTCAA
This sequence comes from Cymbidium sinense, assembly GCA_021442155.1. Taxonomy (NCBI): domain Eukaryota; kingdom Viridiplantae; phylum Streptophyta; class Magnoliopsida; order Asparagales; family Orchidaceae; genus Cymbidium; species Cymbidium sinense. The sequence continues at coordinate 523,509 of JAKCPB010000096.1, forward strand.
TATATTTGCCACAAGTAGGTTACCCCAGCGGTCATTTCACTTTGGAAGATGTAAGTCTACTATGCATTCTTTCTAGCATGACGATCGCAAACTAATGGGTAGCCGTAGGTCAAGCTGACATGTTACCTTATTAATGTGTCACTCTAGTAGTCTTTTGTAGTGTAAGATGTGAGTCCCTGAGCTTTCTTCCCTGAATCAGCTGCTGCAAACCAAAATGCACCCACTTGGTTGGATAGTTCTCCCCTCAGCCGGGAAGCTACTCCCTTTTGATTAGTAAATCTGAGCTAGATCAAGGCCTACATGGCCCCTACTCAGTACAGTCCATTCGAAATCAATGGGATTCATCAAAAATAATTAAAAAATGAAATCAATCTTGACTAACTTTGAGCTGATCTAAGTCCTCCAATGACATTCACAGTTTGCCTTGGTAACTGCTTCTTGCAACCATCACCCAAAGAATCAATCTCTACTTTGGAGGATGTAAGTCTACTATGCTTTCTTCCTAGTACAACTGCTACAAACAGAAAGATAATCCCTTTGGTTGGTTAGTCCTACTATATGGTTGGTAGACTATCCCTTTGGATTGGTAAATCTGAGCTAGATCAAGGCCGACACGACCCCTACTCAGTGCAGTCCATTGCAAAACAATAGGGTTCATCTTAAAATCCAAAATTTAAAATAACACAAAATAAATTCAATCAATCTCCCTCAGTGGAGCCAAATCAAACAACCAAAAATAAACTAAACAACCAATCAATCAAATCAATCTATTTCTCCTCAGTTAGATGCAAGTCTTCCTGGTTCCCCAGCAGATCCCAAATTCTAATCCCTCAGCGGATTTCACAACCTATTTTCTTCAGTGGATGACTTGAACTTGCTCCCTCAATAAAGATTTCACATATTCATCCCCAGTGGAACACTGAACAATCAACAAAACAAATCAAATCAATTTCTCCTCAATGAGACTCAAATCAAACTTCTCATCCCATTGTTGATGACTTGAACCTCATTTCTTAGTGGAAGGTTCACATACTCAGTCCTTAGTAGATTCCTCCTTCACTCTCTTATGATTTGACATGAGTGGAGTCACATTGCACTAACCTCTTGATTGCTTCTACACCTTAGGTTGGGAGTGGATCATTTTTGTTAGTGCTTGTGATCGTTCGATGTTGTTGATCATTTCGGTCAACACCAATACGTGCGGTATGCCTTGTCAGTCACACCACACCTATTTGGCGCCCTTTGTTGACCTCATTTTTAGAATGAACTCTCAACCCATCCATCTTAGACATAGAACTCCTCTTAGACATTAAGACTTCATTAGTCTTAAGACATTTCTAGTGATTAGGTGAACACTTAACCTAACCCTAGAGACTTAGAAGAGTTAGCCATAGGAATAGGTTATGCCTTAAGGGTGTTAGGAAAATTTGCCTACGCTATAGCCTGAACCAAATTCACTTCCTTCTTTCAAGTCAAACTCCAAATTCAAATCAACCATGAACTTAAATCAACTTCAATTACAAAACAAACTTCAAATCAATTCCAATGGATTTTCTCAAATCATGAATCAATTCCAAATGATTGAAACCCATGATTGAATTCCAAGTTCAAAAAAAATCTTTCCTAAGCCCTTTAATTCTATCTCATGGACTTAGCTCAAATCAAATCCAAATCAATTCAAATTCAAGAAATTTTCTCATAACCCATTTATATTCACAAATATAAATAAAATATAAATCAAAATATCCAAAACTAAATTCAAAACTCAAATCCAAATTCAATAAAAATTCAACCTAAGTCTTTCAAGCCAAATTCTTAAACTTAGCCAAATCAAACTCAAATCAAGCCAAACTCTTGATTTTTAATAATGATTCAATCAATCCTTCAATCATGAAACCAAATATAAACACAAACTTCAATCATCAAACCAAAACTAAATTCAAAACTCAAATCCAAATTCAACCAAAATTCAACCTAAGCCTTTCAAGTCAAAGTCTTGAACTTAGCCAAATCAAACTCAAATCAAGCCAAACCCTTGATTTTTCTTCATGCTTCAATCAATCCTTCAATCGTGAAACCAAATATAAACACAAACTTCAATCATCAAATCAAACCTAAATTCACAACTCAAATCCAAATTCAACCAAAATCCAACTTAAGCCTTTCAAGTCAAATTCTTGAACTTAGCTAAATCAAACTCAAACCAAGCCGAACCCTTGGATTTTCTTCATGATTCAATCAACCCTTCAATCACAAACCAAATATAAACACAAACTTCAATCATCAAATCAAAATCAAGCTAACCCAAGTCAATCTCATATTCACCCTTTTGCCTTAAAATTGTCAAATGAATCAAAACCCATTTGACTCCAAATCAGTTGCAAATGGATTTATATTTCAATAACAAATCCATATATGAGTTCAACCAAACTTGAATCAAACTTTGATCAAGCCAACTAAACCCAATTGGCTCACCTGACCCAAAGTGGCCAAGTTGACCAACATGAACCAAAATCCAATTCACTTCAAATCAAAGTAAATTAAGCTAATCCAAACTTCATATCATGTTTGTTGATCATCATATGTTAATCAATTATCATAAATTGGGTCAAACCAAGTCAACTTAGCCTGCTGACCAAGTCAACACTTAACCCATATGAACCCAAACTAGCCAAATTATAACCTAAACCAAATTGATCGTAACCAATGGCTCAAGTTTACTCCAAATTGATTATTGAACTTAACTAAAGCCTCAATTAAACCCAATTTGACCAATTGGTCAACCTAACCCAACTTAGCTCAATTTGACCTTAAGGGTCAAATCAACCTAAAACCTAATCAAATCCAAATTGAACTTAAGCAAAGCTTATAATACATTTCAAATGATCAACCAAACCCAAACCAAGCCATGATTCAAGTCAATTAGGTCAATTGAGTCAAATTGGTCAACTTCGCCCAAATTGATCTAAAGGATCAAATTGGTCAAAATATAAATTAAATCCAAATTAAATCAAATTGATTGAAACCAATTGAACCAATGAAATTCAATTGGTCATTTGAGCTTGACCCAACTCTTGGTTTGACCCAATTTGACCAATTGGTCAACTTAACCCATTTTGACCCAATTTGACCCAATTTAAACTAAATGAACTTCAAATGACGTGAAATTTGGTCCAACTTACTTTTGACTCATTTCAAATTGGCTCAATTCAAATTCAATGCCAAATAACCACTTTGTCCTTCGGTCAAGGGCATCCCATGAGAAAAGACACTTGCCCAAGTTATCATTTCTCTTTCTTGGCCATTTGGCATTCATCCATTGGTCCACATAGGCACCAAGGACATTGATTTTCTAACCCAAGGAGTGGTTGGGGTAGCCATGACTCATGGGGAGGGGAAATCACCTCACCTCTCTCATTGGAACACTTGGCATGAAGGACTCTCACCTCCCCTTGGCTAGGACACCCATTTGTCAGTCATGGCAGCCACTTTCTATGCATTAGCCAACCAAAATGAACAACCTAGGATAATTGCCTTTCATTCCCAACCACCCCAAGCCAAATGACATTTCTTTTAGAGCCAAAATTTCAAAACAAAGGATATTTTTATTCAGTTTTCAAACAAAGTCATTAGAGGCTGAAGAACTCATACATTTTCCTCATTCTCCTTCTCCTAGAGCTCTCAAACCAATTAGCTATCATCCCACTTCATTTCAGGGTGAAATACACAAAAATGAAGTGGATTTCAGTGAGGAAATGATGATTACTGGTGGAAACATTATTACGATATCAAGACAAAGATCCAAGCTCATTCCAAGCCTCTTCTCCTACTCAAGAGTGTGCTCGGGTCATCACCGCGTCGCAAATCGTCCCCGGTGAGGTAACTTTCAAAAAAATTGTAGCTGGCCTTAGGATCCTTAACTTGTGACATTGTTTTATGCATTTTTTAAGAATTTACCCTAGATAATCCTGCATTTTTTACTTTATATCATCATAATTAAAAAAATAGAAGTCTTTCAGTGTGAATTGATGTGAAAATGAGTCTATTTGGATAAGTTTTCACTTAGAATTTTTCATTTTTTCTCACCCTCAATTTTCTCATGCCGACAAGAAGAACCGTCTATTCTCGCTTCAGGATCACCGGATCACAGCGATCGCTCAATCCCTCGTGGGTGCATTTTGGACCATTCGATCCCACAGTTAGTGCAATTGGATGACTCAAATCACGATCCATCGGCCTTTGATCGCGACGATCTTATAACCATTCGATACGATTGAACGGCCCGATCAAATCAGCATTGTGATGCGATGCGCTTCTCGCCGCGTCACGTGACACGTCAGCAGCGCGATGGCGCGATGCCACGCCGACGCCGTGTCCAATCACGGCGCCGCATTGCCACGCTGTCGCGCGGTGTCAATGCGTAAATAGGAAAATTGGGTTTTTCTGATTTAAAAAATTACTTAAATCACCTGAAACTTCAAAATTCATAGAAAATAAAGTACTTAACAAAAAATTACAAACATGGCTCGTTGGATTTGTCTTTCTGAGAGAAATCCAACAAACCTAAAATCTTCAAATTTTACTAAATATTTTGAGCTTAATTTAAGATTCAGTAAAAATAAAATTTTATTTATTAAACTAAAAATATATGTGAGATTAAGTTGAAATTTTTAGAGATTAAAACTAAAGTTAAAATACACCTACCATAAAAATTTTAAGTCAATAGAATCTTTGGATTAGAAGATATTGAATTTTGAGTTTCAAATGATTTATTTTAATAAAATAAATTAACAAACTTCAAAAAAAATCACTTAAATCAACTAAAACTCCTAAATTAATAACTAATTATAGAAAAATCCAAAAATACAAACTTAAGTTCATCTTAAAGATAATTTAGAGGAGAATCTAATAAAATTATTTTTAATCAAATTTGAATAGTAGATTTTCTTTAATTAGGGTTTATTTAAAAACTTAATAATCTTAATTACTCCTTAATGACTTCATTAATTAATTTCAAACTTCTCAGGCATGTTTAGTGGGATGACTTCTGCCTCTCCTATTTTTCTTGGAATTTATTAAAGATTTAATTAGGAGAATTAATTAATGAATCCCAAATCACTCTCTTAATGTAATTAAGGTTAATTAAGCATGTGAACAATAGTTTAGTTCCTTCATTAAGATAATTAAACATTGTTTAAGTGATTAGGAGATTTATGGAAAGATTTTGAGATATTTTTCTAAATCTATTCCCTAAACCCCCTTTCTTCCTTAATCCAAATCTACTTAAGAGTTAATCCACTAATGATCTACTTAATTAATCAAATCAAAATTTTCAAAATATTCCAAAACTCAATCAATTCCTTCTTGGGTAGATACTTAGGTGTTCAATAACCTAAGTAGCTTAAGGAAATCATACCTAACCCATATGTGTGGGAAAGGTTATGAAAGTACTTAAATTAAACTCTTTAGCTTAATTAATCATTAATTGTGAGCCAAATGCATTAGGCCCCTTTCTTTCTAAGGTGTATTATTGATTTAAATTCCTTGTGATTATATGTCATACATTGGCTCATAATTATTTGGTTAAATATATTAAAGTCGTGTAGGTAAGAGATAATTAATGAACTTAATCTACACCTTAACCTAACCAAAGCATGAAATCAATCTAATCACATAAAAACTAAACTAAAGCAATACACATATGTGGGAATGAGTTAGGACCAGCAAACCTTCTCACATTTCCTAAAATTCAAATCAAACTCAAAACCAAATCAAAATTTCCTTAAACCAACTTTGATTTACTTTAATTAATCTTATTCCATAGGATTGTCTTTAGGAATTAATTAGGGTGAATGAATTTACATGCTTTCATCATTTTTTTCTTTCCGAACATGATAAGTGTGTATGTTATATGAAAATCATGCATTCATGTCTTTTGAAAAATCAAATTAAAATAAAATATTTTCTTTATGTCAAATTGCATGTTTTGGCTAAAGTAAGAATATGAATGGCTATTATCACTACTAAACCAAAAACTATTTTAAAAACTTATAAATCAAACATTATAAATGAAAAGTATGATGTTTATAAGTACTTATAAACTTGCATGTGAATAGCATAAAATGTGCTATATGGTTTTCCTTCTTTTTCTTAACATAGGTTTGTATAGGATTTTCCAAGTGTATAGTCCATTTGAAAAGGACATAACACTTGCATAAATCCATTCCTATACATTCTTATGTCATGACTTAAGAAGGAACTCCACATCACACATGTCAACCAAACAATCAAACCAAAATCAAACAAACATAAACTTTTTGCATGATTCTCTTTCCATGCATTTCTTTTTGTACATGCACATGTATTTAAGAAAAGTTGTATATTAGTTTGGACAATCCTGGGGTTATGAGGCTTTAAGTAGCCCTAAGTAGGTCTTGTACCTTACACCCCTGGTGCTAATAATGGCGTCGTACACACCTATGTATTTTATACTTGTGATATAAAAAATGGATAAAAGAATCACTCTCTTCTACTTAACAAAATCATGCATACATGAAAGATTCAAATTTCCTTAAGCAACCTCTCTTATCATTCATCATTAAGGTGTGCTAAATATTTGTATTGCATGTATATATATGCTTAGGATTCATCCATATGCATGTTACATATATTGGGAAAGAAATAAAGTGTTATGTGCTTTGTGATAGTAATTCACTTTACTTAATTTTAAAATGTCTTTCTCTTTGAATAGGTTTGTTTAGAGTCATTCTAAACTTAGGATTAATTAAAACACATAATAAAATATTCACTAAACAAAAAAAAGTCTTTAATGAATCTACTTTAGAAATTACTTAAGGTAGGGAGGAAAGAGAGGTTCTCCTCTCTTTTCCCCTCTTTATAACACTTAATAATTAACTATAGGTTCATTCAAACTAAATCAAATCATGAAATAAAACTTAACCAAAAAAATTAAATCACTTAAATGAAACCACCCTTTAAGTCAAACATTTTCACACTTAAAAAACTTCAACTCTAAAGCCTAGCTAAACATACTACACAAACCTTAAATGACACACACATTAGGCTAAGTCACTACTTCTAATCCTATGTTAGGGTGGTGTATGGTTTGATATTTGCTTTTATTTTATGATGTGATGTTTTAGTCTAGATACTAGGGTGTATGTGCGTAGACTAAATGGTAGGACAATCTTAGTCTAATCATTATCTTCTGCAGGGGATTGTGCTTAAGGGTCCCTGTAATAAAAATACAAATGCTTTTGCTATGCAGGTTATTTATGCCCCTAAGCATAATCCAAAATAGGTTAGGTTGACTTAGTCACCCATGTGTGGGGTGTTAAGCCCAATACATGCTTGGGATGCTTGGTTTGTTCAGCTAATCTTTATTTTGCAGGTTTTAGTTAGATTTACTTTTCTTTTTTTCATGTAATTTTGTAAATTAGGATTTGGAATGGTTGTTATGGGGGATTTGGATGAACATTGGTCATAAGACTATGTCTTATGTACCATGTGAAGCTTTTGGAGCAAGTCACATTCCAACCAAGTCAAAAGGAAGAAAGAATTAAATGAAGAAAGAACCAAATGAATAAATGAAAGGTGAAGAATGAAGACCCCATAACATGAATTCATTTTTGTAATTAACTCATTTATAATCTGAGTTGTATAAGGGTAGAGCTTGGTTACCCAATTTATTTTTGGGTTTGTGCGGTGGAGCCCGACCACAAATGGCCTCTTATTCTTTTGCACCAGTTTTATAAATTGATTGATGTTTGTTCAACTTGTGCATTAAGATGGCATATTTTTTTAGTTTCTTCCTTGCTTTGATGTATGACCTGGATGACAATTAAGCTCTTAGGAAAATAAAATTGCTATCCAGTTAATTCAACTCAAAACTAAAAAATAATAATAACTCATAACCTCACTTAAAGCTTAGGTTATAAAATCAAGATAAAAGAATTGGCAATCCCTTAGCTGAATGTTATGCTTTCTTTCTCACATCATGCATAAAAAATATATTATTTCACTCTTGATTTGGAGGGCTTCCACCCGTGCCAGGAAACTTGGCTTGACCTTTAAGATCCATGGTGGAAACGCACCTCTTTTCTTGTTGATTTTGGCCCATAATCCAATTTCTCATGTAGTAGACATATGAATCCTATAAGTCTGTGTCAAATGAATTGTCCAAAATAAAAATAAAATATAATAAAGTTTGCATTAGATTTAAGTCATTAAATCATACCCTACATGATCAAGTCTCTTACGGAGTGTGTTTAAGGACTTAGCCTCTTTCTAAATAAATAATAGCTTAGCTATCTTGCAAAGGCATATGACTTGCCTACATGTATTTAAAACTGTAAGAGGAGTTAGTTGGCGGCCACCCCTAGACGGTTGTAAGTCTAAACAATCAGGTGGTTTATCCTCTCTTGTGGAGGTAAACTGAATACCTATTTTTGCCTTAGATTTAGGTCATGTTTTGGCCCTCGCCAAAGCTCCCTAGATTTAGGATCTGGTGTTGCTACTTCTCTTTGCGGGCTACGAGCATAAATCCTCATCTCTCAGGCATTTTTACGATCTTGTGTCATGGAATTGTAAGCCTTAGATTTCTAATAAAAATTTAACTCAAAATAAATAATTCCCTTAAAACTTCAAAAATATAAAGCCCAATCATAGGATAGTTTGGGATGCTTACTAAGCTTCCTAGTATCATAAACATCTCTTACTTATCTTCCTTTATCTTCGATAAGAACTCCCTCCTTTTGATCAATCCCACTTGATCTTCCAAAAATAAACTAATTAATTGATAGTCCTATCTTTGAAATCTTTGGAGATAATGATTATTTACCTTAATCGAGAGTATTCCTAAGGAATCTCATTCCTTAGGATGTAATTAACTATGGGGGCTTGCCTCCATAGGAAACTTAACGAACCTAGTTTAAAATAAACCCTGCTTTACTTTTTCATGTAAAGTATGTGAAGAATCTATGGCACATACGAAGACCCATAATCCTTAGGAGTCCTTATTGAGGTGATTAGGTCCATTGTAGGGTGGTGACTTTTATCTTTCTAGATAGTATACTTTTCCTTAATGTTGTACCCGATCACCCTAATAAGAATATCTATGGATCTACGTGGTGTCCCGACAAAGGCATTTATTTATTTTTTCATTTATCCTTTCCAAAAGGATATATGAAGGCAGGAATATCTCACCACAACATGTGTGATGTAGAGTTCCATCTTAAGTCATGACATAGGAATGTATATGTATGGATTTATGCAAGTATTTTGTCCTTTTCAAATAAACTATACACTTAGCAAATCCCATACATACCTATGTTAAGAAAGAGAAAGAAATTACATAACACATTTTATGTTATTCACATGCAAGTTTATAAGTACTTATAAATAGCACACTTTTTATTTATAATGTTTGATTTATAAGTTTTAAAAAATAGTTTTGGGCTTAGTAGTGATAATAGCCATTCATATTCTTACTTTAGACAAAACATGCAATTTGACATAAAGGAAATATTTCATTTTAATTTGATTTTTCAAAAGACATGAATGCATGATTTTCATATGACATATACACTTAGCATGCTAGGAAATAAATGAAAGCATGTAAATTCATTCACCCTAATTAATTCCTAAAGATAATCTTATGAAATAAGATAATTTAAAGTGAATCAAAATTGGTATAAGGAAAGTTTGATTTTGTTTGATTTATGTTTTGAAGGTGATGTGATTGTTTATTAATTAGATTGGTTTATTAATTACTTTACACCACTTTAACATATTTAATCAAATAATTATGAGTCAATGTATGACTTAAAATCACAAGGAATTTAAATCAACAATGCACTTAAAAAAGAAAGGGGCCTAATGCATTTGGCTCACAAATAATGAATAATTAAGCTAAAAAGTTTAATTTAAATACTTTCATAAGCCTTCCTAGACATATGGGTTGGATATGATTTCCTTAAGCTACTTAGGTTATTGAGCACTTACGTATCTACCCAAGAAGGATTGATTGAGTTCTGGAATGTTTTGAAAATTTTTCAAGTTAATTAAGTAGGTTATTAGTGGATTAGCCCTTAATTAAATTTAGATTAGGGAAAGAAAGGGGTTTAGGGAATGACTTGGGAAAAATACCTCAAACCCATTCCATAAACCTCCCCTTCACTTTAAATAAAGTTTAATTAACTTAATCAAAGGATTAAACCACTGTTCACATGCTTAATTAGATTTAATTACATTAAAAGGGTGATTAAGGATTCATTAATTGATTTCCCTAATTATCTCATCAATAAATTTCAAGAGAATTAGGGGAGATAGAGGTTATCCCATTAAATACACCTAAGAAATTTGGAATCAATTAATGAAATAATTAGGGAGTAATTAGGATTATTAAGTTTTTACAAAAACTCTAATTAAGATAAATTCATTGCAAAATTAATTGGAAATAATTTTAATAAATTCCCCTCTGAATTATCTTCACAATACATTTTATTTTATATTTTTTTTATTTTTTTACATTTAGTTATGAATATTTAAAGATTCCATGATTAAAATTAAATAGCCTAATTATATAGTTAATCCTATCGGCACCATGTGGATCGCTGACATAGCGCGCGCTTTCCATGTAGTGCGACGAGATTCACTATTTAAGTAGTCACATCCAATGCCTCGTCAGCCGGCGGCACTACGAGCTTTCTCCTCGACCGTCCGATCAAAGATTGGACAGTCGGGATGAAACCTGCGATACTTAAGGGATAAATTGATGGATCCTAAGTAGATTAATCAGGATCGTCCATCCAAATGCATGGCTGGATGATCCATGATTCGTCACTGAGCTTGCCTGCGGGAGAGGGCATCTGTCCACTCCTTAGGGTTTGATCCGAGCTCAATTGAGCTCAAAATTAACCCACACCATCATCATTCAAGGAGGAAGACATCCAATGGTCAATTTGTAATGGGGGTGAAAGTTTCTTTCACAAAGGACCAAACACCTCCTATTCTAGTCTCGGTTTGAAGGCATACCTTGTCAGAGGTTATCACCGCCTCAACTGAGGTAGCTTGCTCAGTGGAGACCAAGATTGAGGAGGCTTGAGGTTGAGTGGATCTTCCTATGGACCAAAGTGGGCTTCAATTGCTTGTGGCCTTGATCAAACTCTCCTCTTTTGTGCCTTGAAAACTTGGATGAAGACTTGGGTGAGCTCGATTGGGTTCCCTCAAGGTACTTGAAGGAGGAATTGAGCTAAAATTGAGTATTGAGTGAGATGGAATTTCTTGCTACCTCTCCTATTTTTGGCTTTGATAAATTGAGAAATGGAGAAATGCAAAGAGCTAGAGGAGGTTTAGAAAAGTTTGGGATTGCTTACTTTGGCTTCCTTAGCTTCAACCGAGTGAGTGTGTGAGAATGAAGTGAAATTACGGGGAGTATATCTCCCCCTAGAAGGATCGGATAACCGAGCTTCTCCTTGCCATTTTGATCAAATTGATCCTAGGGGTTGAGTTGATTATGCCATTTAGGACACCATGTGGTTCGATTTAGCCAGAGAGGGGTAGTGGAGAAGTTTCCATGTGCAAAATAATGTGTGGGAGTGATTTCCATATGTTCATTTCCAAGTGGGTGGTCAGTTTGGCCATTGGGTTGGGTTTGGCTAACCCAAACCCACTAGGTCATGTGCACCATGCTCACTAGTGTCCACTTGGTCCACTAAGAGGGTGGCAAGTGGAAATGAAGAGGATATGATCAAATTCCAAGGGGAATTGGCCATGAGTTACCCCTTGACCTAGGGGTAAAATGGTCATTTGGCTTTGATTTTACTTTAGGTAGCTTTAGAATTGTTTGAAATTGGGTTGGTCCAAATTTCAAGGAATTTGGAGTTGATTTGATGTCATTTGGCTCATGTTGACCCATTTAGGTCAAAATGGGTCAACTTAAGTCAAGTTGACCAATTTGTCAAATTGGGTCAAACCAAGGGTTGGGTCAAGTTCATATGACCATTTGAAATGTTTTAGCATGATTGGTTTAGTTCAATTTAGTTTATATTTGGTTTTGGTTCATTTGATTTGATTTAGTTTAAATGGGTCAAGTTGACCAACTTGACCCATTTGACCTAATTGGGTTAGGTCATGGGTTGGTTTAGATTTGGTTGGTCATTTGAAATATGTTGCAAGCTTTGGTTTCAATCAATTCTGATTTGATTCGATTTTGGCTCAAATTGACTATTTAGGTCAAGTTGGGTTCATGGTCAATTGGGCTAGGTTAGGTCTAGTTGGCGAATTGAGGCTTTGGTCAAGTTCAATAAGTGGTTTAGAATGAATTTGATCCATTGGTTATAATCAATTTGACTTAGATCAAGATCTGACATATTTTGACTTTTTAGGTCAAATTGGGTCAACTTGGGTCAAGTGCCCCATTGGGCTAAGTTAGGCTCAAATGATGGCTTGGTCAGGTTCAAACATTGATCATGAATTGATTTTGATCAATAGTTTCAATCAATTTGGCTTATGGTGGATTTTGGCTAGTTTAGATTTCATTTTGGCTAAGTGTTCACTTGGTCAACCCTTAGGTTTGACTTGGTTTGACCTAATTTGAGTGATTGATCATCTCATGATGATTGTTGCTCACAATGTGATGCTTAGGTGGGCTTAGTTCAATCCAATTTAGGTAGGATTAGAATTTGGGTCATTATGGATACTTTAGGCCACTTTGGGTCAAGTGAGCCTAAGTGGGTCAATTGGTTTGATCAAGGCTTGATTCAAGTTTGGTTGAACTCACATATGGACTTATGATTGAAATATAAATCCATTTGCAAGTGATTTGGAGTCAAATGAGTTTTGATTCATTTGACAATTTCAAGTTCAAAGGGTGAACTTGAGTTTGACTTGGGTTTGATTTTTGAATTTAGTTTTGGTTTGATGATTGAAGTTTATATTTATATTTGGTTTCATGATTGAAGGATTGATTGAATCATGAAGAAAAATCAAGGGTTTGGCTTGATTTGAGTTTCATTTGGCTAAGTTCAAGAATTTGACTTGAAAGGCTTAGGTTGGATTTTGGTTGAATTTGGATTTGAGTTTTGAATTTAGTTTTGATTTGATGATTAAAGTTTGTGTTTATATTTGGTTTCATAATTGAAGGATTGATTGAATCATGAAGAAAAATCAAGGGTTTGGCTTGATTTGAGTTTGATTTGGCTAAGTTCAAGACTTTGACTTGAAAAGCTTAGGTTGAATTTTGGTTGAATTTGGATTTGAGTTTTGAATTTAGTTTTGGTTTGATGATTGAAGTTTGTGTTTATATTTGGTTTCATGATTGAAGGATTGATTGAATCATGAAGAAAAATCAAGGGTTTGGGTTGATTTGAGTTTGATTTAGCTAAGTTCAAGAATTTGACTTGAAAGGCTTAGGTTGAATTTTGGTTGAATTTGGATTTGAGTTTTGAATTTAATTTTGGATATTTGGATTTTTATTTCATTTATATTTGTGAATATAAATGAGAATATAAATGGGTTATGAGAAAATTTCTTGAATTTGAATTGATTTGGATTTGATTTGAGCTAAGTCCATGAGATAGAATCAAAGGGCTTAAGAAAGATTTTTTTTGAACTTGGAATTCAATCATGGGTTTCAATCATTTGGAATTTATTCATGATTTGAGAAAATCCATTGAAATTGATTTGAGGTTTGTTTTGGAATTGAAGTTGATTTAAGTTCAAGGTTGATTTGAATTTGGAGTTTGACTTGAAAGAAGGAAGTGAGGATTTGGTTCAGGCTATAGGGTAGGCAAATTTTCCTAACACCCTTAAGGCATAACCTATTCCTATAGCTTAGTCTTCTAAGTCTCTAGGGTTAGGTTAAGTGTTCATCTAATCACTGGAAGTGTCTTAAGACTAAGGAAATCTTAGTGTATAAGAGGAGTCTTATGTCTAAGATGGAGGGGTTGAGAGCTCATTCTAAAAATGAGGTCAAGAATTGCTAAAAGATGTCTCTAGTGTTAAGTGGAAATCACCACCTGAACCTATATTAGACTTAAAAGAGATGCCTAAATCAAGTATTTGGGCTTTTTAATGGCATTTTGATAAGGCAACTTCATCATGGCACGAGGAGCAGTCTACTAAACATAGGCCTCATAAATCAAAGAAGCCAACTAAGAAAAAAAAGAGCAAGAAGAAGACTATAACTTAAAATATTATTAACAATTTAGAGGAGTATCACTAGCCAACAAGACAACCATTTAGGCTTGTAGACTTTAGGCCTAAACTTTGTATTGTTGAATTTGATGAAGATGATAATGGTGAATCTTGTCTAATAGAGATATGTCAAATCATTTATGTGATATCAGATGTCCTTCAGCATCAATTACTCCAAAATGACAAGGGTAGTCAGACAAACTCGACCAACCCATCAAAATTCTTATCATGAAAGCACGAAGAGCCTGAGGAGTTAACATCAGAATTTTGTTTAATGACTCGACAAAAAGATAACAATTTAGATGAAGATTTATGTTTTCCCGATCGAGAAGAGTCGGACTCATCGATATCATAACATATGAAATGTATGAAGTTAAAAAATGAGTCTAGCTCTTTTGGTCAATCCTCTAGAATAAGAAGTGAATTAGAAGAAACTACTTCTTCAGAGGAATCTGAGCAAGACAAAGTGATTCAAGTTCAGTTGAGAAGTGGTAAAGTCTTACCACCTTCATCAAAGAAGGGGAGTTCAAATAAATACAATGATAATCAAATTGAAGTCAACGAAGATATCATTCCCAAAAATCCTAAATTAAAGTCTAAATCAAGCGAAAAGATAGATTATAATATTCTATCATATCTAAGAAAGAACACTGTACAACTGAGTGTGTACGAGGCTCTCTTAATATCAAAAGACCTCCAAGAAACTTTGATACAGGCCCTCAGAGATTCGAAGAGTTATGATGCTTACTTTTCCGAAAAATGTATGACTAAATCATTGCAAACTCAAGGTCTCTTAGTAATCACATTTTCTGAAGAAGATCTTATGTTAGGAACAATAGATCATAACCATCCTCTATATGTTATAGCAGAGAATGATGAAATCTTAATCAACCGAATACTGATTGATCTAGGTTCTTCTATTAATTTTATGAGTCTAAAAGCATTAAGAGGATTATCACTTAATATTAAACATCTTGGGAGGGATAAGCTGATGGTTCATGGTTTCAATGAGAATGGGTAGAAAACCCTGGGTTCTTTTATTTTCCCACTCAAGTTTTGAGATTTGTATACAGAAGCCAAGTTTCATGTAATTGATGCTGATATATCGTTTAAAGCTCTCTTGGGTCGGTAGTGGCTGCATGAGTATGGCATGGTCCCATCAGCTATGCATCAGTGTATGAAGTACTTAAAAGATGGAGAAGAATTTAGAATTTATAGTAACCTACAACCATTCCCAGTCCATAAAGAAAATATCTATGAAGATACAAAATATTTTATCCCTAAAGAGCCTAAGCTAACAGAGCCTCTTGAAGCAGTAGTATCCACTTCAGGAACTAAAAAACAACTTCACAAGGTGAAAAAGTAGAAGCAAAGAGGAAGAAAGAAGGCCATGCTGAATTTCCCTAAAGCACTTGACTTTACACCTAAATCAAGAAGATCGATTCCTCATTTGGGAAGTGACACACAAGAAGAAGAAAATATTCCTATTAAACCTAAGGGAACTTATAAGCATTCAAGAAAGGCAAAGTATGAAATAAATGATTCTGATTTAGACTATGATTTTGAATCTACTTATGGAAATAGAGTTCAGATGATCACATCAAGAAGGATAGCTCATTTATCAGTGTTAGAGGACTACTTCAAAATTATACACATCCCTCAGCAGTACTTCAAATAAATCACTTTACTAGAGGTTCATAATATTGAAGAATTGATAACATTCTATGTGCCATCGTTGAATGAGAGTGACAGAATAAAAACTCTATTTTATAAATCTGAAGAGTCTCAGCCTCATGATTTTGATCAACCTACTCAACATGAAGATTCTGATAAGATAGTACTAACAAGAATACCAATATAATATCCACATAAGTTATAAAGAATGATGCATAAGCTTGGAATTCATATTAGAACTACTAAACATAGAACTCAAATCTTTAACACGATGTTGAGCTAAAGAAGTCATTCATGAAGAAGTGATAAGTTTATCACTAAAGGTCTTGGGTTCATCCACAAACCTCATCAAGATAAAGTTTGTTATAATATAATAGAAGCTGAGATCGAAACTAATAGTGACAAAAAAGAGGATCTATATGAAATTCTTCTTACAAATGATGAAGAAGTAGAGGCCAAGCTTGTGCCTAAAGAACTCGAAGATGGTAGACAAACAGCTACTATGGATGAACTCAAAGAAATCAACCTAGGAGCTGAGGATGATCCTCGTCCAACTTTTGTCAATGCTCTTCTACTCGATGAGAAAGTTAAAGAGCTAAAAATGCTACTTTATGAATTCATGGATTGCTTTGCCTGGACATATTTTGAAATGTCAGGCTTATCCCTTGATGTAGCAGTTCATAAACTTGCCATTAAACCAGATGTGATGTATGTTAAGCAAGCTCATAGGCAAATTAGATTGTAGATTGAAGAATAGGTAATTACAGAAACTAAGAAGTTGATCAGAGCAGGCTTCATTTGGGAGAAGAAGTATGCATATTGAATAGCCAACATTGTCCCAATTATGAAGAACCATGGTCATTAACTTCAGGGATCTAAATAAGCGTCTAAAAGATGACTTTTCGTAATATCGAACTACTAGTGGACAATACCAATTATGACATGTTCTCATTTATACGGACCATCAATATAGATGAAGATGAAAGACATCATTCAGACATCGTATCATACACTAGTCATGCCCTTCAGATTGAAAAATACTGGAGCTACATACCAAAGAGCTATGATTTATATTTTTGTTGAGTTGATTCACCAGAAGGTGGAATGTTATGTTGATGATTTGGTGGTGAAGAGCTTAAATCGTGAAAATTACTTTAAAGACTTGAGAATTGTATTAGAGAGAATCAGAAAATATGATCTCAAGATGAATCCTCTAAAATGTGCATTCGGGGTGTCCTCTAAAAAATTCTTTGGGTATATTGTACGTCATAGAGGAATTGAAATTGATCCTACTAAAATCAAGGCAATTGTGGAGATGCCTCCATCGAAGAGTTTGCATCAACTCCAATCTTTACAAGGATAGTTTGCATTCATCCGTCAATTTATATCAAACTTATCAGGATGATATCAACCATTTACAAAGTTGATGAAGAAGGATGCTCCATTCAAATGGGATAAGGAGTGCCAAGAAGCCTTCAATAGCATTAAAAGCTACCTGTTAAATCCACCAATACTTGCATCACTTACTCCTGGGAAGCCCCTCATTCTATACACAGCTATATTAAAAGAGTCCCTTGGAGCATTATTGACATACCACAATGAAGAAAATAAAGAGAATGCTCTTTATTATATGAATTAGAGATTGATAGGAGTAGAAATGAGATACTCTCTAATAGAGAAGCATCATTTAGCATTGATCTTTACAGTCCAAAAGCTCCGTCACTATATGTTATCTCATAAGATTACCCTCATCTCAAGGATCGATCCACTGAAGTATCTGATGACAAGACCAGCATTGACAGGTCTCTTGGCAAGATGGGTAGTATTACTTTTATAATTTGATATCACATACATTCAGTAGAAAGCAGTAAAAGGGTAAATCTTAGTAGATTTTCTTGCTGCACATCCCATCTCTACAGACTCTTCTCTTAACGATGATTTGTCTGGTGAGTAAATTATGCTCATTCATGAAAGAAAAAAATCACAAATTTGAGAAATATACTTTGATGGAGCCTCATCGATCAAATAAGTTAAACCTCTCTGCGGCAAGAAAGGTGAATCGACATCATCTTCATAACACCAGAAGGAGGAATAATGAGATGATCATATGGGTTGACCGAGCTAAGAACTAATAATGAAGCTGAGTTTGAAGCATTAGTAACAGGTCTTGAAGAAGCTATTTTCATAGGCATTCAAAACTTGCATATTTTTGGTGATTCCCAACTTAGTATAGATCAAGTAATGAGCATCTATAAAATTAACAAGCTTGAGTTAGCTTTTTTTCACAAACAAGTTCTCGAGCTTATGAAGCAAATACCAAATATCACATTAACTCGAGTCTCTTGATCCGAGAATAGCAAAGCAGATTGCTTAGCAAAATTAATTAAGGAAATGACAAGTATGAATGGTGATTATGTCATGATCGGGATATCTACTCGATGAATTCTAGAGCCAGTAAAGTACCAATCCCCACAGATAGAGGGGTTATCAAATTTGACACAGCAAGACGTGACTTAGGTTGCTCCTCATACTCCTCAAAATCAACATGGAATTATACCCAGAAGAGTTAAGAATGACATTGCTTCAGAAAAGCAGTGTGAATCCTTTATTGTAGAAGAGCCACATGATTGGAGGAAACCTTCATCGACTACTTTAAAAAAGAAAAATTATCAAATAATAAATCACTAGCAGCTTAAATCGAGAAGAGAATATTGTGCTATGCTTTTATCAACAACACTTTATATTGTATTCTTTAAACAAATGTGGCTACGATGCCTAAATGCAGATGAAGCTAGCAAAGTGATAATTGAAGTTCACGAAGGACTTTGTGGTGCACATTAATCATGTCCTAAGATGGCAGTAAAGATCAAAAGGATGGGTTATTATTGGTCATCTATGGTGAGAGACTATACCAATCATGCCAAGAGGTGTCATGAATGTCAAGTACATGATAATATAATCCACCAACCTCCAAATCCACTACACCTAACAATAACATCCTGGTCATTTGAATGTTGTGGCATAGATGTAATTGGATTGATTGATCCATCGTGATTAGCTGGTCACTGCTTCATCCTAGCAGCGACTGATTATTTCTCTAAGTGAGCTAAAGCTACCCCATTTAAAGAAATTACTGCTTGTTGAGTGATTAACTTCTTTACGCATAATGTGGTCTATAAATTTGGAGTGCCACATAGAATAATTTCTGATAATGGCACAGCTTTCAAAAATATAAAAAATTATAAATTCGTCGATCGACAAAAAATTGATTGGCAATATTCTTCAATATATAATCCATGGGAAAATGGTTTGGCAAAAGATTTTAATAAGACATTGGTCAAACTGTTCAAGAAGATCCTCACTAAAAATAAGAGATAATGCATACCAAACTGATAGAGACGTTATAGGCATATCGAACAACCTACAAGATGCCGACTAAAGCCACTCCATATTCATTGATATTTAGAATCGAGGCAGTTCTTTCGCTTGAAGTTGAGTTTCCATCACTTTGAATAGCAATCCAATATAACCTAACTGAAAATCAAAATGCTCATTTGAGAACGGAGGAACTCGACGTGCTTGATGAAGTTAGATTGCAAGCTCATCAAAATATGGAAGTTTATCGAATAAAGATGTCCAGGGCTTTTGACCATACGGTACGGCCTCAAACATTCCAAAAAGGGGAATTGGTCTTGGTGCTGAGAAGACCAATTTTTCTTAATCAAAAAATTTGGTGGCAAATTTGAGCCTAATTTGAAAGGCCCTTTTATCATCGAGAAAGTGTATCAAGGAGGGGCATACTAACTCATTGACCTAAATGGTGAAAGACCAATGATACCAATTAATGGTTGATACCTGAAAAAGTATTATACATGATAAATATATTCTTGAGGTACAATAAAAATTCCCTTACAATATAGGGGGCATTTTTTTTAGAAATCTCCCTACAAGACATGGGGCATTTTTTTTAGTATATTTATTTGGGTTGGCATCATATTTTATGCCGAGATCCCTAAATAAATATACTTACTCAAGATGAAAAAACTTTTTTGTGAAAATTCTCCTATTACACAGTGGGAATTTTAGATTTCTATACATAGATGAAATCAATGTTACATATTAAAAACCTCTTATGATCAAATGTATCAACTCATACATTGATATATTTTCTTAAATTATTTTATAGATTTTTCAAAGTGCTTTAGAATTTTCCTTGCAAGACAAGGGGCATTTTTATATATTTAGCCAAGTTGAAATTGTGCTATATGACGAGAGCCTCAAATATATTCTAATTCAAGTTGACATCGAGCTTTATGCTAAAATTCCTGAATATATCCATAATTGTTATTGTTAAGTTGCAAGTTCCTGCAGGAATAAAAAGAATATATTTCTATGCATGAAAAGACAGTCCTAAATATCAAAAGTTTATCTCCCAAATTCACCAAATTCTGAAGATCAAGTCAGAAGAATTTTTAATTTTGGAAGCTTCAATCAACTGAGTTGGAAAAATATTAACCTATATATCTTTAAGTTTAGGATACGGATGGGTTCTAATGGTCGAACTCAACAAGCCCACAAATGGCCGAGTTGCTGACGTCTCCCCACTCAACAAGCCGTAAGAAAATGCCACAATGAAAGAGCCCTTGTTCGTTAGTTCGATGAACAAATCACCAACCCATCATAGCTTAAGTCAAAGACTTGAGTAGGTTTTAAAGGTCGAACTTAACAAGCCTATAAATGGTCAAGTTGTTGATGTTCTCCTCACTCAACAAGCCATAAGGGATGGTTATAGTGAAAGAACCCATGCTCGACAGTCCAATGGTGATAGCTGTTCAATCTCAAATCAGATTCAGCTTAGTGATTACAAGCAACCAGAATCCAAGAGAGCTTTCTACTTGATCGATAGACCCAAACAATCTAAGGAAACTCTTAATTCAGAGCTACCTCAAGTCAATCATTATATTGCCTGTAGGATGATATTTCAATCTATTCTCAAATGGTTTGATCAAGCATAAAGCACAGATCAAAGCCAATTGTCTCATCAAATCCACTAAAACAAAAAGCACAAGAGTAATAGAGGACTAAAAAAAGGGGAAAAAGTACATCATAGGAGCCTAGACTGTAGCTCCTAAAGCTGTGCTAAAGAAACTGCTAAAGATTGATGCTCACTCTTAGCAAATTATAAAGCTTCCGCAGCTCTGGTCAGAGCTGCCTCAGCATCTACCATGACTCAATGGTGTATCTGGTAACGATGCTTCTTCTGCTCCATAGCTCGAGCTTTCCTATCATACTCAACCTGCAACTCCCTGATCCTGGCAGTCTGTCTGTCTAACTCAGAAGTGGCATCCATCAAACTCTGATGGTAGTAGCATAGGGTCTCAACACTCTTCTTAAACTCATCATGTGCTAGGTCAGCCTCCTCCCTGCTAAGCTTGAGCTACTCCTTAAGCTATACTAATGAAGCGCGGGAGAGGATGATGCTAAGTGATCTCATATGGTGGATTAAAAACTCTACGTCTCTATAGAGAGTCTCCAAGTACCTGAGAATCTGGTCCCCCAATCCAGTGTGAGCTAGAAGATCTAGAATGATGTTCACATATGATGTGAAGCTGTCTAGTGACTCTGGTGAGTCCAAAGTAAGTCGAGAAACCACATCCCTCAGAAACACCAAGCCATAATCCTACATGCCCCTATCATGTGGATCTAGTGTACAGGGATATCGATGGTAGATCTCAGACTCATAACCCACCTTAGGCACTACAAGAAACAAATGAAAATAATCAGCATAGTTGAGCAGTAAATGTAAAGAAGTGCAACTAAAGAATAAAGAGAGGAAGAAAGTACATGAACATGGAGAATCTAACTGAACTGGTGTGTCATAAGTGGTATAGTCCTCGGTGACCTTCACTATCTGATAAGCTCTAAGGCTTTCTGGATTAACAAAAGCTCCATTAGATACGAGGTCTCTCACCTCAAAAGTCTCCCCAGGACAATGGACAGAGTAAGGCTCATAGGGAAGAGTGGCTCCACAAAAGGAGTAGCAAAAGTTGAGGCGGTAGTATCAAAGGTAGGCACCCTTGACGGCTCAACTCTAAAGTCCTCAGTAGCATATCTAGTACTAGCTGACACCTGTGGTACCTCATCAAAAGTCAAAAGTTGTCATGAAAGTAGACTCATGGAACAATTAATCAAGCTCTGTAGCTCGATTGTACCACGTCCGAGAGGCGGCAAGGAAATCTCGACATGGGAGTAGAATCCCTAGCTCTAACTCTGCTACGAGGAGTGATGTCCTCAACCTTGACTTTCTTGTCAACTAGTGCAGCTGTCATGAATCAAATTAAAATATTAGATACACTGAATATATTTTAATGATACAATAAAGAAGATGATAAAAGTATTAAAAGAGAGTAAGATATTGATTATACCTCCAGCGCTGCTATCTCCTGTCAGTGGTGACCGACGATGTGTCCTCTGACCTCGAGGAACTCACAAAGACCTCACTATGTGCCCATATCTCTTCACGCCATGCTGCAAGAATGGACCAAAAGATAGTTGTACCCAAGTAAGCTGAGTATAGCTGACCCCTGTGTGACTCTACAGAGGAGTTATCCGAAAATGAGAGCTAGTACCAAGTCTTAGTAAATATAACCAAACTATAGAGACAGCATAATAGCATGTCCCTAGAGGCACTGCCCTAGTCTTTCTGACTTCTACTATCCTTGGAATGAATGGTTGGCCATCATAAGCCGTACACTGAGAAAGTCGAAACTATCGTGCAACATGATTGGGCTGGTAGCCCTCAATGATAACTAACTGACCAAACATGTAACACAACTAGCCTGGATGTATACTTGAAAGGTACTAGGCCACTCTCAATGTTCATCGACTATAAAGTGGTGAGTCTCTATCACTCTCATCAAAGCCATCGGTAAGATCAGTCTCTATCAAGTCAGGTGGCAAATCAACTATATCTGGTTGGTGACTAGCAAAAATTGATTTTTGACCAAGTGCGGTGCAAAGATGAACAGGCATATTTGATCTCTCACAGAAGTAGATGATGCTCTGTACAGCTGAATAATTGTAGGATATCCTCGCTCTGAAAAGTATGTTGGATATTCGAAGTAAGAAAAGGCTCCATGTACATGAAGGTGAATCGAAGCATATAAGTAATGCCAAAGCAAGGTAACATCACATCTATCCAATAAATCTGCCTCTAAAATTACCCCAAAAACTCTGTTTTCATTTGTTGAGCCTAGCAAGGAGGCTATTTTGTTAGAGATTGATAGACACAATCCTCGTGGAGATGTTGATATCAAAGATATGATTGAGCAGCACACCAATATATTAAGAGAACGTGATTTTTACCAGGGTTTCTTTGTGCGATCCTCCATGCTTCCTGACTATACTTTAGACTCTGTTTCTTCTAAAGATCTCGCAGATTGGGTGGCTACCATTAAGCTAAAATGCAGGGACTATAATCCTCTAGATAGCACAGTAACTCAAGTTAGCTTCGGATATTATGATATTTTACAGCCTGCTTCTGACAGGGTTGAGTGGGCTAGACTGTCTAGAATTTTGAGCCATTATCAGTTACAGTTGAGCACTTCAGACTTGCTTAGAGATTTGACAGTGGGTCAAATTTCTACTCTTCCACGTGGCTATGTTACCTAGGCTAGGTATATTTTACGAGCACACAGAGATACTCTACGGACGGTTGGCATATACAAGGCAGTTTATGTGTCTATGTTTGACTTTAGTGGCATTCCCCCTGCTTGGGCTTACGGAGTTGTAGAGTTTTCGGATACTAGCTGGAACACATGTTGGATAGGTTCAGAGGAGTTGACAGTTACACTTTGGGACTTACAGTTAGTACCAGGCCTTCTAATATTTGGCTACTGCTACGAGGAGTGTGTTCCTCCCCACGAGGAGTCATCAGGTCTTCTCTAGCTGAACATTCTCCTATCAAGTGATCAGAGAAATAACACAGAAGAATCCAAGTGACAGCATAAAAAAGCATAAACAAAAAAAGAGCTATACTAAGAAGCAGTAAAAAGAAGGGCAACAAAAAAGAGAGAAGAAAATAAATAAGGTCAATCAATTTTTAATAAATATGACTTGCTTCATTCATGAATCACATTTATTGGGAGGGGGGTATTTATTGACCTTTATATTTGAATCGAGTCTTACAAGATAATTTTGATCGACTTCAGATGCTTCAGAGCACAAATCAGAGCTGAATGATACTAGACATCACCAAAATCAGTTGAAATGATTCCGATTGATGAACGAACTTTTTCATTGCGTTCAGAACATCAAAAATGATTAGAATATAAATATTATATAATCTAATGATCAACCGATCAAGTGATCGAGCTGTCATTGTGCTGACACGCATATCGAGGAAGGGAAATTGTGATGATGTCCAAACGACCTTCATTCATAAAATTGATTACGTTGTTGGATTTGAAATGATAAAACCTACTAAATGAGATTGTCCAATATCAATTCAGACGAGCCTATATGAATGTCAAATGATCTGAAGTGATAGTGTGCAAATCAAGGCTAAAATATACTCAACGGTGCAAAAAATAATTGAAACAATCTTCAATCGATGAATGGATTTTGTCATTGCATTTAGAATAGTGAAAATGATCAGAATATAAATATTGCACAACCTAATGATCAACTGATCAAGCAATTGAGCCATCAACATGCCTACACGTATATCAAGGTCAGGAGATTACGACGATGCCCAAATGACCTTCGTTCATAAAATTGATTGTGTCATTAGTTTTAAAATATCAAAATCTATCAAGTGAGACTATACACATTCAATTCGGACAAGTTTATATGAATGTCAAGCGATTGGAAGCAGCAATGTGCATTTTCAAGCTAAAATCTACCCAATTCGGCATTGACTTAAACCAAATAGCCTCTGACTGAGAAATGGACGGTGCCATTGCATCGGTAACATCAGAATAATCTAAGATTGATACATATATTAACTATATAATTTTGTCAGCATAAAATTTACATTAAGATTGATTAGACGCTTAAAAAATTAATGAAAAATCCTTTTTATACCTAAATCCCTAACCGAACCATCTCACTACCCGTTCGGCCTAATCTGCTCCCCACGGGCTTGACCCCTTCCACTCGGTTCTCCCCCTTCACACGCATGCTCCACGCAAGACATGCGAGCCCTCTTCTTGTCAGTCGATTCGATCCCGAGCGTAACTCGCATGTGAAGCTCCTCCTTCCCCTTTCGTTCAATCTCCCCACAACCGTTCCCTCTCGGCTCTCCCCCTTCAACTGTATGAACTACTCCCGCTCTTGGCCAATCCTCCTTCAAAATTGAATGGTTCCCTCATCTTTTAGGGCTCTTCCTCTCAATTTCTCTCAACCCTAAGGATCAAACCGCAAGCAAGCTGCAACTCTTCGCTTTTTCTCTTTTTCCCTTGGCCGAAAATCCTCCTCCTTCCCCCATTTTTCCCTTAGCTAAAAATCTTCCTACTTTCATTTCCTTGGAAAAATCCTCTCTTCCTCCTCTTTCCCTCATTTTCCTTAAAATCCTTCCTCCTCTTTCCTTCATTCCCCTTGGTTGAATTCCTCCAGAACTTCCTCTTTGAATTAATCCTTGGCCCTCTTACAAGCAGGTAACTGAGCTCCGATCAAGCCCTCTATGTATACCTCCTCGATTCCTCCTATAATTGAACACATAGCCGCTGAATTACTCTTCCGACCTTTTCTTTTGTCACAGCCAAAGAGGAATACCGTCATCAGGCGGGTCCTTCTCTAGGTTTCTAGCATTTCCATCATTCCTTCCACTTTACCTGTGCCTGTTGATCACTGCACTATTCATTGCAAATAAAAAAAGAGTTTAGATGTGTAGGAATAAATGTGTGGAATGTGTATATGTATATATGCTTCTTTATGCAGGTTTGAAGGCCTCATCATGCTCATCAGGGCATGATGAGATGAAAATTGGCCAAGGTGTTATAAAACACCAACTGTCATGCTCATCAGAGCCTGACGGGAAGGCCTCCAAAACTATTAGATGCGACCCCATATGCTAGAATGCTGCCGAAATTTTGACTAAAATTTAGAACTTAAATAAATTCAAATTGAAATCGTCTAAACTTAAGTTAAATAAGAAAATACATGATAAATATAAAAAAGAACATCAAACAAACAAAAAAAGGAAAAGAAGAAAAGAATTTACAATGAATTGTAAAGATTTGAATGTACACTTGAAGTTTGGGACAAGAATCCTTTTACTTCTCTTTCTTCCTAAGTGGTGAATGTGGATAAGTTATCATAACTTCTAATTTATAGAAGTGGATGAGTCTTGCATTCACTTGATATAACTTCTAATGTATAGAAGTGGGTGAGTCTTGCATTCACTTGATATAACTTCTAATTTATAGAAGTGGATGAGTCTTACATTCAATTGAAGTATTTAGAAAATATTTGTATGGCACGACATGTACAAACTTTATTTTTCATAACTTCAACATAATAGTAGATAAGAATGCCAACTCAGTAATGAATAGGCTATTACTATAGCAATTGTAAATTGAAATTAATGGAGGATGAATCTAGATAAGAAGAGTTAAAGGGTCTTGATTGAATATACATAACAATTATAAGGGTTTTGTTTTAATACCAAATGAAAAACAATTAATGTTGAGTCTAAATGTCCAATTCCAAATTGAAAAATAAAAGTGTGTAAGTAATTTGATAACTTTCTTACAAGCACAAGTTCAATTAAGCAACTCATGGGCAACCATGAATGTAGCCTTTAAAAGATCATTTGGAGCTTGCATTTAAAATTGAATTTTAAGCACTTGTGATATATCTATTTCTTATCTTCAAAATTAATGAAATCCACAAAATGACTTATAGAGTGGCTTTCCAATTAACAAGAATAATGTTCTAATTCATATTGAATAAATTTGAAATCAAATTGGAGAAATATAAATAAGACTCACAACAAATTGGGTAGCTCGCCAATAAACTGTCTTATTGAATGCATATATTGTAGTATCTCGATTCAAATGAATTAAAGAAGGCTTCAATTGAACTTAAGGTTATAGCATATGGGATCTATGATATGTCTGAATGTCTACTTTCAACTAAGAGTAGAACCCAAATGCAACCTTCGTAACACCTAGTCACAAGATTAGGATGTGAATATAGTGGTGGATCTAGCCACTCACACCTCACTTTATCCTTAACTTTTGACTTTGCTTCTGCTTCCGCCTTCTATCACCATCAGATTGATAACACATTATACAAGTAGATAGAAGGCAACACTAAATTAAATGCTGCACGAATGAAGGAACTTTCCTTCAATCCAAAAATAAAAGAAATTTTATTCTAATTATGATTTTTACTGTCAGTGATTTCATTAATTAGATGAAATTATCTAAATTATAAATATCTGCATGTGCTCAAACATGGAAATTTAGAGTGTAAATTTTAATATCTGAAAAGGTTGCGCTGACTAAGTTGGAATTAAATAAAAATATAAAATCAATCTCATGATTTAGAAATAAAATTATTTGAATTAACAAATACTCGTATGGGCCCAGACACTATGTTGAATTTAGGTTCAATTGTCTGAGGATGCTGCACGTGTTGCTTCCCGGTTTGGTCTTAAGACTAAATATGAGTTAACAAAACCTATAAATTTAATAATAATATTATAAGAATATCAACTTATTAAAATATTTGAGAAGCTAATTCTATCATGTGATAGTAGATCTGATCCTTTGTTAGGAGCTTAACAGAGTTGATAGGATCTAAAGTTTTGAAATATATTCGATTCAATCAATTAACTATCCTGATGATGGCTGTGTTGAATGAAGATTTCAACCGGAGGGGATACTTCCATCAAAATATGATTCTAATTTTAAATCAAATTGACTCAAATTAATTATCAAACTAATAATGCTTAAATGAAATCCAATCTCTAAAAAATGCAAAGCTAAAACCCAATCCACATTCCGCAATAGTTTACCGGAGGTGACTAATTAAGAAAACTCTAGCTCACAAAGGAGTCATTGTTAAATCAAGTGTTCTACTATGTTCACTCCTAATTAATCTCATGCTAGTGGACAAGGACATGATTACTTTTAAGAGTTCCACATATGATGCAGTTATGACCAAAGTTCTCTAATCGGGTGGTTGCCACCAATTATAACCATTATATTATGATCATGATTGTAGCCTATATGCTCCCCAATGGCTCTACCCTTTGAGTTGTGAATCATAAGATATATTTAATAGGGCAAAAAGCCCCCTGTCAACTATGGTAGACTTAAGCCTGTCTTCTTAGATAAACACCGCCCCAGGTCTACAAGGATTTCTTGGATGATATAACCCATGCATTGCTGATAAGGATCTTTCAATCATGTTGGGTCGACTACCTCCTCTGACTAAGTAGACTAGGAACTGCAACAGCCCAGAATGACGGAACCATGGGATCTAAATCGAGCGCGTCATCACTCCCCCAACCATCCGCTTTAAGGTAAAAGATGATGAATTTTATATATCCAAATTTCATAACTCCACACGATGCTACTATACGCTACACATTCAACGATCTAACAATTAGCCTTAATCGAAAGTTTTCTCTCATTTATTGGGAGGGGTAATTAACTATAGGGGCTTGCGCCTATAGGAAACCTGGAACCAGATCTAAAGTCCTCACAAAATAAGGATGAAATCTCTGTGTAGTGTCTTATCTACTATTTCATCTGCCTTCTGAAAATTCCACTGACATATTATATCATACTCTCTTCATTGTCGAGAGGTCGGTGGCGAATTTTCGGAGCCCAAAGATGTTGAAGGCTCATTTGGGCACTGGCATTATTTGTGGATGAAAAATGTATTGAAAAAAATGATGTTTTTGTGGCCACTTATTTTAAAAATAAAAAATAAAATTTTTATTATGAGAGATTTTAATGGTGTTTATAGTGGTAAAAATTCATATTAATTTATGATTATATTGAATTGAATGATGAAATGTTAAAAATTCAACAATTTTCTAACAAAGCGAGGCCCAATAACCACATGGCTAATGGTTTTATTTGGGCATCCTAATGATTAGAAATTCTCTTTGCTTTGCCCTCTTTGCCTATAAATGTGGAGCATCCTGCTCAATCATTTAACATGTAAAATAAAAAGAATATGAGTTAAACGATTGATCAATCTCTCTCTCTCTCTCTCTCTCTCTCTCACACACACACACACACACACACACACACAATCTCTTAGTATCATTTAATTGCATTTTTTATATTTTGCAATCATTTTCTATAAGAGGTTTTAGAGTTAGATTAGTGATAGTCACATTTGGAAGACTAGAAGAAGCATTTATAAAATTTATTTATTTCTAGTGCTCTTTATATGTCTCCATTTAAAAGAAGATAGTGTAACATTTTTTCTACCTGCTTCTCAATGGACTTGAAGAAATGGATTAGAAAGCAAGAGGCGGATGTAGGCTGGTTTGGCGTCAAACTATATAAAATTAGTGTGAAGTTTACATCCCTTGCATATTTATTTATGACATAGCATGGTTGAATGCATGTGTCGATTATTATGCTTATGTTTGTATGCCATTATGCTTGAATATATCTTTATTATTTGTTCCCAAAATTTGATTACTCTCACATAGTTTAGATCTCTTTATATCATCATATCTATTTTAGATGATGGCGCTTTGGTGGCAAATTTTTATAGCATAACTTATTTGCTAAAATTAATTTCTATTATTGTGTTTAATAGTTGTATCACTCACACATAAAGGATTAATATTGTAATCTCATAGAATTGAGATTCAACATATCCAAACTAAAATTTCAAAAATCACACAAATAGTAAATTTGATCCATAATAGGAAAGATCTTTTATGATAGAAGTATATGAAGGTGAAGCCTACACACTTTTAGGGTTTTTATTTTCGACGTAGAATCAAGTATATGAGGTATATAATGAAGTTATAGAAGAAAGTGATAATCTATGAGTTTCAAAAGACTAATGTTAAGCCAATTTGATCTTATGTTGGAAGATGCATTATAAAGAATATTTTTGTGCTAAGATAAAGGAAAACTTAGATAGTAGTAAAATTTTCTTATATAGTAAGTAATGATCTTAAGAAGACATAATTGAGTACAAAAAAAATTGATTTTTAACATTAAAGAGAAATATGTTCAACTAAGTTATGAATGATATTGACTTGTATTAGTAATAGCCGTAAAGTGATGAACAAATTACTTATGACAAATATATCATTCATTAACAATTAATCTATTTCTTTTAATTTTTTTAAGGAGATGATTAGAAAAAAACATACTTAAAAGGAAACTTAGTTTATTATTGTTGCTTAATCCTCTTAAATTACCCTCTTAATATTTTTTTTATTTTAAACCATTATTTATATTCATTTTTAATAAAAAGGGTCATATAAAACAAGCAAAACCTACATAATACTAATAGAATGGGCACAATCAATGCAATTGGGTTAGTTATTATTTAAAGCATATGAATTTTTCCTATCCCCTTGAGTGAATATGAGAGAATTTTTCCCAAGAGTTTATATAAAAGTTAAACTAAGTGAAATGCTTTATAAATAAATAAGAGATAAATAAACTGATAGATATGCAACTATATACATAAATTGATAAGTAAACAAACAAGTAAATTCTTCGTTTCACTGTACTAAGGTGTTGACCTTCACATATGTGTCATAAGTCGAGTCAAGCCCACAAATCAAATTCGGACTTAAGGACGGTACGAATCGGGGCTTAAAATGCACCGGATGTCACCAAAATGATCAAAGCGACCGATCGATGAACCGGACTCGCATTCAAAGCCGAAATTGGTCAAAATATAAATATTGCATAATCTAATGATCAACCGATCAAGCGATCGAGCTATCAATGTGTCGATACTCGTATCAGAGTTGACAAGCTGTGATGATATCCAAATGACCTCTGTTCATGAAATCGATCACGTCGTTGACTTTGAAACATCGAAAACTATCAAATAAGACTGTACGCGCTCAATTCGAGCGAGCCTATGTAAATGTTGAATGATTTGAATTGAGGCTGAAATGCACTTGATGTTGCCAAAATCAACCAAAATGACATTTGATCGATGAACGAACTTTGTCATCGCGTTCAGAACGTTGAAACTGGTTAGAATATAAATATTGCACAACTTATTGATCAACCGATCAAGCGATCAAATCGTCAACATTCCTACACACATATCGAGGTCAGGAAGTGCCGACGTGAATCAAACGACCTTTGCTCATGAAATTGATTGTGTTGTTAGATTCAAAACATTGAAATCTATCAAATAAGACTATTCACATATAATTCGGACAAGTATGCGTGAAAATCGAGCGGCGATATATTTAAGAAATTGACTTCATTTAACGCCGATCAACTAAACGGCTCGATTATAAACGAACGACTGCGATTTGGAACAAAATGATAAGATTGATATATATATATATATATATATATATATATATATATATATATATTGATCACGTGATTTTATTGGCATAAAATTCATATTAAAGTTGATTAATTAATTTAAAAATCAATTTAAGAAATCTAAATCTGATTCTAGCCCTAAATCCACCTAACCAGGCCGGCCCTATGCCTCTTCACGCACGACCCGACCCAAGCCGGCCCTATTCTTCCTCGCGCGACCCTTCTCCTCTTCACGCACGGGCCTTCACACAGGAACCGAATGAACCTTCTCTTCCGTTCGTTTGGTCAAGGAACCGCGTGCTCCGTCTCCCCCTCCACACTCGGCTTCCTCCGCAACCGTTCCCTCCTCATCCCTTCCTCTCATCCCAGCCGAAGGGCAAGCTTCTATCATCATACGAAAAATCCAAAAAAAGAAGCCATTTTCCTCTCCTCCTCCAAACCGAAAAAGAGAAAGGTAAACTCCTCCTTCCTCTTCCCTTTCTTCTTGTTTCTTCCCTGCCCTTTCTTCTTCTCCCTTCTTCTTCCTCTTTCCCTTCTTTCCTTTCCTTCTTCTTCCATTTCTTTCTCCAGACCGAAACCTACAGATTTTTTTCTCCCCCTTTCTTCTTCTTTATTCTTCATCTTCTTTCTTTCCCCCTCAAAAATCAAAATCGAAAATATCTTCCCTCTTTCCCTTCACAAAGCTAATCTGAAATTTCATTTTCCCCGCATTCCTCAACCTAAATTTTTTCCCTTTTTTCAAATCTGAATTTCCTACTTTGTTTCACTGCAATCTCTTTCGCCAGAAAAGATGGCTGAGTTTCGGTTTCAGCATTGCCTCCTTACATTACTCCTTCCATTGCCACTAGAAGGAGAGCGAGATTAGCGGGTTCCCTCTTTGGATTCCAAGATACCTAACCCCATGTGTCGTGACATCATTACAACGACCAAATGAGTCGAATACGGGATCAATGTTGAATGAATATTGTTTGTATTTTCTGTTTAATAGCTCGCTTTATGAGAGCAACGAGATAAAAAGCAAAGACACCGCCGTATGCCATTAGAGCGTCAGTAAGCCAACATCCGTTAGATGTCGCTACCCCTAAACGAAATACTGCCAAAAATTTCACAAAATTCCATGCTTAGAAAAAAAGAAGAAAAAAAAGAAGAAATGAATATATATATGCATTGTATTTCTCTTTTTGCAGGTTTTAAGACCGTTACGCTTATTGAAGAATGAAGACGGTGGTGTCATGAAGACTACTCCCTACCTTCATTAGGGCATAACGAGTAATCCAAAACACTCCCGATGCAGCCCCTCATGTGGGGATGACGCCGGGAGGCTGCCAAAATTTCATCAATTTCTTTTTTTAGGACTTAAACTCGAAACTAATCGAATGTCCAATTAATTATGAAACCTAAAGTCCTAAAACAAAATGAATCTAAATAAAATTTTTTAAGCTTAAAATTGAATTCGAAAACTATCAGCTTGTGAGTTAGATAGTTAACAAGAATTAAGCTTAATTGAGATTAAAATAAGTTGAATGCTTACAAGTAAATATGGACAAAGTCATTTACTAGATTTTGGGATCATTTTTGCAATCTATTTAGAAACGATTAAAAAGAATTTCAATTGGCTATACATTATTGAAGTGAAAGGGGAATATGAGATATAAGGGTGCTTGGTTTCGAAGCAAATGCAAAGAACTTAACAATCCGTCAATAAACATAAGTTTAACTTTGCGATATCTCATTTATATGATCGAAAAATAAATCTCATTAAGTATATAATTGAATCATAGGAGACTTATAGTAAAGTTAATAATCAGCTTCAAATATGAAGAAATCAAATAAAGTTTATAAGAGATTCATAGTAAACTTAACGACTCATCAATGAGCATGTTTCATAACCTTTCTAATGAATGTTTAAACAGTATTATAACATGTGTTTGAGCAATAGAAGTAGTTATGTAAAATACATTGAGTCATAAAGTGTTAGCTTTCAAGTGATGATGGAATCCATATCAGATTTCAAATGAGATTATGTTTAATTCAATAGCTTATTAAGAACAAGAATCACTGATATGTATAAACTTGGATCTTTAAAGATAACTCAAATAGAGTTCATCATCACGATATATGAATTGAAAGTAAATAAAAAAAAGAAGTTCAAGGAAATCTGATGATGAAGTTGAAAGTTCAACAACAAGCATGCAATGAACTTCAAAGAAACTTGATTGCACATGTTTTAAAGTGATTTGTAGTTTCATTCACTCGTGTTAAACTTGTGCAAGCTTTTAAATATAATGATATGACACTTTCATACATTATGAGGTATGTTCATATTCAACAAATATATATATATATATATATATATATATATATATATATATATATATATATATATATATATATATGAAAAGCTTAAATATACAATTTGACATATATTTCAAGGCAAATATCCTTGCTTCAATTCAGACATTTTAAAATCCACATAGCATTTTAAAGAAACAAATATTCGTGCATATGCTAAAATAATCACCTTCTTAATTTAGATATCTTGAAATGTATGTGAAAGCTTGATCAAAAGAATATATGTGAAAAGCTTTTTTTTTTATTTTTTTTATTTTTTTTTTATTTTTTTTTTAATTTTAATTTTATTTTTATTTATTTTGTTTTTTTTTCTCTCTCACTTATTAGGAGGGGTAATTAATTATAGGGCTTGCGCTTATAGGAAACCTGGAACCAGATCTAAAGTCCTCACCAAATGAGGACGAAATCTCTGGGTAGTGTCTTATCTACTATTCCATCTGTCTTCTAAAAATTTCACTGACACTTCAAATCAAACTCTCTTCAATTCAAATATATTGTCAACTTAGCCCTCAATTTTCTTGATTGAGCTCAGTGGTGAAGTCACTGGCAATGTGCTCTCTACTCGTGGGTTCAGGGGCGAAGCCCTAAATATATATATATATATATATATATTGTATAGCTTCTAAGCGATGTATTTGTGTCACCTTACGTGGGCTCCAAAATAACATTTTAGTAGTACATTCAAGTTTGTAATCACTATTGTTTATTTGACTTTAATGATAATAAACCTCAACATATATTATATTTATTTAATTTATATTCACCTATATGACTTGTTTGTTGATTTATTTACCATGAAATCTATTCAAATATGAATAATGTATTAAAAAAATATTATTTTTAAAACTTAGTCATTTAATTATTGAGCAGAAAAAAATTGAGTTAAAATATTCTAATCAAACTTTTAACTATGATGAATATTTTATTTGATTTATTTTGAAATAAATATAATCAAAATTTAATTAATTTATATGTATATTACACTTAATTTAAATTAAATCTAACTACTTTAAAATATATATTATGACTAATTTTTTTATTAGAATACATTCATACAAATCATCTCTCTTCTTTTATTTATAAAACCTATTATTGAAACTAGCTTGAAATAAGCTTTTCTTTTGTGTTTGAAACATTGAGGTTTAATATTCATTAAAATCCATTTAGTTGTTTTAGTTATATATTTATTCATTTTGCTTGAAGTGACGTAGTGGCTATATATGCTATTGAATTGAGTTTAGCTTGTGGAATGAGGTTGGTAAATGACAACTAAGTGATGGGGTCTAGTAGATGGAATTTTTGAGTTGAGGGGTGAAATTTTTGTGGTGGTGATGAGCAATATGATGGAGAAGCTTGTGATGATGGTGGTGAAGTTGATAAATGGAGCACATACCTAAAAAGAAGCCTTAGATGAGATGAACAATTAATATTGAAATATGACACCACTTATTAGAACAACATTGTAACATATTCGTATCATATTGATATTAAAGGTAACTTTACAAAATTGTATAAAATAAAATGAGGAGAGAAAGATAAAGGAGTACAAAATTTTAGGAGAGAAATAAAAGAGCATGCATACACTTGAAGGAAAAGAATAGGCGAATTGAATAGAGTTGTAGAGTCATGGATGGGGGTCTTTTCCTTTGCAGTAGCTCTTGTTTGAGCTAACACGCTAGCAACTAACTTGCTAAGATTTTTGTTAAACAAAAACAAAAACATAGGAGAGGCTTTGGCCAACCAAAGGATAGAGATGAGGCTCTTATTTAAAAAACAATAATCTCTTTTCTTAAATCCAATATCATATTTTAAAAATTAAAATTCACTTTAAATATCAATCATTCAATGAGATGAATGAAGGATCTAAAACATGTGAGATAAAATGTTTTTATTTTTCTAAAAGATAGTACTCAAATATCATTATTATATAAATTATATTTTGAGAATTTGTTTTAAGATTATATGATTTACTTAAATAAGATGACAAGGTCAACTTGATGTCAATAAATTTTTAGTCAACTCAAATTTGACTCAAGCTCAAAATAAAACCTTCAAGTTAGAATTATGATTGGCTCACTTAACTCTTTATCGGCTCTTTTTGAAGACTTGGAAGAATTAAGAGACAAAAAATAGTGTAATGAACAGATTAAAATATTATTATTTTAAAAAGTTTGGATATCAAAACACATAATTGATATATTAAAGTTTGATCTCAAATTGTTAACAATAAGTTTTAAAATTTTCATCAATTAATTTAATTTATAATCACATTATATTTATTAGAGTAGTTATAATTATGAATGACAATTAAAAAAAATTAAAATTAAGTCAGAATATTCTGATTAATATAATAAAATTAATAAAATGAGTCTTGATATTTATTTTACATATAAATAATATAAATTATATGATTTTGATTTAAAAATAAATTAAAAATAATGAAGATATTTTTTAAAATTTTGATAAATAATTAAATATTAAGATATTTTCATATGTTATTAATGAAATAAATATTATAAAAAAAATTAAATTGACTTTTTTTTGTTTTGGTTTTTAAGGGATTTTACATACACTATCACCCTATTCTTACATATTTATAAATTAACCACCTTCTAACATCAAAATTTCAAATTGACATTCAAATATTGAAATTCATAACAAAAGTCCAACCCATATTTTTCATTTTCGTAAAATTCATAATGATTTGATCGTGACATGCGTAAATACATGTGTTGCGTGCTAGAAAATCAGTTGCGGTAGAGTAAAAGTTTACACCTTAGCCTTGTTGTGAAATCCAACACACGCACATGTATTTAAAGAGTGAACAAGAAAACTGCATAATTTTTACGTGGAAAATCTAAAAAAGAGGGAAAAATCACGGATTAAGAAAAGCTTCCACTATATATTTATTTTGGAGTTTAAATTTTCCCGATAACGAGATTACATAATTGTATATGAGAAGGGCTGATAATGGGAATCCCAAAATCAGACAATAACAGCCATATAGTCACATTCAGGTTGTAACAGTTGCTAGTGGTAGTAGATGATGGTGAACAGCGGAGAACAACCACTGACGATGAAAGTCATCATGATGGAGACCGATGGAGATTGACGATGGTGAGGATCGGTGGCGGTGGCCGACGGCGATGGTAACCAACGGGGTGGTCGACCGCCGAGTGGTGGTAACGATTATGCGGAGGATTTTCAAGCTTTAAAGCTCTCTCCTTTCTCTTGCACCTACTCTGAAGAATGAGAGGCTATTTATAGAAAGGAGTGACGTCTCGTAAATACATGCAACCAACTCCTCTCCATGGAGGACTCAAAAATGATTCCTTTGATCATATGATGTATTTTGTGTATTTGAATGCTCAAATGAAGCGAGTATAAGATCTTGGGCTTGTTAGATCCGCTCGTCAAAGGCGCTCAATTTGACTATAAACACCTCCATGTTTAAGAGTCGATTGATAATAAGCGATCTCGATTAGTCTTGATTGATCAGTTGCTTTCGACATCAAGATTCGTGCCGACAGTAGAATTTTGGTCATATCATTATTTTTGGATGATATTATCATCAAAAAATATATATATCGAATACTTGAAAATAGCGGTCTTCAATAAAATTTGCGTTATTAATACATTTTGAGAGAATATATCTTCACAGGAGCATAGAATTATGATCACAAAAGGAATCGAGGGCAGATGTTATGCGTATGCGTTGGCGATATTTCGGGTTATAGACCCATCCCAGGACTCTGGGGCTTAGGCCTTGTGCCTCGCAGAATAATAGACCGGACGTGGAAAGGGTTGATGGCCTGCGGTTTTCGCAACAATGGCGAAGCAGCTGAATGAGTCCACGAGGCCTGTGGTCAGTGTCCGGAATTTGCGGGCTGGTCTGCCGCGAGTCTGGCGGCGGGCCTTGGGGAGGCAAGCCATGCAATGCGGCTGGCGCCATGGCGGTCTGTGAAAGTGGTTTGAATGGCCGGCCGTCGTCGGTTCTTGTTCGTGGTAGGAGTTCAATTTCGCGGAGGCTTGATCGGTCTGGTGAGCTGGCTGAAGGCGATACGCATCTTTGGCCTGTGGTCCTCCGCTGGTGAAAATGTTCATTTCGCCCGTTTGCCGTTGCCGTTTAGCGTTTTGAGCGGTTTGAATGGTTTTAGCGATTTTGACCTTTTGCCCTTATATTATAAAACCCTCTAGGGCGAGGAAGACACTCCTCTTTGAGTGTCCCTCTAAAGAGGTCGTTGAAGCGATCAGACCGTAGTTCATGTGCTCAGTTTTCCCTCGAAAGAGGTGTCAAACCTCGTTGGACCGGGGTTGGCGATCAAGACCCGTAGTTCATATGACAAGGCTTCAATTTTCCCTCGAAAGAGGTATCAACTGACTTCTTCGGACCGACCGGGTTCAGAGGCGATCAAGACCCGTAGTTCATACGATAATGCTCTAATTTTTCCTCGAAAGAGGTGTCAACTGACCTCGTCGGATCGACCAGGTTCGAAGGCGATCAAGACCCGTACTTCATATGACAATACTCTAATTTTCCCTCGAAATAGGTGTCAACTGACCTCGTCGGACGGACCGGGTTCGGAGATGATCAAGACCCGTAGTTCATACGATAAGGCTCATTTTCCCCAAAGAAAGATGTCAACCCGACCTCGTCGGACACGAGTTAAGAGGTGGCGGCAGCGATGGTTGAGCGGAGGAGAATTCGGCGGCAGCGGCCGGTGGTCAGCAGTGATGCAACGAATTGATGGGATGATAAACGACAATGGTGGTGGCCGTAGAGGTGGCCGGAGTGGTGGCAGCGAGATGGCCGGCAAAAGTGTCAACAGTAGCGGCAATGTCGCTAGCAGCGTCGGTAGTCAGCGAGATAACAGCAACAATGGTAGCCGGTGGTAGTGGTAGTGACTACGAAATGGCCCGATAGTTGCAGCATAAGTGGTCAACGCATAGCGATGTCAACATTGCTGGCCATCGTAGTCAGTGGGATAACCGGCGATAATTGACAGAGTGGTGTAGCCAGAAATGCGAGTGATAGTTAGCGGCCAGCTTAATAGCCAAGCATGGCAACAAGCGTCAGTAATCGTCGAGATGGTTGGAACGATAGTAGCAAAGAATTAAGCCGAGTAGTAGCCGCGAGAATAAGCGATAGTTAGCAGCCAGCGAGTAGTCAGCCAGCAATAGCAACAATGGTCAACGATGCAGCAATCTGAAATGTAATGCGGCGATAATGATAGGTGTAGCCAGCGGAGAGATAACTAGTAGTAGCAGAGAATAACCGGCAATGTTAGCAGCAGAGTGCAAATAGCGATAATATCAGCAATGCGGCCAGCGTCGATAATCAGCGAGATAGCCAGCGATGATAATTAAATGGACCGGAGATACCAGCAATGTTCAGCGGTGGTAATCAGATAGTAATCAGCAGCGTTAATAGCATGTTGTTAGCCGACGGGTGTCAGCAGTAAACGGCAGTAACAACCAGTGCAATGCGTCAGTAGTCGAGATATGGTGATGATAATTGAGTAGCCGTGAAGGTGCGGATAATCAGCAGCGGTAATCAGTAACCAGTAGTAATAGCAACCGTGGTTGGCCGATGGGTGTTGCAGCAAAACTCCAGTAATCAGCAATGAAAGCGTCAGTGAGTAGTGTAATCGATAGCTACCAGTTAGTGCCGTGGGGTGTCTAAATAGCAGCAGTAGCAAAGCGTCGATAGTTAGTAGGATAACCAGCGATAATAGTGGTAATAAAGGAGATAAGCGATAATGAATCTAGCGGTAGCCAGCAACGATAGCAACCAAAAGAATTCAGCAGCGAATGCAACAATGTCAGCAATGGCATCGCGTTAAATCAGCGAGATAATAGGTAAGCATGGTAGATTGATGCCGGTGAGATTGCGGTAGCCCATGATGGTCTTGGCCGTTAGAGATGGCCGGATAGTGGCATAAGCGGCAGTGATGATTTCTTATCTATCTGAGGTTGTTTGTCAGAGTGTTACTCGATAACGTTAACTTGTGTGGAAGAGGTTGAATTGAATCCATTAAGAATTTTGACCCATTCGAGGTTATTTGTCAGAGTATTACCCGATGATGTTAACCTGTGTGGAAGAGGCCATGAGAAGTCCACCAAGGACCTTTCGACCTATCTTAGGTTGTTTGTCAGAGTCTTTGCTCGATGACGTTAACCTGTGTGGAAGAGGTTGAATTAAATCTGCTGAGAATTTTTGACCTATCCGAGGTTGTTTGTTAGAGTCTTTGCTCGATGACGTTAACCTGTGTGGAAGAGGTTGAATTGAATCTGCTGAGAATTTTTGACCTATCCGAAGTTGTTTGTTAGGGTGTTACCCGATGACGTTAACCTGTATGGAAGAGGTCGAATTGAATCTGCTGAGGATTTTTGACATATCCGAGGTTGTTTGTTAGAGTGTTACCCGATGACGTTAACCTATATGGAAAAGGTCGTGAAAAATCCACCAAGGACCATTTGACCTATCCTAGGTTTGTCAGAGTCTTTGCTCGATAGGCGTTAACATGGAAGAGGTCGAATTGAATCGGCGGATTTTGACCTATCCAGGGTTGTTTTTCCGATGATGTGTTAACATTGAGTAGGTGTGAAGTTTTGATCTATCCAGGGTTGTTTGTCGAGTCTTTGCTCGATGTAACGTATGGAAGAGATCGAATTGAATCCGCTGAGGATTTTTGACCCATCCGAGGTTGTTTGTCAAAGTATTACTTGATGACGTTAACCTGTATGGAAGAGGTCGAATCAAAATATTTGTTTGTGGTTGTAGCCAAAGTTGCTCTTTAACCTTAGTCTTTTTCATTGGTATTGCTGACTTGCTTCTCTAACTGATAATCAATTAGATATCCAGAATATTTATTTGGATAATTTTTTGAGATTAAGAGTTGCCCCCAGTTTTCGATAGAATCTGAAGGAACTAAGTTTGATGAATCTTCATTCTTCGCTTGCGCTCCTTAAAAGCTTGAAATACTCCAACTCGATGGTGATTTTGATCTTGTTGGGAAACTTGGTCGCCATACAAGATGAAAAAATGGGAATCAGTTTCTCATAGACGGCGTCAAACTGTTGCGTACTAGAAAACTAGTTGCGGTAGAGTAAAAATTTACATCTTAGCCTTGTTATGAAATCCAGCACACACACATATATTTAAAGAGTGAACAAGAAAACTTCATAATTTTTACGTGAAAAACCTCGAAAAGAGGGAAAAAAACTACGGGCCTAGCCTAGTAAAAAGCTTCCATTATATATTTGTTTTGGAGTACAAGTTTTCCCGATAATGGGATTACATAATTGTATATGAGAATGACTGATAATGAGAATCCCAAAATTAGACAACAACAACCATATAGTCACGTTCAGGTTGTAACAGTTGCTAGTGGTAGCAGATGATGGCGAACAACCACTGACGATGAAGGTCGTCATGATGGAGACTGACGGAGATTGAAGATGGCTAGGATCAGCGGTGGCGGGTAACTGCTGCGGCGGCGGCGGTGGTTGGTAACCAACGGGGGTGGTCGGCGACCGTCGAGTGGTGGCACGATTATGCTTGGAGGATTTTCAAGCTTTAGAGCTCTCTCCTCTCTCTTGCTTGGCCTCCTCTCATATGAAGAATGAGAGGCTATTTATAGATTGGAGGAGTGACGTCTCTGTAAATACATGCAAAATCCAAACCACTCCTCTCCATCGGACTACTCAAAATAATTCCTTTGATCATAAGATGTATTTTGTGTATTTGAATGCTCAAATGAAGTTGAAATTATGAGATCTTGGGCTTGTTAGATCCGGCTCATCAAGACGCTCAATTTGACTATAAACACTCCATGTTTAGAAATTGATTCTGATCCGGTTGATTCTTGATTGATCGATTCTGACATCAAGATTCGTGCTTCAACTAGTAGAATTTTCAGAGTCATATCAACATAGATCTCATAGTTCAAAAAATGATGAAAATGATCAAATTATAAATACATATATTTTAGGGAGTTGTTTGGTTACCTGCATTTGAAATGCAGTGTAAAATGAATTCAGTGTAAAAGGATTACTTTACAGTTGTTTGGTTGAGAGTTTTACAAATTCATGACTTTATTTTTTTCTGTTTGGTTGAGAAAATGTAATGTAAAGTAATATGAAGGTTTTAACGTCCGTGATCGGTGATGAGGTGTGACTGATCGGCGAGATTTAAAATTCGATTCCAAATACATCAAAAATAGCCTTTCTAATGTATTTAAAATATATTACATTATATGAAAATTTTATTTTAATTACAACCAAATATCAAAAAAGTTGAAATATAATACACTCCAAATAGATGCAATCAAATAGCCCCTAGGTGGTTGATTTGTAAATATCGCTTTTTTTTTATTATGATTTTACTGTTGGTGGCTCTTCAGCTTCGTAGCTCGGTTTTATCCTCGCGCCACCTCATCCTTACCCCAAAGACCTGATAAAAGAATCCCAACTGCTGCACTGCCGTCCTCTTCTCTCGTTGCAAGTCTCCATCATTTCTCTTCCTTCTTCCCCTCTTTCCCAGCGACAAATGAGATGGAGCAGCATGATCTCTGCGATGACCCGGACTACGCTGCCTCCCAGCGCCAGGTAGTAGCAATCGACCCTTTCTTTTGACCTCCAATCTTTCTTCTGGTCACCTGCTTCACTCGCTGTGGATTTGATCCTACAGGATTCGGTTAGCAACTTGAGCTGCGGTTCCGATCAGATGAGCCGTACCAATGAATTCGAGGTGGTCTACTCGAAAGAGAATGTTGCGATTCACCCAAGTCAATACGCTTCGGAGCGGATTATTGGCCGTTTGCGAATCATTAAGCAGAGATCGTCGTTGTTCTTGGTTTGTTTCTCTGTTTCGCTCCTTTTTTATTTTTTTTTTTCTGCTGCTTCATCAGTTTCTTTCCGCGCTTTGTGATTTTCAACATAATCTATGACATCATATGCAAATTATTAGGGAAATTTACCCTCTATGCATTGCAACAGACGTGGATACCATATAGAACTGCGTCAAATTTTACTGGCACCGCGGGGCGTAATTTAAGCTCAAGTGTATCAGAGAAAGGTTAAAAGTAGTCATGATTTGACTTTATTTTCTATTAATTATTGTCTTAGATTGGGGCTATCAATCTTTCTCTTCAATTAACTTTTTTATATGATTATATGCAGATATGAACCTGTACACAATCAAGTCAGTTCCCTTGACTAATATTCATTCCATAAAAAGGCATATCCCAACAATTGGATGGCAGTATATAATTGTTATACTTTCATCAGGTAAATCTAGTTGATACATAACTAACTTCTTGATATTCTGTTTCTAGCTTGCTTCCTGCATTTTTCTTAATTTTCTTGCTTAATTGTTTGGATGCTAGTGAGGAACTTTCAAGGCAATTGTGCTGTTGATTTGTTGTCGCTTCTTATTCAAGCTCATTACCAGCACTCAAGATTTGAAACTTTATCATATTGTTTTTGTGATCTTAATGTTAATGCTAGCATTTTTAGTAATTCTAGTCTAACTTGCGTGTCTGCTTCCACGTTTTTTTTTAATATATTTATAATTGGCACTAAGGCAAGCTTATGTTCTAGAAATGTATTTCCGTTGTATGTACTGCAGAAGTTTTCTCAGCACTAGGCAACTTTGATCATTTTGAAGACCTAATACAACTGTGATTCTTCGTAATTATTCTGATAGAACTCAATCTCTATAGCTATCACGTATATACTTGGCACAAATACATTTCATAGTAGGTTAAATATATTAGATGTGGACCACATGACATGATGATATGTTGTCGAACTGCCTAAATAGTTAATATTTATGTTTTTCATGTAACTTAATATATGCATTAAGCTCCTCCGAGTCTTTTTAATGTGTTGGGATCTAGCAATATCCAGAATGCTGAAATTTCTTCTATTGTTTATTTGTGTGCCTGTGTCAGATGTACTTTGTATCGATATTAAAAATCGAGATAACATGATTGTATTTTCTTAATATAGGGATTGCATTCGCTCCACTGTACTTCTATAATGGCGGAGTTCGTGAATTTCTTGCGATACTGAAGCAGTATGTATTTATTGTGAGGTTTGTGTTTCTATTATGGTTATGCATATTCACATTATGTATGTTTCCAGAAATTTTCTGTTAGAATTGAAGCTACCTTAATGACAAGACTAGCAGCCAGCATTCAGAAGACCAGATTGCGACAAGCTTCATCTAACGATTTTCTGTTCATGGGTGTGTGTTGTAATAACAGAGCTGATTACATGGTTTTTAATGAGAAATTTGATATGTTCAGGTCTGCAGATGATGCAAATGTCTTTAGACTAAATGATTTCCAAGATTCTCTTCAGGTACCCTCTTTTTTTCTATTTTTCATGTCTTAGCTTAATCTTATCATTACTGTTATTTTACATGCTAGCTTCTTGATTAGGATCTGCTTTTCTTGTCTTTAGTCATTTCACTTTCATATCGAGGCTATTCTTTGTACATAGTTTATTTCACAAATTCTCATATAGGTTTCTATTTAAACATTGTTTCACAGGGGCTCCTCTTTTTTTTACTGACACACTATTATTTGTTTACTTAAATGGATTTAACTGCATATCACATAATTCTTATATATTTATTATTTTAACACCTAAACTTTGATATTTACATTCATGACACTCAAATCTTTAACATCACATCAAAAATACTACTATTATTTTCTTTTTAAATGTGAATACACATTTTCATGCATAGGTAAGATGTTAGAGATGTAAATATCAAACTTTAACTATTAGATATGTAAATACATATGAATTATGCGGCATATATGTAAATCTTTCTTATACAACGGCAACTTCAGTTTGGTAGAATCGAGAAGAAGTGTGTGGTTAACAAGGGTGTATATAACTTACAATGGGATATTTATAAAGGAACAAGGACTCTTTTTTGAAGTAATTGAGTGA
Source organism: Cymbidium sinense (assembly GCA_021442155.1). Classification (NCBI taxonomy): domain Eukaryota; kingdom Viridiplantae; phylum Streptophyta; class Magnoliopsida; order Asparagales; family Orchidaceae; genus Cymbidium; species Cymbidium sinense. The sequence goes on from JAKCPB010000096.1 coordinate 568,229, forward strand.
AAATAAAATTTCAACATCATTAAATTGAAGATGAAATTTAAGCCTAGGTAATTTTCTATATGTCATGAATGTAATTAAAATGAATGTGTAGAAAAGTGTGCCAGTTTATGCTTTTTCCAAATTATGTAATTGCTACAGGTTAGGCAAAAGTTGAGTTGGTGCATGTTTGTTTACGATTGGCTATGGAGCTTATGAAGGAAAAAGATATTTTTAACCGTTCTAAGTACACTTTGAAAAAAACTAGAGAACTCTTATTTTGTTAGTTTTTAAACGTTTTATTTTCTTGATGTGAACTTCCCCTGAATAATTGAGTTAAAAAAAATACTCTCATTAATAGGCAAGGAATGTAATTTCTTTATGTGAAAGAAGAAATTGCCAATGGGGAGAAACTTCTTTCATTACATGAATTCACTTCTTTTCTGTGCTACATAAGCAGACATTTTAATGAAGAAACTTTCAGAAATTTCACTTGTAACAGAACTTTGACCTTAATTTGTGACCATCACACCTAAGATGTGATGCGGGACTCCCACTCTACTGTAAGAACTTTCTATTATACAACTTGTTATTCTCTGATTGTCCTTTTACCAAACAGCTTACTAGCTTTTGATGGTAAAATCTCTCTCTCTCTCTCTCTCTCTCTCTCTATATATATATTCTTGATGGGGTTGTTCAAAAAATAGACCTCTTTATCCTTGTGCTTCTGCTTTTTTTTTTCTTGCTATCGGTTTATACATCATATTGGTATTAGATTAGGTTGTGGATGGTGGAAGAAAATAAGTGCCCGACTATCAATGATGTTCGGAGTGTAGAAGCCCATGGGTAGCTCAAGTTGGCCTCGAATAGCGATTGGAGAATCAGACTACAAAATTACTCCATTTTACTATTGAGGTGTGACAAGTGATATAAAATCTCAAGATGGGAGGCAATTGACAATCTAACCATGCGGCTAGAGGGAGTGGCAACCATACCAACCTAGTGCAACACACTTGATGTGGTCATGGGCACGCTTATCCTAATTTCTCGATTCTTCAACTAGAGTTCTTTTAATTTGGTGAAGATGATCCCTATTAGTGGTAAAAAATCCCTCTGTCATAGTCAGATGATGGACTTTTTCTTGTTCAGCACATTTGGTGAGGTTTTAATCATCGAGGCTAACACCAAAATGATTTTCTAGTCAAGATTGTCATTCCCATCTTTCATGTCCATTTACACATTGAAGACTATTTGCATTAGGAATAATCTATAGAGAAATTATTTGAATACATGAAAATTGAACATGAAAAGCAAGTGAAGTATGTCGTCTACAAATTGAAAGGTGGAGCCAATGCATTGTGAGTTCAATTATTCTGATCACGGCATCGAGAGGTAAGGGGCCGGTCTGTAGTTGGTTTCGCATGAAGTAGCTAATGCAGAGACAAATTTACTTACTGACTTTGCTATATTTACAATATCTGCATTGTTGGCAAGGGTCTCAATTCGTTAGTGAATACATTGAGAGTCCTATAGGCTTAATGCAAGGAATAATTTGAATGAATTTGAAAATCAAGTGGGGGCATAGTATGCTTGCGGACTTAAGAAGGCAATTCTTGATAATTTGGAATGTGTTCTGTTTGGTCATTATCCCAAGCCGTGAATCTGGCTTTCATAGTAGAATCTCAGTTAAATTGTAATTCTCACAGCTCCTCATACAGGAAAGATTATATAGAACACTTCACTTATACAAATAAAATCAGTTCAGCTATACCCAATACTAAGATCTTCAATCCCAACTCCTTCTAAACTACAGCCTCCCTTAGTGGAAAACCCACTATGAAGTCATCTGGCATTTCTTGGGATTCATCATTAGCGCTGATGGTGTTTATGTTGATCCAAGAAAAGTTGATGCCATTAAAAATTAACCACCTCCACATTCTATTATTGATGTTCAAAGTTTCTATGGACTTGCAAATTTCTAAAGTTAGTTCATTCATGGGTTCAGCATATTGGTAGCCAAGAATTGTTTTAAGTTGAAAAAATTCATGTTGGCTTTTGGCACAACTAAGAACAAGTAAGTTTAGCTATAGTTTTTGTAGTTCCACAATTTGACAAACCATTTATAGTTGAAACATATGCATCAACCGTAGGAATTGGTCCTGTTCTATCCCAAGAACCTTGGCCATTTGAATTTTTTAGTGAAAACCTGAGCCTTACATGATAAAAATTGATGGTTTATGAACAAGAATTATATGCTGTTGCTTGCACTCTTAAATAGTGGGAGGAATATCCAGTACACCAAGATTTTGTGCTACACAATGATCATCAAACTCTCCAATTTTTGAACTCACAAAAGACCATGAGTAGGATGCATGCTCGATGGATTCTCTTGTTGCTAAAATTCAATTTCACACTTAAACATAAAGCCAACACATAAAATAGAGTTGCTGATGTCCTAAGTTGCTGCAGCAGTCTACTCATCTCTTTACCACAAAAATTATATGTCTTGACTACCTTAAAGAACGAACTGTATAGTGAAGATAAAGATTTTTTTGCCATGTGGGCAAAGTGCCTTGACAAAATTCTAGTGGTTGATTATTCAATAAGTTATTGGTTCTTATGTTTTACTTTGCATATTATAATTCTTTGTTTGTGAGCATTTAATATAAGTGTTACATGCCAAAGACCTTACTGCTCGTGCTGTTTGTGACAAAACATTGCCTCAGTTACAAGACTGATTCTTTTGGCCAAAACTGCAACATGATGTAGTTCATTTTGTTTAAAGGTGTCCAATTTGTCAAGCATGCAAAGGCACAATTCAAAACACAGCTCTGTACTTCTACTACCCATACTTGAATTTTGTCATACCATCATCAAATTGATAGTCAAATGGAGATTGTCAACCATACCCATGACAATATGCTTTGGTGCCTTGTGGGAGAATACCCAAAACAATGGGAAGATGCTATTAAAATTGAATTCGCTTACAATTCAATGCTTATATACACAAAGCCACTGAATCACAGTCATTTTAGCCATCTTACCCAAGTGCACCAACAAAATGATAGACTACCCACTATAATGAGGTGTTAGGAGGTAGCAACATCGCTACACATATAGGATAGTATTGTGTAGATACTCCCATGTAGAGTGGTGATGAAAAGGATGAATATAATTGAAATGGGGTCATATATGCATCCAATGGGGAGGGATAAATTGGTTAACTACTAATTGGTGGTGTGGTATGTGTGATGTAGTGATGGGTGTAGTGGGGGTTGAGGTGGCGACATTAATCTTTTTATGGCACCTTGGCAATATTGATTTTATAAATTTGCCTCTGTATTCATGCTTATCATCCTTGGTTTTTTTAACAATTCCACCAACATTTTCAATGTTGTTATTAACATAATGCCAGTTAAGTATTGGGCCTATATTAATAGGTTTTATGAATTCCCATATGTATTATTGATAAACTATCTCTTATGTTTATTTATTATTGTTAATATCCATGCATCTGCCATGAGTCAAGTCGAGCTCATGAGCTGAATTTGACGGACTTACGGATGCAACGATGCGCAAATCGAAGTTAAAATACACTCGACGTCACCAAAATCAATCGAAATGATCTCCGATCAATGAACGGACGTTGCCATCACGTTCGGAACGCCGAAATTGATCAGAATATACATATTGCACAATTCGACGGTTGACCGATCAAGAAGAAAATTCGTTGACATGACTACTCGCATATTGGAGTCGGGAGGCTGCGACGATGCTCAAACGACCTTCGTTCGCAAAATTGATCGCGCCATTAGCATCGAAACGTCGAAACCTTTCAAATGAGACTGTCCTGTGGGATCCGAAAACTCGCCATCAACCTCTCAATAATATGAATTGAAAAGAGTGATTTAAAGCGTCAGTGTAATTTTCAGAAGGTAGATGGATAGTAAATAAGACACTACCCAGTGATTTCACCCTCATTTGGTGAGGATTTTAGATCTGGTTCTGTTTCCATAAAGCTATAATATCTCTCAATAAGTGAGAGAGAACTTTCGATTAAGGCTAGTCGTTAGGTCACTTAATGTGTAGTGTATGGTAGCAGCATATGGAGTTTTAAAATTTAAGATTATAAAATTCATCATTTCAACTTAAATCAGATGGTTGGGGGAATGATGATGTGCCCTATTTAGATCCCATGGTTATTGCCTATCGTTCTTTAGTTTACTTAGAGGAGGTAGTCATTACGACCAAGAATCCTTATCAAACAGAAGTTATGTCGTTCAAAAAAATCTTTATAGGCACAGGGTGGTGTTTGTTGAAAGAGGCGATTTAAGTCTACCTGAGAGGATTGTTGCCTATTAAGTATACCATGATTCACCTCAGAGCGATTGAGCATACAGCTACATTCAGGATAATATAATGGAGTCTAACCCGCCAAACGAGACTCTCATAACGATCATCATGGCTGAGCCTATCGAAAACAGGCGCCGTCGCTTACTAAGAAGAGATGATTGAGAATGAGCATCGTAACACTTGATTTGGCGTTCTTCTGTGGTAGAGTTTTCTTAATTTGTCATCCCGGACAAACGGTTGCGGAAGGTGGATGGATTGAGTTTGATATAAATTTTTACAGATTGAATTTTGTTTAAGCATTTATAGTTTAGTGATTTGTTTGATTTTATATTTAGATTGACATTTGATTTTGATTAATTCAATTTGAGCTTGCAAATACATTTTGATGGTAAATATCCCCTCCGGTTGAAATCTTCATTCAACACAGTGATCATCGGGGTAGTTGATTGATTAACTTGAATATACTTAAGAACTTTAGATTCTATCGACTCTTTAGACCCAGAGGATCATATCTCTCACTAAATTCCTCGATATTTTACTAAGTTGAAATTTTATAATAGATTTTAAGTTTTGTTAACTTGGATCCAGTCAAGACTAAACCGAAGCAACTTCGTCCTCCACTTGAATCGAAATAATCAGCATAGTGTTGGGGCTCATGCGGGTGTTTAATAATTCAGATAATTTTATATTTGAATTATGAGATTAATTTTGTATTTATTTAATCTCAACTTAGCCTGCGCAACCTTTTTAGACATTAAAATTTGCACTTTAAATCTCTATGTCCGAGCACATGCAAGAGTTTTATAGCTTAGATTTTCATCTAATTAATGAAATCATTGATTTTAAAATCATAATTAGAATGAAATTCCTTAATTTTTAGATTGAAGAACATAATTTTTTAATTTAATTTAGCGTGCCTTACGTCAGACAAAGAGTTGCGATTCTCGTTGTCCTTCATTTTTTTTAATGTTCATCACAATATTAAACATACTTTCAAATTTTTTTCTTTGATGTGCATTATATCTATATTATGTCAAACTGTACTTAGTCCAATTATTACTAATAATATAAAGCTTAGATTCTGCTAACTATAAACCTTTTGTGATAGTTGGAATTCATTCCATCTCAGTAGAGTGTTAGATTTCTCTATTATATTCTTATAAAATGCAGCCTTATTTCTTTAAATACATGATCTTCCATCCTTATTTCTTTTAAATACAGTCCTCAATTCTTTTAGAGTATGTATAAGATCATCATTATCATCACTATCTTTATTTCAATTATTTGGATAATTTTTGTGAATCCTCAATGTCAGATGAGATTTTAGTTCTATTTTTCTGCCTGCCCTGTTGCACAATGAGTTCAAATAAGATGCTTGCTTAAAAAAAAATTCCACTCTGTGATGTCTAGTTGGCTTAAGTTCTTTGGCTGATGAGCTCTGAAGTCAAAATTAGAACTCCTAAAAATGAGAAAATTCAGTTCTCTTTATTTGTTACAGAAAAGCCTGTCATCTCTGGAGCTACCAAGGGTTCTTTCAGTTGCAAATGGTGCAAGGTTGCACCATTCACCAAGTACGGATTCTGCAATTGATAACTCTACAAGGACAAATGGCATTACCTCTGGCGGTATTTCCACTGCTTCTAAGAAAAAGTACAAGGTTCCTGATCCAGCTCATGATCTCTCGGTTCAAGTGTTGGAGAAATTTTCACTTGTTACCAAATTGGCCAGGGAAGCAACCACACAACTGTTCCGTGAAATTCAAGACAATCATTCACCTCTTCGTGACAAAAAGATGCAAAATAGTCCTTCGCCTGCTATGACAGTTAGCCAACCCAACTCTAGACATACTAATACACGACCAAAGGCTGATGATATTGAGGAAACATCTGTTGATTCCAAGGTACGTTTTTCAGATATTAAGTTTGTTAATATTTCTGTGCACCATGGTTTAGACACTTTATTGCTTCACTTTTCAAACTTACTAAATTTCTTCGGCAGTTAGGATGCCCAGGGGTTTGGTTCCTGCAAGAGTTAGGTTGAGATTTGTGCTAAGACGATACCTAAGTGCACCTTGACATGAAATATAGTTGACTAAAAGAACATCCTGATTCTTGTAAATTGCAGTCACAAACCAAATTACTAACATTAATCTGCAGTGCAAGAAACCGTTCATCTCTTTTTCCCCTTTTTGGCATAATTTAGAAACGAAAACAAAGTTCCAAATACATGTACTACCTGTAAGAATATGCAAGAGAATGTTTCATTTCATGATAAATAAATACGCTTTGATAATCTTGGCTTGTCGTAGAGTTATAGGATCCTAATTGTAGAAGCTGTTGTGAAGGTTATCCTTCCCTTTGCTAGATGATTAAGCAGAATTCTTTGATTGATTTAGAGTATGGGTAGCTGTGGAGGATTTGTAGAATAAAGGTTGGAATGTAATTGAAAATAGCTAGATATGATAATTACATGATATTTATGGTTTGGATTGCCTACTGGAGCATGAGAATGCCATTCCTTAGTTCATTTACGTTGATATAATATTTAGATCTATTTATGGGAAAAAATTATAAACAATTAAAAGTTTAAAATGCACTAATTAAACTGTGGTGACTTGTTGATTGGTCCTATTAATTTTTTCAACAGTACTTTGGCCATAAATTTTCAACAATTTCTCATTTTGCCTTTGTTTATGTTATAGAAATCTTAAAAGACTATTAACTTATCAACAACTCATTTTGACCCCATGATTCAACAATTGTATTCATGCAACAATGCTTTAAATTACCAATAAGATTCCTTAATGTTTATGGTGCCCAACTCAAGGGAATGCAATGACTAGTCTCACATGACATTAATCTACCATTTGCTTTTTTAAAGGGTCCTAGTTGTCCTCCATCCATTATATCAAATTGGCCCTATGTGTCTTAAGTGAACCTTAGTTGAGCCTAATAACTCATTGATTTCATTATTCAAATAGGCTCATTGACCATATAGCTTGCTTCAATTGATTTTTGCTAGCTCGAGTCCTAATACTTGTTTATGCAAGTCAAATTGTAATTGGCCTCAATAGGCTCGTAAGTGAGCTCATTTGGATTAATTAGCTTGTTAGTGGTGCCCTGATTCTTACAAGTTTAGTCCATATAATATGTATGGTTCTAGTTCCATTAGGCTCAATTGACCGAACTTAAAGGTAACTTGCCATTAATGGCCTTAGTCAACTTGATTGGACTTTTGTACGGGCAAATTGAAAATTGATCGAGTTGAATTCATACATAACTGAGCTAATAGTGCCCCTGACCTGACTGACTTGTTTATGTTTTACATTATGTATGTTTAATATGCTCAAATATGAAAAACACCACTTGCGCGTACCTTGGAAAAATTAAGTTATTGATTGTGCTTGCTTACTGCAATTTAACTTTGCTCTACGATTTCTCTCCTACAACACTGATGCTCTCAAACTCTCCTAGGAAGATCAGCCTAGTGAACCATGCCCTTCCTTCTAGCATCCCTCTCTTGATTCCCACCTAACGCAGAGCTACTCCCTCTTGTCATCAACTTCATCCCCCTTTGCCCTCACCTACTTCTCCAAGGGCAACAATCTTCCTTCTCTTGTAGCATTCAAGGTAAAACCGATAATCTTTTATCCATCTCCTACAAGTTCTCTCTCATGTGTACATTTACAGTCCCACCACATTTGCTAAGGGTGTGAATTATTTGGTTTAAATCTAAAAATCCAATTGAATTAAATCTATTTGGTTGATTTGGTTCTGTTTTTGATTTTAAAATAAATGTTATTTGGATTGGTCTTTTCGTCAATTTTAGGAAAAAATTTCATTTGAGTCGAAAACTAAAATACTAGTAATAGATATCTAATTCCAAATAATCATAATATCATTATCTTTTACACACATGTGATTTGGTTTCTCATTTTTTTCTTATGTTATAATTTGATTTTTTCTGTCTTTTTATCAAAATCAAAATTTTAATTTTCATTTCAAAATTATGATAAACTAAAACTGAATTACATTTTGTTTTGGTTTGGTTCAATTATAGAAAAGCTTTAATTTGGTTCAATTTTCTAGTTCTTAATTTTAAAACCATTCAATTCGATGAATTTTTTAACTGTTTGATCCATCTAAATAAATCAAATCACATTCCTAACATCTAGTGCCAATTTCCTCTACATAGAGATATCATCTTTCACCTCATTCAGGCATACAGGTGAGGATACTGTCATTAAAGTTTGATCTGCATGGTTTTTAAAGCCCATATTTGTTTTAAGACAGTGATAACAGGTGTTGATTGATTATTAATATGCATATAGGACAGCCAAGTCACATGATTGCATAATCAAGAATCCAAATGACACTCAAAGCACTATATATTGCCACTAAAAAATGATATGCAATCCAAATTTTTACCAAATAATTAAAGGTTGAATCCAAATCATTGCCAATCTAGTTACCTTTTGTCCTAGACCACCACAATTAGGTAAGTTGACTTTTACTTGAGCCTTAACTCTACTTTCACTCCCTGATTGTGTTGTGTTCTACTTGTCATTATTGATCTCCATACATACTCTATGATCAATTTGATCGAATGTATTGACAACAAGAATGCACTAATGCATTATCGGGCAAGCCTAAATCAAAATTCTTCAATTTTATTGAAATTCACTCAAACGCACCAACGCACTGGGAGCATGTAAATTATCAAAATAGGACCCTATCGATCAATTTGATGAAAGATGTTTTGAGGGATGCAAGAATGCATGGATTTAGTTTGAATTGTCTCGACTACCGTCAAAATGGCTCAAACACTGTCCAATAATGAAACGGACCTCGTCAGTGTATCTTGAGAATCAAAATTATCAAAGATGAAATTTTTTCACAATTAATTTAACTAAATGTGATGAAATCAATGGCCGACAAAAGCTACGTGTGTGAATCAAGCCAGAAGTGATTCGACCGTCATCAAAATTAGTTAGATAACGTCCGTTCGTAAAACAGGTTGCATCGACACATCCAAACATTAAAAATTGACCAGAATTGACACCCATATTTTCTAGTTTGCCTATATATAGGGTTATGGCATGAACTTCAAAATACACGAGCAATGTGAAACTTGTAATGAGGATTGGCATTTAAAAAATAAATCTTTATAAAACTAAAATTAAAGTTTAAATTAAATCAAAATTATTAAGTCATTTATAGTTAATATTAAGTAAATATCTTTGGCTCCAACGCCTCTTGCATTCTCCGCGCCAATCTTGCATTGGAACAGTACTTTGCCATCTCGTCGCCCTTCTCTCTGGCTCCAATGCCTCTCTAATTCATTGTCTGCATGCCTCCTAGATCGCTTCCTCTGTTCTTTATGCATAAACTCACGTCTTAGGATCCTAGCCCATGTTCCCTTTTCTTTTTGTCTAGGCCTGCCATTCCCATACCACACTTTCATCTCTAAACTCCTCAACTAAACCCTCAACATGACCACCTCTTTATCATTCTCATTCTCTACTTTGTGCGATAGAGTAGCATAACCCAACTCTTTTTTTATCCAACGTCGCACGCAAAGTCACACTCTTCTCTTGCTTTTACCCAAATCCCTGTGCTTCATCTTTGCTTGACAAGATCAAATCCATCAAATCGCAAATGCTTGTTGCCTCTCTCCCTCAATCTCAACTGCCTAATCCCATTTATGCTCCCTACTCTCAATCTTCCCTTGTCTATCTGTGTTGTTGCCACTCACAACCCATGCTAACATAGCTCAGCTATTCTCTCTACTCACCCAACTCTCTCTCTCTCTCTCCTATTTCTCTCTCTAAATAGAGAGTAATCTCTCTCATCCTCCCATTTCCTCTCTCTAACCACTATCTTCACCCCACGCTCACTCTTTCTCTATCTAAATAATGTGCATTTCATTTATTTGGATGAATTGGTTAACAGATTCATCAAATCAAATGATTTTCGAACCTAAATCCAAAAAATCAAACTAAACTAGGTTTTCTATAATTGAATCAAACTGAATCACAATGTAGTTTAGTTTATTTGGTTTGGTTTAATTTAACTAAATTTTGGAAAGAAAATAAATTTTGATTTTGATAATGCGAAGATAATAAAAAGTTAAATTATAATAAGAGGAGAAAATGAGAAACCAAAGTGTGTCCGTATGACATTTTGGTTATTTGAAATTATATATATATAATCAAAATTTTGGTTCTCGGTTTAATTGAATTTTTTTTATAAAATCGAACAAAAAATTGCAAATAACTCTTTAAAAATCGGAAATCAAACCACCTTTTAATAAACTGAGTCAAATCATCCAAATATACTTGGTTCAGTTCAATTTTTCAACAAACTAATTAATGCACGTTCCTAATCTAAACAAAGATCTCTCTCTCTCTCTCTGTCTTTCCCTCTCCTTTTTTGTTCTCTTCCTAACGTTTTGTCTCTTCATCCCTTACTCTTCCTCTTTGAAAAAAAGAAAAAAAAGTAGGTGATAGTAAATATTTGTTTTTTCAATTTTCTTGGCTCATTAATGATATTTTTAAGTAATTCAATTGCACCGAAAAAACATTAATTTCATAAATATTTATTGGCAAAGAGAAAGGAATAAATGACTTTTGCAAAAAGAAAATTTTGATGGGAAGTTCTTGAAAGAAAATAGTCTGGTCTTCAAAAACATAAGATGGGAGACAAATGGATCAATTTGATTAGAGTTGTGCTTACATTCCAAAATTAATTCAAGCGCTGAAAAATCACAACCTTAAGAGGTCACATGATGTGCTGGGAAAAAGAGAAGGAATTATTCCACTTGGTTTTTTTCATCTTGAATCAGAGGAGACATACTGACATTCTTACAACAAAAACACAAATCTTCAAATTAAAAAGTTTTAAGGCATATTTAACTAATATGACAATAGTTTAAACTACGATGAATAAAATATGCGTGGTTGATTGGACATACAAATCAATCCTGAAATTTGTTTTTTGCAATCATCAATTATCTCTAGCTAGTTAGCCTAAGGTGTATTGAAAAATTGTAAATAGGTGCTCCCTTCCCAATGTGAATATGAATACTAGAAGTCCCCATACCCTTTGCAGGCACCATTCTGTTTTGAAATACTTTGGTGGATTTTGTCCGCATCTAGTTGATGCCTCATGTTATGGAAGATTTGATTGGCATGCTAATTTCTACAATTAATTATACAATCTCTTCATGCTATTGCAACAGAAAGTAGTGTTCTCTGTTGCGTTGTTTTAGATATGATTGTGTTTGTTAATGGAAGAACACTTAGTTGCACACATGTAAGAATGTTCTGTTAATGCTGGATATGCTCATCAATCCATATAGAAATTTAAAATTTTTTGGCGTGCGCACGTTCACATGCACATAAACTACTAAGACAGCTGCTGGCTTGGACGCACACATGAAAATGTTTACTTCGAACATATGAAATGTGCAGACTGAAGCACTTTTTGTAGTATAAAGTTAACGTGATCCATGTTATTGGGCCACGCAATCTTACTGTCTGATACTTCTACTAAATAAATAGTTCTGTGCATCGCTAACCTTTATAGTAGATTAGTTGACAGAAATTTCCTAGGACTTCTCTATTACTCCTTTTTTCCTTTTTCACTTGTGTCATGAACTTACGCTTTTCAGGATTAAAAGAGTGATTATATGTTTTTAACAGTTCGGGAGACCCTTTGTTCGAGGGAAGAAACGGAAACGTCCTTTGACCCATGAAGAGGTAACTGTCACATGCTCAAACACATATCCTTATTACTGAGCTTCGTTTCTTGTATTGTTCATGCAGTTCCTCATTTTGTTTATGAAACTTAGGTGGAGTAATTTATTAACAAGCACAACACATATACTAAATACTAAATATTGTTGTCTGTGGATGCTGCACAGGTTAACATAAAATAAATCTGAATTCGCCCTCATGTGCTTCGACCAGTACTTTAAATGCTCAATCATCTATCTAAGAATACTCCACATGCTAAATTCAGGATTAATCTAAATCTAATTTTTCCTCAAGAACTATACATGTATTTGAACAATAAATATCTATGTTCAAAGTTGAACCTAAACTTATAAACCATATGCATTCTTGGTCGGGCCATATCACTTATATAGTGAAATTGAAAGTCCTACTAAATTGGTCCGATTCTTCTCCTTTCAAGGACATGAATTGACAAAATTGATTGAAAATTATACATTCATTTCTTAAAAAGAAGTTTTGTTTTACATTTGCGTACAACCATTAAAGATCTTAATAAAAAAATTTTCATATCCAAAATGTAAACTCTTAGCTTTTAGTTTAAAAACATGATTACAAGTTTTAACTATTGATCCGATCCTTATGAGTAAGTAAGTAGAGTAGACAAGATTTACTTTGATGATAATCATGTTGAATAGACATCTCAATCGGAGGGGATATTATTATCAAAATATATTGAAAATTATAAGTCAAATTAATCAAGAGCTAAATTTCAATATAAAAATTGTAAAGGCTTATAAAATATTCAAGTAGAATCCATCATCTAAACAACGTAAAGCAAAATCTATCTCTCAACTATTTATCAGGGGTTTCAAATTAAGACTCTTAAACAATCTCATGCTAATAAGGACGTGACTCGTGTCTTCTGTCCACTTGATTTTACTCTTTAAGGACACTATACAAATTATGGTTACGACCATAACCCTCTGATTAAGTGGCTTGACTCCTCAATGATCCAACTAAATTATAGTCACTATTATATCCTATTTGTTCTTTAATGAGAGTAAAAAACTCTTTGTTAATTAAGGTGAACTTAAAGTTATCTCCTTAGATAAACATTAATTAAGTCTATAAGGTTCCCTTAGACGAAGCAACCCTTGACTACTAAGAAGGATCCTTCAATTATGTTGGGTTGAATATCTTCTTTGACTAAATAGACTAGGGAACATGATAATTCTGGATAATAGAACCATGAAATATTAATCGAGTCGTCACTATTTCGTCCAACTTATGCTTTAAGTCAATAATGATGAATTTCATAAATTTAAAGTCTATTCACTATTATATGGTAAGCAATTAGTGACATAATGACTAGACTTAAGTGATAATTTTCTCTCATCGTTTGGAGGGGTAATTAATTATAGGTACTTGTGCTTGTATGAAACCTGAAATTAGATTTAAAGTCCTTACAAAATGAGACCAAAATATCTAAGTAGCGTCTTATCTACAAATTCATTTGTTTTCTGAGAATTTAATCAGCATAATTCAAATTTTCCTCATTGAGAGGCCAGACACAAATTTTTGGAGCCCATCAGTGCATGAATGCGAGACGTAATTACCCACTTTGCGAAGTAATGATGGGAGTGAACTATTGTTGACCTCCATATATGTGTCATAAGTCGAGCAAATCCATTCGACGACTTGAAAGTGGCGATTACATCGAGGCTCAAAATGCACCGCGTCCACCAAAATGGTGAAACAAACTTCTTCGTTGAGAATGTGGCGGTGAATATAAATATTCTTGGCTTAATGATTAACCGTCGCGATCGAGTCGCATACGCGCGCACGTGATCGAGGCCGATGCTGGCGACCTTCGTTTGGGAAATTGATCTGTTAGCAAATGTCGAAATCATCAGTAAGATTATTTCAATTGGACAAGTCTGCGAAAATCAAGTGGTTGAAGCGCGTATTTTGAAAGAATTGCCTCCGTTGTGAAACACTCACGTCGTTGCGTTGAACGTGAAATAACTTTAAATTGATAATATATATATATATATATATATATATATATATATATATATATATATATATATATATATATTATATCAATTATCTAATGTCAAAAGTTCACATTAAATTGATTAATTAATTTAAAAATTAATTTTAAAACCTAAATCTAATCAACCTAAATCCCAACTCCCTATTCACGTGGCGTGACTTTATTTCTCTTCGACACGATCATCCCTCTTGGTCAGTCCAAATTGCCGCGAGATCTCCCTCGCCGTGAGCGAGCTTCGGCCGAGATCAGCGTGATCCCTCCCTCTTTCCGATCGGACTCCTCCCGCACTCCTCTGCGCGCGATTGCAGGTGAGTCTTCCTTCCTCTCCTGCGTTCAAAACCTCAGCAGCGTTCTTCCCTCTTTTCATTCATGCCTTGTCGTGCTTTTTCCTTCTTCCTTCTCCAAAACTTAGGCCCTCTCTCCACTTCCTCCCTCAAAAAAGTAAGCTTCACTTCTTCCTCTTCTTTTTCCTCTTCTCAATTTCTTTTTCTTTCTCACCCTTCCGATCCGAATTTCCTCTCATTTCCCCTAGCTTCCCTTGGTCGAAAATATTCTCTCCTTCCCTCAATTTCACTTCGGCTCTCCCATTTCCCTCATTTTCTATCAAAATCGAAAATTCACTTTCAAAATCCTTCATTTTTTCAATCCGAAAATCTCCCATTTCCCCAATCCGAATTTCCAATTCCACTTTGCATGTCGGAGAAAGAACATTAGGCGGGTTCTTACAGTTTCTTTTCGCCTCTTCCATTCCCTTTTCAACCTTTCTCTTTCTTGCAGAGGAGGCTTGTCATTATCTTTTCTTTTAGTTTCCGGTATCTCCCTTTCTACCTCTCTTTCCAACCTTTCCCTTCGCCGCAATCAGATAAGAATACTGTCATTAGGCGGGTTCTTCTCTTAGTTTCCGGCATCTTCATCCCCGTCCCCTTGCCGATCATTGCAACGCATAGAAAAATGAGTCAGAACATGTGTGATGTGGATGTATATATGCTTGTATTTCTTTGCAAGTTTGAAGGCATTGTCGTGCTCATTAGGGTGCGGCGAGATGAAAAATCGTCTGCAGTGTCACAAGACACCGCTCGCTATGCTCATTAGGGCGTACCGAGTAAGCCAACATCCGTTAGATGTCACCCCCTAGTTGAAATGTTATTGAAATTTCGTTGAATTTTTAGACTTAGAGAAAAAAAGGGGAATAAATATAGATATTGCATTGCATTTGTCTTTTTTCAGGTTTAAAGGCCTCAGAGATGATGAGAATCAGTGGTGTGCAGACACCACTCATTATCTCATCGCATGCAGAGAGTCAGTCGATCACGCATCGAGGATGATCTTAGGGAGGCGCCAAAATTTCATCAATTTCTATTTTTTTTGGGACAAACTCGAAGCTAATTGAATGTCCAATTAATTATGAAACCTAAAGTCCTAAAACAAAATAAATCCAAATAAAATTTTTAAGCTTAAAATTGAATTCGAAAACTATCAACTTGCGAGATAGATAGTTAACAAGAATTAAGCTTAATTGAGATTAAAATAAGCTTAATGCTTACAAGTGAATTGGACAAAGTCGTTTACTATATTTTTGGATTATTTTTGTAATTCATTTAGAAGCGATTGAAAAGAATTTTATGCAAAATCCGAACCACTCCACTCCATCGGACGACTCAAAATGATTCCTTTGATCATTTGATGTATTTTAAACATTTGAATGCTCAAAAGAAGTCGGAATTATGAGATCTTGGGCTTGTTAGATCCGGCTTGTCAAGACGCTCGATTTGTCTATAAACACTCCATGTTTAAAATTTAGGGATTTTGATATCCCAAAGTTTCCATGATATTTTAAGTGCTTGATCTCGTAGTTTCAACCGAGGATTAACTTGCTTTGACATCAAGATTCGTCTTTGGTAGTGGTATTTTAAGTGACATATCAGTTTTTTTATTTTGGATGACATTGTCTGATTGTCCAAAAATATATACGTAAATACTTGAAAATAACAAATTCTTGATAAATTTGTGAGCTCATTGACCATACATTTTGAGAGAGATCTTCGTAGTACAAGATTCGATCATGAAAGCGGGTCGTGCGCGGATGTCTTGAATGCGTCGAAGATTTGGGGTTATGGACCTTCGGGCATATGCGCCGCCCAGCATCATAAGTATGCTGTAGCGTCTTCCTTGATTCTAGCCGTGTGGCTGCCGGTCAGTGGCGGGTTGGTTCGAGACCCTGCAGCGAACCGCTGTGGCCGGCGGTTACGGCGGCGCTACCGGAAGCGGCAGCCTTATGCGCCTTCGTTTTCAATGGTTTTCGACGATTTTTCGCGATTTTTGACCTTTTTGCCCCTATAAGGTGTCTATAAAACCCTAAAGGAGAAACACTCTCATGCTTTAATGTTCTCTTCTTCTTGAGAAAAGGTCATTGAGGCGAAAACACGTAGTTCATCTGACGAGACTTTTTCCCTCGAAAGCGTCAGCCGCATCGGATCGACCGGGTTCGGAGGCGATCAAGGCCCGTAGTTCATACGGTGAGGCTCCGGTTTTCCCTCGAAAGAAGCGTCATGTAATATCCATTTCATTATTTCCTAATTTTTGTTTAAGCTAATTAACCCGTCGTTACTGTAGCATTAGGACTGTAGCAAATCCACTTTACTTCGCATGCAACGGCTGGATTAACGCTCTCGACGCGCGTATGGCTCGGATCGATCGAAAGGTAATACCCGTTCATTTATTTCACTTCCTTCCCTCCCGCGGCCTCAGTCCTTCACGCTGCGAGTTCTTCGTTTCCTCCTTTCCCTTTTCTTGGCTTCGACGGCTCACTGACCTGAGGCGAAGAACCGTATCCCTTCCCGCCGGCTCGGCAGGATTTGTATTTATGGCGACATTGATATCAATCATGTAATCATTCACAATTTATACAAAGCGGTAAAATGGCATACATAGGCATGCTACTGCATATATGTCTCACCTCATTAATACAGGTGTCGTGATGTGTCGATTCTCCTCAGTCTGTACCATAATGAAATAACTCTTCTAAAGACTTCTATAACATACAACTCATAAATGAAACATAATTAACACCAATCTACGAATTGATCTCTCCTCATAAGCTTTGGAAGATGCGACTCCAAAGTATTCTCCAAAGAAATCTCTTAACGCTCTATTAATTACCGTAAATTAAAACTAAAATTAGCAAAATGCCAATTCTAAACCCGTTTTCTACATAATTACAACTCACTTAGCAAAAGCTCAAAACTCCTCAATCACGATTTCAACATCAAGGAAGCGTTTGAAAGAAAAGGGATGGAAAGAAATTAGAACAAACTTCCCTAAAGTTCCCCGATCGGCCGAGAAGAATTCCCAGCCGATCGGTTCCGAGGAGCCGTCGGTTCCGGATTTCAAACCGGCGGCTTACGGGATTTCCCAACCCGTCGGTTCACGGGACGTACATGTGCGGCATCGACGAAGAATTCGCTTCCGAGAGTCCGCGAAGGTTCTGGCTCGAGCGTCGTAAATGCGCCGGGCGGTCGTCGAGCCGTCGAAGGGATAGCGGTTCCTGCGCTCACGTCAGAGCGGTCGTCGGCGAAGCCAAGAAAAGGAAAGGAGGAAACGAAGAACTCGCAGCGTGAAGGGCGGGGGGGAAGGTGGAAATGAAACGTATTACCTTTCGATCGATCCGAGCCATACGCGCGTCGAGAGCGTTAATCCAGCCGTTGCATGCGAAGTAAAGTGGATTCTTCTGATCCTAATCTACGATAACGACGGGTTAATTAAACTAAACAAAATTAGGAAATAATGAAATGGATATTACAATTTCTCTTAAACAAAAATTTGTCTCAAATTTCTTCGAATCATTCAAACATGAAGGAAACTTGCCTCATCTGTTCAACCTCCAAGTAGCTTCTTTGATTGTCGTCTTCCATTTAATTTTAACATAGGAAATTTGTCTATTTGTAATCTCTTCACATCAAATTCTAAAATCTTTTCCAATGCATAAGTCAAATCGGTGTATTTCAAACTTTGTATATGGAATCTTCTGCTTTGCATCTGTGATTCATTTTCTCAACATTGAAATGTGAAAGACGTTGTGAATGTCAAGTCAATGGGTAGCAATGTAGCCATATTAGATCCTTTCATGATTTCAAAAGGTCCTAGGCTCAATTTACCTCCGCGTGAAATCTACTAATTCCTTTCATAGGTTTGACTTTCAAAATACAAATTCTCCAACTTGAAATTCTACCGGTCTTTAAGTCGTATACTTAGCGGCGATCGGCATTTCAATGTATCTACGATTCGATCTTCTCGTAAACCAACCTTCTGTTGTCTTTCTCCCACTTCACCCAACTTAATGGAGTTACACTTTCACCATACAATCTTATGAGCCATTTGAATACTAGATTGGTAGTATTATTATAAGAAACTCGATCATGGAATATGATCTTCCCTACCTCCAAAATCTAAAACACATAACCTCAACAAATCTTTTTAGGACTTGAATTGTTCTTTCGATTGTCCAGTTTGAGGATGAAAAGTCTTAAGTGTAGCTGTGTGCTCAAGCTCTCATTCTTTCCATAATCTAAGTAAATCTACCATCTCTGTCGAGACGATCACTTTTAACATGAAGTCTTACAATTTCTTTAACATATAATCTGACAATTTATCAATTTGTTCGTTTACATGGGTAAGAAATGGTGACTTAATTATCCACAACAACCCGGATCTTATCACGCCAGATTGAGGAAATCCCATAACAAAATCCATAGCAATTTCTTCCTTCCACTCCGTATAGGTAATGACTGTAACAATCCACCGGGTCTTTGATGCTCAGCTTTAACAATCTGACAAACTTGACATTTAGAGACATATTCAGCTATGTCTTTCTTCATACCTGACCACCAAAATCGCTTTTAAATCTTTATACATTTTGAACTACCGGATGAATAGTATATCCGATGGCCTCCTGTAAAATTTCTTGTCCAACACCGCGTCTATAATTGTGAATGCTTTTGAATAATACCCTCATCTGATAAAATTCGCCGACTTGTCGGATTTGTTCAATGAATTTCGATATCCACGATCAGGTTTATGCGGCTTTGATTATCAAATAAAGTTGATTCTATCAATTGAGATAAATGCCCGGATCACGAATTTTCTAAATGTAGCCTCTAATTCTCTAATCAACTCGACTTTTGAGTAATAACGCATTTCCATGGACTTGCGACTTAATGCATCGCTACCACATTCTTTGCGGGACAATCCTGAATATCTAAATCATAATCTTTAATAAACTCAAGCCATCTTCTTTGTCTTAGATTTAGTTCTTTTTGTGTAAAGATATATTTAAGACTCTGATGATCAGTAAAATTTAGCATTTCACTCATACAAGTAATGTCCAAATTTTAAGAGCAAAACCACATAACTTCGAGATCATGCGGGATAATTTCTTTCGTGAGGCTTTAATTGTCTCAAGATAAGCAATTACTCTTCGCTCGTTAAGACACAACCCAAACCTTTTAAGAGGCGTCACTAAATATTTGGAATCCTCAGTTCACGATGGAATACTAAAAGCTGGGCGTGGTCAATCTTTTGATTCTTGAAAACTCTTCACATTATTCATTGGAATTTGATATCCTTTCAATAAATTAGATAGAAGCGTCATATGAGAAAATCTCTTGACAAACTTCCTATGTAATAACAAAACTACGAACTTTTGTAACATTCTTTGGTGCGGACCATTCTAAAATTAACTTTTACTTTGAGGATCAATAAACTCCTTCGCCACTTATAATGTGACTAAATGCAACGCTATGCATCCAAAATTCACATTTTGAAAATTTGGCATTTAATTGATTTTATTAACAATTAAAACAATCGAGATGATTTCGTTTCATCGCTTTAGAATAAATCGAATATCATCAATAAAGATGATAACAAACCTGGCCCACCGCTTGAAACACGATTCATTAAGTCCATAAAGAGCGGGAGCATTGGTTAAAAAAATGGCAGATTACTTTGGAGTCATTACTCCGGTGTTTCCAAAACATGAGGAGAGATCAATTTCGCGTAAGATTGGTGTTAATTATGTTTCATTTATGAGTTGTATGTTATAGAAGTCTTTAGAAGAGTTATTTCATTATGGGTTTGTCTCGAGGAGGAATCGAGGTGCACATCACGCGACCACCTGCAGCGGGTGAGACATAATTCTTAATGTAATTCGCTTTACATCATGTATCGCTTTTTCTCGCTTTGTATAAATTGTATGAATGACATGATTTACGTCATATTAGATATCTTGTCATATTGAATGTAAATACAAAATCTTTATTATTTGGCCTTCGTAGATGGATTCTGATGATTATAAGATTTATTTATATGATTTCATTGGACATATAAAAATGTTTTAATACATGTTGTAAAGCGTGTGATAAATAGGAAATGTCGAAAATTGTGATAGGAAGGTATATTACAATTTCTTGAGATGACAAAGTTCGGAGATGAGTGATTAGGGGATCTTAGTATCCCACAGCATTTGAGGTTGAATTGGTTAAGTGTAGTGTCGAAATTAGGTATGTAGAGTATGGTTTGCCCACCGCTTTAGTAAACGGTAGGATGGACACTTATGAATGAAAGAAAGTCAAAACCATGATTATAAATGGCATTTAGAAAATGATTTGATATAGGATGACTCACAAGAATTGCGAGGTGAAGTGTCGGTGCGAATTGACAAAGGATTTATTGACCCGACTCAGGAGTGCATATTATTGTTAAGAAAAGGATGGGTATGCGATTATGTGTTGATTCGAGTTAAATAAAGTGACAATCAGAACAGTATATACCGATTGATGATTTATTTGATCGGTTGGAGGAACATTTCTTTCAGTGATTTGAGATCGATATATCGTCGTTAAGTTAAAGATCGCGATATTTTAAAACATTTTGGAACCATGTATGGACATTATGAATTCCTTGTTCATCTGGGGTGTGACACGTCAATAGCGCCGGTGGCCGGTTGAGCGTCAGGCGTAGTTCATACGGCACTGATTTTCCGCGAAAAGCGTTAATTGTTCTGTCGGACCGGCCGGTTGAGGCAATCAGGCCCGTAGTTTATCTGGTGAGGCTCGGTTTTTCCTGAAGCGTCAGTACTTGTCGGACCGGCCGGGTTTGGAAGCGATCAGGCTCGCGATATATCGTCGTGCTCGATTTTCCAAAAGGCGTCAACCACCGTCGGACCGACCGGTTTAGAAGCGATCAAGGCCGCGGATACGTCGTGCTCGATTTTCCTCGAAGAAGCGTCAGCCGACTCGTCGGCCGTCAGGTTTAGGCGATCAATGCCGTAATTCATCTGGCGAGCTTTTTCCTCGAAAAGGCGTCAACGTCCTCGTTGGGCCGGCCGAGGCGATCATCGGTGATGATAACCGGCGGCAGTTAATTGAGCGATGTGCAACGGTCAGCGGTAACCGGCGCAGCGCGCAGTTGGCCAACGGTGGTCGACGCGTGCAGCGTGGCGCGTGGTAGCAGTGTCCGTAGTAATGGCAGAAACCGGTGATATCAGCAGTAATGATGGCGATAATCAGCGCGGTGGCAGCGATAGTGGTTAGCGGCCAGAAGTAATCAGCGGCAACGCAGCGTCAGTGGTTGCAGCCGTGAAGTGGTCAGCAGCGGCTCATAGCAGCAATGAATCCACAATGCCAGCGTCAGAATCAGCGAGATAACCGGCTGAATTAATGATAGCCGTCCGTAATAACCAGCGATAAGCGGTAGCGATGCGTTAAGCGATAAAGTGGTCAGCGGCAGCGTGTAATGTAGTCAGCAATTCGAGCGTCAGTGGTTAACGCCAGCAGAGGTGGTGATATCTAATGGCGATAGTAGTCAGCAATGCGGCGAATGTCAGCGAGATAGCCGGCAATGGTTGATAGTGATAACCGTCGATAATAATAGCGATGCGGTAGCGAAGAAGTAGCAGCAGCGGCGGAGCGGCAATGGTCGGCAATTGGTAACTCGTCGATGGTTGGCAGTCGGCGAGGTAGTCGGCAACAGCGGCGGCAATGGTCGGCAGTGCGGCAGCGTCGGTAGTCAGCGAGGATAGCGATGGTTAGAGATGACCATCAATGATGTCGATGCGTAGTTCTACTTCTTGAAAATTAGATTTCTTGAAACTTCAATGAATGGTTCAACATGTCGCGAAGATGGCGAAGCGTTAGTAGAACCGTCATTCGAGCAACTCGAAAGTCGATAGATAATTTCAAAGTATTATTCTCCATGATATTGCAATCATTAACTTGTATGTGAGGGTAGAATCGAATCCGGCGAGATTTTGATCCATCTCGAGGTTGTTTGTCAAAGTGTTCATTGGCGATGCTGCATAGAAGAATTCAATTGAATCCGAGAATTTTTGTCCGGGTTGTTTGTCGAGTGTTACCGATGGCGTTAACACATGTAAGGTCAATTGGATCGTAGAGGATTTTGACTATCGAGGTTGTTTGTCGAGTGTTACGTAACCTGCTGTATGGAAGGTCAATTGGATCCGTGAGGATTTTGACCTATCCAGGTTGTTTGTCAGTGTTTTCGATGGCGTTAACTTATAGAAGATGTTGAATTGAATCCACTGAGGATTTTTGACCTATCCGAGGTTGTTTGTTAGAGTGTTACCCGATGACGTTAACCTATATGTGGAAGAGGTCGAATTGAATCTACTGAGGATTTTTGACCTATCCGAGGTTGTTTGCCAGTTCTTGATGGCGATTAACCGCACGAAGGTTGAATTGAATCCGCTGAGGATTTTTGACCCATCCGAGGTTGTTTGTCAGAGTGTTATTTGATGACATTAACCTGTATGGAAGTGGTCGAATTGAATTCGCTGAGGATTTTTGACCTATCCGAGGTTGTTTGTAAGAGTGTTATTCGATGACATTAACCTATATGAAAGAGGTCAAATTGGATCCGTTGAGAATTTTTGACATATCCGAGGTTGTTGTGTTATCCGATGACGTTAATCTATATGAAAGAGGTCGAATTGAATCCGCTGATGATTTTTGACCTATCCGAGGTTGTTTGTCATAGTGTTTCCCGATGACGTTAACCTATATGGAAGAGGTCTAATTGAATCCACTGAGGATTTTTGACCTATCCGAGGTTGTTTGTCAGAGTGTTACTCGATGACGTTAACCTGTATGGAAGATGTCGAATTGAATCCGGCGGTAATTTTTTGACCTATCCGGTTGTTAGAGTGTTTTCCGATGACGTTAACCTATATGGAAGAGGTCGAATTGAATCCGATGATGATTTTTGACCTATCCGAGGTTGTTTGACAAAGTGTTACTCGATGACGTTAACCTATATGGAAGAGGTCGAATTGAATACACTGAGGATTTTTGACATATCCGAGGTTGTTTGTCAGAGTCTTTGCTCGATGACGTTAACCTGTGTGAAGTAAGTGCGAAGTTTTGATCTATTCGAGGTTGTTTGTCAGAGTGTTTCCCGATGACGTTAACCTATATGGAAGAGATCGAATTGAATTCATCGGCATTTTCGAACACCTATCCGGCGCATTGCTTATCAAAGATACTACGACGCTAACCTCAGATATGTCAATCAAAACATCTCATGTATCAGAACCAAAGTTGCTCATTAACCCGGTCTTATTTTTCATGAGTATGATTGAAAAATCATAATTTGCAAAGCTATATCTCTTCTCAATGTTGAAATATCCTCCAACTTTGACTTATTTCATGGGATGGTAATCGATTAGATGCTTAACATATTAACATGGGCGATATTCTGAGATTATGAGTTGCCCCGCCGACAAAATCAAGAACGAAGTTTAATGAATCTTTATTCTTCGCCAAGGCTCCTTAAAAGCTTGAAATGCTCCGATGGTGGTTTTGATTTTGTTGGAAAACTTGTCGCCATACAAGATGAAATAATGAGAATCGCTTCCCAGACGGCGGTCAAACTGTTATGCGTCTTGAAAACCAAGAAGAAGTAGAATAAAAATTTACGCCTTGACATGGAGTCCAAAGACACAGAGGTGATTGAAGTATTAATAAAATTCCGAAATTTTACGGAAAAATCCCGTGAATAGGGTAAAAAATCACGGCCTACCCAAGAAAATCATCCACTATGTATTTGTTTTGGAGTACAAAGTTTTCTCGAGCACGGATTCTGATTATATATGAGAAGGGCACAATGGAATCCTAATCGACAACAATATATAATCACGCTCGTGTTGTAACTAGCCAGAGATGATGGTGAAGCGACGCCGATGATAAGGTCGTGTGATGGTGACCGACGGAGATTGACAACGGCGGATCGCATGACCTACGGTGGTCGACAACCAACGCGTAGTGGCCGAGCTCGATTATGCTTGGAGGATTTTCAAGCTTTAGAGATCTCTCATCTCTCTTGCTGCTCCTCTACGAAGAATGATACTATTTATAGATTGGGAGTGGCGTCAGAATACATGAAAATCAACCTCCATTCCATCGGACGGCTCAAAATGATTGCTTTGATCATTTGATGTATTTTAAGCATTTGAATGCTCAAATGAAGTCAAAATTATAAGATCTTGGGCTTGTTAGATCCGGCCACAAGATGCTCGATTAATTATAAACACTCCATGTTTAAGAACTATTTAGGGATTTAACCGATATCCCAAAGTTTCATGATATTTTAAGTGCTTAATCTAATTAGTTTGATGATCAACTTGCTGGCATCAAGATTCGTGATGATTTTTAAGGCCATATCAAATATAATGATACGACACTTTCATACATTATGAGATATGTTTACATCCAACTAGTTGCATCAATATATAGATGAAAAACTTTAATATACGATGTAGCGTATATTTCAAGGCTAATATTTTTGCTTCAAATTAGATATTTTAAAATCCACATAGCATTTTAAAAGAAACAAATATTCGTGCATATGCTAAGGTAATCACTTTCTTGATTTAGATATCTTTAAGTATGTAAGAGCTTGAACAAAAGAATGAATGGTTACATATGTCTTTGAAGTGATTATATATCTTATCCAAGTGCTTCGAAGCTTGTGAGAGTTTTCAAACAAATGAATTGGGAAAAACCAAAGAATCCATAGGAGTTTCTTAATGAAATTGAATGATTGTTGATGAACATAAACAACAAATCCTTGGAAAATATTTGAAGCATATTCATTGCTTTATCAAATACTCGAATTAGATCAAGAAAAAAATTAAGTATAGTTGGCGATGAATTTGAGAATCGTCATAAGCGAAAATCTATTGAATATTCAAAGAGTAATCAACTTGGAATCAATTAAATATTAATTCGAAAAAATCCATTGAGATATTAGGTCAATTTACAATGTCTTCTACGCCACGATCTATCTTTCAGACAAACGTATTATTAGGACACTAAATTAAATTGCATTTGAAGAGTTCTTTTAATTCAAAAAAATTAGAAATTTTATTCTAATTATGATTTTCAAAATGAATGATTTTATTAATTAGATGAAATTATCTAAGTTATAAATACTTGCATCTGCTCGGACATAGAGATTTTAAGTATAAATTTTAATGTCTGAAAAGGCTACGCAGGCTAAGTTGAGATTAAGGAAATATGAAACTAATCTCATAATTTAGAAATAAAATTACCTAACTTAATAAATACCATACTCACACTACGCCGAATGTTTGATGTGTCTGGGATGTACGGCCGCTTCCCTAGCAGCTGAGGGTTAACAAAATCTAAAACTCTATTATAAGAATTTCAATTTAGTAAAAAATCTGAGATGCTAATTCTACCATGGGACAGTATATCTGATCCTCTGTTAGGAGCTAAACAGAGTCGACAGGATCTAAAATTCTCAACTATTTTCGATTCAATCAATTAATTTTTCCGATGATGGTTGTGTTGAATGATGATTTCAGTCGGAGGAGATACTTCCATCAGCATGTGATTCTAATTTCAAATCAAATTAACTCAAATCAAGTAGCAATCTAAAACTGTTTAAATGAAATTCAATCATTAAAAACTTAAAGCAAAACTCAATTTATCCATCTTCCGCAATTGTTTATCGGGGGTGATAAATTAAAATAACTTTAACTCACAAAGGAGCTAATGTCAAATCAAGTATTCTGCTATGTTCACTCATAATCTCGGGTAAGGATGGGACCCGTGTCCTTTGACCACGTACCAGGCCCAGATGAAGTAAGCTACGACCAAAGTCCTCCGACGGTGCAATAAGACTCCATTATATTACGATATCACTACCGTATCATGCTCCAATAACTCGCCTTTGAGTTAGAATCATATGACACTGAGAAAAAGTCTTATGAAGTAGACTTAAGCTCTGCCTCAGACAAACACCACCCCTGAGGATTTCTTGACACGAATCCAGTGTGTTAATAAGGATCTTTCGCGGGTCGACTACCTCCTCTCGACTAAGAAAACTGGTGACCACGACGCGGATGACGGAACCATGTGATCTAGATCGAGCACGTCATCATTCCCTCAACCATCCGGTTTAAGCTGAAATGATAAATTCATAATCTAAATTTCGAAATTCCATATATTGCTACTATACGCTATGCATTAAACGATCTAACGACTCAAATTTTAATCGAAAGCTTCTCACTTATTGGGAGGGATAATTAACTATGAGGCTTGCGCATAGAAACACGGAAACTAGATCTAAAGTTCCATGGAATGAGGGCGAAATCTCACGGGTAGTGTCTTATCTACTTATTTCATCTGCGCCTAAAAAATTACACCGACTTTAAATCACTCTCTTGATTCGTATTGTCGAGATTAGATGGCAATTTTGAACCACAACTAATACATTTGACCCAAAGCTGAAAAAAATTGAAATTGATGAAAAATAGATTAAATTAATTAATTAAAATCAATCTAAATCTAGATTACATATTTTTCTAGCTTGATTATCATATATATATATATATATATATATATATATATATATATATATATATATATAAACACACATAAATTTATGTTCACAGTTATTATTTTAAATATTAGATTGCATTAACTTCTATTATTTTGGTTATGATTAATTAGGATAAATTAGAAAGAAATATTAACTATATATAATTTTATCCTTTCTAAAATCTTGTCGAATCCTGTAGCTATCATATATCCTAAACATATCTCTGCAAATCCAGTTATTCATCATCTTCCACGTGATGTTAGGTCTCCGTCCATCCATCTACATAACGACACAACCAAAAATAAATAAATAAAATTAATTACCTAATGCTAACTTAGCAAATGACCATCCACTCCTTTTTTTGTTTTTTGTTTTTCCTACTCATTTTAATCCCATAACCCACGCATGTTAGCAGGAGCAGCAGGTCGCCACCCTCTCATTCCTCTCTTCCTCTTGTTTGCACGGTGCCAACCGCCAAAGGGCGAAAGATCAAGCCCACTAAACCCAATGCCTCTTCGCAGCCTTATTTCCTCCACACTGCACACGCTAGCAGCTAGACTGCCCCATGCTCTCTCTCTCCATTATTCTCATGGGAACAGGGGCTGTCTCCTAGCTTTGAACTCCCAATTGCCATCGTTCCCTTCTGCTTGACGCAAACCATATGCCTCGTCTCCCTCTAGTCTTCTCCTCCCATTGCTGACGACCCCCCAAGCATGCAACCCACTCAACCTCTCCCTCTCTATCTCTCACGATCCCGCTCCAACTAAAAAAAAGTCCTTGAGCTTCTTCCCAACTACTTCAACAAGAAAGCTTTTACTTTTACCTCTTCTCTCGATCCTATGCAAATCAACCCAAACTCCCCACACCTTTTTTCAGCTAGCCATTACCTCATTCCTTACCCAGACTTGATAGAGCTCTCCTCATTCTTCCCCAAGCTTTAGAGCAACTATCTCTTCCTCTCTCTTTAATTCTCTCTCTAAATTGGAGAAAAGACGCTTCATCCACTCTTTAGCAGAGAGGTTTCCCTCAATCCACACCTATAGAATCATTTCTTCTCTCTCTAAATAAAGATGTCATCCCATTCCTCTTTCTCTCTCACTCTCTCTAACTGTTCTCCCTCTAAACAGGAAGCAACATAAAAAGAAGAGAAGGAAAATTATTGTTGTTTTCCTGTGCGTTTTAATCACATGAATCATCAATTCGGGCTGTCAATTGGAAAGGTATAGTACCGAATAAAGAAAGAAAAAGAATGTGTGCAAATTGTATATTATTTTATGCAAGTATTTGAAAACCCTATTATGCTCAGTAGAGTTAACGAGAAGGTTGAGTAGCTCCGATGTAGCCCTCCACATGGGGATGACGTTATATCACTGCCGGAATTTTTATTTAACCAAGATGCAAAGAACTTAATATCGATACAATTAGAATAGACTCCTATACATTTATGCAACATAGAATGAAAATGAATAAAGACATAAATTGTAAAACAAACATTTGAAATTATAATAAACATCGTATTAAATGAATTATTTGAGCTTAATCACAGGGGACATAATAGCTATGCTACAAGCAAGGAGTGGGGACTCGATTACTTAAACTGCAGCAAACTTGAAAGTCTTTCTTTCAATAATAATAAAACTTAGACAGCATTCTTTTAGAACTTTTGGTGAATTTGACAATTACTTACAGATATAAATATGTTCTTTCAAGCAACACTTAGATCTAACATCTAAATGCAAAATTGATGTCATGAGACCTGCAATATATTGAATGCTTGTCTTCAAATAAGAATGGAACCCTAATAGAATTCATAAGAGATTTATATCGATTTCAATAGCTTGTGAATGAGCCCAAAGAAGATGTTCTATTAAACATTTGGATCACACTACTTGTCATCTTAATAAAATTTTTGAGTTAATCAAAAGAAACTTGAATGATCTCGCAGGTTGATTTATGAGCTAGAACAAATATCAAACATGATGAATGTACAGAGACTTGAAAGCTAGCCAACTAGCATATACAAAGATTTTCAATAGCTACTTAAGTTGCACTGCATGACATGTTAGATGAATCAAAAGCAAGCAAAAGAATCTAAATGTGATTCAATGAATTAAAAAGCTTATTAACAAGCACGAACCAAGTATCCATTGAAATTTGGAAGATTTATTAAACAATTTTAAGTGCAAAATGATGATGCAATATTTTGAATTACAATATAAATATGATCTTTAACGCATCTATGCTAGTAGATAGAGAACGTTCTTTAAAATCACGAAACATATTATTTGCACACATCTTGAATAACATACTTGTGCAAACTATACAATTTAAATGCTTTCAAATGATATGCATGAATCATAAGACAATTTTAAGTTTAATCAAATGTGTTGAAAAATGTGGAACTACATAATGCAAGGGCATAAAAAAAGGAAAATAGATGCATCATGCGTTCGTGCTAAGATTCATGAAATCAACTTAGTCACACCCCCCGCATATACCTGATACATATGCTAAATGCTCAAGTCTGATGTCTGAAGATACTGCGTAGGTTAAAACCAAATAAATCTTTGGTTCATCTCACTTTGAAAAATGTTGCAAATATAATAAAGTTTTACGAGATTTTTAAATATTTAAATACATTTTGAACCCAAAATAACCCATTTGTGCCATGACGCATGTGACAAGCTCCTAAACTTGGAGTTTGAGTATATTGTGCTGGTTAATATAAAGTATATTTTAATTACCCGCATGGGCCCTAACATATAGATTAAATGTCTAAATTCAGTATCTGAGAATGTTGCGTGGGTTAATTCCCAATTAGATGTTTAGAATGGGCTCGAGTTAACAAAACATAGTAATGTAGTCATTGAATTCTCTTGAGAGAATTTTTGAGGAGTTAATTTTGTCATATAATTGCAGATGAGCTTATTAATGTTGTTATAGTTTTCTTTAGTTGAGAAAATATTTGAGAAGCTAATTCAATTTTATAACTGTGAGGTAGCTATTTCTAACTAAATATCTCTAATAACAGTCATGTTGATTGATGATTTTAATCGAAGGGGCTATTATAATCAAAATTTATATAATTTTTTAATGCTAAATCATCTCAAATCTAAACACTTAAATGCAAATCCTATACCTGATCCTTTTCGTTCAAGCTAGAATTGACAAAGTTTGTAAAATGGTCAACCATCAAACAAATTTCAAATTTTAGTAGATCATATGTTCGGTCCATTACTAGTTTACAAGCAGAGTTGATAAGGTTTAAATCACCTTGATGATGACCATGTTGAATGGACATGTCAACTAGAGGAGATATTACTATCAAACTGTCTCTAAATTTTAAATTAAATTATTTTAAAATTAAATCTCAACGGCCGAGTGCAATGTTAAATAAGCAAGGGTTCTCACATTATGGGCGGATTTGGGCAAACAAGTTAGTCCATGAAATTATAGGTTAGGAAGTTGGAATATAGGTACTCATACAAGTAAATTAATGGAATTAATAGATATTATGATTCATAGGAAGATAAATATTTTATGTATTCAAGAAACTAAATGGGTTGGGGAGAAAGTCAAAGGGATTGATAGTTTTAAAACTTTAGATTAAGAAGTAATTAGAAGAAAAGATTATAGATAAAACTTTGAAGGATAATGTTATACATATTAATAGATATGGAGATAGAATTATAGCTTTAAAAATTATTATTGATACTAAGATTATCAATATTATAAGTGTTTATGCTCCTTAAGTAAGTTTGGATGTAAGCTCAAAAGAAAATTTTTGAAATAAATTAGAGGGATTAATACAAAAGATACCTCTTGAAAAAAAAGCTTTTATTGGAAGAGATTTAAATGGATATGTTAGTAAAATGGTAGAAGATTTTAAAAATATTCATGGTGATTATGGATTTGGAATAACTAATGAAGAAGGTAGGATTATATTAGATTTTGCTTAAGCCTATGATTTTATAATTTCTAATTCTTTATTTAAGAAAAGAGATGAACATATTATTACTTATAAAAATTGATCTAGTAAAACACAGGTTGATTATTTTCTAATAAGAAAAATAGATCATTTAGATCAGAAAGATTGTAAGGCCATATTCCAAGTGAAAGTTTAAATACAATATCGATTATTACCTAGATTTTAAGTGAAAGATCGAAGAATTTTAAAAATAAATCAAATTATTATTCTGTGATTATTAAAAGAATTAGTTAATACTAATAAAAAAATATTTTAAAAACAAGCTTACAAGAAATTAGAATTGAATGTTCATAAAATAAAATAAGCATGTTTTAAATAAAAAAATTTGGAGAATTGGGAAAAATATAAAAATAGTTATAGGAGATGTTCTTTGGAAAAAAAAAAGAAGATATTGAGATATATTCAAATATTGATGTACTAACTATTACTTGTGTCCAAATGCAAGGAGGATTGACAAAATATTTTCCTATTTTAGTTGGATTACATCAAGGATCAACTTTAAGCCCTTATCTTTTTGCTTTAGTTATGGATGTTCTTACTAGGCATTTACAAGATGTACCTTGGTGTATGCTTTTTGTTGATGACATTCTTCTTGTTGATAAGACTAGAGAGAGAGTCCAAGAGAAACTTGAATTATGGAGATCAACCAGAGTCTAAAGGTTTTCGTTTAAGTAGACCTAAACCTAAATATATGGATATAATAGTTGAAAAGTAGAATAGTGTTTGAACAAGTCATTAAAAACCATTCA